>JAUTXW010005071.1:0-685000 GCA_030620095.1 Kuschelorhynchus macadamiae | reverse complement strand
AGATCTTTTTACCGTGTTGCCAAAATCCTGTTAGTTTATGTGATACAGTGTGATATGTAAATAACGCCTAAATCTTTAGTGGAATATTTCAAAAACTGTTCATTTTAGAGATAAAGTTTAAATTGGAAAGTTTTATATTTTTTTGCGCTCTACAACGCGGTATCTTTAAATTTTGATTCTGAAGTTTCATAATCTGGCCACCACTATCAACCTAATTTTTTTCAATACGAACCTGGATTTTTAGTTTCCGGTTTTGAAAGGAAATTGAATTTGCTACACAACCATGTATTGCACGGATATGGCCCATGACGTTTCCATCCAGAAAATCCATCATCGGGAAATAAAAAAAAATACTTTGTACGGCCCTGTCTTTTCGTCATACCTGTTTTAAATAAGTTTTGGAAAAAAAACGGGGGTTGCAAAGAAAATATAATAAAGTCTAATATGTAACTTTATTACTCCACTTTTTCTCTGGCGAAAGTTCCCCGTTGTTAATATTTCTGTAATATAAGTTTTTATCTTAGAAAAATATTGCAGAGTAATTAATAAAAATACATGGTAAATCGATTCAAGTATACCCGTAAGTATTATAATATTATTAGTAAGACGTCTTTCCCAAAGTAGGCTTTGAAAACAATTGAAAAAATCAACAGATATTTATTATGTGTCAAACTTAGTTTATTATCAGTTTATGACAAATCGAGTCATTTTACAACCAAGTTTTTAAAATGGAGTTCTCAAATGATGAAAAGACAGATATGATATTTGTTTATGCGAGGGCATTTCGTAATGCTACTAACGCGCTTCAAATGTATCAAAATTTGTACCCAGAAAGAAGGATGCCCAATCGCAAAATATTTGCAAGATTAGAAAGAAGAATGCGAGAGCACGGATCCTTTAACAAACCTCAAAAGAGGATTTCCACTGTTACATTGGAAGGTGGAGAGGACGAGATCAACGTGCTAGGTTTTTTTTTTACTTTAATTATACAGAGTAACTATATGTATATCTGCCGGCGGAGTTGCGTATTTAAGGCAAAAATTCCATTCTCCATTCTGCGGAATTTAGACACCCATAACATAACATAACAATATTTCCGCCCTTAAACCGAATTAATTTTCTAGAAGCGGCGGAAAGAATATGTATATATTTTTAAGACTTTCGCCTTAAGGAGGACTTTGTCATTTTTACTTTACTAACGAAGCTTGTATGAGGGATTTTTGGCGTACTTTTTAACTAATTATAAAAAAATAAAGAAATAAGATTGGGAGTTGAGAGAAATATTAAACTTATAAGAAGAATTTGGCGCTAAATATATTTGACAAATGAAAAATGAAAAATACAAAAAAAATATAGGTACACATTTTAGGGGCGTTTGTAACTATATGGAACATTTTTAGCTTCATTAAATGTTTTGCTTCATAATAAAAAATTGTTTCATTAAAAATTATACCTACTTGTACATTGTAAAGGAAGGCGCAAATTTAAAATTAAAATCAAATGAGAGGTGGCCTTTTTTAGTTCATTTGTAAGAAAAGTATTGTTATCCTGAAAAAACTCGAGAGAACATTATGTTCACGTGTCTAGGTCCTCAAAATCCGAACATGTTTTGTATTTCTGTAGTTCTGTTGTTCCGTCTATCGGTTCTTTGATGGCACATATCAAAAACTTTTTAACATAAAATAATCAAATTCTGAGTATGGATAAGCCTTCTTATCATCTCGATACCCTAACATTGGTTCATTTGTTTGAAATATATACAGAATTTGCTTCTTGAAAAAATTAGGTTCATTTTTTTTCGTTTTTCTTTTCTTGGGTTCCGTTGACGAATATTCATCAGAGAAATGTATCTTCTATTTTATTCTGTTTTTAGAATGCAACCTATTTATTTCTCTGTGTGCTGATTTGCAAAAGATATGAGTAATACAGACCTAATTAAAAACGGGATGTTTTTAACAACAATGAATCAAGATATTCAGTTAGTGTAAAAATATTTCCTTTTTGTAGTAGTAATTAACGTTATATGGCCGGTATATGACTTCGTTTGTATTTCTCGTACTCTAATAACATCTAACGGGCTTTCATCTTATATTATTTTATTTCATACTGTCGTTATAATATTTTATTAATTAATAAAAACCTAATTCCCAGTCGTTGTTTTATCTGTCAAAATGACGTTCGACTTTAAAAACCTAACGGCGCCGCGCCGGCGCGCGACCAGGCGTTGCGAGACAACGTTTTAGTGGTGTAATAAGCTATTTACCGGCCATAAAGAGTCTAGCTTTTTACTGCAAAGTAAGAATTAAAAATAATAAATTATGGTAGTGTTATTTTGAATATACCTGTACAATGCAACGACTGTTGCTATCTAAAATAACATATGATGATATTTTTTTGCGCACTATAAAATAGACTTTTGAATTACCATAATCAGTCTAATTTTGACATAAAAATACTTTCCTCTTGCGAGGAAAGTAAAACATGTATCAAACTTTCCATACACTTAATAATACAAATACTCCTCATAAAGTTATCCCTCCATTTTTTATTATTAATTTAATTGTTATTATGTTAGGTACGACATTATGGATTAAAGTACTTGAAGAAGTAAGACAATTGAAGGTCGGTATTTAAAAAATAATGAAATTGATGGTGCTGGCCCAAACACGAAACTTTAAATATAAAATATAAACCTTCTCATAGCTTACAAAAGGGGCCACAAAGATACTTTATTTGGCAACATCTTTAAAAATAAAACCAGAAAAAAAAACTATTATCCAATTTTCCCTATCTTAGAAACAATTGTTTTACTGTCCCGCTTTTCTCAAGCACCCCCTAAATTTGAATTTTTACTTTAAATAGGCAACACCGCCGACGGGGATACGGTTCCTTAGTTAATTATAATGTGAATTTTTATTAAATACCTACTCTGCAATATATTTTAGGATATGTACATTACAAAAATGTTAACAGCGGGGAAGTTTCCTTAAGGGAAATAGAAAGAGAAACTGGTGTATCAAAAGATTCAGCAAAAAAAATACTACACCGCAATAGATTTAGGCACTATCGCTGTAGAAAAGTGCAGCATTTAAGGCCAACTGACTATGCAAGGAGAAGGATATTTTGCCGTTGGGTCGAGGGCAAGACCCCGACATTTGTAAAAAAATCTTATGGTCGGATGAAAGTAGATTTTGCAACAATGGATGGTTCAATCGTAATATACATTACCGGTGGACTCAAAGCAATGAACATTTCCACCGTGAAACAGCTTTCCAGGAAAAGTTCGGTATCAATGTGTGGCTTGGGATTTTAGACAGAAAACTGGTGGGTCCATTCTTTTTTCAAGAAAATATGACTGGTTTTATTTACCTTGACTTTTTATCCACTTCTCTCCAAGGTCTTCTAGATAACCTTCCAGCGCGATCACCTGATATTACCCCAATGGATTTCTCTATATGGGATATTATTAAAGACAAGGTGTATCGAACTACCCCTCAGAATTTAGATGACCTGATTATAAGAATTCGACAGGCATGTAACGAAATTAATCCTAGGATGTTCAAAAGGAAAATATTGAAAAAAAGGTTATTGTAAATGCACAAAAATGTTTACGAAATAATGGTGGTCATTTCCAACACATATAATAGTTTCGTTTATCGTGAATAGTTTTTCCTTTATTTTCTTTAAATGTTTTAAAGTTTATGTTTAAATAAAAATGTGAATCGTTCCTGTTAATTTATTTGAGGATTATAGAGTTTCCGTTTATTAAAACTGAATTTTGTAGTACTTTTGCTTTCACTATTAAACTATAGTTTTCTTGTAAAAATGTCAAATATTTGCATTTAACAAAAGTACAAGAAACAAGACAGGTAATTTTTTTATTTCCCGATGATGGATTTTCTGGATAGAAACGTAGTGAACCATATCCGTGCAATACATAGTTGTATAGCAAATTCAATTTCCTTTCAAAACCGGAAACTGAAAATCCAAGTTCGTATTGAAAAAAATTAGGTTGATAGTGGTGGCCAGATTATGAAACTTCAGAATCAAAATTTAAAGATATCGCGTTGTAGAGCGCAAAAAAATTTAAAACTTTCCAATTTAAACTTTATCTCTAAAATTAACAGTTTTTGAAATATTCCACTAAATTGATTTAGGCGTTATTTACACATCACACAAATAAACTAACAGGATTTTGGCAATACGGTAAAAAGATCTTAAATGAGTACTAAAAAAGACAACTTTTCTCTAATTTAACCGAACTCGTAGCACTTACCGTGTCGAAGATAGCAATGGTGGCACACGCTATTTAAGACATCCTGTATATATATATATATATATATATATATATATATATATATATATATATATATATATATATATATATATATATATATATGTTGATTTTTACTATAAATATATATATAAATATATATAAATATATATATAAATATATATATATAAATATATATATAAATATATATATAAATATATATATATAAATATATATATAAATATATATATAAATATATATATAAATATATATATAAATATATATATATATATATATATATATATATATATATATATATATATATATATCAGAACAGAAACTCATTGTCCACAGCTTGTCGAACACCTTAAAAAAAAAGAGGAAAATAAATAAATAGTAGTTGGTCAGGCAAAGTTTCCAAACTAAGAACAGACGAAAAAGAGGATTATTTGGTAAATTCTTAACAGCAGTTTTTGGAGTAAATGACGAAGTATACCCGGATGAGTTGATAAAAACATCCAATCACCAAATTAAGGTTATGTTATCAACAATCTCAACAGTCAATGAATCATAAGTTCGGATAGCAACCGAAGTAAATCACTGCAAAGAGAAACTTAATTATGGGTTAAAAGAAATCAGCGAAATGAAAAAATTGTACAGAACGATCGACGTCAACTCAACAGCAGCCGTATACTAGAAATGACGCAAGACTGCGAAATCAAAACTAAATAACATCTAATTACATTAACACGGATACACAGGGTTCCGGTCATCGCCAGTTATAGTAAACAATAAGCAATTCCAAACAATGGCAAACACTAACGAATTAAACACGGAAGAGCTAATTTACAAGGTGTCAGACGATTTTAACATTTTAAGTAAAGAAGAAAGCATTCAACAAAGACTACAAGAGACAGTATGCAAAAAGTTATTAGTACATACGTACATATTCATCGGAGTCACAATAGTCAGCATACTATTACTATTAATATGGGGAATATAGTGGATAAGTCAATGCCAATACAACAAAAGAAACCGACGACTACAACCAGAGAATCAATCAACCATGATAGTAGAACCTCAACCCTTAGCCCTTTACAAGTCGAGAGAGGGAGAATGTTCAAGCCGTAATTTAGATTTTTAATCAAGAATTAATTTCCATCAAAATTACATATTTAAAATATTTAACATTATGTTTATATAACACGAAGTATAGTAACCTGGAATTGACTGCATCACAGTTCAATTGATAGCGTAATTGTTTGGACTTTCTTTGTATATATGTTCAGAATAGGAAATTAACCAGTATTTAATCGTATAGCATTATATACTCATTTAAATGTACTACTAGTACACAAACCTATAAAAACCTTCTTGGCTCATCAAGACTGTAGGGATAAATAATACTCTATGTCATGAAAGGCAGGGTCCTTCCCTCTCTTTTGTACAAGAGTAATTCATCTTTTTCTTTCTGCTCAACACACAGGGAATACAAAAAACTTTCAGTTCTTTTGTTCACTATAATGTTTACAGACCAGAACATTACTCACATGATCATGTTGGAACAGTTTCTAAACCTAGAAATAATTAAAACAGGGTCTAATAATTGTAAAAATAAACACTCTAACTTAACTCAAACTTAACCTCAACATAAAAAAATCATGTTTTAAAATAACTTGGGTGAGTAATTTTTCGAAAATACCCTTTGCCTAACACCAACTTTTCCAAATATAAACAACAGAACCCTTATTTATCAGATACCTAGGAATGAATTGGATCTGAAAAATCTTTATGAGTTTTCCAATATAAAGTTCTTGTGTTTGGTTTCAAAGCTCCACGTATTTGTGGCGTCAGCATTTAGGTCGTCTATTAGAAGTTACGGAGCGGCCACTAATGAATCCATGCTGTTGAGATATGATGGCATTTTTAAATTTATGTTTTATTAGCGATTCAAAATTGTTTGGTACTAGGTTAATGGGGCAATAGTTTTCAATATCACTCTTGCTAACCTGACTTTTAAAGATCGGGGTAACATATGAAGACTTTTAGAGCTCAGGAAAGAGTCCAGTGAAGAGAGAATTATTGAAAATGAACCACAGTGGTCTAGAGAGAGCAAATTCGCAATTCTTAAGAAACGTTGTTGAAAGTGCATTTGGACCTGGCACTTTGTATATGTCATTATGACTCAGTTTATAATAAATTTAAGAAATTGTTTTGACCAGCACTACCATTTTCTGAGGGTACGCTGACAGAGAAGTACATTGCAAAGAGTTCTACAGTGCCCCTCCCGTCTCCACACGTTCTACCTCTGTAATTTTCCCCATCTCATTGATGGTATTTCATTGTCTTTTCTAAGTGTGTGGACATATTTCCAAAAGCTCTTTGGATCATAATGGGTACCACTTTGTTTTAGTAATATAATCAGAATGACATTTATCAGCAAGATATTTACATAGATATCTAAATTACTAAATTCTAAATAATGAAAAGATAAATTAATACTTAATTTTGCATGAGCAATCTTTTTCTGGATGGTACTAGTATTTACTTCAGGACTGAACCATACAGGAATTTTGAAATTTTTCTAGGCCTGTACAAATAAATTAAGTTATTTGTAAACTTATGAAAATATACAGTAAGGCGCTCGACACTGCGAACATAGGAAATATGCGGACGAATTTGGATATGTTTGGCAGGAGACGTTGTTAGTTTATTTTTAGAATACTTTATTGTAATTTACTTGTACAGATTTTTATTATTTGGTCGTATAGCAAGGCTGCATTTTCTGCGTTCTGCTTCGATCATCAGAAGGTAATAAGTTTGTTTCTCTAGAAAATAAATAGGTTCTTTTAAAATATGGATGTAGACGAACTATCCGAGAAAATTAAAACAGTACATTTTCCAATCAATTTACTTAAAAATAAAAATATTTTTAAAATATTAAGCATTTTATAATCTACATATCCTATTATAAAAATGTAGTAGGTTTTGTATAAATTCACATTATTAACTTAATTATACCATTATTTTATATCAAAACTAGTGCGTTATATACTCAAAAAATTATTATGACTTAAAAACGTAGCGCGCTAAACACATTTTCATAAGAGCGACCCGTTGAGGAATTACAATCAACAGTTGACTTAGATTTGTTTATGGCAATGCAATGGTGAATATCCGTAAGCCAAATCGAGATGGGAGCGGCTTAAAACTACTGCTGCAGGCTCTTTTTTGCTTGTTCTAGAATTAATGTAAATTAGTGCGGTCGAATCCTCGGAGGCGGAAGCAGTTTTGCATCGATCGAATCGAATCGAAATTAGCTTTAAGATATAGGTAGATAACTGTTTTTTAAGAAGATAAAAATATATTTAAAATCCTATAAATTTATATGACTTCCCTGAAGTTTTAAAAAAGGCTCCAAAGCTATGGATAATTAACATCATAAAAAGGTTAAAACGTTGCACCCCGAAAAATTTTCACCTGCGGCGCTGTGCTTCACTCGTTCTTAAATCCTCGAGGCGCCACTAGCGTGGTGTTAGAGAACAGAGAATTTCCACGGTACATGGTATCATAAAAAAATTTAAGATATTCGGGTGTCTATCTCCTAGAAACCATAAACGAAATTCGGCCCCAGTAAAAAATAATGAAAGAGAGATGAAAGAAATTATGGTATTGGCTAGTGTTTTCTATTAAAACTGTTGCCGAACAGGTAGATTTGAGCAGGAGATCAGTAGGAAGAGTGTTAAAAAAGTATTAGGATTAAATTTAATTTCGATACTTTTAGGTTGAGATGGGTTAGGGCTAGTGTCATATGCTTTAGTGGTCGAAAGAAAGACGTTTTTAAAAATCAATTTTATTCTTAAAAACACACCGAATTTAACAAATTTGAATCAATTATGAGTTTAACAGTTAAACGTTTACAGTCAGGATTACTACCGAAATGTCCTCTGAATGAATATCACTTATATTTATAACATTTCGTTATCTTACATACGTGGTGGTAGAATATATGAAGTCAGCGGTTATGCAAAACGTAACTTCTCCACCTCTAGAAGGGCATATAAACTTTTAGAAGTTTCTATGACCTAAATTATTATATTATCTTAATTATAAATATTTTTATTCTTATTTTGTTTATATTTCATATAAATAGGCCATAAATACTTCCATAGTAAGATTAAAATTAAAATACAAACTATACTGTATAGTAAAACGGTCCAAAAACTTGTTTTATTGTAGTATATAGGGTTATTTAATAGTTTAGAATTTTCAATTTTTTGAAAGTTAAGTTCTTCTTGTAAAGAGTCTATTTTATTAAAATTTACATTATTTAAATTGAACAGTTTTACTTTCTTATAAGGAATTTTATTTGTATAATTAAAAATTACTTTTGGCAATGGAATGTTCTGAAATAAGCGTTTATTATTTTTATAAGCTTGTATAGTGATATCACCTAATTTTAAACTGCAAGGAAAGCTTAATTCTAATAAATAAGTTCCATTAAATAGTACGTTATTTTGCGAATTTTCGCACGACTCTATTCCTATCAGATCATTAACGGTTTATTTACTTTATTTATTAGTAAATACTCGAAATTTGGTACAATTATTTTATAGTATTTTATATCATTCCTAGTGGCTAAAGGAAACAATTGATATAAATTATAGTTATTTTTCTCTACCAAAGGAATTTCTACAATAAATATAACTTCCTTGTCTTTGATGTAACTCTTTATTTCTAGCGTGTTTTCTATCTTTAAGATATTATCTATAGATGGTTCAAATGGCAACTTTTCAACTCCTAATTTGGAATTTATCTCTTGTAATTCATATATAAACTCTTTAGTGTTTATTATAGCATTGTGAAAGGTATTTAACTTTGCAAACGTAATAGCTAATTCTACTTTTTCTAAAATATCATAAATATTTTGATAGAGAGTAGTTATTTGAGTAAATGTCATTTGAATTCGGAATAGTTGAACAAGATGAGTTTTGTCAAGTTCGATTCTATTTATAGTTGTTATTATTTGTTTTACATGTGATTCTAAAATATTTTGGTTATGTGAAACATTTTTAATAATATTTTCAAAATTTTGTATTGATTTAGTTAATAAAGTTGTTTGTTTAGTCAAGGGAAATTTTAAATCATGTTGATTTTTTATTAATGAGTCTATATTTTGGTCAATACGTTCAGCGTCATCTTGATCCATGTTGCCAGTTATACTTTTAATTACAGTACCTAGTATATTTACTAAAGCTCGTTTTTGTCTTAATTTTGTTGGAAATATTTGACTTATCTGATTATTAATTTTCTGTTTTAAATTATCTGCTATAACATATGAATTATAAAATTCTAACTTATATTGCATGAGATTATTTATATTTTCACGAAGTAAGTTATATTTATGGTTTATGTTGTCAAATTCTTGTATTAAGTTTGTCATGTCAAAAATTTTAATAAAAGTCCAATGATTAGTGACCTTTTGTGCATTTCCTATTCGATAGGGAAGGATTCCTGGGTTATTATTTAAGTTGTGGTATCTGGAGGTATCTCCTTGGACGTAGGACCATCTGTAACAAGTGGCTTTTTTAATTCCCTTATATGTATAATTTCGACCTTATCGGGATATTTTACATTTTTTATTTTAACCCGGTTATGTTCTAACATTTCAATAATTACGTAGGGTCCACTAAATTTGGGTTTATTTTTATTTCTAGCTGACATCTTTTTATAAACTTTTTGGTTTACTTTAAAATCTATACTTTCATTACCTTTGACGTTAATTTTTGCTAAAACTCTCTCTTTGCTCTCATTCGGTTTATCAGTTACTTGTTTATACATATCGTCGATTTTATCTTTATGCGACGAAACGTAATCAGAATAAAACGTAGTAGAAATCAAGTCGAGGGGATCCCTGGAGTTTGTATGACCTAGGATAATCTCATGAGGTGTAAACTTTGTTACACTGTTTATGGTTCCATTGTAAGCTATGATTGCATAAGGCATGAGTTCAGAGACGGATTTGTTTTTATCTTTTTGTTTTAAAATTCGAAGATGTTCAATAAGGGTAGAGTGAAGACGCTCGACGGGGGAGTTAGATTCATGGTGTCTGGGTGTAGTAAAATGTATATTTATTTTTTGAGATTTTAAGAGTTCTTTTAACAGTTCATTATTAAATTCTCCTCCATTATCACAAGTTATTATTTCAGGGCATCCAAAAAATGAAAATAAATTAACTAACCTGTCACAAACGGCTTTTGCATTCCTGTCACAAGGGTAAGCTTGCCCGTATTTTGAGAATTTGTCAAATATAGTTAAGAAGTTTTGGGTTTCAAAAACAAATGTGTCAATATGTATCATTTGAAAAGGTTTACTAGGAGTTTCTGTTTTTGTGAGAGGTATAAAAGATTTAAGCCTACTATATTTGGATGTTTGACAAATATTACAATCATTAATGTACTGGGTTATGTCAGTTTTCATTTTGGACCAAAAGTAAATTTGTTTTAGGCGTTCATACGTTTCATTTATGCCTCTATGATTTGTTTTACCTTGATGTTGGTGTGTGATTATCAAAATTTTTTCTTTATCCGAAATATTATTTAACAATTTCGAGCATATTACTATTTTTGGTTTATTAAAATTTTGTAAATAAACGTTAGTAAAAATTGGAATTAATTCTTTACTATGAAAATATATATAACACGTTTTTTCAGGTTTAAATATTCTCGAATAAACTTTTTTATTACATCTGGGTTTTCATGTAATTCCACATTATTAATTAAGTTTTTCTCAAATTTCTCTGAGTTAATTTTAATTTCGTGATGCGGGGATTTTTTAATAATGTATTGTAAGGACTTATTATTTATCATTTCATCAAGATTGCTGATATGGAACCTTATATCAGCTTGATTACTATGCACGGTTACATCAGATGTCGAAGGTGGCTTGACCTGAATGTCAGCAATAATGTTTATCTTTTGCTTACTACAACTGGGTTTTTGTTCTTCGATTGCATCATTATTTATCGGGTTTTCAGCAAGATTTCGCAGGAAGTCTACGATATTTTTATCAGTGTCACCCGGGTTATTAATTGTTGATTCATTCTCATAGACATTTAATTGTATTCTAGATAAAGCATCTGCGTTAGAATTTTGAAGGCCTTTTTTATAAATTATTTCATAATCATATTCTTCTAATCGTAAACGCCATCTTACTAATTTTGAATTGGCTTCTTTTAAATTAAAAAGCCAAACTAGAGGTCTATGGTCTGTGTAAATGTAAAATTTGCGACCGTATAAATATGGACGAAAATATTTACATGCCCATACTATAGCTAATAACTCTTTTTCAATTGTTGAATATTTCGTTTCAGTCTCGTTCAAGGTTCTAGATGCATATGCTATAGGTTTATCATTAGGGATAGTTCCTTGGGATAATACCGCGCCTAATGCAAAATTGCTTGCATCTGTAGTTAGAAGGAATGGTTTAGAGAAATCGGGATATTGTAAAATTGGGGCATTTATTAAAAGATTTTTGCAGTGTTCAAATGTGTTTATAAATTCATGATTGTGTATTATTTTCATGTCTTTCTTTAAACAACGGGTTACGTGTTTTGTTATTTTGACAAAGTCTTTTATAAATCGTCTATAATAACCTACTAAGCCTAAAAAAGATTTAATTTCTTTAGTAGTTGTAGGAATTGGAAATTTTTTTACAACTGAGATCTTATCAGGATTAGGCTTTACTCCGTCATTACTTACAAGGTGTCCTAAATATTGTACTTCTTTCCTTAAAAATTCAGATTTATCAAGTTGTACCTTAAGATTGGAATCTCGCAACCTGATAAAAACTTTTTTTAATTTATCTACGTGTTCTTGAAGACTTGTACTAAATATAATTATGTCGTCAAGACAAACAAAACATATTTCATTTTGTAAGCCACGTAAAACATTATTCATGACGCGTTGAAAAGTCGCAGGGGCATTTTTAAGTCCAAATGGCATACGTAGGAATTCATAATGTCCTGTGTCAGTGCTAAATGCTGTTTTGGGAATGTCCTCTTCGTTCATTTGAATTTGATGAAATCCATTAGCAAGATTTAGAGTTGTGAAGTATTGGGCTTTACCTAGCTTGTCTAAAATCTCTGTTATTTGGGGAATAGGAAATTTTTGAGCTATCGTGACGTCATTAAGCTTACGGTAGTCTACACAAATTCGCCAGCGTTGTTTCCCTGATTTGTCAAGTTTTTTAGGAACAATCCAAATAGGGGAAGACCATGGAGAGTTCGAATCTCGTATTATATTTTGTTGTAAAAGCTTAGACATTTGATTTCTTACTTCTCCGCGATGTATTTCGGGGTATCTATAGGTTTTTGTAAATATTGGGGTATCATCTTTCACTTTAATCTCATGTTTAATGGTATTTGAAAAGGTTAAACGTATTTCTTCGCAATGAAAAATATCTCTAAATTCGTAACACAATTTCCGTATTTGTTCTTTTTCTTCACTATTGCAATGGTCAAGATTAATATTTTTTAAATTAGCTTTGAGTTTATTATCTAAGTCTTTTGATGGTAAATATTGTTGTGAAGAGTGGTCAATAAAATTTATTTCATTAAGGTTTAAGGGTTCTATGTCGAACGGTTCGAGAAATTCAATTTTTATAGGATTTTCTCTAGGATTTAAGGCTGTTGTTAAAGCTAAATTGTTTTTAATTTTTACTAGACATTCAGGAATTTCGATGTGTCCTAGTTTTTTATAAGAAAGAATACCATAACCATTTGAAGCATTAACAGCAATCTGAATTTTTTGAATACTTCTGGGCTCTATTATATAAGTCATAACTTTACTGATATTATTCATATTAATATTTTTGTTTTCATAACGTATGGGTATATCTACATTAGGTAATTTTAACACGCACTTGTTGAAGTCTAAATTAGCATTTAATTGTTTTATAAGGTCTAAACCTATTAATCCATCGAATTTGTCAGAAAAATTAAATAAGTAAAATTTATGTAATCCTGTAGTATTGAAGGTAGGAAAAATTGGTAAGGTTGCTATTTCATCGTGAAACGATATTGCGTGAGCTGTTTGTACTTGAAATAATTCTTTTTGAATTAAATATGGAAAATGTATATAAGCAATTTCGGGATTAATAAAACTTCTTGTACTACCTGTATCTAATAAAAATTTTGCATTAATTTCTGGAATGTTAATGTAAGGTAATTGTATATTATAATTGTTTAAAAATATTTTGTCATATCCGTTTTCGCAGTCGTAATCGGAAAATTTGATGGTTCTTGTTCAATGCTATCATATACCTGATTATTGTTTGAATTAGCGGAATAACTCAAATCTGCATCGTAATCGTATGTTTCATTATATAGAGGTATATCATATTCATATTCATTTTGGCTATCAGTTTGTTGATTAACGTCAAAATTATCATAATAATTATGCAAACTATTTGGTAAAGAATTTTCTGAGTTAATTTCAGGAGTTTGCTGCAAAACTTCTTGATTATACAATTCTTGGGAAATAAAATTCCTCTTTTGCATATTATTGTGTAAAACTGTATTGCCTGAACTAGTGTCCATTGGCTCTACTTTATTTAAATTTGTCCTTCTGGACATCTGTCCAAAGTTTTGATTATTAAACGGTCTATGTTGGACTAAAGTTTGAGGTCTTACAAAGTTTTGTTGGTTATTTGGAAAATTTGGTCTCTGATAGTTAAAATTAGTGTTCTGAATAATTTGGATAATTTGAAAAAGGTCTAGGAAAATTATTTTGTGGCATATTATTTCCGAAAGTATTATATGTCGGTTTGTATGGTATATAGTTTGGTATAAAATGTGATGTTTGATTAGGGACATAAGTAGGTCTATATACTGGTTTTGTATTTTTATTGAATTGCTGTAAAGGTGATGGTGTACCCTTAAGGCTTTGAGCATTTTTAAAATATATAAAGTTTTCTTCTCTTACAAACGACATTGCTTGTTCTAGTGAATTTGGCGATTTTAACCTGGTGACTAACTGTAAGTTATATGGAAGGCCATTTATAAATGTCTTTAAAGCAAATAGCATCATAGTGTTGTATTTTAATTAGTTTAGTTTCAGGATCGTCAGGGCCTGCGTTTAGTTTTCAAAATAATAAGCTACGAGAATCTTGCACTCTCATGCCAAATTGAATAGGATTTTCATTTTTGAATGGTTTTAAATTTATTAAATCTTGAATTAAACAATCTATCGATCGTTGATCGGAAAAACTGTTTATTAACACATCTTTAATTAAAGTCCAAGAATTTAGTTCTGATCTAGAAACTATTAGTTCTGCTTCTCTACCTGTTAGTTTACTGAGAATAGTATCAAATAAGCAAACATTTATGGTAGCGGTTGGATTATTTTTATCTTGAAAAGCTTTCAACAAGTTTTCAACTGCCGAAATGAATCTATTTAAGAGTTTTATATTTCCGTCAAAAAGTGGAATATTATCTGATTGATATCGGAGTAATTGATAATTCACTGACATTTTGTTTTTGTTGGCAGTTGAACCAATTGACAATGAACTTGGCGAATCAATTAAATTATCTAAGTTATATTCGTTTATTAGATCTATTTTGATATTTTTTTTATTTACTGGATACTAGTGAAAATTTTTTTTGTTACTGCGTAGCTTTTTGCAAATTACCTCTTTGTTACTACGTAACGGGTTTTTTATATAGTATGTATATAGAGCGATATATTATTTAGAAAATGACTTTGTTACTGTGTAACTGTTATTTTCTAGAAAAAGTTGTCTATCTATCGCATTAAAAGAAAAATAGTAATAAAAATAATCAATAGAACTGAAAAAATCACTTGAAAATCAAAAATTATCACTTACAATGCCAGAATTGTGAGAATCTTCATTGGTCCTTAGTCTAGCTGGATCGACGGTGTTTCTTCTCACCAGTTTTGGAGAGAATACCGTTGATGTTCAGTCACCGGGTCTTCCAAAATGTAGTGGCCAGGAAACCTTTGATATGCAGTCACCGGACCTTCCTGGGACGTTCTGTAGTTCTAAGCTGTTTGTTCTGTTTTCTCGTCTTCTTGATTCTTTTCCAATTGGCTGCTTTTCTCGAACTGCTGCCTAAGATCGGCACTATTTGCTTTGGGTTGAAAAGGGCTTATTGAAATTTTCGTAGGTTTTTTTTTTCGAATAAATTCTTGAAAGAAACCGTAGTTCAATATACAATTGCCCTACGTTTCAGAATTATCCTACCGACTGCGCCAGTTAAATGTCGGGCCGAAAGAAAGACGTTTTTAAAAATCAATTTTATTTTTAAAAACACACCGAATTTAACAAATTTGAATCTATTATGAGTTTAACAGTGAAACATTTACAGTCAGGATTACTACCGAAGTATCCTCTGAATGAATATCACTTATATTTATAACATTTCGTTATCTTACATACGTGGTGGTAGAATATATGAAGTCAGCGGTTATGCAAAACGTAACTCGCGTACCGATCGTATAAAGTGAGAAAAACACATGAAATTTTTCCCGATGACAATTTTAGCAGAAGGTAGTTTTGTGAAACTGTAATGGAAATGGCAAACAACGATGACAATTTTTTAAGGAATAGTGTTTTTACTAACGAATCAACGTTTTCCTTAAATGGTCGGCACAACCCTGCTATAGTCCGTTATTGGTTAAAATTTATATAGGTTTTTCGAGTTTAGAACCCAATATCTACATAAATTAAATATCTGTGGTGGTATGTTAATCAATGGTTCTTTAAACGGTCCTAAATACCTGGACCTTTTGCAGCAACAAATTGTTTCAGAAATTAGGAGAGTTACAGGGCCAAGCTTTAACAGCATTTGGTTTCAACAAGACGGTTGTCTGTCTCGTAACACTATAGCAGTTCGGGAATACCTTAATGCAACCTTTTCAAATAGACTTATGAGTGGATATGGTACCATCTTATGGCCTGCTCGATCTCCTGACCTCTCGCCAAATGATTTTGTTCTCTGGGTTTAGGTAAAACCTCAAATTTATGGTTACCAAGAGAATAGGGCTAATAATCTTCAAGAATTACAATTAAATATTGAAAATTCTTTCAGGAATATTAGCCCTAACATGCTTAATAATGTTAGAAGGCATTTTTATGACAATCTCGGATACTGTTTAGTACAGGAAGTGGTTTATTTAAACATTTACGGTAAATTCAGTTTTTTATTAGAAGTAATTTTAATTTTCGTTTGTATTTTTTAAGAACAAATTTTTACTTTTTTTGTGAGACAAATCATATTTTCTTCAAAAATATAAATATAATATGTTAAATTTAATTTTTTATTAGAAGTAATTTTTATTTTCGTTCACATTTTTATTTTATTTAATCTTATTTTCTTCAAAAGGCTGTAACAAAATAGTTGTTGCGGTCTGATAAATAAATCATTATTAAATTATTAACCAAAGAATACTATAACTTGTAAAGTCATCAATATGCGTTGCGAAAAGCAGCCGACTGGAGATCAAGATGTTCTTTCAAACAACTAGGCTAGACTAATTCACCCATCCATCCCATCGGATCGCTGTCAGCAGCAGTCGGGTTGACCTCTTCAAAAACTGCAACGAATAACGAACGAGACACGATAAGTCGGTCATTAGCAAATTCGTCCGCATATTTTCTTGGCCGATTTTGATGAGTCAAACGCCAAATTGTAGAGGACGTTTCTCTGGTGTTCCCATATAATTTTATTTGAAATCCCTTCACCCGTTTTTTTTTTGTATAATATTAAAAAACAGGTATAAGGGCGATAAAGGCATCGCGTTTTATAATTAAATTTATATTTTTTTAAATACCCTTTTTATACTAAAGCATTGAGGTTTGTAATAGACATACAACCCCATTTGTTAAAAGATCTCTTTTGATATCCCGTTATGTAATTTTATGTCCATAGGGTGACCATGAAAATGTGCAACCTCAAAATCTAGTATTTTTAACCGACTTCAAAAAAGGGTAGGTTATTAGTTTGATCCTATATATTTTTTTTATGTTACTGTAGGATATTGTCAGAGTAGTCCCATAGCAAGCATATTAAAAAAATGTTAAAAATAACGGTGAAGTCGGGGCTAAACTTATTTTTAGTTATTTAATCACAAAAATATAATTATTTATTCAGTCAATTCGGTGTTTTGATGTCTAATACTACTCGTATAAGGTCTTTATCGTTTGGCGCCGACTTCACCGAGTAAAAATTTCAAGGTGGAATAAAATATTATTTTTTATTTTTTAGTGCATTTTTTTGAAGTCGGTTTCGTTTTTTTTATAAACATTTTTATAAATAGTAAGTTATAGCCACTCGCAACACACAACCCATGATGAAAGTCGTGAGCAGGATCCTCCACAGCATTACAATGAATGTTCTAGTTTTCGGCAGATGATCTTGATGGAATGTAAAAACAACAAAATATTTTGTTGCTCTGTTTCATTTCCACAGCAACCCAGAGTTCTTCAGATTTGTCATTTGCAAAATTAAGCAAACTACTGAGAGGTAGCTACGTACGGCAATCAACATCCCTCGATTTCTAGATTTTCCAGGAATAGATTCACCTCAATCCCTTCTGTCTATGTTATAGTTATAAAGGCTAAGGCCTGCATTAGATATAGTATCATTAAGGGAAGTTTCGGCTAATAGTAGTACTAGTAGTAGAAGTGAGGGGAGACCGGTAGACTAAATTTAACCCTTGCGGTTTATCCCAAGATCTCCCCCAAATTTCTACTCTCAACCTCCTTTGCTTCTTTAGACCTACCAGACTTATTTATATAGATTAAGATGTTCTTTCAAAGAAGCTCCTTAACAACGTCCTTTTTCTGCACCGCGGCTCCAAATATGTCTTGGAACAGCCTGGCCGTAGTTACAAATAGAGTAGTAGTGCTAGGTGTCTCCTCAAGCGGCAGTGGCTTGTAAGCACCCCTATGAGGGAGGTAATGACCACCTACTTCTAGTAAGCAGACTGGCCTTATCAGGTCCTACAACAAAATCTTTTGTGTCTTTCTTTGTAAGCGTGCCACTTGCTACTCAGGTTCTGAAAGGCCCAATCATTTAGAGCCGCCTTGACTTGCTGCCTAGTATACGTTCCTGTCCTGTGGGCGTTGGCTCCAAGCTTTGCTAGCTCGTCCACCATCTTATCTGCTATTCAACAGTGACTAGGGACCCAAATGAGTTCTGCTTTTTGTTATTGCCAGTCTTTCCAGTATGTCGTTTAGTATAGCCAGTGCAGCTAGCCTCTACTGCTCTCCTGCAACAGTGTCGCGACTGATTTAGCCGCAACACTTTCGACATGCGCTTTTTGAATCAGCTTTGTATCTATGATAACTCCGAGGTACTTTACTTCGTTTTTTAAACTAAACTGTATTCTGAACATCGTTGGAACACGTAGACCACCTATATTCATTTTCCTTGTGAATAGGAGTAGTGTATTCCATAATGTGGGTCTTAAGACCAAGTAGCATGGCCCACCCCAGAACGCCCCGTTCCACACCAAGGTATGAATGGATATCACTTTATGGCGACAGCTGCAGATAGAGCTCTCCGGATCGCAGATAACGACTCTGATCCAGGCGCCACCTGGCAGTCATTTGTAATCCAAGAATACACCCTGTGGTAAGGCAGCTCCTTCTGCTGGCTGAGGAAGGGTGGGCCTCTGTACTACACGGCGTCTTCGGCGTGCTCATCGAGTTTTTCATCTGCTACCAGTACGCATCGGCACCTCATAGTAAACTTCCCTAACCTGAACAGAGCCCAGGACAGCACAAGGTGTGCCACCATTATGGCCAAGAGTTAGATGTTAGTGACTGTTTAGTGTGGTGCAGTGTACTGATGTTTGATGAAAGTGTTTGGATGTGTGTGACAGCTAGGGAGGTATCGATTTTAATTACGAGCGCCGAAGTTCGCCCTTCACCCTCTCCCGCCTGTTACATAACGATTGTACTGCTTAATTTAAGTAATTCTGTTTTTAACCATTTACATATTGGTAATATAGCTTTATTTGATCAGGACTTATTGTGCTGGTCCCTGATTTTGAACGGCTTCGTCGGTTGTAACAAAAATTTCGATATTGATGAGAATTGTAAAAGGTGCTCTTAAATACTGTCTCTAATTAGATTGGAAATTTTTAATTTCAATATATTCAGTGAATTGGAAATTCTCATACAGCTGACTTACATAATTTTTGAGTACTTCAATTTCGTTGTTTTTATCCGAAATAACTTGGTTGGCCGCGGATAATTCTCGCTCCACAACCACATTCGCGTACATAGGACAATTTATTAGTTCTTTACTGCCAGTTATGACAGTAACGCCAGTAATTCTAAAGCTACAGAAAGTGTGATAGTATCCTCCACATACTGAGCAGCTTACACAATTTTTTTCGATATTTCCTTTGCAATATTTACACTTTTTCTCTCCCAGTTTGATCGATGCGTCTATTATTCGCCATGTTGGAAAAATACTTCAAGATTCAGGGGAAAATCTGGAAAAATTAGGGAAACTCAGGGCAGTTTTTCAGTATGAACCCCATGTTCTTTACTGTTAGCATTTCAATATTTGGATGAAGTTGATGGTTTTATTATTCTAAAAATTACGGAAGATATTTCATTACCGAAAAGGTGATAAATGTACTGAAAAAAGTTAATTGGTATGTTATGTAAATTAAAAGATTTTTATTCAAAATCTAAATATGTTTTATTGAATCATATTAATAACAATAATGTTAATAATAATAATATGTCTATAACTATAATACTATTTTTAGAAGTTCTTAAATGCGTTCATTACTTCATTCAAGAAAGTGGGGTTTGTTGTGCTGATATTGTGAGATATTGTCCATTTAATTTCAGTATTTTAATTAGTATATTGTGTAAATTCTTTTTGAAATAATATTTTTTAAAATTGATTTATAAAAAGGAGGTACGTAGATTGGTCTTTTATAAAAAATGTACATATTTTGCTTTTATAATTTTTTTTACATAATATTGTATTTATCATTTCTAAAGTTTAAAAAATTGTAATAAGAGTATCCGTATAAGTTCATGTATTTAATCGAGTTGACTACATTTCTTTAAAGGAAGGTATAGCTCAATCGATGTACTTTTTGAAACTGTACTAAAATTTTGCGGAAAACATGCAGTTGAATTACAAGGCAATGCGCTATTTTTTTAATATAAATATTAATTATATTACATACTCAAATGTTTTATTTTAAGTTGGGACTATGTAACTTATAGGTTCTGTCAAATCATATTCTTTTAGGATTTTGACAGCTGTTTTTTTTTTGTCAACTTCATTTTGATAGCTGACAAAAAATTATATTATAAAATTAAATTACTTGGTTATCTAGAACTGTTACTTACGGGTTTATTTAAATTATTGTAAACAAATCTAAAATTTATAACAAGTTGAAATTTGAAAAGTACTAATTTTGACTGGATTTTTTCTACATTGTTATAGCAAAGTATTATTTTTCATTTTATTTATCAAATTAGTCACATATATTAAATATTTAGATACTTTGGGTTGCACTCCTACATTTTATAGATTTTTTTTATTTATAAATATAAATATGTATAATATTAATCCAAAGCTATGTACCATTTATGTTGTTATAAATGCCAGATTTGAGTTTTTAAAATTTTAGGTGTACTTATTTTTCTTGTATTACATATTTGTACAGATCTGCGAAGAATTATGTTAAAATAAAAAAAATGCTCTTATAAAGTAATGTGATGCCTTAAATATAACTTTTTGAATTTCTTTATTATCAGTTTAGTTTTAATATTAGTAAACTATTTGAAGAACAGTAAAGTTAAAAAATGACCCTCACAATTTTTTTTAACTACAGTTTTTGCCCTTTTAGGTAATTTCAGTCGCCTTTTAAAGGACTAATGTAGAATTTTAATTCCAAAAAAGGTTTTATATTGCCATTTAAAAAAAAAGAACTGAAATGCCACATTAATTCATTCATTAGGTCACTCAAATATTCGGAAAGTGCATAAACTGGGTTTAAAAAAAATTCTGAAGGTGATTTTTAATGGCGTTAAATACACGTCCATGTGACACGTTAAAAGACGTCTTTTGGGCGGAATGTAATTTAGCCGTCATGTGCTACCTAAGTTTTTATGAAGAGTAACATTTTTCATAAAATAAAAAACTTTTCCATTTGTTAAGAACTTTTCTGGACACACTGTATATCGTAGTTTTGACAATTCCTGTATAATTTAAAATAAATATTACTTAAAAATAATTAATATTTTGTACCAATGCAATGGTATCTTGACATCTAAAATCGCTTTGAAATATACGTTTAAATTTCCAGTTTAGGTTTAGGTAGGTGTCCGAAAAATAACTATTTTCTTTTTGACGGTTCCCCGTATTTTTTACAAAATGCTTATTATTTAAGAGAAATCTTTTAGAGTATTTTAATTTGCGCAATCTGCAATATAGTACTTATAGCTAAATCTTTTTAAATAATTCGATTTAATTGTTCATAATCTTTTAAGATACACTATAATTTTTTTGAAAAATAAAAATTTTAATTTATGTAAACATCTAGCAACTTTCTAATTTACCGTCCCAAACCAAATTGGGCAGATTCAAACCAAAAAATTGTTTTGACCAAAGACTTCATATAGTGATGCCGCCGAGACGAGAGATCCTCGCTTCTCGTCTCGACAAGACCAGTGAGCAAGTTTCTCTCGCAGCACGAGACGAGGCAAGGCGGGAGAGTAGTCTTCTCTCGCCGAGAATTTGTCGTTTCTCTCAAGCTCTCTCGCGTCCCTCGAGTATAAAAAATCTTTTTTATATTTTTAATGGTAAATAAGACAATATTATTAAAAAAAACCGATTGCTTTTGTAAACTGATAAAAAATTAATCAAATTTTTAACGTTCCCGAAATTTCAATTTCTTGTAGTTTTCTTAAAAACAACTTATTGTAGTCTGTAATATATACATAAACATAGTTTTTCTTTGTCTTTTATGGTAATCTTTTACAAGGGCTTTAGATGACCAAATGACAATATACATGTCTATGTGTAAATGTCTTTACACATATTTATAAGAAAATTGTTACCAAATTAGGAACAGTTTTTCTAATATTTATATCATGAAAGAAACGAAAGGAGACGAGACAAGGGAGAGTCATACCATCTTACAATGTGCATCAGTCGGTGTGTATGTCTGTCTGTCTATCTATCGGTCTGTTATATAGGGATGACCTGGTAACATTTTGGCAAAAATCCAGTATGGCGAAACAAAATTATTACTAAAAAACTAATTATCCAATTTACTATAAATTTTGTTCAAAATTCAAGTATTATGTAAGGATTAACTGGGAAAATTTTGGTACGAATCCATGGTGGTGAAACAAAATGGCGGCTTAATATAATATTTAAAAATGCAGGCTGAAAAACTACTTAATGGATCGATTTCAAATTGTGTGCAATAATTAATTGAGGTATAGAGATAAGCTTATAACATTATGATGCGAATTTAAGATGGCAGAACAAAATGACGGCCAGGGAAAATGTTTGTAATCATGGAAAAACATTCACGAGGTTTTACATATCTTCACGTTTAAGCGTCCCTCGATGCCAAAAAATATGTTTTCTCAATTCCGTCGGTCTGTCTGTCAGTTCACGGCATAGCTTAAGAAATGGTCAATGGAATCACTTCAAATCGTGGTGAACAATTAAGGGTCATATAGGGATGACCTGATAACATTTTGGTAAAAATCCGATATCCGAACAAACAATGAAATAATAAAAAAATTATTATTAAAAAATTAATTATCCAAATTAACTTAAATTATGCACAAAAATCAAGGGTTACATAGGAATGACTGGTAACATTTTGGTATGAATAGCAAAATAAAATAAAACCCTAATGAAATATTTAAAATATCAAAATATAATAATAAAATAAAAAGTTTTCTAAATTCAAAAATAAAAAAGGTAATAGTAAATAAAAATAAACTATATATTCAAGTTTTCAATGCTTTTTGGAGTTGTCACCTCCAGTCGGTCAACCCTCCATTTTTTTATTTAATATAGATAATATGGCGGGAGTATCCAGATGGTGAGTGAACCAGACGAACGTGTATTCGAAACACGAAAGAAATTATTTAAAGTCCAGCTTTTTCAATTTTAATAAATTTTTATATTATTTGCCAACACTTAAGAAAAAAGAATACTTTTGTACTTCCTTTTTTGTTTCACAGCCGTTTTATGTAGTTTTGATATTTTCATCGTACTTGCGATTAAACAAAACCTTTAAATTGGTACAGACTACTAATGCAATTTTTGAAATCTCGTTTATGCGTTAGGTGCTACCACCACTTTAACTTTTGACCCTGTATTTTTTATATACTGTGGATACTACAGACGAGAGTATCAAGCCTACTGAGTGCAACAGACGTACATGTATTTCAGACAGTTTGAAAAGAAAATCCTCAAGGTCCAGTGTTGTCAAATTTGATTTAGTCTTAAAACATTTTCTGCATAGTCTGTACTTAACATCTGACTATCTAAACTAGTGTGTGAAACAGACGTACTCGTACACTTTGAAAAAAAAACATCAAGGTAGTGTTTTAAATTTGATTTTGTCTTATAACAATTTTTACACATCCTGTATTGCATATTCGAGTATCCCACACAGTAATTATATACACTGAACTCAAATGCATCCAAATCATCTAAATAAGAAAAACTCTGTATTCTAGTTCTGGTTTCGTGGTCAATTTTTGATGAATGTGCACAAGTTTTTATGTTTCCTCATAAAATATAACAAAATAAGTCATTTAATAGATGAAGATGAAACGACCTCTCAGCTGAAAAATTTTTTTTTAAATCGGTTCAATAATAACGAAAATATGAGTTTTTCAAATTATCCATATTAATAGTTGATGCAATATTGTTTACCAGTCTGTTCCATGTATTTATCTAAACCATTATACATTTTTTTGTTTTAGTAAATACTCTAATGTTGGGAAAACCTGAAAAGGGACAAATGGTTCAAGATATGCTGCTTAGAATGGCCCAGTCCGGTCAAATAATCTCAACAATACGCGAGAAAGAATTAATTGGACTTCTAGAAAATGTGAATGCGCAAACGTCAAACAAGACACTTGTTAAATTTGATAGAAGAAGAGCTGCTTTTGACTCAGATGATGAAGAACATTAAAATATTATGAAAAATTAATTTGGTACATTATATAAATTGTTGCTTAGGGCAATAGCAAATACAGTCTTATATTTTTATTGATTTTAAACTATAAGTACATACATGATGTTTGGAATTTTCTATTACCACATTCATTTTACAGCTTCATTTAAGAAATGGTTCTTCCTGGGTTTTGTTTAGAATGTGTCATATCGTCGAATTATCGGTAACATACAGAGCTGTGATAAGTACTCAACAAAAAACTTAAAGTAACCAGGGTTAAGTACCTGATTTTAATAATCTACTTGCAGTATAAAGTACCAGTATTTTTCCAAGGTTCTTAAAATATTCAGTATTTTACTTTAAAAAGAAAAATTAAGTATAAGTAGCAAGTACATGCTTTTATTTAGTTTTAAGTACATCTACCAAATACTTAAAATTTAACTAAGAACCTGTACGAGTAGGGTTTACGCATGTCGAACAAGTAACCTATCCTAAGTAGCACGGTTATGAATATGTTATTCTTACCACAAGTATTTTCGATAAGGCAACCGGAACTTGGTGTCGCTACCAGTGGCGGCTCTTCCATAGGGTCATTTAGTCAATGACTCTTTTCCCAAAAATATTCCAGAAAATAAACTATTCGTTTGACCGTCCCTCCTAATAGTTGTAGTAAAACGCCAACCTCGTAAAAAGTTAAATACGCTACACTATTAGCGCGCGGCGGTTCGAATGGTCTCGTTGCGTTCTTCATAATAAAATGCGCAATACTAAGCTAGGCTAGGCAGTCCGAATTTCCCTGACGAAAGTACCCGAAGCTTTCACAGCGACCGAGCGGCACCTGAACGTGATAGCAAATGGAATATGAAATCGCGATTTGGGTTATCAGCCGGTCGCTTCTCATAATTCGATCGATCGGTCGCTGCATGCGGAAGTTCAATTGTTCAGAGGTCGCGCGGTCGATATTCGAACTCGATATTGTTTCGGACGTTTTTAATCGATGAAAACTGTTTTATATACTGTTTTTTGTAATATATATATATATATATATATATATATATATATATATATATATATATATATATATATATATATATATATATTTATGATCCATGTGTGAGTTGGGAATATACAGGAAATAAAATGTTGGTAGTGACTAATGCAAAAAAAAACTAAAAAGTGCTTACGAACTTAATTTTGCAAAAATAACCAATTTCAAGGTGTTTGTTTATCAGGCAGACATTATATTATGTTTAGAAAAATTAATTGAAATGGAAGAAGATACCAGCACAATTAACCAAGGCTTTGGTTTAAAAGGCTTTTTACAAAATGTTCATTTTTTATTTTGGTTGAACTTCTTCCATTTTATAATGCCCCATTGTGAAATACTTTTTAATGAATTTCAAAAACGTGTTACAGATGTTTTATCAGTAAAAAATATATAGACTCCTTTAAACGACCTATCTTCAGAAATGCCTTCAATTTCATCTAATGCTAGTTAACGGCTACGTAAAAATGAAGATTCTAAACATTGAATGGCTTTGGAGGTCTGCAATAATAATTTCTGAAATGCACCATCGCTTTAGTTTCAGTGATCATTTAGTGATCAGCCAACTATTTCATAGTGATCAATTTGAAAATTACAACAATAATTTTCCAGATAATATTTAAATTTAGTTAAATAAGACTTTCCTTGTTTAAATTACTTAAAACTAAAAACTGAACTGCAAGTTATTTATGATCGTGCTGATTTTCGTGTAAGTTCTGGAGTTATTTCAATGCTTCAATTTTTTATAAATAATAACCTACGTGATACGTTTTCTGAAACCGTCAAAATATTAACTTTACTGTGCACTTTGCCAATGACAGCTGTAGAAAGAAAGTGTGTTTTTTCGACCTTAAATAGAATAAAGACTTCTACGCGACACCATGGGCCAAGATAGACTATCCGCTTTAGCAATGTTAAGTATCGAAAAATCGTTTATAGAAGGAATGTGCAATTTTAGTGATGTGAGTGGACCCGAACTTCAAGAGAATTTAAATCTCAATATAAAGGTAAGATATTTTTATTTTAAGTATGCCTATTTTTAAATTTGTTATTGACCTCCGAATATAATTCATCACGAGCCGCCACTGGTCGCCACGTTCTGTTTAAGCTGAGACTAGTTACTCATTACGAAAATGGGGAACAAAGTAACTATTTCGTGAATAACATGTAGCTTTGACTTTGACTATTTCGTAGATAGAACGGAATTGTGTAGTTGCATTTAAGTAGCCGAATAGTAATAATTCACCCTATTTGTTACTTCCTTATTTCTGTCTTTATTTAACCCATTTTAAAAATATGTATGGTTCTTTTTAATACAGACAAAATAGTTATGGCGACTACAAACACTCAAATTGGGAATATGGTGTATAGCGTATAGGATACGTTATTGGTTGTTGAGTAGGATACATGCGTTTTACTTTGTTTTCTAGCTATGCTAAGGACCTAAAATTAAAACCTAGGTAATTTCTCTAGCGAATATGCCGATGATAGTCGTTAAAAAATTACGCGCCTTTAAAAATTCGTTAATTTTCAATACATTTTGGTCAAATATATCGGCCAATTTAAATCTCAAAAATGTAATTTTGACTTTGGTTTAAATATTAATTATCATTAAATATCTTATAATAAAAAGTGATTCTTTTTCTAACGTGATGTTTAATTAGTATGAATTTTTATTATACTCACAAAAATAAACTTCATAGCTAAATATTTATAGGGCAGATGAAATTAAACAATGGCGTTCTATTGGACTTTTATTTTTAAGTTAGCTGCATTTCTTTACTGAGAAAATTACTTAATATCAAGTGCCTAAGACTGCCCCCATACGCTTTTATAGTTTTGGATTCTTTAAATACGCAGCTGTTACTTATACCCACAGCGAATAAAGTTATCTACAAAGTTCCCATTAATCCCATAATATATATATATATATATATATATATATATATATATATATATATATATATATATAACCGAACCTCGTACCAGCGCTCCATATCTCCGGAACCGCAAGTACAAGAGGTAATAGTTTACTTGTAGTAAATAATTACTGTAATTCTTACTTCTAAGTTGCAACCGAAGAATAAAGGGTAGTAATAGCCAGTTTAAAGTAACATTGGACGATAACTTTTTCTACTCTGGAACGACTCGTTTTACTTTATAGTAATACCTTATAGGAGTACATTTGAGCGGAATTGAGTAGCCTCTGCAAGGTTCAGGAAGGTACTGATACTTAAAAGTTGTAATTTAGTAAACAGATTAGAAACAGTGACTTTAATTACTTTACGAAGAAAATTGCTATAAAGTATTATTTCCATGAACTCTTAAAGAGTAGTAGTAGAAACAGTTATAGCTACTTTAGTGCCAGCTGGGATCTGCATTATATTTATAACAACCTTACTACAATTTGTTGTTAAAATTATTAGAATTAGAAGGGTTAGAAGTTAAAAAATGACATGATTTAAAAAATCATAGCAAGCTGAAAAATTAATTATTTTTTATTTTTACAATGTTTATTTTTTACTTTTCAATTTAGACTTAAACTTAATATCGTTATAATTTTACTTTTCTATAACATTTAACGCATTGTTGTAAATATTGAAGATTAGCATTTAATTTTTTTTGTTACAGAAAAAAATTCACTGGGTCTATTGCATATTTATACAAAATCAGCAATAGGCATTGTCAAAAATTAAAATGAGTGGTTAAATTCAAGATCGTTCTATCAAAAACCTCTAAAACTATATGAAACACGATATTTTTATAATACACAACCTTTCACACACACTTCACTCATTGACACAAGAATGTTTTATGCCAAGAATAAAGATATTTAATATTTTCAACATTCGTTAAGATTTATAATAACCGAAATTACCCGATGGAAAAATAGATCCTACCTAGGGACGGTATGTATCTCTGAACGAATTTCTTTTGTGATAAATTACACTTTATACACCAAATTTTAAGTCAATATTATAGCATGTCAAATCTATTTCGGAAACTTTGGGTACAAAAAGATTCAAAATGGCGTCATTTCAACTTTTTTTTTCACTTTTGCTTGCGATAGGACCACTCCGGTAATACCCTGAATACTTTCTGAAAATATCACTTAAACCTAATGAAAGCATCCCGGGGTAATCGATGTACAGGGTGTCTGGTTATATTCTAAAAAGAGTCTATGAGCTTAAATTTTACTGATTTCAAAAAATATTTGTTTTATGCTTTTCTTTAAACCGTCAAAATACAAATGACAATCAGAAAGTAAAAAAATGAGCATCGACTTTGTTATTTTAAATGGAACACCCTCTATAATGTTTCAATAAATGCATATCTTCTTTCTGCTTATAAAAATATAATAATTTATTTGATACCTTTGTCTTTAAAGACAACCGAGAAAATTGACAGAAATCCTGCCATAAGAGTTAATGTATTACTTTACTTATGTGTACGGTCTTTCTCTTTCTAACCCATTGCCCCTTATGCAGGATTTTTGTCAAATTTATTAAACCTGAATCTGGTATTTTTATAATCACCAAGAAGATGCCCATTTATTGAACTTATATTATACAGGCTGTTCCGTTTTAAATAACAAGGTCGATGTTCTCTTTTTTATTTTCTAATTGTCATTTGATTATTTTGTATCAAATCCTGCTGGTTTTGTATACCAGAAAGCATGTAACGAAGCTTCTATTTTTTTTTTAAGTATAGTTGTATAATCGAGATAACTTTCTTAATTTATGAGCTAAGAATCCGGTTCTTTTTCGTACCTGGTCAATAAAATACATACATTTTGACTGATCCATTTTCCGTCGCGCAAACATCCGGAAATCTTTAATTTCCATTTTCTAAACTCCACCGATTTATTATATCTGAGCTTACCGTAGAAAACCAACGCCCGCCAGCTTAATTTTACGGCGCAAGACGTTCCTGCTAAGAAAAAACAAGCGTGGCCGAGTACTACCGAGAAACACGAGTCTTGCCTTTTTAAGCGGACCCACTGCCGGGCAGGGCTGCCTAAGTTGCTACTTTAGTAGTAGATCTACTACTTTCATACATTTTCTGCTACCCTACTATTATCTACAATAAATCTACTACTTATCTCCTTAATGCCGTTATTACAGTGATTTTTATTTTTTAAAGCGTACTAACTTAGGTATTGTAATGGTCAATGACTTCAAATTTATTATGTATAATTTGGCAACATCATCGGTATTTTACGTTTTTTAAAGATTTTTTGATAAAAAAAATATTTTTTATTTATTACAGATTTATTTATTCCGTGGTATAGTATGTAGTTCACTCAAATGCAGAAATCTTTTCATCTTTTCCAAAGAGATAATGCTACTGCCCAGTGCTACCAGATCTACCGATTTTTTGGTACTTCTACCGATTTTCGACCAAATCTATCCATGTAAGTCAAAAATTATGTTTTATATTTTATTTAACTTATTGTAATTGGCAATTATCTATTTTTTTGTGGCGGATTTTTTGTCTGATATTTATTAATATTTTTTTAAATAATATTTTACAATTTTACTATAAATGCCACCTAAAATTTAAATATACCGAATTTTTCTAGAATCCACCGATAAATTTCGATTAGGTCTACCGATATTTTCCTCGAGGATCTAGTAGCACTACTACTGCCGCGCCATCTCCTTTTTCAGATGATCACTATTACTTTTCCCATTTTAGTGCTTTTAAGAGTTTTAGTATTTTTTTTCTTTACAGTGGCGACAATGGCAATTCAGTTTGCCCATATTTTGCTATTTGAAATTGTTAAATAAAGTAGAAATCTACTAAATCGCCTAATCTACTACTCTTCGGCTTTGATCTACTACTCTTTTTTTCTGAGGATATACCCCTATTTTAAAGGATGCAGTGGCAGCACTGCTGCCGGGCCACGTAATACCGCGTATCAATTTGATCACCGGTTTAGAAGCTTTGACTTCAAGACCTGCCCACCGAACCAAACCAGCTTGCGATTTCTAAGACCGACACCAGTACATTAGCACTAGGTAAAATTTATTTGAAAATATTTTTAACAAAGTATATCTACCGTCTCAGCCATTGGCTTCTTGTTTAAATTTTATTAGGTTCGCTGAAAATATTCATATAAAATATGAATATATAAAGTGTTTAAGTTTCAAAATTAAATAATGTTTTCCGATTTTCCGAAATTTTATAAGTCACTAAACTTAAAAATAAAATATAAATTCTTTTCTGATTTGCCGAATTTTATAAGTTCTAAAATATTAAATAATCGAAGGCTCTTTTGGAGTTGGATGTCTAGAGATTCTGAGTTCAACTTATAAACTTGCCTTTGGATCGTTCTACCGCTCAGTTGGTGTCTAAAGTTTCTGATATTGACAAGAGCGGTGGACTCTGCATGATTCTAGGACCTTGTTTAAAATTTGTTAGTGAAATAAAAATTAAATACACGAAGGTTCTTTCCAGTTGAATGTCTAGAGGTTCTGGGTTTAACTTGTAATTTGCCTTACGGGTTTACTGCTCCGTTTGTATCTAAAGATTCTGACGCAGAAAGAGTAGTAAATTCTCTTGATAAAATTAAAACTAAAATTATAAGTAATAATCTCCGAACACCTCTTATTTAAAACTTAAAGACCGTATGGATTGCCTAATTATTTTATTTTTTGTTCTTTTAGGGCTAACACCGAAGCTGAATAATACTAAAATATTCTGTTTTAAATCCGTTTAAACCGTAACATTTGCAAACACATTTTCGTTAGTTCTCGCACCGCTTGCTCATTTAAATTAAATCATCCGCATGGCTTTATTTTTTTGCTTTCTCATGGCTTTTACAATTAATTGCCGCCCTCGTTATACCCCGAACCGATAAGTTTTTCTTTTGAGTACGGGTATTTAGGAACACCGTATTAAGATTTAAGTAAGACATTGTGTAATTATATTCTATTTAAGTAAGTTATTTAATAATTTTTGACAATTCTGTTTAAAGACTTTAGAGTAGTCCAGTAGGGAGAAGTAGAATTCTTTTTAAATTCAGCCTTGCTCAGTTAAAAAGAAAAAATATAGAACCTTTTATCTTCGACTGTTGAAAAGCTATCTAGAGGTATAGTGGGGTCGTTAGTACTTAAATCCAAGGACTGGCACCCGAGTTTTTCCGAGGAAACCGAAAATAGCAACGAACCAAAAGGGCGTTAAAGTAAGTAGATTAATCACTTACGAGCATCGAAACGTCGCACTTACGAGCATCGAAACGTCGCACTTACATAGATATGTACATAAAAAGTCAATAGAAACTGAGTGTGTATTTATTACTTATAGATTACTTATATGATTCCAAATAGGTTTTACGAGTTACATAACACATGTTACATAGTAAATTAGGTAGGTACTTTAAATCATTTTTGAACAACTTGATCTTTTTGATATAGAAGTACCTGCTTTCGAAAAAGGCTTTATTATTTATAATTTAGTAAGTATTTAAGTACCATAAATATTTAAGTACTTCTACAAAGTACTTTAAGTAGATTAAGTAGATATATTTAAGTAGACCAATTCTCGCCAGAGTGCGTTGCGCATGAAATTTAGTCACCGATATAGTAATAAATTAAATATTGCAGGAAAATTCGTAAAGCAGACGGCAACATTGCCAGTTTTATTTGTTTCTATTCCTGCTTGGTAATAATAAATTTCGTGTTATTTTATATTAGGATTTTTATTGTGTTGGATTAGAATACATTGAATATATTTAAGCGTGGTATATAAAAATACGTATGCACTTATAGAGGGTCAGTACCTTCATGTTCAAATACATAATATATTTTTTTTCGGTTAGATATCCGAGAATACAATCATTCCGCCGTATGGTTTTAGACTGCAGAATGGCTATATTCCTTCAAGGGAGTATATTATAATCGCATTGTAAATAAATGAAAATAATGTATGGGTTACTTTGACAACCGTAGCGTATTTTCGCGAATCAAGGCAGCCGAGAGGACAAGACCTACGCTTTCGTTAAACGGACAAAGTATTTTTTTATCTGGCTATTTTTTTCATACATATAAAAATTTTTCGATTTGTGTTCAAGTCTTCATTATGTGACTGGTTTTATCTATAGTTAGGTACATTGGTTTAGAATATTCACAGCTATCGCAGAGTAGGGATGGGTACCAGGTGATGTTTACTTTTAACAAAGATATTTGCTATTTATGAATGTTGCGCTAAAATTAAACGACATGTTTACAAATTTCGGCCGGACCTAGTCGCGAACGAAACTAAAAATATGGGCAATAATTGAGCTGAAATAGCTATTTTCCTAATAAGTGCGGTAAATTAATTTTTCCGCACGAGTCTGCCAGCGGAGTTCGGTGAAGCAGCCGAGTGCGGAAAAACATTTTCCGCAAGTGTTAGGTACAACTGTTTTTCTACAGACTAAATAAGTACATAATTCGTAGTGATTTAATAGTTTTTATTAAACTATAACAAACAAACTATTATATATTTAAAAGTAACTAATTATATTTGGAAAAAGGTAGTAATTACATAGAGCTATAGAAAACTGTTTACAAAATTATTCTTTGTTGTAATTAACATGGTAGGTAACCAAAAATTGACAATTATAGGAATTATTAACTAAATTGGGAGCATTTTGATAGTTAGCCTTTTTGGTGCTAGCAATAATGTTGACTCTTTTTCTTCTTAACTTTTCATATTGGTGCTGATTCGCTGGTTCATTTTTGTCAACAATATTATCAATTTCATACGCGAAACTTGTAGAAGGCAATGCGTTTTTTGTTTTCCATTGATTCGTCCACATGTGATTCTGCAACTTTTGTCGATTGCCATCCCCCGAGACGTATCAAATTAGTAATATCCACTTCAGCGTAGGCCAACATAGTAGCGGAAGAGTCTATAACACTGTCTAGTAAAGGTCCCTGGATTTGGAAGTCTCAAGAAAGTAGCCACGTCCGATGGCATCTTACCAAACTTATTAATGCCAATAGTTTGAGTAGTACATTTACCATTTTGGAAACAGACAAAAAAACCTTTGATGCGGTGTACTTTTGGGACGTAGACACATGTATTTATTGATTAAATTAAGATTTTTTTCTTTAGTTATAACAAAGCTTCTACTCTGGTGAGTCTTGCTATCTGGTATTTTCACCAGAAACAAATCTTCTTGTTCGGCTACGTTTTCACACAACAGATGAATTAATTCTTCACGCCTGCCGACTCCAACGATTCCAATTAATGTTGCTACTTTGATTAGTAAATAAGTATCGTCAGGCGCAATGCTTACAAATTTTTCAACATGTTTGTGGTTTAAAATTTTAGACTTTTTTGTCTAAAATCTACCATTTATTTTTTTTTTAAATAAGCAATCAATTTAAAATACCTGCTAATATCAATGTTTTTATTAATTTTTGGCATAGATTTTATCATTGAGTACTTGGGCCACATTGTAGAAGGTTAAAAATTCTTTGAAATTTCCTGAAAGTAAACAAGAAGCACCTCTACTTTACTAAAGCCTGGGTTATAGATTGAAAAACTTTGCGTCTTGCGTCCGTTTGAGCTAAGTGTTTCCGCTGGTTCTTAGCCCGAGTGTAGATTGAAAACGTTTGCGTTTTGCGTCTCCTGTGGAACTAACCTTACTTTAATGTTTATATTTATCGCCTTTTTGTGTAATACAATTTTGTATTGCTTGTTTTTCAGTTTTTTTTAATTTGCTGGGCGTGGATACTCAAAATCATAGTAATAATGCCTAGTAGAGACTAGGCATTGTGGATATATTAATGTGTGCCGCAGCTGTAAAGTTGTTGAAGAGAAGGCGACAAAGAAGATCGCGAATTCGGCCTGTTAATTGGGGTGGAAATACTATCAGTATTTCCTTAGAATTAAAAACAATGACCCAAGCAGTTTTTTTAAATGTACGAGGATGTTATATGTATATATTAATGTCAAATTTATTACGAAGGACGAACGTTTTAAAAGGCTCTCTAAAATCCAGCAACTTCGTTGGTTGCAGCTTAACGCAAACCTCGATTTTCGCCAGTCGCTTCCGTCAAAGGTATAGATCGCCATATTTTCGACGGCTAGCGGAAACTCAAACGGATGGCGGCAAAAATATAACCGTACCCATTGCTTTGCGTTAAGTAAACTTCAAGGACAGCGCAAACGGCGACGCAAGACGCAAACGTTTTCAATCTATAACCCAGACTTAGTGCTGTTGATTTTCTTGTTGGAGCATCATTTGATGAACTTTTCGTATTCCTGAATGTATCTGACTTTGTATTTTTCTGAAAGCAAATCCAAATCTACTTTTTTTGCTGCGTTTATAATATATCCTGGAACCCCGTCTTGCATGGCCAGATGGTCAAGCTCACTTAAATCATTGTAATAATGGATAATTACGGAAAATGCGCACATATAAAAGCAGTTAATGACAAATAAATATGTCGAAATGTCAGTTTGTTGATTTCTAACAATTGACATTAAGCGTCCTTAGTAACTTGGAAACCTGGCAGCTAACCAAAACGAAATGCATTAGGTCTGCTACATACTCTGAGATATGTATCAAAGACGGTTAATTAAGAAATGAATAAATAATAAATTAATTTAATTAAATTTTTTCCACACAAATGCGGGAAAAGGAATTTTCTTTCTGCATGCGGTGCGGAAAATTGATTTGTCCGCACGACTGTAGAAAAAATAATAATAATGGTTGTCTATTCGTACGAGAATGGAAGGTACTTAAACTGAAAGAAAAATTTTTGACTAAATAAAAATAGTCAGTAGCTGTTTTCAAAACGAACAAATTTTTTTTCTAGAAATTTCATGGTTAATTTATTTTTAAGAATTCCACTATTTTCATATTAGAATCAGTGAGTGAAAAATATAATTTAGAGCTTTAAGAAAAACTATATCAGCCTTTTACAAATAACATAAAAAGATAATTTTATATTTGATGTAAATTGGCGCTGTGTAAATCTGATATCACAATGTTTATTTAATCGCCGATTAAAATGACATACTCGGGTTATTTCATGACAGAATAATAATGATATATAGTCCCTACATGAGGCGTATTCTTAGTCATGAGACAAAGGTCTCCTGTCTTTCTACTTATTAAATTATTCTTGTTCATTTTTTTATGATTACAACTGTATACGAATATTCAAAAATCGTATTATGAAAAAATAATGGACGTCAAATTACATTACTAAATTCCCTTATATCTTCTCCTGAGATAAATCAATATCGAATCAAATATTTTACTTTCATTTATATATCTAAGAAAAAGCATATTTACTTAAATGTATTTTTCACGAGGATGCGAAAAATAAATAATATATCTTTTGAAAATTGGGTTTTCCCTAATAAAAAAAATTGATAGTTTTTCTTAGTTCTTTTATTAGGATCTTATTTTAAATATGCACCTACACGCAGGACCAAAAGTTAGTTGGAATTTGCGCATTGATTTCCAATGGGGTGGTTTTTTTAAAAAATTCAAACCTTTTTATTTTTTTATACAAATGGTCACCCTCTTAGAAAAATACGAAATTTTGCAAAATCGTTTTTATTTTTTTCTGAGCTTATTTGAAGAAAAATTTTAAAATAAATAACACTTTGCCATTGCCACTTGGTTTTTTGTACCAGAATGTCAAAATGAAAGTTTTAAAACCCAATTTTCGTGAGCAGATCGATGTGCTCTGAAAATATAAAGCCGGCGACGCGAAACTACGAGTTAAGCATGAACAGATGCAAGGTATACACCTATCTATATTTTTTTGCCAAACTGAAACAAATGCTTTCTCGGCAAACCTTTCATGAAAAAAACATAAAAGTTTGTGAAATATTTGTACCAAAATTCTTGCATTCTTCATAAGTCATTACAATTTAAACAAAATTAAGGACCATTTTGACGTGTATTTTCAGTTTAAGAAAAAATGTAGAAGGTCGACCTGGTACCTGCTTACTACGAGAAATTTCGGAATTTTAAACATTTTTAATGCAAATTCTCTCGGTTATAAAAATAATTTTTTTTAATATCACATTCTGGTTAGAAAAAATTCCAGCTTTCCATTGGTCAAATAAGGAAGATTGAAAAAAAAATTATGTAGTTAGATTATCTTAAATGTAGCAACACATTTAAAAAATTCTTAAGTCAGATTTCAATTGAAAAATTATCCTAAATATAACGGAAATAAGGGCGGGTGGAACTTCTACGTGGGTCACCCTGTATCTATACATACCGGGATATCAAAAATTATATTGATAAAAGTTAGCCATGGAATAAAAAACGTCTTTCTTAGGTTAGGTTCTTGCGAGGCGATAAAGCAGTTATTCTTATTTTTTGCCAGTGGACAATACATATAAAACATAATTTTTCCGTTCTATCGTTAACTTTTATCAGCATAATTTTTGCTGGGTGTATATATATATATATATATATATATATATATATATATATATATATATATATATATATATATATATATATATATATATATATATATATATATATATAATACTGCTAAAACTTCGATGTGCACCAAGGAAATTTTTAAAGGAAATTCAAAATGAAATATTTTCAATACTGATAAGGATTTTGAGTTGCGGTTTTCGGCTTTTCTTAGATCAATATCCCGACTCCGCCACTGACTTATACAGGGGTTTATATAAGACACTATAATTTTTTTTAAAGTATCTTCGACCAGAATTCTTACTATAGAATATTTCTCTTTCTCTTTGTGCAATCAAAATAATCTAGTGCTAGGTACGAAAAAATAATTTCTAGCTATTTTAAAAATTTTTCTTCGTTTCGGGTTTTTTTTCGAAAAATTCATTTTTTTTCAATAATCTGCTGAACAAAGCCCACTTGTTATAATCAAAGGTATGTCTATCAGATTATGAACAAGGTTAGCACCTTTAACTTTTCCAAAATGAATATTGTATACAGCGTTCACCAAAAGCTAAGAGGTGGACTTTAAATAGTAATTTGTTGGGTTTGGTTTTTTCTATCAATCTTGAAATCGATGTTGATTAGAAGCAACAGCAGCCAGTTTTTGGTAATAATGGACATTTTTACACAACACTTTACACTCTTTAATGTGATTGATGGACTGGGATAAAACTTAATTTAATTTATGAGCAAAATAATGGACAAACACAGCACTTGGGAAAGTTTCTCGAAATTTAGCTTGCAGACCCCCTAATTGTCCTGCCATCACTGCAGCGCCATCATAGCTTTGAGCAACTAATTTCTCTCCTCTCTTTAGTAACGTTATAAACTACGGTATATAATGCATCTGCTGTACGATTTTCGGACACATTCTTAAAACCTAAAAATCGCTTTTAAATACTTCCGTCTGTTTTAACGTAGCGTATTACTACAGATAATTGGCTAAAATTAGTGATATCAATTGTTTCGTCCAGAACAATAGCAATGAACCGCGCCTCGCCAGTCTCCTGCTTAATTCTTTATAGAATAATGGTTGCAACAGCGGAAATTAAATAATTCTGGATTCGATTCGACGTTCCGCGAAAAACGCTAGACTGCTCTAAATGATTTTTTAAGCAATATCATATTTAGCCATTAAACTAAGTAAATCTTGAAAATTTCCTCTATTTGAAGAAACCCTTGTTTCGTCATGACCTCTAAGTCCCAATTCGTGCTGTCCGAGAAAACAAACAAGTTGATTGTGTTGGCGGTGATTAAATTCCAACTGTTTATTAAGGGCGTGTTCAATTCTGGTTTTGCCGAAGACTTTTTCTTTTATGACGGCCTGTAAATGCGCTTTGGACATAATGTGTCTTTTTACAGCTTTATGGAAATTGTTTAAATCGGAAAAACCAGTTTTATTTCAGAGACCTTCATTTTCAAAAAGTAAACATGGCCAACAAAATAATATACTTATATTTTTACACCCTGTTAGCCATTGAAATTGTTCGTATTGTTTTTTCGGATAAAAATGTCTAATACAAGTAGATATCAAATACGGGAACTGATTCACCTTCCACCACTACTCCTGACCTTGAGAGCCCAGGTGTGCTGTGTAGTTTGGCCTTGAGGCGATGTGACGTCATATGACCTTGAGCGCGCATCACGCTTTTTCGATACTTGTCCATGACGTTGAGAGGCCAGGTGTGCTGGGTAGTTTGGCCTTGAGAGGATGTGACGTCATGCGACCTTGAGTGTTAGCTATTAAAACCAAGGCTGACGCCATTCAAAGCTAAAAAGAGGTACACTGTTTGTGCGGTCACAAGTGATTTCATCATTAAAAAGTTATTGTGTGGTGTATTCTGATTCAATTTTTTAAATTTACGGTAATACTGTGTTTTTATATTAAATCTTTTACATTTTTTCAACAATGAGTGCAAAATTAAACTTGGGTGAAATTAACGAAATGCTTAATAAGGATATAGATTTTGTTGAACAAAGAAAATTTTCATCATTAACAATTGGGAAAGTTTTTATAGTTCAAAATATTGCTTTAAAGATGACACGGTTTGGCAAAGCTTTTCATGCAACATTGTACGACAAAACGCATGATAAAACATTTCAAACTTTTTTACCAAAGCGTGTTGTCGAAACCATTTCTGAAGACGTTATCGAAATTATAAATAAGTCGGGTGGGATGTATACTTTAACTTATTTGGGGCAGAGCTTGCGAGTAATCTCAGGCACTAATACTAGTAGACCAATATTTAAATTTGGGTGTTTAGAATAAGCAAAATTTAGAGATATTTACTTATTTGGTATTATTTTCATCTTTTAATTTTGGTGCTTAATAGAATAAACAAAATTTAGAAATATTTACTTAATTTGGTATTATTTTCGTCTTTTAATTTGGGTTCTTAATTGGGTGTTTGGGTTAATTAACAATTTGGTAATTATTTTACAAATCAGAATACACAGATATTTTAATAATTAGTGTTTGAAAGATGTGTGACAGCAATAGTACCATCACACCAAGTGAAGACCTTGATTCTCACATTATGTGTTTGTCGCATAAGTTAAGAAATGCGGCACAAGAGATATTACATTTTGCAACCTATGATGGGTCGGCGGTTGAATCAACAGTCAGTCAATATAGAAAGTACATGAAAGATGTAATTAATTTCATGTCAGGCGCTCATTTGTGTGAAAGATACCTGTATGGTTCCATCAACTTAGACGAGTTTTGCGTTGGAATGATCGACGAAGGTCTCCAAAGCTATGTTGTCGAAATACCAAATTTACCCAAGGAATTGTTATCAAAGTATGGTTTGGTCTCAGCGGAAAACATCAATGAAGTCGTGAAAAATGGTGCAGATATTTTGGACCGTGTAGACAATACCGCAGATGATACTGAAGAATGGTAGAAAATGGATGTTGACGATATAGAGAATGAAAACTGTGAAAAACAAATAGGAATGTAAACAATTATATGTATCATGCAAAAATAATTTTGTAAATAAATAATCATTTTATTAATGTATTTGTGTTATTTGTTTATTCTTAAATTCTCCGAGAAAATAACACCCAAATCCTATTCACATGCATTCTGTGTGTCCTTGTAAACGCAACCTTGAAAAATCTATATGTACACGCCCACAAACGCGACCTTGAAATATCTATATGTACACGCCCCCAAACGAATGTACACGCCTCATAACTGTGTGACGTTGCAAACACAACCTTGAACAATCTGTATATATACACGCACTTAAACAAGCAAATTATTAGTTCGTCTTCATCGTTATTTAGCTACGTGTAATAAAAAAGAAGTGTAAAATGTCTCAGTGTCAATCTCAATCTAGTTCCACAAAGAATGCAGTACCAGAAAAGCCGATAGCGATTGTCCGGCCATTTTCGATAAATGGGATGCAGAGGTGTGCTATGTGTGAGCACTATGATGTGCTAGTTGGAACGAGGGGTCTTTGTAATTGGTGCAATAATTTTGTGATGTATGAGCAAATAACATCGCCAACTTCGTCACCACTCAGTGCTAGGAGAAGGCTTAATACGCCACCGCAAGAGGATACAACAGCAACCACCCCAGCTGATCCATCTCCGCACATTTCGCAGACAGCAGGACCATCGGGGATTTTGCAGGTCCCCGATCAAGCTGGCCCTTCTGATATTTTGCGGTCTCCATCGCCGCAGTTTAGTCAAGAAGGGCAGCAATGGGCGGTTGCGGCTTCTCCATCTTCTTCTTCTTCCACAGCATCCAACCTAGAGGCCCCCCTAGACACGTCTGACGAAGAGGACTTTTTTGGGGACTTTGGGGAAGAAGATGAAGATTTGGAAGACATTGTTAGACATATATGTCTAACAAAAGAGGAAATGAGGGTGTTTGGGTTTGACCCATAAGTTTTTTTAAATAAATAGTTTTAGGAATTTGTAAATAAATAGTTTTAGGAATTTGTAAATAAATAGTTTTAGGAATTTGTAAATATTTAGTATTAGGTAAAAAATAAATTATTATTATTATTATTACCTTTCTTTTATTTCTATTATTTTTAACAGTTTTCAGATATAAATTCAAACATTTTTAAATTTTACATCAGTTCTATGTAAGCATGGGTAGAATTAACATTACAATTGATAAATTTGGTCGTCAAAAAGCTAATAAAAAAATAGTAGTATACAATCCTCCAGGAATAGGTTTTAAGTTGAATGTTGATCATCAATACGACATTCAAGGAAAATCTTTAACTAACATAGCAGATCCTTCACAAGGTAGTGATACTGTAACCCGAGAATATTTCCTTAAAGAAATTGAAAAACTTCGGATATTACTGGTTGAATTATTAAATCAAACTTATTTTAAAATTAGTGAAATACTTAGTGTTATTAAATCGGAAATAGAATTTGCATATGTGTACTCGATAATAGAAAAAAGAGAAGTAATATTATCCAACCTTGAGCAAAATGTTGATCGTTTAATTAGAGAAACTCATAGATCTGGGATACATTCAAGGAAAATATCTAACTATGATAATAGAAAACTATTTAACATGATACTAGAAACAAGTGATGTCATATTATCGAACCTTAATGAAAATATGTAAGCAACGTCGCAGAGACTACAAGTTTTATTTTATACCTTATAATGCTGCACTTTGGTGAAAAAAAATAGTTTTAGATAAACATGGGTCGTGGTAACAACACAATTGATAAATTTGGACGTCAAAAGCCTGGTGAAAAAGTGCATTTATTGAGGGGATCACCAGGAATTGGATTAAGCTTACGCCGGACGGTCAATATGACATGCGGGGAAAATCTTTAACCAATGTCGCCCCACCGACTAAGGGTAGTGATGCTGTTACCCAGGATTATGCGCTTAAAGAAATTCATCGATTACGCGTACAAATAGCAGATATACTGAATACAGATCTACTTAATAAGGTTCGTGTCGATATAAAGCAGCTTGAAGCGAAAATTGTTAATATTGAAACAATAAAAATGGATGTACTCGGGAGAATTGAAAAACATGAAATCAGAATGAGCGATTTGGAGAAAAAAGTGGTCAAGCATATAAATGGAATAATGTATGAGAAATAATTAATATAGCCCCAGCTTGATGAGGATTACTCATATATGAAGATAATATCAAGATTGCTGATTGGTATAAATATAATCAAGAATGATGATTGTTGTGAATAAACCTAGTTTATAATTGTAATAAACACATATTTAAATAAAACAAAGTTGAAGTTCATTGGGTATTTATTTTAATAGTAACCTTAACCAATATACATATTTAGATAGGTTTGAATGTATTACAACATATAATATTTTAAACAATATCTGTCTCATCAATCCAAGAATTAAATTGATCTGAAAATCCTAACCATTTTACAAATAATTGATTAATATTATTTTTCTTGCGGCGACGAAGTACTTTTTCCACTAAATATACATTCGGTCTACTTGTTTTTTGCAGCTCAGCTTCATAAAAACATCCTTTTATAGGTTGACCTTCTATTGATTCCAATAGGTATGTTGGTGGATTGGTAATGTTAACTTTTGCGATTTTAAACTGTTCCGTGGACCATGAGGGCGTATATCCTTTATCAAAGACACTTTTGTGTTTGCTTATACGAACTATATCGCCCAAACGAAATTTAAACTTTTTGGGTACTATTTTTATCCAATTATATGCGTTAATGCGTGTGGTTGATTTAACGTTTATAGGTTTCATACCAATAGTACGATGCTCTGTGTTATTATAGGTTTTCGTTATGACTGGTAAAAGTTGTATCCATTTGTAGGAACCTCTAGCTGAAAACTCCTTATAGAGATAATTTTTGAGTGTACGTATGACTCGTTCAACTATCGCAGCTTTTTTGGTGCTGTACGTCGAATAATGAATAATGTTATATTCCTTAACAAGATTTTGGAATATGTTATTAAAAAATTCTTTTCCCTGATCGGTTTGTAGATTTATTGGTGTATATCTTGCTTCTTTAAAAATGTCTTTCATTGCTTTAGTGACTTCAGCCCCTGTCTTGTTTCTAATCGCCCTAGTATAGACAAATTTGGAGTAGCAATTTATGCACACCAAGATATAGCGGTATCCATCGTTTTCATTTGCATACTGTTGCATTTCCGCCAAATCTGTTTGCCACAAGTCTTCATATCCTTTAATGATGGTGTGTCTTCTGGGAAAATTTTTTCTTGCTGACCTATGAAGTTCATTGACAATTTTTATTTTTTCTGTGCCAGTAGTCATAGTTCCAACTCACGTCTCTTGAGATACTGATCAAATTATGTGATTACTCAATAAATTATACCTTCCTCACGAAATTCTTCTATAATTGACATTATTTCATTATCGTGTCCGGTATGACCAGCCATCTTTGAACTCCATAGCAATCGTAATCGTTCTACCAACTCCTTCGGGTTATTCCAATATACGTAGCTAGGAGTTTCCGATAAAACACGTTTTTTTAATGGTAACACTACTTGAGCATATGTTTTTTTACCTGCGATCTCACTCCCCATTCGATTCCCTGTCATTAATGGTTTTATAATCTCTAAATATTTTTTCCGCCTGGTTTCCTGTAGTCCCCGCTTCTCGTCATAGCCCTTGTATGCTGCATTTGTCAATCGCAGCATCTTTTTATAGTCTTCTGCCACTTCGGGAGTCATCTTTTCGATATGCTCTAATACCCGCGGATTTTTTAAGAATATCAAATCGTAAAGTTCCGCATTCCCTTCAAAGGTTGCAATATTCTTAGAGTTGTGCCATAGTGTCACTTTACCAGGAGGAAAACGTATTTCCAAATTACCCATAAACTTTTTGTTTTTTACTTTTGATTTATGATGTACTCCATAAACTGTATCGAATTGTGATGGTTTTGTCTTTAAACCGTTCATATATGTATTAATGATAATATCCGGAGATGAGCGATCTTTTAATGTGACAGCTGACATTGTAGATTTGTTTGATGGAGAAGGTGTTGCATAAATTCCATCTAACGTCTCGTTTTTTGGGGTATCTATCGATGTTTCAGCAGTGTACTTGGACCTTTCTGTGATCGGTGTTGATGTTTCTACGGGAAACTCCTCTGACATGAACATGGTTGTTTTATTTAGTGGCTCCTCTATGTATGTGCTTAAACTTTTCGGTTGTGATTGTATATGTTTACGAGACTTTTGTGTTACTGCATCGGATATAGAAGTCAAAGGCTTAGCAATCGGCTCATAAAATTTGTCCAATTCAAATTTATCTTGTACATTAGCAGCTCTAATTTGTTTAAACTTTTTTCGAACGGCATCTGTAACCCCAATCAATTGACGTTTCAGATCTATATCATTATTCATCATGAAGGTGATGTTGCCAGAGTATCACACAACTATGTAATGCGAATTCACTGATCTTACTCTGTGTATATATAGTTATCGAACCCCTTGCGATATCTTCCCGAATTTAAATCGCTATCCTTATCAATAACGAGGAACCCATACTTGTCATTCCAACATTTAGCACACATCTCTTGAAATTGTGTAAAAGTCAGATCTGGCGATACATGATCCGAAAAAATATGTCGTAAATTCATTTCGTCTTATTTAAACATTATAATTAAATTGGCGTTGTCACGTACTAATTGCTTGGGAACTCGGGAATAGGTTTGTGCTAGGTAGAAACTATCTACATTTTTATGTCGTCCCATACTAAAATATGATCGTATAACATCCTGTTTTTCACACATTACGTCGTCAAATATGAAAATTGAATTTGGTTTGGCATCGGATGGCTCCACGATATTTGTTGTATAGCTAAAAGTATAATAACCAAGACCCTTAATTGGCGTGAAAATTTTCCTGAGATATTCGTATTTGGGTTGATACAGCGACTTTAAATATACGTAAACATTTTCAAAGCGCAATCCTAAAGGGTGTGTAAGCAAGGTAATCATAACATTGGTTTTTCCACAATTAGAAGGTCCTATTAGCAATCCACGAATTGATAATGGCAACAAAGGACCATGCCGACGTCTCACATTTTTCCCTACATGTCCAGATCCAACCTTCTCATCGAGATTATCTATTTCTAGCTTCTGTTTCAGCTTAACAATACGCATTATAGTGAAAAAGAAATATTTTATATCGTACACACGGCTTTAACTACTCATTCAGATGCAGACCATCAAACGAAGTGGACGCTCTCGATATTCGAGTAAGACTGGGTGTGGTATAGTGAATTCTATAATTAATAAACTACCGTTTGAGTTACACCTTCCCGGTTATCAATATTGTGGGCCAGGCACCAAACTTACAAAGCGATTAGCGAGAGGTGATTTGGGAATTAACCCATTAGATGCAGCGTGTAAGAAACACGATATAGCATATTCAAAAACCGAAAATAACCTAAGTTCACGCCATCAAGCTGATTACGATCTTGAACAACGTGCTTGGGAGAGAGTAAAATCAAAAGACGCTAGTGCAGGTGAAAAAATATCTGCTTGGTTGGTAACAAATATTATGAAGGCGAAACAACGTTTCGGTATGGGTGTTTCAACGCATTCAGCTAAAATAAAGAGCTCCAAAGGAAAGCGACGACGATTTGTGAAAGGGAAACGTACATGTAAAAACAAAAGAGTGTCCAAGTTTACTTTTGGATCGACATTGCGACAACCCATTCGAGCTGAATTAGCTAAGGCTGGTGGTAAGAAATTTGCTGAAAAAGACATATTTAACGCATCTAGAATAGCAGTGGCTGCGGCAAGGAAATTATTAAAAGCCCGTGGTGGTAAGCGGAAGATACGCATACCTAGAATTATACCTGTTCCAAAGGTTGGTGGCTTATTACCTTTGATACCAATATTTGCTGGGCTCTCAGCATTAGGATCCTTAGCAGGTGGTGTTGCAGGGGTAGTGCGTGCAGTAAAAACAGCAAAAAATGCCACTACCCAAAAAACTGGTGGTGAGTTACAGCTAAAATCGAATGGAGGTGGAATGTATTTGAAACCATATAGGACAGGTTTAGGGCTTTTTATGAACCATTCAAAAAACTAGTAAAATGCCTTCCTCGAAGGCCATTATCGAATATTGATCTAGAAAGGTATGCATTACAGCTACAAGTACCATACTTTAGAGGTGTATTTATGCGAGATTCACTTCCTCGACGTTATGAATCTGGTATTCTTAATTTGGACAGTATAATGGGATTTGGAACACATTGGGTGGCGTATCGAAAGAATGATTCAGAAGTTACATATTACGACAGCTTTGGTGATTTACCACCACCAACTGAACTGGTTCGATATCTGCGAATGGGTGGGGAAGCAGCAAAGGAAATTTACTATACATACGATCGACAACAAAAATTTGGGACAGTCTGGTGCGGTCATTTATGCTTAAAGTTTCTCTCTCAATCGTAAAAGTCAATATGTCTTATACCTCCCAAATGGATCGGGATAGTTATAAAAAGATGGCGTCTTCGTTAAAAGCCTATTATCGTTCCGGTAGTTTATTAAAAATGACTTCTAAAGAGTTAGAAAACATACCCAAGGAGGTAATGATTGCTTGTTCCCCAAATGAAATCGCACTTGTTTGGGATAAATTACCAGAACACATGAAATGTGACATTGACATGTTAAAGTATCAGTATTGTACGGACCATCATAATTACCAGAATCTGAATGGAGATGAATGTGATGGACCAGCGCCTAGGAGATTGTTTTGCTGTTCCTGTAAAATAAGTGATGTAAAAATAACAGAAAAAAATTGGTTTAAAATTTCAAAACCAAGTAAACGGTGTACAACCTATAGCAATATAAACTGCTGTCGACAACAATAAAAGCTAAAAACAGTAGATTTTATATCAGTCATGTCGTACACATTCACATTAACAGGACGCTCGAGCGTGTTAAGTACAGATTTTTACCCACCATTAGAACTCAGTACAGTCAATAAATATGGGCTTGCACTTGTTAGATTTTACACATATAATTCTATTTTTAATATTGATGAAAGCAATAATTCATTTGCATATAAGAAAAAAAATGACAAAACTTCACCATCTATAAAGTTAACAATTCCCCCCGGAGTATATGAAGTGCACGAGATTGAAAAAGCAATGAAAACTGCCCTACAACTATCCACGAGAGATAATGATGATAAAATATTTTCATTAACACCCAATAATAACACATTGAAATGTGAAATAAAAACAAAATACATTATGGATTTTACAGGAGAAAACTGCATTGGTCGGATGTTGGGATTTGATCGTATATTGTTAACAACGGACAACAAAAAACATGAATCAACCTCTCAAGTAGACATTATGAAAGTACGCATAATACGTGTTGATTGTAATATTATCTCTGGAGCATACCTGAACTCACAAGAATGTCATATTTTATTTGAATTTGATATTGATGTTGAACCTGGTTATAAGATAACGAAAGAACCCACAAACCTTATTTATTTGCCGTTGAAGCCTGAAGGACGTCAGTTCATTGACAACATTACTCTACGCATCTTGGACGACAACGGTGATCTTATCGATTTCAACGACGAGAAGATTATTATTAAACTGGAGCTAAAAAAACTAGTCTAACGATGGGTTTTTGTTACAACCGCCGACCGTACATGTTTTCTCCGATATGTCAAACAATAACGAAACCTAATAAAAAGAAACATGTCGCTAAAACAGAGCTCATTCACGATCACGACGTCGGACCAAAAGGATATCAACGTCTCTCTGCCAAAGATCGTAGATTTCTTCAATCCATCGGCTTGAAAGTACGAAGCCAACGAACATGATGACAAGTAGTGAAAAAATTGAGGTTTTTACTGAACCTATTTTCAATAATTCTATCATAAGCCTGCAAGAACATACATATAAACCCTACGGATCACCTAAATTCCAAAATTCCGATGAAATTCGTATCCCAGTTCACTTTCAAGACATAATTTTGGATATATCGGAAAGCTACATATATGTCGAAGGAACATTTAAACCAAAAGACGCTACAAAAAAGTGTTTTTTATCTAATAATTCATTAGCTTTTCTATTTGAGGAAATTCGATATGAGATAGGCGGTGAGAAAGTTGCAGTTGTCAGAAAACCAGGTGTAACTACAGCTCTTAAAACAATGGTTTCCATTGGTAGTACACAGCTGAAACCGCTTCTTACATGCGGATGGGGTCTAAATGAAGAAAACCAACACATTGTGGATACCGCTAGTAATGTATTTTCTGGCAAAGTACCCCTAAAATATCTGATGGGTTTTGCTGAGGATTATACGAAGGGGATTTTTAACATTAAACAGGAATTGATTATAATAATTGCCCGCACTTTTAACAACTGTTATATTGGAGAAGTTGAAGCCGACATTAAAATTGACAAACTGGAGTGGAAAATACGTCACATTGTTCCCGAGGATAGACAAAAGCTAAAACTATTATCACGTATTAATAAAGGTGGTAATAATGCAAATATCCGAATGGCTTACCGTATGTGGGATCTTTACGAGCTTCCCGCTCTCCGACAAACTTCATCCGATGTTTGGGCTATAAGAACGAGTACAAGTCTAGAGAAACCTCGTTATTTAATTATCGGATTTCAGAATATTGGAAAAGCGGATAGCTATAAAGAAGATGCGACTGAATTTACAAATGCAAATATAAGTGACATTCGAGTTTATCTTAATTCAACAGTATTCCCCTATGAAAGATGGAATTTGGATTTTTCAAAGAAATTGTATGCAGCGGCCTATTATAACTATGAAAACTTCCAAAGCAGTTATTATGGTCGAGAATTTAACGATCCAATGATGGATTTTGGCGAATACATGAAAAATCCGCTGTTTGTTATTGACTGCTCGCATCAGGTGGAAGCTGTAAACTCGTCAACTGTGGATGTCAAGATTGAATTTGAAACACGTAACAGTCGGTTTCCTAAAGACACTAAAGTTTTCGCATTAATAATTCACGATTCTATTTTTAGTTATAATATGTTAAATGGTTCTGCATCAAATAAGCTTGTTTAGTCGTTTAGTTATTTATAATTATTATACTTTATATTTGGCATATATGTTAAAGTATATCTTAGTATATCCATATATTGTTATATAGTTTAGTGTTTTGATATAAAACTTAATATATGTGTAATAGATAGTTTAGCAACTAATGTCAACAATTAAATAATAAAACATATTGCACCAGTTATTTTGAATTTTATTTTAGTCTAAGTTCTAAAAGGTAAATTAATATAAAAATTTGGTTTCCACTCGTCCTTGAATTAAGATCCGACTCCGAGAGCATTGCTAATTCCCCGACCTTGATGGTGGGTGACGTCATAGGACTTTTCTATTCGTCCTTGAATTAAGATTCGACCCTCCCTGCGGGCGTTGCTATATTCCCCGACCTTGAGGGTATGCGACGTCATAGGACCTTGGGTGCGCAACGGACTACATAATAAGATACAAAGAGTATATATATAAGGTTGACGTTTAAGATTTCTGTTATATTCCAAATCAGTTTGCAAAACGAACATGTCTTCCAGCTCTTCTAACTCTTGGGTATTTGATGTTGAAACAGTGCGGTTAAATAACCGGTCAGATTCGTCTGATTCCGACGACGACGACGAAACAGTTGAAATGGGTCAGAGATTTGTTGTGCAAAATGAATCTTCGTCTGATGAGGAGGGTCAGGAAGAGGAGTCGGCTGAAGCCAGTCTGCCTGACTCATCAAGTTGGTGGAGTCCACCATCACCACGTGGTGAGTTTGATGGTCCAGCCGACAGTAGTTGGTGGGTAGTGCCTGATGTTTCAGAAGATACGCAGGAAGAGAATGCCGACTCCACTACGTGAAGATGCTACTACGGAATGGTGCAAAATGGATGGTGGCGATGTATAGAATGTCAACATTTAATTGTACCATATATATATATATATATATATATATATATATATATATATATATATTATAAATAAATACTGATTTTATTAATGTGTTTGTGTTATTTGTCTAGTTTTTAAAATTATCAATATAAGTATAGAGTATTTTAAAGAAAAAATTAAATATTGATTTTTTTTTTCGATTTTCTCGAAAAGTCAACTTTTTTTATTTGAAACTTTTTTCGTCTCTTGAAAATTTTCAATTTTGGGTGTGCCCGATCGTTCAGGTCCGGCTTAGTGTAGATTAGTGTAGATTAGATTAGGTTAGGTTAGGTTAAGTTAGGTTAGGTGAGGTTAGGTTATGTTAGGTTAGGTTAGGTTAGGTTAGGTTAAGTTAGGTTAGGTTAGGTTAGGTTATGTTAGGTTAGGTTATTGGATTGACACTAATCGCAGATCAAACCAAATTTTTTTTTTTTTTTTTTTTTAAAAAGTTTTTAAAAATTTGTCAGGAGGTGCGGGGGACGTAGCTGAGCAAAAAACGCAATTTTTTTGTCATCTTCGCAAAAGCGTATCTCGGTAACGGCGAAAGATAGACGAACGATAACTTTACCAAACGATGACTTTTTTTTAGGCGAACAACTTTTACATTTAACCCAAGTCGCTATCTCGCACCCCCGAGGCTCGGGAATCGCTCAAAACAAAAATGTGCACCAGCGCGTTGACAAAGTCAGGAATGCGTCGGACAATATCGTCACCATTTAACTTTTTGTAGAACTAGACGACCTACGTCCGGCAACACCAAGCGCGCTCCCGTCCGAGCTACCGTTCTCGAGATATAGCGTTTCAAAGTTACACGTAAATCGCGATTTTTCAAGAAACGCGTAAATCGCCGACTTCAGAGGTCCGTAACTCTCGAACGGTAACTCCCACGAGGTAGGTCCTGTGGACGTTTTTGTAGAACTCGATTTTAGGAATTTTTTTATCTAAAACTTTTTTCTCTATCTATCACCGTTTTCGATATTATAACGTCCAAAGGTGGTCGGCAAAACGGGCAAAAAACCATTTCGACTTCCTATCTAATTTTTAGGTGCTATTTTAATTGAGCTTAAAGGGAGTTTTCGATGTGTTTATATCTTTTGGGGTCTAAAGAAAACATTTTTAATTATACTATTCTAAAAATTATTAAAAATTTTATAATTGTTTATGTACGCATTTTCGCAACATTTAATACATTTTCGTTGGAATAAGAGACATATTGGTTTATTAAAACTTTTATTTTCATAATAGGACACACACACAATTTACTGGGTTATATATAGATATGTGACATAATATATTTTTTTTTTAAATTCATCTTATTACTTAAGGACTAAATAATTATTATTATTTTCAAATTAATTTCAATACTTATTATTTTTTGTAGTTGTATTGGTTGGTTGTTTTATAATAATTGACTCAATGAATTACCAAATAAAAAAAAACGTCTATTATATAACAACCTTAAGCCCTCCCACCAGCGACAAGGTTCAACTACATCGGAAGGGAAACGCCCGCAGTGATGTTCGGTTAAAAACTTAGTACTAAAACATATTTAAAAACTATCCTATCCTATTAAATATAGAATGGTAAACACAAGACGCCGATTTTACAACTACACATTCAAGTCTATTTTTTTTTTATTTCTTTTACTTGCGTATGAATGAGAGACGTCGCTCATACTTTTCCATCCGAGCCTCCCAGTCGCTCGCCTCTCTCATATACCGCTCAGCCTCTCTCCTACACCGCACAGCCTCTCTCCTACACTGATCTAATTTATCACCCCAAACCGTCTTCATATTGGTCAATCGTGCCATCACCTCACCGTCTTCATCCTGTGAAAATGGCCCCAGATTATTTGGAACTCCATCTTCGGGTTGGTCGGTAACAATTTTTTTTGGTGTCATCAATTTTGCTTTATTTGTAATCCTTCTTTTTTGTCGGCTTATAGGTGACACCGGCCCACCCAACCCGGATGTTGACGGCTGTGGCTCACGCTCTCCCAACCCAGATGTTGACGGTTGTGGCTGACTGCTTTCCACCTTACGTTTTTTTCCTTGTACAAATCTTGAGCCTTTCATAAGGACTTTCTTCAGTATTGAAGGTTTTGCTGCCTCCTTTATTGTTATATCGCTAATTATATTCACTGCGGGCTGCGGTTCTTCTTGTCGATCTAGTGGAAAGCAGTTTATGTAGCCACCGATGGCATCGTCCAATTTGGTGTTGTTGGCATCATCTAATTTGTTGTTGCTGGCAGCGTCTAATTTGTTGTTGCCGGCATCACCACACTCTGCTTCGAATGCGCCAGGTGTTAGAAAATTAAACTTTTCGATGTCGAAACTATTATCGGCGAGCGAGTCAACACACTCAGCAAGAACAAAACTATTGATTGAACCACCAAATTCACTGAATGAACTCATTTTTATATGTTGCGTAGTAATTTTAACTGAACTTTGAAACTGAACAAATGTCTAAGACTGAAGTTACACAATGTCTACATCTGGTTTTATGCAACCACCCCCACTAACACAACCCCTTAATTTTTACTGCGCAGCCACCCCACCACCCATAACCTTGAATATGCAGCTCCACCCACGGACGGCCTTGCGATGTGTCTTTCAAAATCTTTGCGTCGAAATATACAAGGTTAAATATATATTCTATGAAAAAAACTAAATACAATAAAGTATGGATTTTCCAGCACGTTATATTAAACATTATCATTAGTCAGAAACGTTTCCATCACACTAAGAAGTTGATCTAATTTTTCGTCTTCGGATAAAAACGTTTCGACCACACTCATAACATTTCGAACATTTTCCTCAGGTGTGGTTTGATAGAACTGTATGTCGCTATGACCCCAAGGTAATGTTTTTGTAGAAGATGGAATTACATAACGTTTATCATCACTGTGGGACAGAGCTACTTTGTTTACTATTTCGGTATAAACGTTATGTAATTGACTTCGGAAAGTTTTCATTTTACGAAAAATTAAACCGCCCTGTTCTACAACTTTCCGATAGTCTTCCAGGTTAAGATTATTTTTGATAACCGATTTCTTGATACCTTTGGCTTTTTTTACTTCGTTCTTAATCGATTTTATACAATAAGCCTTAGCCCCGGTACCATAAAAACTGATTATCGGATCACCTGGAAACTCATCTTTCATTCTACCCAAGACTGACATACTCTTTTGAATATTAAATGTATTTCCCTCGACATAATTTGACGTGTCAAATTTATCCGGATTCTCAGTCATACAGCGATAAAAATTATTTGTGAATACTTTTAATATCAGGGAATCTGTATCTGTGTAGAGTAAGGAAGCATCTTTACCGAATTTCGTCTTGATAAAATTGTAAAAGAAATCATAAATTACCGTTTTTGACATGTCCAATATGGAAAATCCTATATATATAGGTTTATTATATTTAATTTTCAATTGGTTCATATGTATTGCCATGAGATCTTGAGTAAATATGGAACAGCTTTTAAAATTAGGACGAGCTATTAGGGCTCTAGCACCACATTTTCCTCTTGAGTTTTCCCATTGGGTTATTAATTTTATATCCTTGCGATTTTCCACATTTTCCATGGTTTTACCAAAAATTGCATTTATGATCAATTTGAACATATCTTTACCGAATTTTGTTTGCGATTTATTCCGCATATCAGTATTGAAATCAATATATTTTTTCAACCATTTAGATTGATCAAATTTTAAAATTCTGTGTGTTCTCATTACCATTAGGCCGTTGTTAATTGCTTGTTTTAATGTACGGTAGTGTACAATATAGTTTTTCTTATCATTAACATTCGGTATTAATTTCGACATTTTGGATGTTCCCGTTGGAGATATAATATTTTCTACTAAAAATGGAAGATCGGCATGGTGATCGTGCAATTCTTCCGGATAATGAATATCCACTTCTAAAACATAGCCAACCGGACTGTCATCGGCAACATCCAATATGTTTAAATCCAATATTTCCCGCTCCGACAACCAATTAAAACCTCCAAATGGTAATGCTTGTGACATACTATGACCATACAAATTTGTTGCATCTAAATATGTAATAAACGATTCTGGTTTTGTAGGGTCATAGTCGGGTAAAAGTATGTTGTTGGCAATATGCTTCCTTTCTGAACACTGACTTATACCCCCGCGAATTCCCTTTTTAAAAAAATTAATTGTGCTGATATCAGTCAAGAGCTCCAACTTTACCTTGGTCATGCGCAACATACAATCAAATGATAAACTTGGAAGAGTGCAGTAATGCGCAGGATCGAGTTTATAAATATTTAAACACATATCGCGGAATTGTTCAAATACATCGCATAGCAATGTCACGTCTGATTTTAAATATAAATCTGAATAGTCCCCTAAATTCTTACATTTGAACGATGACCACACATCCTTGGCTCTGTCATAGCATTCATCACTTATATGTTCCTCTTTTAGTGTATCATAAAATTGATTTTTTGTTGGAAGATTTGGGATATTCATTTTTTCTAAAGAATCAATGAAACTGTATGGGAAAACACCTTTTTTCCGCATTAGATCGAATTGATACCGATCAGGAAAGTGTTTTCCCGTTTCCCTGAAACTATCAATATCTAAACCACTACCCAAGTCTTCCAACGAAGCGGATAAAAATTTAAAACTATCAATGAATCGCAACTTTAAATATTTTTTCTTGATCGATAGGGTTTGTTTGTCGACATAATCGTGAACGTAAATGCTCTTTGTAAATGAAACATATTTTTCTTTACTCTGGGCTATGACGTTAATATTATCCCCATGACGACATAATTCTTTAATAAATAGGTGGCAGTCATAACCGCTTAAATTATGGAAAATAATAGGGACGAAATTAGGTAGTTTATAATTTAAATTACAGACGGAATGAGCAGCACCAAATCGTTTCTTCCCCGTTATGTGACAATGATCTCTTACTTTTTTTTCATTGTCGATAAAAGGCTGCTCACATATACAACATGTTTTAGCATTCGCGAATTCATTCTCTTCCTGAGGTGTTAAACGGTTCATTGGTTTAATATCTTTTAGATATGTATTATAAAGGTGCCTTAAATCGCTTTCTATACGAGAAACAAATACTTGGGCTGCATCATTTCCGCGGTACAATTCAAATTTAGAAACAGTATCATCAAAAGAACATTTTATGACGTATGCAAAGGAATATGGTTCGTGTTTAACACTCTGCATTGTGTAAGAATTTTGAGGACTTGGCTCGGCTATTGGTAATGGTTTTAGAACCGATTCGAAGTCGGCATATACGACAAATGGAACTCGCATTTGCTTTTCTATGCTTTCAAATTTTAAAATATTTTCAGGTACACTCTTTCCAAACTTATCAACCCTAATATCCTCTGAGGGTGTCAATGTGTATAGGTGATTACAATCATTTTTCTGGTGTAAAGTTATAGCTGATAATGAATCAAAATAAACGAGACAACCATCACAAAAATACAATTTACTTTTAACTTTGCTAATTTGACTAGACACTAATCGAGATAAATCTGTGATCCAACAATAATGACTTTTTGTACAACGTGCATCGCAAACATGTGTATCATCATGAGCTTGAATATTACAATCACTGTTTATTAACAATAAATTTACATGATTTAATAATTTTTTGCTCGCATACCTAAGTGGACCAACTATTTCATACTTCATCTTATTATTTTCAAAAGTAGATTCTACACCATACACATTGACTGAAATGTTATTTTGTTTCTCAAATTTACTAATATCACACAATTTTACTGGAAAATCCATACCTGTTACATCCAACACAGTTGAAAAATGGGGATATGATGAAACTTGTGTTGGCATATTGATTGTGGGAAACATCGCTGAAGTTACAGCCCAAGCGAAGCAGCACTCGTCTTGGTTCACCACATTAATCACAGCCTTTTTGCTCTCTATGAATCTCGGTAGTTTGATGTATGATGAGCCGCTTACTGGCCTAAACTCGTTGATGTTCACTTCCAGATATAGAATTTTCTCAAGCGCCCACCCTATAAACACACAAAGTATTGTAATTCACAAAACAACACTGTTAAATATTTAAACATACCTGAATCTTTTTCTTGAAATTCCATAGATTGGGTCTTCATTGCATCCACAAACGATTGGTATACAGTTTCCAAATCATCCCCATCCGTGATTACTTGATTGGTTGTATTAAACGATTTGTCGCTGCACACGTCCTGAGATGGTAGCAGATATTGACCAAAAACAACCATGTTTATCTTCAGAGCCCCATGCGATGTCAGCATTCGACGCACCAAATCCAACACTTTCTGCTTAATATCATCGAAGAATGCAGTAAAATCGGCATGGATACTGTCGCTGCTCACACGATATGTCGCGATGCGATTTCTGAAGGCACCATCTATCATTTCTACACCTTGTGATAATGGTATACATGCATTATTTCTATGCACCAATGTTCTTTGGTGAGCCCCCATTCGGTTTGCCGGAACAACAACATTACAAACATCGCAGCTTTGCATTTTTGGGGAATTTGATGAAGAGGGTCCTGCAACATCCAATCTTACACGCTTTCCTCCAACACCAAAATCATCATCCGGTCTTCCCCTACACAACTCTCTTTTGTGACGCAACAGACTGTAACTGCGGGTAAATGATGCACCGCACATATCACACACGTAACTCATGTTTAATTTAATTGAAAGTTCAATTACACGTCTCACTTCAGTTATAACACAATATGCTTACACCACCAATCTTTTATATGAAATGGTTTGCATGGTCATATGATGATGTCACATCGCTTCAAGGACAAATATTGAAAACGTGGTATGCGCAATTCCCCAAGGTCGTGGGGCGGGGTTTAATCTCATGGTCATTGGGGCGGGGTTTAATCTCATGGTCATGGGGCGGAGCTTAATCTCAAGTTCAGGTGTGCGCTCAAGAAAAAGCGTGATGCGCGCTCAAGGTCATATGACGTCACATCGCCTCAAGGCCAAACTACACAGCACACCTGGGCTCTCAAGGTCAGGAGTAGTGGTGGGGGGTGAATCAGTTCCCGTATTTGATATCTACTAATACAGTTTTTCATTTTTGTGGTTAAATTTTTCATATATTATTAAGACACACAGCACACATTCACACACACTCTTTTTAAATTATTTTTCAAGTCATTATCACAGCGAATGTTAATGTTGAAAATCCACGTTATTATTGACACACAGCACACATTCACACACACTCTTTTTACTAAATTCTCCAGCATTTTCAACGTCATTACCGACAGCCGAAGGTGACGGTATTTGCATATCCACGTCCGTATTATTGTCTTCCATATCGCACCATGCACGACGCGACGTACGTATCACACGTATAGCCGTTCAAGGAACCTACTCCAACGATAGCTTCCGCTACCACTTAAAGCACGCGACTGAAATGCAAAAATTGCAAACAGCCGGTGGAAAGTTCAATAACCTCTGCCTCGATTCACAGGAAATCAAGCATACAGGACTTGGCTGCAGAGAAGCTAGCGGCCCGCATAGGTTCTATTCGATATTCTATTGTGGCTGGGTCGGAGTCAAGGCCGCATTTATTATGAGCTTGATAATTAAGACAATATTTAAGCATTTTTAACATAAACTAAATTAATGGTTTCCTATTTCAAAAATTACATTTTAGAAGATGTTTTGTAATTTTTTTTTGGGGAAGCACTGCTTCCCTTGCTTCCATGGACTGCACGCCCCTGATATATATATATATATATATATATATATATATATATAAAATCATAGAAATATTCACATGAATAGATCTATTTAAGTCAAAACTAACATTTTTTACCAATAGAGCTAAGTTGTCAATTTCTCGTGTTTACATACATACAAACATACATATATATATATATATATATATATATATATATATATATTTAAATGCATGAGACACAACATTAACCAAACACGAGAAATTGACAACTTAGCTCTATTGGTAAAAAATGTTAGTTTTGACTTAAATAGTTCTTTTCATGTGAACATTTTTATGATTTTTATAATATAAAGCATTATTTAATATGTATAAGGCAATAGGTTATCCTAAATTATTTAGTATGAGGAATCATGATTATTGATTGAATGAAATTGTTCCAGAACTCTAAGTAAATCCTTGGGCAGAAGATTTCCTTGGAAAACGCATATGTCACCAGAGCTGAGGTAAAATAATCAGTATTTTTGATACTGTAAGTATTTTACTTAAATACTTTTGAATTAGCGTTACGTGGGACAATGTATTCAGTATTTTTTAGAAAAGTACTTGTACTGGTACTTAAAATTTCAAATGTCGGTTAAGTATTACTAAAGAAAATAATAGCTTACGCTTAAGAAAACTCATCCAATGTAAAGTGTCCAGACCAGACCCCCTCGATGGATTCCAGCTTTTAAAGCCAGGCTTCAATCAGCATTATTCGGCAAAACATGATTTAAAGTAGCGAAGTGAGGCTCCAAAGCCGAACGACGTTGTCAAGTTTCATCAGATGATTACAGTTGAGTTTATCGGTCAATGCATGAATTAACTAGAAAAAACGCAGCGTGATTTTCGGCGAAATTCCCTATATGTAACCATTACTATTAAAGTTTAAAATATTCTCTTTTAAATTTAGAGCGCAACGCTATGAACTTTGTCTAATCACTCAAATCGTGACCCGATGCCAGATGATTGCTCTGTTTTTGAACATGGTCTAATTTTTTCTATATTTATTTTTAAAAACATATAATATAATGTCAGAAATATATGATAAAAGTTTCTATTGTTCTATGATTATTATAAAACCCAATAACAAATAAAAGAATATAATATTGTATTACAATTATTATTTTTTTTTATAGTACAGTTGGGTTTATTTACAATTTGGCATTGTTAGACTGTTTCATCATTTCATGTCATAATCTCTTTTCTTCTTGAAGGAACAGGTTTCAGGGGTCAAATGTTAAGCATCGAAGGGTTTATTTCTTCTCTCTTTTCTTTCTATTAGAAAATTAGAATTCTGAATTAGATGACCGCACCAGTAATTCACTGCGGTACGGATTGCATTTTAACGATTGACCGTTAATAATTGTTGATTTTATCTTTTATCAGTGGGCAGAGTGGTTTCTGATTCGTTTGCTTTTTGTTAATTTGTGATTTTAGGTGTTTAACGCCGGTTAAAAAACTTATTAATAAAATAAATACTATAATATCGTTATTTGCATGGTTGTGTTGCGATTTTGTTGATAAGGAGGTTAGTTAAGGCTAGCCCTTACAAGAAGGTAGGCATATTTGTTTTATATTGCCAAGGTGTTGTTTAATAATTAGAAATATTGTTGTATCCGAGGATTCCGCGGTTGTATCGAATTTAATTTAATATTAAATATTATAAGATAGGGTAATAATTCATAATGAACCCCTTTCACGATATTGTTTTGTCTTTGCTTGCGCGACGACCTGAAGTAGAAAAGCGGCAACTTTTGGAGAGTCGACCAACCCCAAAAATAACGGCAGTTTTTAGCAAAGAGAGGGTGGGTCGGCAAACTTCGTGAACGTTTCAAAATTCCTGGTATCATACTTATAAATGGCTTTCCGGGAGTTCATACAAACAGAGTTTATATTGCTGGCCGCGTATTTTATTGGTTAAAGTAAACAATTCATGGTGCTCAAAGGATGGATTTTTTCTCTGGAAGTACCAAAATGCATGAGGCTTCTAAAGAGCACATACAAAACTTTATGGCTGTAGTACGATTAGGTCAAAATAGCGCGACCATTCAGGATGCGTTAAGGGAAAACGCCAGTTAAAATCGATTATTGATTAGTTATTTAATTGCTGTCACAATTAACGTTGAGAAAACAAGAACTGCCTTTTCGGGGACATAATGAAAGTTTAGAGTCATTAAATCGCGGCAATTTTAAAGAGATTTTTAAATGCTTAATTAAACGTAATCAAGAACTTACGGAAATATTGTTTAAAATTTATATTTTTACAAGTCAGTCTAAAGCAATACAAAATGAACTCATTTGTGGTATTCATGAATATTTAACAGATTTTATTGATAATAAAGTCAATGATAAAGAATGTTTTTTTTTTGGTATCATGGCAGGTGATACAACAGATATAACAGAGCGTTCCCAATGTGCCATAACTACTCGATACATCAGCAAAGGGCAACTTTATGAAAGATTTTTTGGGTTTTTTGATGTTAGTGAAAATCGAATTGGAGATGCTCTTTATAATTTGTTAGAAAGCGTTTTGGAGCCATATAATTTTAGGGAAAGATTAGTGGCTAAATGCTATGATGGAGCCAGTGCTATGTCTAGCGAGCTAAATGGGCTTCAAGCAGGGATAAAATGTTTTGCTCCCTTGGCTTTGTTTACCCACTGCTCTGCACATAGCCTAAATCTTGTGCTGCAGCAAGGCACTACGCAAATCGACAAAAGTATAATTTTTTTGTACTTTGTTAGGTATACCAACATTTTTTCATAACTTAACAAAGAGCGCCTTTGTCCTCGATCAAATAGTCGGGAAAAGGATACCACGATCAATCGAAACGCGTTGTTATACCCGTTCTAAAATCTTAAATTTAGTTACCTCTGAATGGGACAAGTTAATATTAGTGTTTCAAACCATAATTGACGAAAAAACTTTCGGTTCAGAATCAGTAAACATGTCAAAACGATTTCTAAAACATTTTCAGGACTTTGACTTTGTTATTTTAACTAAGATCTATCACGAAATTTTTGCGTGTACAGATTTACTTTTCCAAATTTTGCAAACTAAAATTCTATATATATAAACAACTGCTCTAATCAGATCAAAATCACTGCCCAATGACTTTCTGAATTGGGCAGTGAATGAAGAAAAATTTAAAGAGTTTTAATTGGGCAAAAAAGCAAAACTGATGAAAAAAGAAATACGATCACACAAGACCGTTTAACGGATTTGTCAACGATATCTATAGACAAAGGAATTTTACAAAGCCTTAGTGAGGATACTCAGTTTTACGAGGACATTATAAATAAATTTGCAAATTTAAAAAACCATCGAATAGACTTAATATACAAAAAGTAAAAAATGTTTGGGTTTATTTATTATTTTGCTTAAACCTAAATTATTTTTACCACTTTTTATTACTAACTTGATTTATAAAAAGTACCTAAAGCTACGACGCGGCGCGGCATATTTTTTATTTGTTGCTAATAGATAATAGACTTTCGACACCTAAGATCAGCGGGAACCTATAACGTCATTTTTAAGATCCTCGTTTTATTTATTGGGACACTTTTTACTGATTTTGACATATTTATTACTTATTGTGACATTTATATACCTATTGTGATCTTAGTAACCCTATTGTGACATTTTACCTATATGGTAAAAGATTTTGCTTTGAAATTTCGTTTTCCTTTCAAAAAATCGAATGAGGCACAACTAAAAGCTCAGTTCACGACTGGCAGCCTTGTTTAAACCGGAAGCCCTTAAACGAAATTAAGTTTAAAAATCCATTTATTTAAATTAATGCAAAAATGTAATCCTGTGGTGGGTGATATAAAAAGCAATTTAGTTGTTTAGAAAATGGTGAATGCGTAATTTTTTTTTTCTGCGGCCCACAATTTTTCACCTACGTCGCATTTTACTTTTTTTTTGGCCCTCACCTGCTTTGGGTGCTACACGCCGCCACTGTATACTGTTATATAGTCTGGAAGTAGCTCGAAAGCAACCTGGAAACTCATAAATTGGAACGTATTTCGAATAATAGAGTCAATTTTAGTGATATATACTACAACAAATTTAACCTTTTCTGCAAGCATTACCATAGGAATAATAAAAAAACACCTAAAATAGATCCAAAAAATACAATAATTCTATTAGTATTACATAGTAAATAATTTCTGAAACTAGTTAACTCCATTGGACGTGGTCCATTGTATCAGTTGAGAACTCTGGAGCAAATAATGCATACGAGATACAATTTTGAGGGAATTTTCAGAAAATATAAAATTGGATAGATTTTAACTACTAAAATATTGACATCATTTGACAAGAAATAAAAAATTTAAAATCAAATATATAACATAAAAACAGGGGACATGTTCAAAAATGTTTTAAAACTAGATAATATGTTATACAGTATTTGGAACAAAATAGTGGAGGTAATTAGATAAAGAAATGATCATGATTTTTAAGGAATTACTGGTCGTTTAAATTTAAAATATAAGACTAAATCGGACTTAAGTTTTCGATATCGGTTTTTTTGTTCATTGTAAACCTTTATGTATTTCGGTCATTTCTAAAAAAAGCCTGTTGTGTTCAGTGTGTAAAATGTTTGTTTCGTTAAAATTACATTTGTGTCCCGTATCTATAATATGTTTTGAAAGGGCTTTTATATATATATATATATATATATATATATATATATATATATATATATATATATATATATATATATATATATATATATATATATATATATATATATATATATATATATATATATATATATATATATATATATATATATATATATATATATATATATATATATATATATATATATATATATATATATATATATATATATATATATATATATATATATATATATATATATATATATATATATATATATATATATATATAGATGTGTTTTTATTCCGGGTGTGTATCCGATCGTAGATCTCCCTGGATACGAGCCTGCCCGATGAGGGTAAAGGCGCAGAAATCGATCGCAGGGGGGCATCCTGTGACATCGAAAGCAATGTTCTCTCGTAGGCCGTTTAGGTGCAAATATTATATTAGCTCTATTGGTAAAAAATGCTAGTTTTGACTTAAATAGATCTTTTCATTTTAACATTTCTATGATTGTTATAATAGACAGCATTGTTTAATATGTATAAGGCTGCAGGTTACTCCTAAATTATTTGGTAGGAGGAATCATGATTACTGGTTCCAGACAATTTCATCTTGAATTGATGATCAAATTGGTCCAAAACTCGTAAGTCAGAAGATATCCTTGGAAGATGCAGAGCTGAAGTACTGATTACACAAATATACTTAAAGTAAAATAATCAGTGTTTTTGATATTGTAAGTATTTTACTTAAGTACTTTTGCCTTAATGTTACTTGGGAACAGTAGCGGCTCGTGGATTTAAGAACGGGGAACTCCCAAAATGTTCATTATCCATAGCTTTGGAGCGTTTTTTAATAATTAGGGGAAATAATATACATTTATAAGATTTTAAATATATTTTTTTGTTCTTAAGAAACAGTTCTGTACCTATATCTTAAAGCTAATTTTGATTCGATTGGATCGAAGCAAAACTGCTTTCGCCTCCGATGATGATCCGAGCGCATTAATTCTATAGCAAGCAAACAGGCGCCTGCAGCAGCAGTTTTATGCCGCTCCCATCTCTATTTGGCTTACGGATATTTAACATTGCGTTGCCATAACAACTGCCATAAACAAATCTAAGCGTGAAAGTCGGCGTGCGGGAGGAATTTGTTACTGCTGATTGTGATTCCTCAACGGGTCGCTCTTATAAAAAGGCGTTCAGCGCGCTACGTTTTAAGTCTTTTTTTTTTGAGTATATAACGCACTAGTTTTGATAGAAAATAATAATAATTAAGTAAATAATGTGAATTTATATAAAACATACTACATTTTTATAATAGTAAATAATGTTGATTATAAAATGCTTAATATTTTAAAAATATTTTTATTTTTTTTTAAGTAAATTGATTGGAAAATGTTCGTTCCCTGGCGAGCCGCCACTGCTTGGGACATTCCATGAAAGGAGCGGAGATGGTTAGGATCAAAATCCGAATTACGTCGAAATCAGAGAAACCAAAGTTACCAGTCGGGCGTAAAATCTTCCGGGAAATCTGAAAATGACATTTTTTTGATAGGTCCTCAACTGAATTAGAATTAGATAGAAAAAAACGGATTCGGAGTCAGGGGGGTAGTCAATACCGCCAGTCTGTATTTTTTTTTCGCTTTTTTCTGCATGAATGGAGTGGAGCACTCACTGAAAGTTTTGAAAAAAAAGGTTTCGGACGCTGATTATGGGAAAAATAAGCAAAAATCCCATCTCAAAGATTTGACTTTGACCAGAATCTCTATTTGGTAGGTTTTTTGGGTGTCATTTACATCCCCCCTACCCGCCTGCTCGAATCTTTTTTCGTTTTTGCAAAACCGTGAACCATACTTAAACTTTTTTTGCAATTATCTGGAAAACAATTGATTTTTCACATTTTTTGTAATAACTAAAGTTATATAGCTCGACAAAACGAAAGTTTTTTATTTGAAACTTTTTTCTATAATTAATAATTAATTAAGAATTATGGTTTAGGCGTGGTCGACTGAGTTAAGCTCAGCTTTAGGTTAGGTTAGGTTTTCGAACATTTTTATAATAACCAAAGTTAAATAGAGGAGTCGAAACTTTTTTTTATATCTTTAAAAACATCAAAACCGTGTTTAGAGCGAAGATAATTAAGGGTAGTTTTAGATCGATTGCCGTCTTCCCCAGGTGTTACTGGGCCGGTGGTGCAGCTGTGAACGGGCCTGAGGCTGCGGTTTAATCCACGTCGTTTCCAGTTAATAATGTAAATCCATTTAAGCGCAGCTCTAGTTGACTGTTAAATTGCGGCGCAACAATCTTCAAGTTTCTTCGTCTACCAGTGAGAAAGCGATGCAACCCCCAGTGTCGCCACAATTAAATATCAGGTAGCCGCGTTTACCTTCGGCTTCTAACTCTAAACCCGAGATCGGTAAAAGACGCAAAATTTCGAAAACATTGACGCCTTTTTACCAAAAAACAAAGACGTTCTCAAATTTCTTAACAATCGCAATTAAGTGGGTCGGAAATAACCGACTCGCAATTGTTGGTAAATCCTTTTCCGGATAATGATGATCCTAGGCCTCGAGAGCAGCCCGTTTTATTAACAAGATTAGTCGTGAATCGCGTCCGTATGGTGTTAATAGGAATGTTACTCCCGTGGTCCCTGTTCGTCCTCCTATACAGTTAAGAGATCGGGTTAACGTTGTCCGTAGAAGGACCTGTAAACAACTGTGAATACTCCCGCAGCCCTTTTAGAAAAGATGTGTTTAGCTCCTTATAATGTAGGTCCCGTGGATCAAGTTTGCGAACATTGTGGCGTAATTTTTTTTCCAATTGGAATCTCCAGTTAATAATGGATCTGGACCCATCTGTTGTGGAAATGGAAAAATTCATTTGCCTGCAGCTCCACAGGAGTTGATCGATTTGTTTACAGGTGCCGGTGCCCGATGCGATTTATTTTGCGGTAAGATCAGGTATTTAAATAGTTTATTTGCCATGGCTTCATTTATTACAAACGTTCCAGGAGGTATTAATGATGTAGGCTGCTGCTTCGCCGTTACTGGCTAAGTCTATCATTATTTTAACCAGGTTCCGGATACCCAAGATTTACAAACGCTTCCTCTAAATTATTAATTTTTGGATGTAGCAGAAGCTATGACTCATATGCTGGAGTGTCTATATAGGATTTTTAAATAACATGAACAACGTTATGAATAATTATAATATTCCTGAAAGTAGGAGCAGGTCCTCTTTCTGAGGTTGACTTAATGCTATACCCAAAAAATCCTGACAGACATCACAAAATCAATAACCGTTGTGATTTTGCGGATCCAACGGTTTATCCGTTACTGTTTCCTTGCGGAGATCGCTGTCGACCGTTGTAATTAAAAAAAACATATAATCAAAATATCACTGCTACTCAAAATTTGCGGAAGCTCTGGCCGTTATCGCTCCATAAGGAAACGGATTTACTAATAACGTTTACTTGTAATCATTCGTGGATATTCGTGATAACCTACTTCCCCATCAACAATGGTAGCATCGCCCGAACCTTATTGTAAGAGTATTTTCGATGAAATTCAAGGGATTTATAAACGATATAGTCCACAAACAACTGTACGGGGCTGTTTTAAGCCACTATTATGTCATAGAATTTCAAAAGCGCGGATCACCACCTGCGCAAATTGTTGTGACGTTTATCGCTCAAGACAAAATTTATGACGCCGCAGATGTCGACGGCATCGTGACAGCGTACATTCTCATATATAATGAGGACGATAATATCGAACAAATTCAAGCCGTTTTAGACCGACTAGGCTCGAAGCTTTTTTTCATAATAAACACTCACGATCCTAACACCCGTGGTTTACTTTATGTTCAAATACCAGCATTTTATGTCTATAAGTCTGGAGAATGCGTACGCCATATATTAATTTGTAAAACTATTGGGCCGGTTTAGTACAAATGATTCGCAAATAGATAAATTATTTTTGCGGATTCTTTTGATTAATGTTTGAGGCCCTATATCCTATGAAGATTTACGCACTGTTGACAAGGAATTATGTCCAGATTTTCGAACAGCATGTTCCCGGAGATCAATATGAGCGATGCTTGGCCCAGGCTACCATATTACTTGGTAGAACCAACGGCTCTTCGCGATAATATGTCTGGTGGTAGTAAAAGGCGACGACCTTGCACAAATTCCTCTACTGTAGAATCAATATAAAGATTATTTACGAAGCGTAATAAATAGGATCTTGAGTCGTAAGTCTAGATAGGGAAGAACCCGAGGGAGCACAATTACAGGTTCAGTATAGCCTCGCGAACTTGAATCTCGATCAAAAGATCGCATTTATTAAAATCAATATTGACGTTAAGTTTTTGTCCCGTTATGGACCATTCTCCCTCGACACCTATTTAGATCTTCAAGATGGGTACGTCTTTTGTGACAGATCTCCGGCCACCAGGTTCTAATATTTTTTATTTAGACGGACCAGGCATCCAGTAAAACTATCTTACAATACCATTTTAAATTACGTACGTACAGTCATAGCGGTAGCGTGAATTGGTATTAGTGCCAATCTTGTGACTGTTGGCAGTTATCGTTAAAAATTAATATGAGACTGAGGAATGCTTTGGATTGGGCATTTTTTAATCAAAAGCGGGTGTTTGGCGGTCCCTACGCAGACTGGCTATTGCGTTTAGCCGAAGGTAAAATTCCTTATGCCGATTTTAGCGGCATGATTAGCGTTTCTAAACACCTCATCGAAATACCTTGTGCGCTCTTAGTCTTTTCCGAGCAGGCGTTAATTGGGTTTGTCTACGGTAATATATTCGGGAGAAATCATCAAATAGAGGCAGATAGGGCTATTTTATGTTCTACAAATGCTTCAGTCATCGACGAAGTAAATAACATGATCCTGGAAAAATTCCTAAAGAAACGGTCTCTTACTTTAGTCTGGACGAATACCAGAGATGAATGATTTATTTCAAGTCTCAATGGATATTATCAATGGTATTGAAGTATCGACGCTACCACCTCATGAGTTAAAACTGTTACTACGTAATATTGACGTTGTCGTTGGACAATGTAATGGGACCAAGAAGCGTGTCATTTCATTATCGAATAACTTTGTAGAGTGTGAAATTTTAACTGGAACTGCCGCAGGACGAACCGATTACGTACCTAAAATTAAAATGACTGTTAAAGACACTATGTTACCACAATCGGTGTCCAGTTTTCAATTTCCTTTAAGGTTAGCATTTTGCATGACCATAAATAAGTCTCAAGGACACATGTTAAAAAAAGTAGGATTATATTTAAAGATTCCCTGTTTTACTCATGGCCAGCTATATGTAGTTTTATCTAGAGTAAGAGCACCGGACAAGATTTTAACCTTTTGTACAAAGTGGATCTAAACAGGAGGCATATGACCTAAATCGTCTAAAAAGTTTACCAGCAATGTAGTGTTTTATGAAATGTTGGCAAATGCCGACCGAGAACTGATGTAGCGTGTTCCGGTACCTGCCGACGTTGATGTCGCCACCGATGGTGGGTCGAGAAGTTTGAAACCCGCGCTCGCGTGATATAGGAATGGATTAACCCGCATTTTCATGAAGTATGAAACCCGCGCTTGCGTGAAAATAAGAAATAAAATTTAAAACATAAAAATATATCAATATAATTAATTAACTATAGCTTATTTTTATTAATATACAGCATACAAAAGAAATTTATGGTGTTTCCATGGAAATAATCGAATCGGCTAAAAAATTTTCAAAACAAAATTAAAGACTAATTTATTTTTTAGATTTTTTTGTAATAATGTTTTTCTCTATTGTAAAACCTGCAGGGTTAATTAGCAAAATTCAAATTTTTATCATTTTGTCATTTTTATCTGTTTAACATATATCATACTTTTTAAATTTATTTTCTTTTTATATAACGCAACAATATTTGTTATTCCATTTAGATCTCAGGGCTCGACAGTAATAATGTAAATTAAATTAAATTTTCTATTGTAATTTCAATTTCTATTTTACCGTTATTCCCGCAGAGTCAACTAATAAAAGTTAAATTTTTACTTTTTTTTATTAGGTTTTGCTTATGTAACTTTTTTACCAAAAAAATACAAATGTGTTATTGGATTGTTAGAGGTTGCGTCCGGGTATATATTATGTTGGAATAAATCTCGAGGGTAAACTTAAAGGTATTTTGCCGTACATTTTCTGTCGGAACATTTTGGCAATTGATAAAAATCAATTGTCTGTGATTGTCTTTGAATTTTGGAATCTTTATTATATACAAAGTTCAGAGAACGTATAACGCTGATGAGTACCAGGCAGGATGAAACAATTGACTCTTAAATCACTGCTTAAGTGTATTATTTTATTTACAATTAATATTTTAAGTTTATTTTATAACAATTAAATATCCTCCAAAAAGGAGTTCTACATACGCCCGCGCATGCGGACGGAACGCTGATTATTGGTTCCAGACAATTTCATCTTGAATTGCTGATCAAATTGGTCCAAAACTCAAAGTAAGGCCCTGGGCAGAAGATTTCCTTGGAAGATGCATATGTCACCGAGCTGAGGTAAAATAATCAGTATTTTTGATACTGTAAGTATTTTACCTAAAAAGTTATTTAAGAAGAGAAGTCCTTCCTCTTCCTCATTGTGCATCTACTTCTCCTCCTCTTCCCTAATATTGGAAATTATTGAAATGACTTTGGAATGGAAACATTAAATATAAAGAATCACCTCAGCTCAGTGTTAACATGGCATTTAGTACTGAAAATAACGAATTAACATCAATAATTCAAGAATTGCATAGTGAATTTAGCCAATTGCTATATGAAGTTAATGAGCCTCAGATGAGAAGTCGACCATCTTTTTCTTCATTTTATTCCGAACTTTCAGAAGATTATTGAAAGACAGTATCGTTGTGTGTTGACTATTTAAAAAATTTTGATTTGTTAGAATTTGTGCGTGAACTGATAAAGTTAGGCTTTTATAGAGAGATCATAAGTTTAAAAAAATTTGTTCAAAGTTCAGTTTTGAAAGAAATATCAGCGGCAGAAGCTGAAAGAGATTTTTTACTTGTCAATACCTCAAGAAGGTTTAGTCTAGGAAATTGTGTAATTGTGATGGAAAAACTAGTGACCGAAGTGCTTGAAGAGTTTGTTATGTCAGAAGCTTTTGCTGGTGATGATGATAACGTGAATGCTCAAATTGTGCAAGTGTGTAAAAACTTTTTTTGAAAACAAAAACAGAAAACAAAATTGATGCAGTGGGGTATATATTAACCAAATAGCTTGCTTATGTTGTTCATAGTAAGCTGCCAATTCTTTAGGTATAAATTTATTTTTTTCGTCCTTAAAACCTTGAATGTCTAATAATAGCCTTATATTTATAATTTAGAAAATTCCTTAAAAATAAATGTTTTTTTGGAGTAATCTTCAATATCCTTTTTGAGTTTTCTTAATTTTCTGATAAAAGTTTCTATTTCTGCTACTCGAAGTGACATTATCAGTTAGTCACGTTTTCTTGTCAAACGTCTAGTAACAACTGACTCTTTTGTTATTTGCAAGTTATATTTAGGAATTAAATTTAATTTTGAGGTAAAAATTCCACATGCGTAGCTAATTTACAGTTGCTTTACAATTTTAGTAAGTGGATTGTAACTAAAAACATTATCATGTAATATTAGACAAAACGCTGTTGTGTCTTTTTCTATGTCTTTATTTAGTTCAAATTCTACTCCCATTACAATAGGTCCTGCTTGCAAAGATTCTTTTTGATGAGAACAATTAATGTATGCAATGGGGGCCTTCTCCTTGAATATGAGCGGATCAAATAAAGGTTCTTCTGTTTTTCCATAATAAGTATTACGGAAATTGGAATACATTTCATACAAGATTTTTTTTCACTCATATCTAGTATGAGATCATTATAAGGATACCTTCCAGAATTTAAGAATACTTTGATGTTCACTAAGTCTATGTCATTAAATTCAAGTATAACATGACGGGGGGGTTTCAACTTGGATTGAGGTTTTAACTGGCCAATTGTGTCTATTAGTTTTTAATAGTTCTGGATACTCAATTAATTCCCAACTTTCAAACGCTATTATTATATCAGTATTTTTGTCTACAATTGTGGTTAGTGATAGTTCTTGAGAAATTCCTACTGATATATGAGGTATATTCCATGTAAGTTTGTTAAGAGTAATTTTTGGATTTTCCTTGTGATCTGTGGCTGAAATGGCATTGTTATCGGTATTATCTCTAACAAGTATGAGCTCTTGTTTCGAATTTAGTATTACTTTTTTATAGTCTTCGAAGAATTCCATTAAAGTTTTAAGGGGTATGCAAACATTAAAAAATCCTGTTTTTTCATCGACGATAGATACAGTTGTTGTCGTAGTCGCACATGTTTGAAGAGTTTTAACAGGATGCCAGCCTGCATTTCGTAATTTAGCTGACTCGTTTTCATTACATAAAAGATAACATTTTAGAGTTGATGTGATACCAACATTTCTAACCGAATCTATAGTAACACCATTTAATTGGTATCTTATTTCTTTAAAAAGTAAGGCAATTCCATTATTTATTAAACTCAACGTTTTAGAAACCGTTTTGTCCTCTCTAGTTAACTTTCCTTCTATGTAGAGAAAACTCTCACAAGGATGGGTGTATTTTTCAATTTCATGGGCGGGAATTATTATCTCATCATTATTTCCTAATTTGGTGGGTAAATAAGGTTCATAAGAATGGATTTCCGGATGAGTGATGGAATTATCAATTAAAAGCTTTTCTGTTACATTAAGTATATTCATATTAAAAGTTTAAGTGCTAGAGACTCCAGAAACTTTTTATTTGCAGTTGTTAGCTCTTTAACGTTAACACATCTACTAATGTTTTTCTTGACCAATTTGTGCCTATTATGTTTTTTGAACAATTTTATTTGGAATACTAAGTTTTTTAATGTGCAGTCTAAGTGTAACTGTTTCGTCCCGGTAATTCACTATTTCCCCGTTTTGATCTAATATTCTTACAGTAATTTTGTCTATCACTTTCACGGTTATAGGAAAATATATAATATTTTGTGGACTTATTTTAAATCCAGGAGAGACGTTTGGAAAAAATGGATGAATAATGTGAACGCCTTTCAAGTAGGAACCTTCAACAATACTACAGTCGATACATAGTAAATTAACTTTTATAATTTCTGCAGGAACATCTGAATGTTTACTGTTTCCATCACCTCTGATAACCTGATCTTTGAATCCTAAAGTTTTGCCTATACTACCCTCTTTAAATGTGATATTTGTAGAAGACTTAATTGCCTATTGTAGAGTATTATTATTTGCAAATAAATGAAACGAAATCCCTATTTTATCAAATTGTTCTATTAAATATTTATTAATATCTTGAAGTTCATAGCTTCCGGGAGGAATTTCAATAAAATCGTTACCATCCTTATAGAAAAATTTATTATTTTTTCATCAATATTTGGAATAGCATTAAAAGTTTCAAAATTAGTTAAACCTATAACATATACTGAGTCAACATCTAAATAAATTGGAGGGTTAAAATCCGCATGCAACGTTGCTTCTTGAGCAGAAAGTGCTATTGTGAACGACATTCTAACGTATTGTCTTCTTAAATGATTCTAAGATTATCTATTGTGTGTTTTTATAAAGAAATGTTAAACAAAGTTGACCACAATTTAAAGAATTGTAATACTGGTAAGAGTTATGATTATATATAATGTTGTTTTTGCTGCATCGCTAAAAAATAGGTTATAATCTCTAAAGGGGGCCTTAAATTGCCGAAACTATCAAAATAATTGTAAATTTTATTTTTTTTTATATATAAGCAGTCCAATGTGTACCTACTCCATTACTATTATCTAAATTTATAATACCAGTTTCATATTTATTGATAACATTTGGCATATTATTCCGCATAAATACATCACGAAAATTTAGAATTTGTAATTTCCTGACATACTTTCTTAAATCAATGTTAGTTAGTGGTTTGTGAGGCAGCATCTTCAACAAATATAATCCACACCCTTGTTTATATGGACGCAAAAATAAACCTTTTCCAATAGATAAGTGGTCAATAACTATTATATCTTTTTTGTTCTTCAAGTTTATTTTTAGCGCTCCTCGCCGAATTAACGGCTGAAGCAAGTCCAGCAGCCATACCACTAAGTGCTCCTAACGCAGATAATTTTGCAAAAAGAGGGATTAATGGTAAAACTCCGCCGGTTTTCGGACTTGGGATAATTCGATTTGTGGGATTTTTTACTTTTTCTTTATAATTGCTGATTAAAGACAACGCATCTTGAGCTGCAACACGTAAATTTTTATATTTTGTTCCGATTATTCCTTTCTTAGCTTTTTGAACTGCAGACTGAAAAGAATTTTTTTTGATTGAACCTTTTTTCTTTTTTTTTTAACTTTATTCCCCTTCCTTTTCGTAACCCCATTCCCAATTTTGATTTAGCTTTCATAATTCCAGTTATTCCTAAAGCAACAATCTTTTCACCGATTGGTGCCTCAGGTGACTTGAATCTTGACAGAAAATTTATAGTAAGCAATATCGTGTTGTTTGCAAGCTTCGTCTAAAGGATTTTTGCTCTTATCTCCTCTAACCTAGTTTGGTTCCTGGACCATAATAATTGCATGATGGAATGTGTAATTCGAATGGTAACTTGTTAATTAAAGTGTTTAACGAACCACCTCTCGTCATGAGCTTTGACCTCCTAATTTTATATATACTGAAGCTTAATTGAGCTTATATACTTAAATGAAAAACTCGAAGATATTTCTCAGACACACATTGATTTTCCTAAAATGTGGTTAGAAAAACAATCTTTCTCGTTGCCAGTCAAAAATCATGATGTTAACTTAAATAATTTTATAAAGCATGGAAAGTTATTTGGGGGGTGTTCGAAAAGAGCTTTAAATTTAGAGCCTTCTGGTTCAGGAAAAACCAATGTGGTTGTTGCTCTTTTAATATCAGAAAATGGTTTACGTTTTGAGAATGTATATATTTTTTCAAAATCCTTGTACCAAACGAAATATGAGTTTTTAAGAAACGTAATGCATACTATTAAAGAAATATGATATTTTCAGTCGACAAACGAAGACATTGTGTCACCTGCCGAGGTAAAACCCAACTCTGTAATAATTTTTGATGATTTTGTTTGCTGTAATCAAAGTATTATGCGAGATTACTTTTCCTTTGGACGACATAAAAACACCGATTGCTTTTATTTGTGTCAAACCTATTCTTCAATTCCAAAACAACTAATTAGAGATAATGTAAATTTATTAATTTTATTTAGACAAGATGGTACGAATTTAAAACATGTTTATTATGATCATGTCATCTCAGATATGTCATTTGAAATTAAAAAAAAATGTGTTCAATGTGTTGGAAATCTAACTATGATTTTCAAGTTATTGATAAGGATTACTGTTTAAAATCTGGGAGATATCGAAAAGGATTTGATAGTTTTATAAATTTTTAAAACATATAATATCTAGCCTTTACAATCGGCTTTAGTTTATGACTCGTCATATTTTAGTCAACATGAAGGTAAAAGTTGCAAAGGAACTGGTAGAAGCTCGAAAATCAAGCACTGAAATGAGATTTAACAGAGTAAAATTTGACAAGCAGAAGAATTAAAACTAATAACTGAACCTTTGCAAGGATTAATTAAAACAATAAAAACCGAACCCTTGGTAAAACGAGAACTTACTTCACCATCACTTTTTTTAACTCCAGAAACCGGCAAACGTAGTTTTTCAACTACAAAAAAAGGACCAGAAAGAAGACAAACGAATATTTATAATATAATATCTTTCTCATAATATTCCATCATTTCTACAAGATGAAGACATTTTACAAAATTATAATGAAGATGTGTGTGAACCAACTGGTACTCAACCCAGTCGTCCATCCGAATCATCTCTTATTGAACCCACGGCAGCAGATATAAGACAGGAAATGCTTGAATTAACTAAAAGAGGTGACGTTTACGATACGTATCTCGAAGTGTATCACCCACTCGTAAGATCATTTGTTGATGACTCGATTAAGCGTAGTCGTGAACTAGAGCATACACATGGTTTTGTTCACGACCCTTTACTAGAAAAATGGAAAATCGGAGATTCTACTGTTGAGTTTAAAGATGAAAACTTAAAACTTAAAGATCTAATTTATAAGGGAACTACTGTGTACGAACTACTTTTTTTTAAAGATCTTAAAGATTACAAACCTGATTATTATATAAATATATGGACATATTAAAACGAACAAATGCTTACAAAAGAAATTATGACCCCAAAGAGCAAGTTCAAGGAACCACAGATCCGAAATACATTACAATAATTAAACCATATTTAATAGAAAAAAACATTATTAAACCTACAAGATCTTCTGCATCTAGCATTTCAAGTATCTCTAGTTTCATTACTTTAAGCATGTTAAGACCTCCTCAGAGACCACGATCCTCGTCATCAAAAAAAGGTGGAGCAATGGTAAACTTATCTAACAAAAAAATTGACTACATTTATTTCGATAATATTAATGAAATAGTTGAAAGATTGAAACTACTTGTGTCATCGCAACTGGCAGGTCATACAGGTCATCAAAATGAAATTGTGTCAATTTTAGAAGAACTTAGGGAGGCAAAAGTAATAATAATAATAATAATAATAAATGTCTTTTATTTCAAAATTACCCTACATAAAAAAATACATTTTGTAAAAACATCACAAGAGCAAGGCGCAGTCTAGCCAGAAAGGCTACTCTACTAAACCTCGTTCTCGTGGTAAAGGAGTTAAGCAAATAACATGAATATTATTATAATTTTTCCGTTTAACAACCACTAAAACACTCGTAATATTGTACTGAATTTTAAATTCTTTTTCATTAAGGGAAGTTAATTCACAAGGTAGGGAATTAAACAATTTGATAGCATTTTTATGGCACTCTGGTGATGTGGCATGGTGATCCTATTGCTATCCCTAATGTTACGTGTATGTATATTTACACGAAACAAAAACGTATTCCTTATAGCAAATGGTAATGATGGATTTCTCAAAATTTTTACTAAAAAATTGCCTAAATGTAACATTCTGCGGTTATTCATTTTTAGCCAACGAAGTTCTTTGAAGGTATGGGATGTATGGTCGAATTTTCCTAGGTCAAAAATAAGACGCGAACATACATTCTGTACTTTTTGAATACGATTTATATGAACTAGATCTAGATATGGCCCATTTATAAAATCACAATAATTAAAGCTAGAAATGACTAATGACTCGCATAACATTTTACGTAAGTTAAAACTGAGAAAATGTCGGCTATTATACAATATTTTTAATGATAGATATGATTTTTGAATTAAGTTTTTTACGTATTCTTTAAAACGCAATTCCGACTCAAGTATACTTCCCAAATTTTTTGCGGATTACACCATAGGAAGCTTTACACCATCAATATTTAAACTAAAATTTTCTTTTAAGAAATTTACAGCCACCCTACTGCCAAAAACATAAGTCTTGATTCTAAGTCTTGATATGTTCCAAAGACTGCTGTTTATTAATTTAATCTTCATTTATCAGATTTGATGAATTAATGTAATCATTGTGATTGAAATGTAAATAAATTTGAGTATCATCAGCGTATGCCCGAATTTTGCAATATTTTAACGATTTTAAAATGCCAGAAGTATAAATTATAAAAAATAGGGGTCCCAGAATAGATCCTTGGGGCACACCCGATAAAATTTTTATTTCATTTGAAAATTCAATTTTTTTAAATCTATTTAAAAAATATTATTTTAAAAGTTGAAGTGAGTGTTCCTGAATACCATAGTATTTTAATTTTGCTATTAATAAATCATGTTTAACGGTATCAAAAGCTTTGGAAAAATCAAGGAGAAGGAACAACAGATTTAGGTATATCATCACCTTAAGTCTAAGCCCACATATCCGCAAGCAATTGTTCTTACTAATCTGTTCTAAATTATCCATGCGTATAAGTTATCAATAGACTTTTTGTTTTCAGTTGTAGATTGTTCGAGCATTTTTAAGGTGGTGCAGATGGAATAATTTTTTATCTAATTTGCTAAGTTTAGAATCAATTTTTGTTTCCATTTGACTTACAAACTTTGAACACACTTTGTTAATCAAGTTCTCGATACCATCAGTGTCACTGCTCTTGGCACTTCCGCGTGTCTTATACTTGATACTTAATTATCACTATAACACAATTATGAACTGGGCGATGCACAAGTGTCAGATCTAAAAGGCAGTTAAGGAATCTAAATTCTCTGCCTGAAAATGCCACTTTATTTTTTGAAATTAACTAAGAGCTTCAAACGTGCGACTACTCAACCGACATTCACCTTAAGTAATTGAATAAAAACAGTGTATTGCAACAAAATATTTATTCCTCGTAGGACTTTCAGCCAATATGTTGATTGACAAATTTGGATCACATATATAAGATAGAGATAAAAATAAATTAAATATAAATGCTTCTTCTCAAATTTTAAACGTTGTCAACATCGCTAAAACAAATTTGTTTTATAACATTGTTATGCCCTTTATTGGAACCTATGATGCATCTAAAAGAAGTTATCAACTACTTCAAGATGGAAGATTAATATATAAATTTCCATTTACTTCAGGTGAAATAATTAAAGTTGAGTACCCCAAAGATGCGGTTTTATTGAAAATAAAAAATATTCTTATTCCATATGGAAAGCGAATATATATCAACCAGAATGATGCAATTAGTTTTCATCCTCAAGATAGTGTGACTATACCAACTTTTTATGGTGAATTAGTAATAAAATGTCCGATAATTATTGAAACTTAATCATTGTCCAATTTCAGTCATGAGCAATAGAATTAAAGAAGATGTTAATGAACTTCATAGACCAAGCAGAAAAAAATATAAACAAAGAACGGTTATTGTAAAAGGAATAAATGATCTATGGCAAGGTGATTTAGTTGAAATGTTACCATACTGGAAATCAAATAAAGGATACAGATAAATTCTTGTAGTTATCAATGTATTTTCAAAATTTCTGTGGGTAGGACCAGTTAAATCAAAGTCTGCAAATGACCTTACTTTGGCGATGCAAGATATATTACAGAGAGCAAAATATAAACCTAATAATCTACAAACTGATATGGGAAAAGAGTTTTTTAATACAAATTTTTAAAATTTAATGGTTAAATTTAACATAAATCACTACAATACTTACTCAAACATGAAAGTTAGTGTCATGGAGAGAGTAAATAGAACCATAAAAACTCTAATGTGGAAAAAGTTTAGTTTACGTGGAAATTATAAACGGGTAGACATTTTACACGAAATTGTAAAAACCTATGATAATACAGTTCATTCCACTACTGGAAAAAAATTATCTGAAATCAATAAAAACAATGAAAAAGAAGTTCTGACATCATCTTATACATGTAAAAAAGAATTGATCTTAGTAAACCAAAATTTGAAATTGGTGGCTATGTCCGAATTAGCAAACAAAGAGAAGCTTTAACAAAGGGTTACACTCCTAATTAGTCAAATGAAATTTTTAAAATATATAAGCTTAAATTAACAAATCCTAGAACGTATTTAATTAAAGATGAAAACAATTTAGAAATTAAAGGAGCCTTTTATGAGGAGGAATTACAAAAGGTCTAATATCCTGACGTATACCTAGTTGAAAAAGTTTTAAGGCGAAAAGGAAATAAAGTTTTAGTAAAATGGTTAGGATTAGATAAACAAGTACTTAATTGTTTTATTTCAAATATTTATTTAAATACATTAAATCTTTCCTTATAAAATTATGTTTCTATGTTCTTTATCCAAAATATTGCTAATAATTTTTTCGTACTCCAAAATCCGATTCTCAAATATCATCCTGTCTAAATAAAACTTGTGATATTCACGTATTCGAGCATGCCTATATGCAAACTCCCACTTTACTAATAAATGAACTTTATTGTTAGCTTCATTAATATGCACTGATTTCTTCATAATATTTTCTTTTTACGGTATTTTTCTTTAGCTTATTTTCCAATTCGCGTGGATGCATTATTAACATTTCCAACATTTTCACTGTTGGTGTTTTGGCTTGGATTAAGAACATTATTTACATTTGTTAACAATTTACCTCCCTCATTGAGATTCGAAATTTGGTACATATTGAAGTACTTATCGAATTCTTGGTTTCTAAGTATTTTAAGCCTATATTCAACAAGTTCTTGCAGTTCCCATAATTTATCCATGGAATCACACTCAAGGCAAACATAAACTCCGTCCACTTTTTAAATTCTTATAATAGGAGTAGAATTAATTTTTTCAAAACATAAAGTAATGTCACCAATAATAACCGAAAACGAGTCACTTCCAGGCATATAAAAGTAACTTGTTATAACTACCTGATATATCGCTAACTTCTTCCAATCTTCTTCATTAAAACTAATAAAAAATCTATTTGGACTTCCTATTTGAATTGTTGGTGAAAAATCATCTAATCGCAATCCAACACGAAGAAATTTTGAGGCACAATTGTTCAGATAATAAATTTTAAAATTAATAAGTTTTTCAGTTAATTTTTTGCAAACTTCACTTCACTGTTCATTTTAGAATTTAACGAATATACACTTGCTTGGGTAGTTTTACTGAACATGGTGGTTGCTATATTTAAATACTTATTAAAACATCTCTCGGTTTTATATCAATTTTCCCACTACTCTGTATTAGAATTCAAGGTTTTTTAAAAATGTTTCATATACATAGAACTTGAAAATAATAGTATTTTAATTTAATTTATATCGGTAATAAATACACCCTAGAGAAATTATTATTAAAAATACCAATAAAATTATTATAATATATAATATCTATGACATGCCAAAATCGGAGTTTGTACTTTGAAAATGAGTAGAATTATAATTAAATTCGCATGAAGTGTTTTCTACATATTTTTGAATCCAGTTAGTGTCAAAAATCGCATTATTATAATAATATAAAATTTTGAAAAAATTACTGTCTTTATCAGCTTCTTTTATCTGGTAAGAAAAAACTACTGTACTATTGTTAATTTTTTCAGTTTTCATGAAATGGCAAGATTCGGGCCATACTGTTTCAATGTTTTTTTTTTCAAACATATTACTTCGCTTTTGAGCAGTTTAGATGGATGATAAACAAACAATGAGTTTGCTACAATAGCGTATAATAAAATATGGGAATGCATAATAAAACAAACTAGATTAAATAAAGGCAATGTGTTTAATATAATACCAAAAAGAGAATGGTTTTAATACAAGAACAAGTAAATTTAAATACTTTTCCAAAAATTTTCGATAATACAAAATATATTTTACATTTTTACATATCAAATAATAACTAATAACTATTTTTGGAAAACAAATAATTATAAAGAAAAATATTCATTGGCAAACTTTAATAAATAAATAAGCAAAAAAATGGTAAAAATATAGAAAAAGAGAGATACATTAAATATCGAAATTAATTGTCATAAAATCCATTATTTACCTTTTAAACATATAAAATCATTTTGTAACTAATAAGTAGTACATTCATTAGTACTTTTTGATACGTACACAACAGTAAAAAATAAACAATTTAATGCTTCTGGAAAAATAAGTAATTATTCTTAACACTTTAAATATTGATTGATCAAAAAAATTTTGAACAAACACATCAATATACAAAACATCGTTTTATAGGTGCCTATTTGGTCATTAGTACATTTAAATACATATTGTTCTTTGTTTTTTCTACTTTTCGAAAACTACAATGTTCATCAATAGGACAGTCATCATATGTCCACTCAAATATTTCTGCACCACAGTAAAAAGATCTGCAATTATCATTATATGAAGTGTAGTAAAATCCTGCTCTTGCTAACACTTCAGGTTTCAATTTTCCGTTCCAATTTTTAAATAAGGAAAGTCGTTTTTCATAATTTCTATAGAAATTGTTGTAAATATCAGAATCAAAGCTTTCTAAACACATATTTACTTCAAGTACTAAAGCAGTTAAAGAAACAACCGAAAACTAACTACGAGTTCTTCTGATATTTAATATAACCTGTAACCTTGAAAATTAAAATGGAAGGGAAAATTGAATTTACAAATTTGAAAGATCTTCATAGTTTATTGATCATTCGTAAAAAGGAACATCCGATGACCCCACGCAAGTGTGTCGAAGCTGTTAGAAATTTTAAATCTTTTATCATCAGAGGGACTTAAGGCCAATTTATTTACTAATTCGCTGTAAATTTTATGTAAACGAGATTTAAATAAATACATCGTACACAAGGTTTTTGAGTTATTTTCAACAACATCTTTGTAATGAACAAAATCTAATTGTTTTTTAATACTACTGGTTTTAATTCCCTTGGACTTCTTAAGAGTATCACTCTCCGTTTTGACACGATATGCTTTGGCTGAAGTGCCGTAAAAACACTTTATGGGTTCACCAGCATATTCATCATTAAACTTCCCTACTACAGATTTGGATATTGGCATTTCACGAATATTATTTGGTTTATAATTTGATGTGTCAAATTTTTCTATATTACGTTTTAAATCTTCCTACACATTTTGCGTTTGTATTTCTAATATGAAAGAGTCTGTGTCAGTGTACAAAAGTTTAACTTTATCTTCGTAAAGAGGCTTCAAAAAGTTATAAAAAAATCATAAATTACAGTTTTTGAAATATCTAAAATTGAAAATCCTACGTAAATTGGCTTATTATATTCTACTAAAACATTTTGCATTTGGATAGCAACTAAATTCTCAGAAAACACAGTTAAATCTTTAAAATACGGTTTGGCAATTAGATTTTCTGCGCCATCTTTTCTGTGATTTTTTGACCACCATGTAACTAACCTTATGTCAATTCTTTTATCGACATTTTCCATATATACTGTTATTTGCTAATTTATAATTATTTTTATCAAATTCATTTTTAGACTCATTGCGTAGTTTTGTATTTAAGTCAATATACGGATTTAACCATGGTGACTGAGTAAACCCTAAAACTCTATGTACCCCAGTTAATTTCAACCCATGTTTAATGCCCTGTTTTAAAAGTGTATAATGAATTACATATTTTACTTTATCTTTTAAATTTGATATTAACTTTGTGCAATTAGAATTGGGGGGTTTATAATTTTCAGGACAAAAAGGATGAGCATCATGTAAGTCCGTGGGATACTCCAAATCAACTTCAAGGACATAGCCTTTCTCAGAAGAGTCGGAAAGGTTTTTAATATCTAAATTGTCTATTTCTGATTTTGAAAGCCATATGAAATTTTTTTGTGGAAGATATTGAGACATTGCGTATCCATAAAGATTGGTAGCATCGAGATACATAATAAAATTAGTGGATTTTAAAGACTCAAAATCAGAAAAATAAATTATTGGCAACGGCTTTTCTACATGCGAAAGCACTAACGCCATCTCGCACACTTCTTTTAAAAAATGTAACATATCAGGGCCCGTCAGAAGTTCTAATTGAACACCTGTATAGCGTAAACAGGAATCAAAACTCAAACCGGAAAATGTATAATAATGTGCCGGGTCTAATTTATAGATGTTCATACAAGTTTTTCTAAAATTTTGAAAATTATCTGCTAAATGTAAAACATCTGATTTTAGGTAAATATCAGAAAAATTACCTAGGATGTTACAGTTAAATAATTTCCACACTTTTATTGCCCTTTCATACTCTTCTTTGCCAATATGTTCATTCGTCAAGTCATTATAAAATTCCCCTTGTTCAGGTAATGCGGTTTTATTTAATTTTGTAAGGTCTTTAATGTAACTGTACGGAAATACCCTCTTTAGTCGAATATATTTAAATTTTTCAATATTAGTAAAATATTTATGAACTTCTTTACACTGATTATCACTTCTTTTCAGATAATTTTGGAAGGGAATAAGGTAAAAATTGAAAAGAATCAATAAATCTTAAATTTATATACTTTCTTTTTTTTTAATCTCAATTTTCGGTCAAAATAATTGTCTACTTCTATATGTTTCTGAAAGGAAATATATTTTTCTTTATTTTGTGCTATTACCGACAATTATTCTAGACTGTGGCATATATTTTTTATAAATAAATGGGAATCGTAATTTTTTAAATGATGAAATATGACTGGAATAAAATGTGGTTGCTTATAATTTAAGTTGCACAAAGAATGTGCAACACCGCTATATTTGCAGGTTAAATGGCAATGGTCTGCCACTTTTTCATTATCGTTTTCAAAATCGCAATCAAAAGTATTGTCTGGTTAAATATTTGTTGCTTCCTAAAACAAGAGCATTCTCTAAATAACTTAAAATTATAATAGAAAAACACAAAGTAAATTTAAAATTCGTTTACAGTATAAAAATAAAAAAGTGCTGCAGTAACATAAAAATAGATTTAAAATACAGTCAGTGCTGTCAATATTCCATAGAAAATGTCACGCCTTAAAATGACTCTAAAATTGCAAATCGTAACTTAAATTTATATGTAAAATAGGTGAATTTGCAATCGTAACAGCATACTTATATCTAACAAAATGAATACCAATAAAATTTCGTCACTCTAACTGAAAACACTCTGTATTGAGTATAGAAAAATTTTACAAGTTGAATATATAAAATAAAGTAATAGGTATTATGAGTTTTAAAAACAGTGTATTGCTTTGCGTTGCCAGGCGTAAAAAAAATGTAGAATATACTATAAAAAATAAACTCTTACCTTCTTTCTTTTTCAATCTTTGCTCCGATGAATTTTCCAAAACTTCTAGTTGTTGTTTGCCTCTTGCTGATATTTTTACACACTTATTTTTTATGACGAATTAAATTGTCTCTTCTAGTAAAATATGTGTTACAGTTTAAACATTTAAGATTAATTTTGGACTGAAGTAAAGGAAATGTGCCCTAACTACTTCTCTTCTTGTGAAGCAGTCATTAAGTTTCTTACGTACTGAGTTAAAACTGTAGGAACAAATCTTAAATAGGATTTTAAAAAAGATTATAGGGGAGAGGGGGCGATAAAAAAATATGTGAATATTTTTTAATCCATAGAATCTGCCCACCCATCATATATATATATTTAATTTTATTCCAAATTTCCTCTTGTTCCTTATCGATGAAATTATTTTTTAACTGGGAGTCAGACAAGTTGTTTAAACGAAAGCCAAAAGATTTTAATTTTGGCAAACTAATCCATGATTACCTACTTTTAGTTTTTTTTTTGAATGCCAAAATGAATTTTTTTGACGCATCGTATGTCTGTTTGCGTCGAATTTGCCCTATGAAAATAAAATTGCTCAGGTGTTTTTGGTTCTGGAGAAAATGGTTTTGGAGAACATAGTTGCAAGTTTGTATTTTCATTAGGCGTAAATTCTGTCCGAGAAATATCACTATACTGGGAGAAAAATTGGACTTCTCTGCCCGCAAGTGATATCGCTATCAGAATCAGATAAAACAGAAGGGGAATTCGGAGGTGAATTATTTTTAAAAATGTCATTGTTTCGACCAACTGAGAAATCCGAACCAGAAGGTGACCTATTATCACAGAAAGTGGGTTCTTTAAAACAATTGTTGGTCAAAGGGTTGTAACGTATGGGTGTTATAACGAACATAATATTACTAGGCAAACCTCTCAATAATAGGGCCTAGGCACGACAGCTCCTTTTGCCGGCTCTGGCATGAGTTGACAGGCGGGGTTGTTTTAACTAATTTAATTTTTAATTCTGTCCCTTTCGATAATTGAATGTATACAGTATCCTTAACAGAAGGCACGTCTTATAACACGGAGCTTAAGTAAGATATTAAAAGGGCGCCATCTGCAATAAAAAAATAAGAAATGTGCTGACGTGTTATAAGTCGGACCTTGCTGAAAATCCTTCTTCTGAAATTATTGTATGTACTTTAACCAAATAAAAAGAAACTATTTAACCAAGTTACCAAATTTATTATAAAATAATTAAATTACACTAAGGCAAATGTTCAAAATCAACGTAGCAGGTGAATTATTTAATAATTAAAAAAAATTAGCAAGAATTAAAAAGAAAATTCTTGTGAAATAAAATAATTTGTAAAATTACGGTCACTAATATTAAATCATATGTACCCTAATTGGCCAATAATTTAAACACAATTAAGAGAATTAATTACTCAAATTTTCGGATGAAATAAACTAATAAAAAATTTCAGACAATAAAGAAAGATGGAAATTTTTCACCAAAACTCTTAATAGCTGGCGCCACGTGGTGGAGAACCCACGACCTTGTGGACGGCCCAAGGCTGCATCAGTTCTTGTTTTAACGCCTACCTACTCCTCTCCCTCAATGGTTCTCGAACAGGATTTATGACGAATTATATCCGGGTTGACCTTATTTCCTCGGAGCCAAAATTGAATTTATGATGAAATTGGGATCGGAATTCCATCAATCCAATGTTTAATTTAGGCAAGTCTAAATATAGAGTTAGAAGGCTAGTGGCTAGTTCTAAAGGGGGCTAGTTAGGCGTCTAGCAATAAAAACTTATCCAGAAATTAAGTACTGATGTCAAAATGAATAAAGACAAAATTATGAAATGAGATTTCAATTTTAATAGTTTAAAAAAACTAGTTAGTATGAAAAAAGGGCAAGTCGGTGTAGAGCTGAAAGGAAAAGAAAAAAATAGGCGTCAGCATGGCACGGCGTGATCTCGAAATTAAATAATATAATATAAAAATTTCATATAAAAAAATCACACTTAAATTTTGAAAAAATTAATCTAAATTATCAATAATGTAATTACAAATTTTAATCTATTACCTGACTGATGTAACTCTGGGAAAAACTAACAAATTACGTTTCAAGAGTTTGACCTGTCAAAATTGCTTCCGACTTGCACAAAGTTCTGAAGATAAAATGGCTTGCCAAACGTGAAACCAATACGTTTAGCAGAGAAACAAGAATTTAAAAAAATGTTCCCTTTTTTCACATAGGATACCAAATCACAACACAGGTTTGCTGACGGCGCAAATTAGAACCCCAAAGTAAACTATGTCTTAAATGATTTTAATTGAAAAGGAAAACTATTGCTTAAATATATACTAGAACAATTTAATTAACGCAATTAATTATAAGCTATATAAATATTACAGTTCAACAAACCAATATTAACAGAAAAAAAAACCAGAAAAAATAAGTTTTAATCTTTATGTTATCTTCCCAATTGAATGATAATAATATTAACTATCAGATCCCCTTGTATTTATTATGATCAACGACATGCATGCAATTATACTTTGGGTCCAGTCCGAAGACATCACTTTGTTTACTATGTAGTCCGCCCCTGGAGTACTAATCGCGCACCAAGTAGAAAGAGATAAAGTACCTCTTCCCGGCCCGGCCCCCGCCATCTGCCTAAGATCATTCGCTTTTTGGTGCTCAAATCGTGCGGTCGCCCGGCCCAAATTCTTTCCGACGGAGGTGTGTACGAGTGTTTTGAGTCGAATTTTGTCGCATGTGATTATAACTGCACGGCAGCTATAGGGTAAGTGATTATTTTGATGTCTTGTTTCTAACACTCGTTAGTAGTCTGTAATATTTATTTAGACAACAAAATGGAGCCACTCAAAAATGGATCGGAGAATGAGCCATCTTCTCCCTTAAAAAGTATGATCAGAGAAATTATACGTCAGGAGCTTACGCAAATTAAAGGTAGATCGGCTTCGCGTTCTCATTCTCGGAGTTATCGAGGGAGTCGGTCTCGTAATAGATCGGACTCTCGTTGCAGCGGTTCGTCTTATAGGCGTTCAAGGTCTCGCTATTACAGCAGCCGCAGTCGATCACCGAGCGTGTCGGGGCGGCGGCGGCGGAAGCACAGGGAAAGACGCAGTCTTTCACGCCGAGGCGAGTCGTTTGCCGATACGCAGGTTAGGCAGCATCAGTCGGACCCAGATAGTCGTTCCCCGCGCGGGGCGGAATCGGGGGGGGGACAGTCAGGACCGGATTTGGCAGCTACAACAGCGGTTACAAATACTTCGGAGGAGGTGTTACTGCTGGACGAGGGCGATTATATTCAGTTATCTGAGGACACTTTAAATATTCTTGGCGCTGATCCAGAAAAACCCGTCTCGTCAGAGTTTAAGCTTCACGGCGCCTTAGCTTCCAGGTGGTCCCACACTTTGACGCACGGGATACCTAGCGAGGAACTTTCCACCCTTAAGGGAAAGCATGCTCTACCTTCCAACTGCGGATTACTGTTTCCCCCAAAAATAAACCCCGAGGTAAAGGCGATCCTTTCTACAACCCACGTGACCCGAGATGCCACTCATTCTGGGTACCAGTTACACATTGGTAACGGATTGTCTGCGATGGGGAAAGCACTCAATGTCGTTCTGGAAGAAGAAAATAACATTCCCAAGGATATTCGGGAAAAAGTATTATCTAGTCTTACTGATTCAGCACGTATTTTTGCTGCGCTTTTTTATGATATTTCCAACATGAGGAAATACTTGATAAGTCCGGTCCTGAACAAATCGGTCAAGGAATTAACCGAAAATACGATTCCGGGAGAATTCCTGTTTGGTCCGGATCTAGGCGAACGTGCCAAAATCATTAGAGAGGGCAGGTCAGGAATTGCGCCTTCCTTCTACTTCCTCACGTAACACATCCCATCCAGGACGTTCATTCAGTCACTCGGAAAAAAGAGGGGGGGGAGCCAACTCATCAAGGTCTACAGGGGCGTTAAACAGGTTTCGCCCGTCTTACCAAAGGAGGGAGGTGAGACACTACAAGGGCAATTCCTCGAAGCCGTCCTCGCAGAACAGGCGACAACAGTTCAGGAAACGTTAAAGGTAAAGCATGCTCCGTTTGCTGGGCGTCTAAAATTATTTTTTCAATCCTGGTCCAAAATTACATCAAATACAACAGTCTTCCTGGACTCAAGGCTATAAGATCCCATTCAAAGACGCGCCTCCACCATTCCATAACCATATAGTTAACAACAATTTTTCACCTTCTGAAATTTCGTTGGTAAGGCTAGCTATAGACCAGTTGTTAAAGTTGGGAGCTATAGTTAAATCTAAGGCAAATCATGAACAGTTTATCTCCCCAGTCTTCCTGGCGGACAAACCTAACGGTGAAAGGAGGTTTATCTTAAATTTAAAACACCTAAATGATTATGTAGATTGTCCACATTTTAAAATGGACGATCTACGAACAGCCATAAAACTCATTCATAAAAATATTTATATGTCAAAAATTGACCTGAAGGACGCCTATTTTGTCGTGCCAATTCATACCGAACACCAGAAATTTCTTAAGTTTTTAGTCGAAGGACAATTATATCATTTTACTTGTCTACCGTTTGGGCTGTGCACAGCCCCGTTATGTTTTACCAAGCTGATGAAGCCTGTCATGTCTCATCTTCGCTCCATAGGCATTTGTATAGTAAATTATTTAGATGACATCTTAATTTTCGGCGAATCTTATGAATCATGTCTTAATCATACAAGCATCACGACTAGTCTTCTTACCTCATTAGGTTTTGAGATAAATATGAGCAAAAGCTCGTTAAAACCTTCTACCTGTATTAAATTTCTGGGTTTTATATTAGACAGCACAAATTTAAAAATTAGACTCCCCGACGAAAAGAAAAATAATATAATTACGTTAGCGTCACATTATTTAAATAAAAAAACATGCAAAATTCGAGATTGGGCTAGGTTCATAGGCATCTTAATATCAGCCTGTCCTGGTGTAAAGTACGGTTTTCTGTATTGCAAAGCCCTAGAAAGGGAAAAATTCTTAGCGCTACGCAGTCATAACGGCAATTACAATGCAATTATGCCCGTTTCTGAAAGTGTGAAATCTGACATTCTTTGGTGGAAAAATAATATCGCTACAGCGTTTAACGATATTCGATATGACACATTTCATATCACGGTATTCACTGACGCATCACTTACGGGGTGGGGCGCCTGCTGTGGTCAGGATCGAACCTATGGATTTTGGTCTGACACTCAGAAGCGACTACACATAAATAATTTAGAACTACAAGCTATTTTTTATGGCATCCAATGCTATACAAAAAATCTAAAAAATTATAATATTTTAATTAGATGCGATAATACGACAGCAGTTTCTTACATCAACAGAATGGGAAGTATCCAATTTCCGGATCTTTGCTCAATGTCAAAACGGATTTGGCAATGGTGTGAGGAAAGAAACCTCTGGCTTTTCGCGTCTTATATTCCTTCGAGGGACAACGTTATAGCGGACGCTGAATCGCGGCGCTTAAGTTTCGATACAAAATGGTCCTTATCTCACATTGCCTTCAATAGTTTAACTGCTAGTTTCGGGAAACCCCAAATTGATTTATTTGCTTCGCATCTAAATAACAAATGCAAAATTTACGCATCTTGGCACAGGGACCCGGGATCTACATATGTCGATGCCTTCACAATTTCCTGGAAAAAATTCTACTTCTATGCCTTCCCCCCTTTCACCCTAATTTTACGATCCTTACAAAAAATTATTCAGGATAAGGCTGTTGGAATTTTAGTTGTACCTTGGTGGCCTTCGCAACCGTGGTACCCACTTTTTCGTAAGCTAATTGTGGGCCAGGAGATATATTTTCATCCTTCACCGAATTTACTTTCCTCTCCATTTTTTAGGATACACCCGTTGTCAGCGAACCTTACCCTGGTGGGGGCGAAGTTATACGGAGGGCGTTCTTAACCAGACAGGCTCCAGAATCGGCAATAGCTACTATTATCGCATCGCTTTCCAAATCGACATTAAAACAATACGACAGCACGTACAAATTATGGTGGCCCTTTTGCATCACAAATAACATTCCAATTTTTAAACCCATGGTCAAGGATGTACTATCATTCTTACAAGATTTAACAAAAAATGAGAGTCTTAAATTTGGAACCTTTAATTCTCACACCTCAGCTCTTTCATTAATATGTGCCGAGGATTTGGCTTCTAATCTAATAATAAAACGGTTTAAAAAAGGCTTATCCCGTCTTCGACCGGCTCGCCCGAAATATACTTCTACTTGGGATCCTACACCTCTTCTTAACTATATTGAGAACCTACCGTTACCCCTTAACTTTCAAACCCTGTCACAGAAATTAGCTACGTTGCTAGCTATATTGACAGAACAGCCTCTCTAAGAGATCCTGAGAACGATTTTCTTTTTATAACACTTAAAACTCCCCATGGCCGAGCGTCTAAAGACACCATCAGTAGATGGGTAAAAAAGACACTTACCTCTGGAGGAATAGATACAGGGGTTTTCAAACCCCATTCTGTTAGGCATGCCGCAACCTCTGCGGCATTGCGGAAAGGTGTCCCGATAGACATTATATGCAAGACGGTTGGCTGGACGCAACACTCCACATTTGCAAAGTTCTATAATCGTCCACTCAAACCAGATAACGACTTTGCTAATGCAATTTTAGATATTAATTTATCCGATTAAAAAAAAAAAAAAAAAAAAGGCAAATACATATATATATTTTTATAACTTTAGATATAAGCTTGTTCAATTAATTATTAAGGTTGTATTTAAAGGCTATGACATGTTAATAATTAAGAGCCTCTAGATGGCTGGCACACGCTCAAAATATGTTATGTTATTTTCTTTTTAGGAATTTTGCTACATGTTTATATTACGTTTTTGCTAAGGATTTCAACAAAATAGATATAGAGTTTTGTTGATTTAAATTAGTTGTTTCTTTTTTATTTTTCTCCAGAATCAACTGAAGGTTGCTCGCAACTTTACTGCATCTTTAAACATCTACATAGTAAACAAAGTGATGTCTTCGGACTGGACCCAAAGTATAGTTAATAGATCAAACGAACTTACCTGAAGTGAAGTTCGATCGTAATTATACGAGGGTCTAGTCCGAAGACATCACTCCCACCCTTTATTGGACCCTCCCAAGTTGCGAGCAAAAAGTGATTTCTTTTAACAAATGATCTTAGGCAGATGGCGGGGGCCGGGCCGGGAAGAGTGTACTTTATCTCTTTCTACTTGGTGCGCGATTAGTACTCCAGGGGCGGACTACATAGTAAACAAAGTGATGTCTTCGGACTGGACCCTCGTATAATTACGATCGAACTTCACTTCAGGTAAGTTCGTTTGATCTATTAATTATTCGCCAACGAAGTAAGCATTATTTGAGTGTGCGACAAGAACGCATTTTTAAATCTGCCTTAAGAGGAACAAGGAAAGCCAAAATCTAGTCTATAACACGGGGTGAACAACCTGTCGCCTATTGGCTGCCAAATTTATACAAATACCAGAGAGATGCGTAGGTATCCAAAAAAAAACTAAATAAATGATATCACTAAAATAAAAGAATTCATGCATCCTTAGCATCAAATAAATACTGATATATAGTGATATAATAACTTAAATATACACAATAATTATAATTAGCCTATTTAAGTACAACCGTAAGCTTAACTGAATCTAGAAGATTTAACGCGCAATATAGTTCCGTAAGTAATAAAATATTTAAATTATCAAATTCTAATCATGTTTACTTAAAAAAAATATAGATTTATTATTATGATAAATTGTCCGATCGTAACGCACCACAGTACACCGTTACAGGGTCAACAGAAAATTTGGAATTAACCGTAACGTTTAAATATTGGAAATTGTTACCGCGAGGTATGGTATCAATATTAAAATGAAAATCTTCTGAATTTGAACTGTCGTGATTGTCGGCCGAAAATATAGCTAAATAGTCTTTCGATTTTGCCATGTCTTCTAAATTTTGTGAGTGAACCTCTAAAGGTTCGTCTTCATTAAAGTGCAATATATCTAAATCAGAATTAATTTCTAAGAGATTCTCAACCGGTTCCCAGTTGCTTAATCCCTCAGTTACTAATTCTGGTTTAAATACAACGCCTGCTAAATTTGAATTAGAATTTTGAGAAGAGATATTGCATGATTTTTTTTTGAAGATCCTATACCCAAGTAATTTTTAAATTTAGACATGTCTTCGAAAATTTCGTGAGTTGGTTCGTCAATAGGATTAGAATTATTGTCCTCTAAAATATTAATTAACTCTTGGGTCAGGATATTATTATGATTAGTTGTTTTCAAGTTCTCTTCAACAATATTTTTTTTATTTATAGAATTAAGTTGTAAACGAGCTTTATTTTCTACCATACCTTGCACCATGTCCCTGAAAGATCGGCTCCTTTGGCTTAAATTATCGCTTGAATTTAGAAGTGCAGGAATATACACATTTTGCAAAATTTGAACTTTTTTACCCTCCATTTTTGTAAATTTGTAAAAATGTAAAAATAATCTTATATGAAACGGAAAGGAAAATGTTTTAACTCGACAAATACGTGTTACGACTTTAAACGAAACTTAAGAACTGCTTAACTAAAAGCATAAGACGGTCGAGTTTATAAAGAGAAATCGAAGGTTTCTAGACTGGTTTATTAAAGGTCAATGCTATGGCCTACATGCAACTCTCTCCGCTTTCCCCTTACCCTCTCCCGCCCCCTCCCCTCCTCTCATCCACACTAATTAATAAACCCCTTCTCCCTCACTCCCCTTTCCTACCCTCCTCTCTGGCTTTCGTTTTTTCTTTACCCAAAATTTCTTAACTTGATGTGGTATAAATGCATTTATTTCCCCCTTTTTTTAAAATAGTGATATATTTTAACCAACCGTTAACCAGAAAGTATATTAAAATGAATCGCGAAGAGCAAAACAATTTTTGGCATGGTAGACTCATTCGCATTGTTGGAAATAACATAAGAATGGTGCAGCAACCACCCCCGGAAGAACCTGTGGAACAGCCTCACGTTAATCAAGAAGGGAGTCTTCAGGAGTGGCATCATGAACGAAGACGTCCTATTCGTTTGCTCAGACCTCGGAGGGTAGGCCGAAATTCTCCGCCACCGGAGCAAGTGGGTGAAATTTCTTCAACCAGTGGGCCTGACATTCCTCTTATGAGTTAGGAAAATATATTCGAGGGTCCAATAATGGTGGCAGAAATTTCTCAGAGTGGTAAGTTAAGTAAAATATTAATCTTTGATTTTTTGAAGAATTTTTAATTATTTTTGTGTTTTTCAGAACAATCGGACTATGACGAATAATGCGTGTTCGAGTGTACTGTTTAGTGTATATAGAAACAGAAAAATTAGGGACAGTGTTAGTTAAATTATTAGAGTGCTTAAAGATAATAGAAAAAGTAGTACAAACGATTTTTTAGGGACAATTAAATTATTACACAAATTTTATGGAATCTGCATGTATCTAGTCAACCGTAAGTAATAATATTTTCGTTAAGTTTCGATTATTAATTGACTGCTTAAACAAAAATATACACTTTTTATTTGCACATGTAATATTTGTGGAAAATTTTCCTTTGTTTATTTCACATACCTAACATGCTTATTGTACATAGGAACAAAAACATTTAGTTGCACTACATATTTAGAAAAATAAGAACAGTCTGTTAAACTATTAAAATGCTTAAAGACAAGTGAAAAAAGTGAAAAAGAACTACTTTTAGACAATAAAATTAGAAGTAGTGTACAAACATTTTTACAGAATTTAAACAAAGTTTAATAAGTTGTTATATTTTAGTTACATTATGTTTTAATTAAGTGCTTAATAAAATGCACACGTCGTTTTAGTAAATTTATAGTATCTTAAAGAAATTCGGAAAAGCAGATTTAAATGATCTAGTAATAGCGCAGTTAAAAATATTTTTTTTTCAGCAATTACTACATTACAGATAGACAAAATAACACACCAGGCCCTTTTTTAATTTACATACGTAACAAGTAAAACATATATTGATTTGTATTTGTATATAGCTTAAAAAATATACGTGTCACCTAATAAGCTCCACACTTATTAACTGGGAGTTGTTTTATTAAAGTAAATGTAATAATACCATAACAAGCCTATATAACACTAATTTGGAATTATTTGAAATATATAACCTTAATAATATCCAAATGTTATAAATTTCGGTTAGCTGTATTTTTACGAATGTCGGTATCTGGATTCTGACATAGGTATAAAAATAAATAAAAAACAAACTAACATTCTAGTTGTAGATGTAATATTACAAGCATGTACAATTGTAAATCCTATTTTTACGGGCAATATTTTCATCCCCAAATAACGTTATTCCTCGAATATTTACCGTGGAAACGATTATATATATATATATATATATATATATATATATATATATATATATATATATATATATATATATATATATATATATATATATATATATATATATATATATATATATATATATATATATATATATATATATATATATATATATATATATATATATATATATAAATATATTCAGTATTAGAGATATATATATATATATATATATATATATATATGTATATATATATGTATATATATATATATATATATATATATATATATATATATATATATATATATATATATATATATATATAAATATATTCAGTATATATATATATATATATATATATATATATATATATATATATATATATATATATATATATATATATATATATATATATATATATATATATATATATATATATATATATATATATATATATATATATATATATATATATATATATATATATATATATATATATATATATATATATATATATATATATATATATATATATATATATATATATATATATATATATATATATATATATATATATATATATATATATATATATATAAATATATTCAGTATTAGAGAGTATATATATATATATATATATATATATATATATATATATATATATATATATGTATATATATATATATATATATATATATATATATATATATATATATATATATATATATATATATATATATAAATATATTCATATTAGAGAGTAGGAGGAATAGAAATAATTAAAATCATAGGGGGGAGGAGGAGTAGTTGCATAATGAGGAGGAGGAGGAGGGGTTTCTCTCCTTAAATAACTACTTACCTAAGTCCTTTGAATTAGCGTTACGTGGGACAATGTATTCAGTATTCTTTAAAAAAGTACTTGTACTGGTACTTAAAATTTTGGTTAAGTATTACTTAAAGAATGTACTACAAAATCTTAATCTACTTAAAGTACTTAAGTATTTATGGTACTTAAATACTTAATAAACTATAAATAATTAAGTCTTTCTCGAAAGCAGATACTTAAATATTAAAAAGTAGTTCAAAAATGATTTTAAGTACCTACCTAAAGTATATTATGTATTCTATTAAAAATAATGATGGTTACAACTCGTAAAAACCTCTTTATAATCATATAAGTAATCCAATAAATACAAACTCAGTTTTCATTGACTTTTTATGTACATAGTATGTTTGATATATAAAACCAGGATTTGCTAAAAAAAATCAAATGACAATTAGAAAGTAAAAAAAAGGAACATCGATCTTGTTATTTAAAATGGAACAGCCTGTATAATATAATTTCAATAAATGAGCATCTTCTTGGTGATTATAAAAATAACGGGTTTGACACCTTTATTTTAAAGAAAATCGATAAATTTGTAGCGATTTTTATTTATCTGTTTGGAACAGGGAATTCACACGATAAAGATTTGCCAATTATCTTAAATAATACTTATGTCATATAAAGTAAAAACTCATTGAATATATAAACCACCAAAAACCGCATATTACCAAGACAATTTAAACATTGATTTATTATTATAATTCACCTATTAACCTAATATATCCGTAAGAGTAACATTACGTCGATTGCGGAAGGTGTCTGTTTTCGCAGGTCTAATATTTTCAATTTCTCATTGATCATCCATAGATGACCGTCCAAACAGAGATGTGCGCTCAGTTACAAAGGCTTACTTAAGGTGGCATTTTTAGCGTTACACTTTTTTTTTATTTATTTTGAATAAAGTGAAATCTATGGATGTGCATTAAAAAACCATTGAAAGATTACATTTTTGTTCTATAGTTCTCGTGTAATTTTTTTTCAAATTTCCTTTTTATATTCGTTATCTACTCGAGTACTTGTTCGCTAAAATTAAGGAATTTTATCATTTATTTTCTCCGAAAAATGACCCTATATCAAAAATTGAAAAAAATTATGGGGAATTTCATACCATTGCGAGAGCATCTGGTGGAAATGTTAAAATTTTACAACCACGTGCGTTTTTAATATTTCTAGTCTGGAGGGAGGCGCTAACTCGGACAGGACCGGAGTCTGTACCCAGCTCAGTACAACATTCGTTTAATCGGTTTTGTAAGGGGCGTGAGAATTGAACTTAACTTGTTATGGAGAATTCCGTTGTTACTTTAAAGTGTCAATATGTTTAAATAAATTTAGCCCTATATGATAATATTACCATATTTATTAGCTTCACTTCTCGGTCTGTTTGTTTTTTTTGGTGTTTGCCTGGTTCAAATCTAATATATTTTTCCTACTTGGACTTTTTGATTCACTTCAAATTTAGCATTCGTATACAGTTCGAGTAAAAATGCCATTTCGTATTTTCGAAAAGAAAAGATTTAAGAGAGCACACAAGTGGTATGTTGAAATGCAAATTATGAATTTTTAGTCTACTTGTAAAAATAATTTGTGCAGATTCGACTGAAAATCTTTAGGTATGTAAAGTGCAAAGTATTTTTTTTTTGTTAACATTTTAACATTAAAAATAGTAGCGTTAACATGCCGTTCGAAGGTTGGTGTTTGTGCAAGTCATATATATAATAGAGGTTTTTAAGAGTGAACCTTTGAACAACATTTGAAATTTTGAAACAGCGTCTCTAAATAGAAGCATTTTGTTATTTATGATGATTTTCATGAAAGTTTGTATATGTGTTGTTGTGAGTGTTTAAGAGTACAAATTATAAATTTTTAGTCAACATTAAGGCAATCAAAATGGTGTCTGTCACCAACAGCCTACATAGGCTGTAGATTCGGTATTTGGGAAAACTGAAGAGCGCAATTATGACTTTTCAGTTTATATTTCAAGATGCAAAATGGCGAACATAGCGGATGAATTTTCTTTTTGTGCCAATTCGACAGAAAATCGGTGGTGATTATTAAGAGTGCAAAATATGAACTAGTAATGAACATTTAAAAAGTCGAAGTTAAATGGTCGGTGAATTAGTAAAAACTAGGTACTTTTAGTCAATATTTAAGAATCAAACCGCCCATACGATATGCGAACTTTGTCATTTATATAAATTCGAGTGAAATTGAGTATTTGGAGGTATTGAAGAGTCACAAATTATGAATTTTTAGTTAGCCTTTAAAAATTCAGAATGGTGACGGCAGCATAGCGGATAAACTGATTAAAAGATTTCCACGGCTAGAAAATGGAAAATCATTAACATATTAAACATTTGAAAACTACGCTTTTATAAAGTAAACTAAAAGGTAAAAATAACGTTTGAATACATATATAAATAAATGTATAATAGTTATCAGCTGGGTTCTTCGTTTTTTTAAGACATAGATTAAACAAAAACCTGATAATGCGCATGTCATTTATCTTCATATTAAAAATAAATATAGCCTACTTATAAAAATGTCATTGGCGTGACAACTGCTGTATTAAGGAGTATACTATAAAAATAAATTATATGTGAGGGCGCGTCTATTGGCCTGAACCAGTTTGAGTATTTCATTACCATATAAAATTTGCCGCAGCTGGGATCCAGGGATGCCACAGCAGCCTTGCTTGAATATGAGGTAAGTGGCATTAATCGTAAGATTGTAGTAGATAGTATTTACATGCCCTACGACGACCCACGTCTTCTGGCATTTGCGACTATTAAAGGTTTGCCGACATTGATCGGCTGCGACGCCAATGCTCATAACACTATTTGGGGCAGCACGAACACCAATGCCAGAGGAGAATCTCTTCTACAGTATTTGGCGTCGACAAACCTTGAGATATTGAATAGAGGAACCGAACCGACATTTGTTAATCGGATTCGGAAAGAAAGAATTGACATCACGTTGGTGTCAAGATGTTTACTAGGGGAGGTATCAGGGTGGAGGGTCTCATCTGATATATCTATGTCTGACCATAGAATGATAAGACTTGAACTCAAGGCAGATCAATCGGCTCCGGTTTTTAAAAGAAATCCCAGATCAGTAGACTGGGCAAAATACACTAGTCGCTGCAAGAACAATTTCACGATCAACCGGAGCAGCTTAAAGGACGATGTAGAAAGGGAGGCAAAATCGATAGCATCGCAAATTGCTTCAGCTCTCGAGCAGTCTTATCCCCTCCTGAGAGTTCAAACGCGCAGAGTCAAATGCTGGAGCGTAAAACTCGCCAAACTAAGGGACACAGCGTGAATGAGACTCAGGAGCGCCTTAAAAGGGGAAGGACGACACGACGCAACGTGAAATGAGTACAAGGAAGCAAGAAAAGACTTTAAGAGGGAACTAAGGAGAAACAAGAGGAAGACATGGAGAGGTTTCTGTGAGGAAATTGAGTCTTTGTCTGAGGCATCGAGGCTTTCAAGAATCCTCTGCGGTGATAATCGAGGTATGGTAGGCTCCTTGCGTAGAGCAGATGGAACCTGGACTTCGACAAGCGAGGAGTCAGTCCGACACCTGCTTGAAGTTCACTTTCCAGGAGCAGATAACGCTGACGCACAGACAGTGATGACAGAGCTGCCCCAGACTAACTGGAATATGGCAACTACAGTAATCACTGATGATAGCGTCACCTGGGCCATCAATGAATTCAGCCCTTATAAGGCCGCAGGGCCGGATAACATCTTCCCGGCCCTATTGCAAAGGGGCCTCAACATATTGAGGCCTCTCATTAAGGAACTCTGCAGGGCAAGTATCGCCCTTGGGTACGTACCAGAGGTATGGCGGTCAGCTAGAGTCAAATTCATTCCGAAACCGGGAAGAGAGGACTATACGACCGCCAAATATTTTAGACCGATAAGCCTGACATCCTTCCTAATGAAACCATTGGAAAGGATCATTGACAGGCATCTAATGGAGGGAGCACTACCAGTCTCACCGAATCATGCTAATCAGCATGCATATAGGGGAGGGCGATCAACGGAGTCGGCTCTACACAGTATGGTGCAAAGGATTGAGAAGGCTTTACAATTTAAGGAAGCAGCTTTAGCTGTGTTTTTCGATGTGGAAGGAGCGTTTGATAGAGCACGGACAAACGTCATCTGCGACTCGCTCGCAACCAGGAGCGTTAAAACGAATCTGGTGCGTTGGGTTAGAAGTGCAGTGCAAGAGCGCGGCGTCCAAGCGTGTCAGGACGGGTACCAGATAGACATCGGGGTGCGAGGCGGATGCCCTCAAGGCAGCTGTCTCTCCCCGCACCTATGGTGTCTAGTCATGGACGGTCTGCTCAACAGACTCGTGGAGGCCGGCTTCTATGCACAAGCTTATGCGGATGATGGATTAATTCTAATATCAGACAAGTACTTGGGCATCATCTGCGAGAGAATGCAGATGGCCTGTAATATATTGGAGACATGGTGTAATGAGTTAGGTCTCACGGTTAATCCGCGGAAGACTGAGATGATCCTCTTTACAAGGAGAAGGAATTTAGGAGATTTTCGACCCCCAAGATTGTATGGTCAACAACTGACCTTGGCAAAAGAGGTTAAATACCTGGGGGTCATAGTAGATGCAAAGCTGAGCTGGAAGACTCATGTCGATAGGCAGGTAAGGAAGTCAATAGCGACCTTCTGGCAGCTCCGTAGAGCGGTAGGCACAACCTGGGGGCTAAGTCCTAGGGTCATGCACTGGCTGTACCAAGTAGTCATAAGACCTAGGATATCATACGGCGCAATAGTATGGTGACCCTCGGTGGAGACGAAAACCATTCGTTCCAGTCTTGCAAAAGTCCAAAGACTGGCTAGCCTAGCGATAACTGGAGCAATGAGGACGACGCCGCCGTCAGCAGCAGCATTGGATGTCTTGCTAGGGCTGCCATCATTGTCGACTTTCATTAAGAAAGAGGCTATGACAGCGCACTTGCGAATGGGGGACGCAGGAGCTTGGCATACCAAAGGTGAGGTTGTGGGTCATGCAAGGATCTCCCACATTGTGGAAAGAGAGATTCCTTTACCTACCTACAGAGTAGCACGACCCTCAGGCAGACTAAGATGGCATAAGGGTTATAGTATCTCAATCCCCGAAAGAGAGGACTGGGTGAGAAACAGGCTGGAGTTTTCCAGAGAGGCAATTGTTTGCTATACGGATAGTTCACGTATGACACATTTGCAATCCTCTGGTTCTGGAGTTTAAATTGAGGCTACACAAACCGGGTCCAGCTTCCCTTTGGGGAAGTTTTCAACGGTTTTTCAGGCTGAGGCCATTCTAATAACGCAATGAAGGAAGTCATAGAGGGGGCAGAGGGAGAGATTGTCGTATGCTCAGACAGTCAAGCAGCACTTAAGGCGCTCGACTCACCCATGGCGGCATCAGTTTTGGTTCAGGAATGCGGTGACAGGCTAGAGCAGTTGGCGCGACGTAAAAGAGTGAAGTTGGTTTGGGTGCCAGGACACTGTGGGATTGAGGGCAACAAGAGGGCAGATGAGTTTGCTAGACTCGGTGCCACCAGCCCGTATGTAGGACCAAAACCAGCTTTAGGCATCACTAGGCAGCAGATAAGGACAGCACTCGACGAATGGGCACAACATGAACTTCAACGTGAATGGGGCCAGTCCGGGGTCGGGAGGCAAGCTAAAGACTTTATTGTGAAGCCCGATAAGGGCCGAACAGAGTGGCTACTAGCCCGAGACAGGAAAGCTCTAAATGCCATCGTAGGAATAGTAACGGGGCACTGTTGATTGAGGAGACACCTCTTTATGTTAGGCATTGAGGAAGATTCTATCTGCACGGAGGGTCAGGAAGAGGAGGAAACTCCGCTTCACTTCCTGTGCAGATGTGAAGCGCGAGCGAGACTGCGACGAGATATTTTCGGCACTAAGGTCTTGCATAGGGACGAAGTTAAGGATCTTGCATGGAAGGATATGCAGACTTACATAGTAAGGACAGGCAGATTTAAGGATGTACACCTGGTGGCGGGTGGTGGTTGAAGGAGGAGCTGGGGTAGACTGTAAGGGCCTTATAGGCCTACCAGTCAGGTCTCTAGACCTCTCCCTAACTACTACTAATAGAAAATATAAAATTTAACCGTGTTTACTAAATCGCGTAAACCGATTCAATAAAATTCTAAGTAATTTTTATACTTAGAAATATAAATATAAAAAAAATATCCTAAATATAAAAACTTACATTAAATATTACCAAGTAGTAATATTTATAACTATCTTCTAATTACCTATCTAATATCTTTTAATACTGACTTTTTTTCTCAATTTTGATAATGTTTTCTACTAACTTAAACTATTTCAAAAATATTTGTTGAAATTTTTTAATGTGTTGAGCTGTTTTCGAGAAAAACATTAAATACGTCTTTATGCAGGTCAAAATTATAAAAACTTTTTAAAATGTAGCATTGTATTTAGGTGAGGAAACGAGAAATATAAAACAAAAAGTCGTTTATTTACAACCACGTATGTAATGTTGACGTTTCTGACATTTTAAAATTTGAAAGAAACATATTTCTGAGTTTGGCATTTATCCCGATGAAAAGTGATATTTACCTGGGTGGAAAGTGATCACTTTCAATCCGGGGTATTTGTCACTTTCCAGCCACGCAAATGTCGATATTTATTGAATAACGAAAATGTTTCAATTTTATTCGATTATTTAATTTTTTTCAAACTTTCTGCAGCTTCTCTCAATTGAGGAGCACAAATGATTTCTTCTGAATCGCTCATTGTCTTCGAAAACACTTTTTTTATGACACTCTATGAAAAATGCAATTAATTTAAGTTTGTATCAGAGACAATGGATTGAGACGAGCATCCAAGCTGAAAAATTTGTCCGGATATATCTACTTCTTTTCATCTTGCATAAATTGCTGTATCTTCGCCCTTGTCTCTCCTCGTGGGAAGCTACCATAGATGTAGCTGTAATTGCTCTCAGCACTGTTACCAAAGTATATTTTTTTCTTTAAACTTTATTTTTTATCTATGTCTTGCTCACTTATGTTTCTACGACACGAGAACTGTCATTTATTATAATAATTTAACTTGACAACACTGACGAGTAACGTCCGTTGCGTGTCACTCCGTTTTCCGTTTCTCGTTTGGATATTTGTAGAAAAAATAAGTTAACCTAAATAGTAAGTTAAAGATGATTAAGTTTTTGGCATATTGGCCTATATCATAGAGCATTTTAATGATCATATTTGCCTTAAATAGTGTTACTTTGACCCTTTTAAATATGTTTTGAAATGTTATATTATATTAAACAGACATAATGACAATAAGAGGTTTTGGGTTGTAAAAACATAAAAAAATAAAAGAAATATACAAAATTATTGACTTTATAAGATTAATAAGAAAACGCTGTCTCTTTATACGCTAACTATTAGAACCTATTTATATATTTTCCTTCGAGAAGCTTGGTAGCGTAGTGGTAGGAATGTACGCCCTCGTTGGGTAGTATGTGGGTTCGAATTCCAATAAAGACGACAACTTTTTTTTTAACAAAATTTATTATCAATAAAAATTCGATTACTTATTTTATTAAAGTTAAGTTAGATTAGGTTTAGTTACTGTAAAGAAAGCGCGCCAACCGAATTCCGAGTCTATATGATTTTTTAACAATAGGATTTTTTTAACAATATTTATACTATAAAGTGAATCGTCCCGTTAGGTTAGTATAAGTTTGTAAAAAGCCGAGATTTAATTCGTCCTCTCCAGAAAAACTGTTTTTTAAAATATTTTACCTGAATTTTCTCCGATGTACTTAGAAATTATTGGCATTTAGGAATGACATGTTGTCCCGGTCAGAATTAGATTAAGATTAAATTCAGATACAAACACATTAAAAACGGGTTTAAAAGTTAAGTAAAGTTTTTCGAAATTTGGCTTAGTTTAAAAGATATTTATGCTCCAAAATCGAAAAATGTTTTTTGTGATTTTTAAGTTTAAATTTCTATTTAATTAAGCCTAACTTTTATTTCACTTTTTTTTAATGTCCTTGAATTTAGCTATCCCAAAAATTATAGTTTATCAGTTTCTTAGGAAATAAAACACATATTTTTTTTATTTTGTAAACACCCTGTACATCTGACTTGAAATTTCACGCCGTCAAAATGGGTTTCTCCTAAAGCAAAAAGCAGAAAAAAAATTGTAAATACGACATGCAATGAGCGCGCTTCTAGGCCGAATACTTGGGGGCTTAGGCCATTTTACATTTAAAAAAATGTTTGGAAGAAACCGTTATGCCCAAACGTTGGGGACCTAAGACGATATTTGGCCTTTTTTCTCAAATCTAATTTAAGTTAGGACCTGTTTACATTTTTATTTCAGTAACCACTTAGAATACTGCGATAGGACCTTTTTCATTGTAAAGAATAATTATGAATTTGTAAGATAGGACCGATAACTCAATTTCTGTAAAATTGCACTAAGGCCCTTTTTCGACCAAGCCACAGAAATAAGTAAAGGTACTCTGTCAAAATAAAAAGTACCAAATATTTTAGAATGTACTTAAATCCTATTTTTTTTACTTCTAGATCTAGGATTTCGCAAGAAGCGTTAAGCTTTAAGCACACTGGGGAAACACTTAAGAACAGGAAAATATGCAGTAAGCATTTTGCCAGAGATGCTTATTTAGATTTAGTATCGTACAAGCTTCGAAGAGATGCAGTTCCAAATTCTTTTGACAGTAGCGAGGAGTAGCGACAGTACTTCGCAAGTAATGCCTAATTTGGTGCAGACTATTTTTGATTATGGTTTAGTAAACTCCACTGGTAAAGGTAGTTATTTCGTATTTTTTATGGACCCTTTCATTATAGGTACAGGCTATTTGCCCATCCAGAAGAATGTATTTAAGTATTGTGATGTGACATACATTTTTAAATATTAATTTTGTTGTGCTTGTCCATGTATGATCTCTTTTTTTAATGTAACCTGTGCTTCTCTGACATGTAAGTAGATGACCGAATTTGATACTCTTATTTAGTACAGTCAAACTTTTTCATTTTATCTAAAAAAAATTCAAATTTCAAGTCAATTTGTTTCCAAAAAAAAAACAAAAAATGTTTCGCTATATTTTATTAAAATTATACAGTTAAATAATTTAAAAAATAAAGTTTGATTACATTGAAACAGTAAAGTAAATTATAAAAATGTTTTCCTTGTTTTACATATGTTTGCAAAATTTCATATATGTTTTTCATATATTTATCTTCTAAACCTAAACTAACTTCGTCAAAATTTAACTTTTTACCATTCTTTTATTTGAATTCTCTAAGAGAAAGTAATTTCGTTGGTTTCAGGTAGCACTGAAGATGGCGAAAGCCGAAAACGCTTTGCTATGATTTTATCTAATAAATATTTGCACGAAATATAAAGTACTTACTTTTCCATTTGAAAATGAATTGTCCGTCTTTACTTATTTTACGAAGGTTTTGTGTATTTTTGGATTGATTTGTGTTAGAACTTGTGAAAATATGTTTACTACGCAAAAAGTCGTAGGGCTTGTAATAGTACTATTTTCTTTTGTTAAAATGGCAACCCTGATGTTTTTCGGGGGTGTTAGCTGTCGCCTAGCATGCTGAAGGTCCCGCGATTAAACCCCACCAGCTGCATACACTTTTTTGGTTTTGATTTTTTTTTTCGTAAAACTTATGCAAAAAAAAACCTGTTTTGGATTAGCAATGGGGGTTAAAACTTGTTTAATTTCATTTTTATCGGTAAAAAAACTAGCTACGTATTATAAGAGGGACAAATTCCTTTTTGTCTAAAAAAATGCTTAGAATTGTCAGGAAAGTACAAAAATCCAATAAAATATGAGGTAGTAATTTGAAATAAGAAACTAAGACCACGCCTAGACTTTCTGGTACACCATGTTAATGAAAAAAAATTGTTTTTCTAAAAATTGATTTTAAACCATTAGACTTTTATTCTAAACAGTTTTTCCAAAACGTCAAAGAAAAAAGATAAAGGGGGGTTAAATATATAAGAAAAAACCCTGTACAGGGTGGCGCTTTTGCGACACTTTTACGGGGTATTGGGTAAACTATAGGATACATTACGAAAAATCGGATCTCGCAATCTCGAACTCGTATTTTGATACCATCTCAACTATCAAAACAAATCATGGCTACCTCAATTTATTTTTCAGCCATTTTTGGAGGTGCCTGTATCTCGGAGGTTGTTAGAGATAAAGTCAAATTGCTCGAATAAAAATTTTGTAAAATTTTCCGTAGAATCCAGTTAAGTACTTATATTTTTTCTAAATGTGATAATTTAAAAGTTATGATACAAAGGTTACCTTATTTTAAATGGGGTACCCTGTATTTTCTTTCTTATTGTTATTTAAAATGAGATTACTTGTTCAAATTTTTGGTATCTCCTATAGTGTATTCAATAACCCGAAAAAATATTGAATGCACTCTACAGGGATTTCGTAAACCTTAAGAGATAGAGAAATAATTAAATTAATTTTCTTATTATTCCTAAATATATATCCTAATATCATTCCTAAATAGAAATCAAAATAATCACTTTTATTGCCAGCTGAATCACAGGGGCATAGCAACGACATATTTTTCTAAGATATTTGGGTAAAATAGGATTCTGTTTGAAGAGATTCAAAATAAATTTTGCATTCTTATTCCCACTTTTTATCCTTTATAATATGTTCGTTTCTATATATAGGAGAATAATCTACAAAAGTGCCGAAGTTTGGGATTTCTGTTCAGAGGAATGGATAAAGAGCAGACATTCAAAAAAAAAAGAAAGAGTTTGGAGACTCAACATTGTGGGACCATACCTTTGTAAAATTTTATTGTCTTTGTGTTGTCATAATAATATCTGCAGTATTTTGTAACTGTTATGTAATATGTCCCTTTTTTAATTTCAGAGGATGTGACTTACAGTACAATTCTCCCAACGCCTTCCACTTCCACTGTACCTGAGAGACCTTTATCAGTTATAAGAGCAATGCCTTTCACTTCAACTCCACCTCCCCAGACACCTTCCTCATCAACCACAAGCCTATCAAGGCCCCTATCAACTACAAGAAAATACAGGAGAAAGATTTTTAAGAATATTCCAGATATATCAATGCAAGAGTTTAGCCCACGAAAACAGAAGCTTATTCAAATGATTCATCAGAAAGAAGATCAACTAAGGAAAGTTAAATCTTTATGTAGGAGCTGGTTACATGATATAAAAGCTCTCTGACTCCAGTGTAGTAAGAAGACTGTTTGAAGGTATATCTTCCATATCGGCTAATTTCATGATACCTCAAATTAGAACTTCTAAAGTAAAAAGTGCTAGAGGAAGAAGGTGGACGATGGAAGACAAACTCCTAGCACTATACATTTTCAAGAAAATCCCAAGACGCTATACCTTATTGCGTAATTTTTTTACACTTCCCCACAAAAGAAGATTGCTGGCATTGCTGGAACAAGTTCCATCTGAAGCAGATGTTAATCAACATCTTTTCAAACATTTAAATGAAAAGTTTCCAGAGGGCATGGATCGATGCTGTATTCTCCTTTTTAATGAAATTGACATACAAGAAAATGTTCAATACGATGTGGAATCTGACAGGATACTTGGTTTTGAAGATTTCGGTTCTGGAATTGAGAGCACAGGAAAATTTGCAAATAAGGCATTGGTTTTTATGCTAGCCGGACTAACTAGGAAGTGGAAACAACCAGTGGCCTTTTATTTTAATAACAATGGATGTAATTCCAGCAAATTAAAACTATGTATTTTTGAAATTTTGCATGCTGTCAAAATATATGCAGAAGTGGAGGTTGTAGCGACTGTGTATGACATGGGTGTTAGCAATGTAAAGTGTCTTCAAGAATTAAATGTGACTGTTGAGATCCCTTTCTTTGATTTTGAGGCACAAAGAATATACCCCATGTATGATCCTTAGAAAACATAATGTTCTCCTCCCATGTTTCAATATTGGCAATGATCAATCCAAAACTATGATGGAAGCTCGATTTGGGGATGTCAGAATGGCGCATGAAATTGATAAGAGGAATCCATATATTTTCAGGACAATGCACAAAATTAAGAAATTTTATATGCAGTGAAATGAAAGTTTGCGTGGCAGCACAAGTCCTTAACCATACTGTTGGAGCGTTCTTGTACTCTTTAGTCAGGATAGGTATTTTTTTTCATTTATGTTTCAGTGTATTATTTATGTGTGTATTATTACCATTTATTTTGAAGAATTTAAAACTTATTTTAAATTCATTTTTAATTACAGGTTCTTTGGCGCCAAGAGCTATTGCTACTGCATTATTTATCAAACAAGTTGATACCCTCTTAGACAACTTCAATGGTAGTGCATACTATTCACCTGATGGAAAGGAGCTCCGCTGTGTAGTTAAAGAAGATTCTCAACACCAAAAATACTGGGTTAAAGCTGTAGAAATCGTAAAAAGCTGGACTTACAAAAGGTTAAACAAAAATGGCTCCATAAGAGATTTGGAAAACAATGAAATTGAAAGGTGCTTCTGTGCTACGTCCTAGATCGCTTAATCAGGGTCCTCTTGAAGATTTATTCATGTCAATTCGTTACGGTTGCGGTTGTAGTGACAATCCAAACGTAAAGCAGTTTATTCAATGAATGGCTTGACAAACCAGGTTGTCTCAGGTTCCAATTGTGAAAATGATGACAATGAATTGTTGTCTTTTTGAATTTTTTTTAATGGTATCTCCATGTGAAAGGAAAAAAACTGAAGTCCAAGCAACAAGTAAGGGACGGGCCGTTTTAAGTGAAAACGACCTGGAAAATTTGTGTAGTGATATTTTAAAACATATTTCTACTGGCAATGTGAATATATTGTCAGTAGCATATGTTGCAGGATTTATTAAGGCTATCACGATACAGATTAATTGTAAAATGTGCAACTAACTTTTACTTTCACATGATTTTGATTTGCGTAACATATATATTTTAAATAAAGAATGGGTAGATGGTAGAAATTTTCTGATATATCCTTCTGTAATGTTTACGTCCATTGTCGGAAATGAAGTGATCATTTTAGAGCAATATTTAGATAAATTTGCTTTCCAAAATAAATTAATGGTAAGGTCTGAAGAATTTCTAAGAAGCACACTTGATTTTCGTTGGTTGATTTGCAGCAGTCACCACGAAGCAATAATTACATTAACAGTCAAAGGAATTTGTAGAATTGCCATCGCTTGGTGGTGTCAAAATGTAAAATAAAAGAGGAGAAAAAGGAAAAAAAGCCTTCTAGAAGAAAAATTGCAAAATTTCAACACTTCTGATTTTTTAACAATGTATACAGAGTGACAATGTGAAGAACTACTTTTATTGGTGTAATATTAATATGTTATGTTGTATGTATTGTATATTATATTGCATTCGTACAGTGCATTTATTTTAAGGCGCATAATAGGGATTTCCATGTTAAATTTCAACCCCCGTTTTAGGTCCTTTTCCAATAGGAGTACCAAAGAAAATCCTCTCAAAATTACGTTAGTTTGTCAGCTGCTAAAAAAAAAATTGGAAAAGACCTAAGAATTTATCTTTTCTTACAAAAAAAACCTTTTTCATCCCTCGTAATTATTAGTGACATAATTTTCAAACGTTTATTATTTTTACTGTCACTAGGGAGTTACTTTTTTTAGGAAAAAATACGTTTTTGGATATTTTTCCATGCTTTTTTTAGTACAGCTTAAAATAAATGCACTGCATATGTTGTATAATGTTGAATTTCGGATCTCCCCTGCTCCTTGCATTTTATTACAAAATAAAAAAAAGTTACTTTTTTTAGGAAAAAATACGTTTTTGGATATTTTTCCATGCTTTTTTTAGCACAGCTTAAAATAAATGCACTGCATATGTTGTATAATGTTGAATTTCGGATCTCCCCTGCTCCTTGCATTTCATCACAAAATTCTCGGATGCAATGCTCTTGTTTATAAAGTCTTTTTTTTTTTAATCCCTGACGTGCCAAGTTTTGTGTTGAAATATTAGCATTTTTGATACTGATAACATACTCACAAAATAAAATAATCTTCAATGACATAATATGGTATCTCAGATTATAGTCCTAGAGGTAAAAATTTTCTTGACAACATAGCGGAATTTGATTAAATGGTTTGACATGGGGATGATTTTCCACCAAGATATTATTTAAAAAGATTTAAAAAAAAGACTATTGCTGTCACGCTCAATCTTCTAATGAACATCTATGTTGTATGGCGTTTTTCCTTATAATAAATAATAAATTTGAGGATTTGTCAAGGTTTTAATGAGCAATCTTGAGGACAACCCCTAAAACTGTTTTATACTAAGTAATTCCATGTCACGGATGTACCACAGACCCAATTAGCTCGAATGACCATGGCTCTACTGTATAATGTTACTATAATGGAAGCATATTTTTTTGTTGTATACCCAATTTACATTTTCTTTGTTGTAAACAAATACATAGTATAAGCAACCAGAACAAAGAATCTTGATTATTTTTCCTGGTCTGGCTTGTGAAAAGAGTTTGTTAGTACTTTGGGTAACTTTAACTTCTTTTAAATTAAGAATATTTAACTTTATTATTTGATGTTCCCTGTGAATAAAATGAACTGTAGTACTGGCTGTTATCTGGAAATAAAACAAAACAAATACCTATAAGGAAAACTCCATAACAGTAATAACCATCTTCCAGTAGAAAATTGGTTAAAAATTAACATGTTCTTATTATTCAGGCTAAATATTTTATATATACCTAAAATCTATTTTTTTTAAATCCTTGAAATTTCGTATCGAACTATTCGTAATTACTGATACTGATAACATACTCACAAAATTAAATAATCTGCCATGATAATCATGATATAATTATATTCCCGGAGGTAAATTGTTTTCCCGGTAGCATGGCGAAATTTGATTAAATGATTTGACATGGGGTGTTTTTCCACCAGAATATATTTCGGCGAATTTTCACTTGGTGTATTTTTTCCATTTTCAATTGCAGGGATTTAAAAAACAGACTTTATTGCTGTCACTCTCAATCTTCCAACTAACATGTATATTGTATAGGGGTTTTCTTTATAATTTGCCTCTTACTTAATACAATTAAAGATATAAAAGTTTTAGGATTTTTTTCCAAGGTTTTAATGAGGAATCTTGTAAACAACTCCTAAAACCATGGTATTGGATGATTGATGATTAATACTGAGAATTCCGTGTCACAGATGTGCCGCAACCCCAATTAGCTCGAATTACCATGGCTTTATTGTATAATTTTACTAGAACAGAAACCTATTTTTTTTTTGTTGTGTACCAAACTTACATTTTCTTTGTTGCAAACAAATACATAGCATAAGCAACCAGAATAAAAATCTTGATTATTTTTCCTGGTCTGGCTTGTGAAAAGAATTTGTTAGTATACCTTGTATAACTTTAAGTTTTTTTAAATTAAAAAAATTTAACTTTATTATTTTATGTTCCCTGAGAGTGAAAAATGAACTGTATTACTAGCAGTTATTTGGAAATAAAACAAAACAAATACCTATTAGGAAAACTCCATAACATTAATAACCATCTTCTAGTAGAAAACTTGTGTTGTATAAAAATAATGTAATGTTTTATTACTCAGGCTAAATATTTGATATGGATCTAAAGCTGTTTTTTTTAATCCCTGACATCTTTCCGATAGCATGGGGGAATTTGATTAAATGATTTGACATGGGAATGATTTTCCACCAAGATATATTTCCGTGAATTTTCTCTTGGTGTATATTTTCTATTTTAATTTGCAAGTAGGTTAGATGACATTGCCAACCCTTAACCTCCAATTTTGGCACTTGTCAGGAATTTAAAACAAAACAGACTTTATAGCTTTCACGGCCAATCTTCTAACGAACATGTATATTGTTTAGGATTTTTCCTTAATATTAGCCACTCCCTTAATAGAGTTGAAGTTAGAAAAAAAAACGCAAATATAAAAGTTTTAGGATTTGTTGTCAAGGTTTTAATGGGTAATCTTAAGGACAGCTCCTAAAACTGTAGTATTGGATGATTAGCATGAATACTGATGTTACATGTCACGGATGTACCTCAGCCCCAATTAGATCGAATTCCTTTGGCTCTACTTGTTGTGTACCAAATTTACATTTTCTTCGTTGTAAACAAATATATAGTATAAGCATCCAGAAAAAAAATCTTGATTATTTTTTCCTGGTCTTACTTGTAGAAAGAATTTGTTAGAACTTTGGGTTACTTTAACTTTTTTTAAATTAATATTTGACTTTATTATTTTATGTTCCCTGTGAATGAAAAATGAACTGTAATAGCTGGTATTTAGAAATAAAAAAAATCAAATACCTACTAGGAAAACTCCATAACAGTAATTTCCATTAAAAAACTTGTTTTGTATAAAACTAACATTTTTTTATTATTCAGGATAAATATTTTTGTAGGTAACTAAAGTCTCTTTTTTTTTTAAATCCCTTATACTGGCAAATTTCGTGTTGAAATATTGGCATTATTGATACTGATAACATACTCACGAAATGAAATAATCTGCCATGATATAACTATGTTCTTGATTAAATGATTTGGCGTGGGGATGTTTTTCCACCAAGATATATTTCGGTGAATTTTCACTTAGCCTCCAATTTTGGCCCATGTCAGGAATTAAAAAAAAACAGACTATTATATTTTACCGGCCAATGTCCAAATTTTCAGCCATTAAGTGCCTAGCAGTGCAATTTCCGTCCCTAATCTGGATTTCGCAATAAATAATACTCAAAATTACGCGTTTGTTTTATTGAATTAAGAGTAGAACATTTTTGAAAACAGAAGAGAAAAGAAAAGTGTTTTGAATTTCGCGGGCCATTGTCTCTGGTTTGTATGCTTGGCTTGTTTAGTACCATAGTAATAACTGTCAAAATTTAATTTTTTTTATTTGTTGATGGTGGTGAAGCTTATGGTTATACAGAATCTTACTTTGTTAAATTCTCACGTAGTTATATTTGTCACAAAAGCGTCATTTGCATTTAAAAGGTATTATTTATTGCAAATAAAATAGTATACAAACCACGGTGGAAAGGATTCATTCCTGTCACGATTTTACCATTCATTTTCTCCGCAAAATGAGTCTAAATCAAAAAATTATATATATATATAATATTTATATATATATATATATATATATATATATATATGACAAAAATGAGTCTAAATAAAAATATCTGTAATGTTATTTTTATTTCTTTGTGTTTCTTGTAAGATAGCATAACAAAATAAAGCCAGGACTTAAATGAAATATTCTAACCCTTGTTGGCAAAAAACTTTACAGGACAGTCATACTCTGTTTTGTTTATCTTTCAAACGGTATGAAGTGTTTATAGGTTTAATTCAAAATAGAAAGAATTCTATGGCGAATTCCACATCATTGCGAGGAAATATTAAAACTTTACAACCACAACGCAAAAATTCCAGCAAATTTAGATGGAAACATATGCGTCGCTCGCCCTTGAACTAATCAGTGGTAAAATCTCGGCATTATCAGTCAGGAATTTTTGGCCGATTTCGAAATCATACTTGGATAGTTCACTGGACAGTTCAATTTCACGGAAATGCAAGATTGTCACGTTTGCTAAATGTGTGTTTTTAATTAAACTAGCGGAAAACACAAAAAGGGTAAGGGCAGCTTTAAGTTATGAAACTATTGCTGCATATTTTAGTAACTTAGAAGACATTGTGAAAGATGTACCAGCCTCTAACATCATAAATTACAATGAAACCAACTTCGTCTACGATCCGGGATCTTCAAAAGTAGTACTGAAAAGAGGAATTAAACATGCATACAGAACCCTGGACAGCTCAAAAACTAGCACGACAGTGATGTTCGCTATATCGGCTAATGGCGGTCTACTTCCGCCCTATGTAGTGTATAAGGCCAAGCATTCGTATCAAGGGTGGACTGAAGGAGGCTTAGATGGAAGTAGGTACAATCGCACGATGGTTCGACACTGCTATTTTTGAAGATTGGTTCAACCATATTATTCTGCCGTACTTCAAAAATTTAGAAGACAAAAAGGTAATCATTGGAGATAATCTTAACAGTCACGTGTCAATAAATGTTATCCAGGAATGTGAAAACAACAATATTTAATTCGTGTTATTACCCCCAAACTCGACTCATCTCTTACAGCCCCTTGACATGGCATATTTTCGGCCATTAAATGCCAAATGGAGAATTATCCTGGAAGAGTGCAAATTAAAAAATAGAGATGTACTTCCAAAAACCCTATTCCCTAGGATGCTTAAAAAAACAATTGAAAATGTCGGGACTAAAAATCACAAGCCAACTCTATCGCTGGATTTAAAGCATGTGGAATTGTCCCATTTTACCCTAATGCTGTGCTTCCTAAAATTCCACGAAAAGAGGATTTAATTTATCAAAACATGGGAACTTCATGGCAAGCTGCCGTAATAGGTCATTTAAAAGAACTTAAAACTATAACTACCACAACACCAAAGAGAGGAAAAACATATAACGTAACAGCAGGAAAAAATGTGTCCGTGAATGATATTACAATTAAAAAATCAACGACAGATAGAACAAAAGACAAAAAAGGAGGCAAAGTAGCAGCGAGAGCGAAAATGAGGCAATTAACGAACGGAAAAAACAATCAAATGAAGATATAAGTGAAGCAGAGCTGATAAATGAACCAATAAGTGAAGAATACGAAATCGGCGAATCCTCTGCTGCATCTCAAGACACCCGAAGTAGTGTGTGTCCCATAATAGGTGATTTTGTTATTGTAAAATTCCAAACAAATAAACGTGATCGTTTATTTATAGCAAAAGTAGAGTTTATAACCGGGGGTGAATACACTGTAAACGCCCTAAGGAAAAAAGGCCAAAAAGATATTTTTTTTGTTTATCCACAAAATATAGATTATTCTATAATGGCTCTGGACCAAATCATAAAAATAGTTGACCTAAAAGGAACCAAACGAGGACGTCACCAGTTTTACATAAATCCCACAGATAAAAATTTGTTAGAATAGGTAATTTTTTGTGCTAATTGCACTTTTAGACTTTTTTGAGTTTATTTTTTGTTACCCTATAGAAATGTTTTAAGTTTTTTATACTACTGTTTAGTATTACTAAAATCATTTATTATTGTTTTCTTTTTAATATTTAGTGATCCACTTTCCCTATTATTAGTTTAAAGTGGATACACAGAGGTTTTCAACCGGTAATCCACTTTACTCCAATGTAAGGCGTAAAGCTCTAACAAAAAAAAACCACAAGCCTAAAAAATATCATAAATAACGTAAACCATAGCTCGACGTTAAAAGATACTATATTATTTTTTTGGTTAAAATAAATTGAACCACAAAGGCGTCACAGCAAAAAAATCGATATTTTTGATCCACTTAACCCCGGTTGACGGTATATGTAACACGTATATACTGTGACTATGTACCGAACTAAATTGGGTAACATTTCACTATTTCTAACTAATGGAAGAAAATCATAAAGAGGGAAGTTCCAGGAAAAGGACATTTGCCGATTTTTTAATATAATATACTGATCACGATAAATAAAATATAGCATTTTTATAGGTATAAATAATTTCTTAAAAAAATTTAAATTAAATGTTTTAAAATAGACCTAGATAAATAGAATGAAATGTACAGTTTAGACATTTTAATTTTATTTTTTCCTCAACTTTAATACAAAACATATAAATTGAATGAAATGGTAGCCAGTGTATTATTATGCTAGTTTATTTACAATGCTTTGATTATTATAGTATTTGCAGTCATTAACAAGCATGTGTGCTTGGAAAAACCTGTTTATACTGTATTTCTGCATTTTAAATTAGTTGTGTTCTAGTGAACTGTTTTAGTCCGTAAGATCACATATTATAGGGACAAAAATGTTTTTTTAAAACAAGAAATAGGTTTGACGCCTTTTTCCGTTCAAACCCCAAATGTATAACGGTTTATAAACTAAAAAAAAAAATCAATGGGGTAAGTAATTTTTAGCTATTCCGCGAACAGATAGCTAGACCGACAGAAAAAATGTTTTTTTGGCATCTAAGGACCGTAAAATGTGAACATTTGTAAAAACCTGGGAGTGTGATTTTTTCACGATCACAAACTTCCCTCTTACAGTAGATGAAGTTTGTTCGCAATTTTAGAATTTTATTTTGCAGACTAAAAATTCATAACTTGCACTCTTAAATATTCTAAATACTGATTTTTAATTCAATCTTCATCAATAACGAAATTTGTCCTTCAAATTGTCACCGCTTTTAAGTACCTCCAAAGTTTATTTTATAAAACAAATTTAAATTTTGTTTTATAAAATAATAGGAAAATTAAAACTAATATGGTATTTGCTTTCAGATATTTTCTGGAACAAAAGTTTTTCTAAACGGGCTTTTAAGATATCAATAATACGTTCAATTATTCAAGTCATATAACTTTTTTCTTATGCTAGTCCGGTAAGTATAAAAAAATGCTCCTTAAAAAATGAAATTGAATGAACCTTTGTCTAAACATAAAACCCAACATAACATCTCCTATATATTTTCGGCTTGGACACGATATAAAACAAAATAATTTAAGAAACCTACACCTAAAAAAAACTAAATAAATGAGACTGCATTGAAAAATTCCATACAATCACCCAACTTCCAACTATGCCGGACATATTGAAATAATTTAAGTAAAGCAGTCGCCAAGAAAATATTCTAAATACGTTCGCATCGAAATAAGTCGCAATGACGGTAGTGGCAAAGTTTACTGAATAAAAATATAAGTTGCAGCACTGGGCATTCTGCACTTTGAAAATCGCAGATAAAAGGCGCGCCGTCTAGTTTCAAACCCCATCGACACTGCCTCCTATTACCGAACTGTTTAAAAGTAGTTTAGCTTCGCGCTATGACTTTTTATCTACCAGGGAATTTCAAAAGTATAAATAATAACTTTAGACAAAAAATATTGAGTTGAATTTTGTTGTCGGACTAGTTTAATATTTTGCAATTACAGTTTTAAATGTTATTTGAATATAGTGAATTTAATATTAAATTGTTACTTACCTGCTAGTCGAATTTAAGAATACAATATTTTTATTATATAAATAAAAAAATCGGTAAATTTTCTTTACCGGGAACTTCCCTCGTTTCTTTCCATTTGTTCGGAATAGTGAAGTGTGGCTCATGTTACTTCAGTACATAGTCACGGTATATAAGTATTACATATACTTTTAGTTTTTATTGGCCGCCATTTTGTTTCATGATATTGGATTCCTACCAATATTTTACCATTTTCTTTCTACCTACGTCACACTTAACTTTTGGGCATAATTTAAAATAAATACAATAAATAGTTTTTACATTGACACATACCGCCATTTTGTTACGTCATGTTGAATTCAGTCTAGTTTATCCCATTTGCACATTTAATTTTTCTGCAAAATTTAAAGTCGATTGAATAAAATTTCTTTACGATGATTTTTTAAAAAATTTATTTGGCCACTATTTCGTTTCGCCATCTTAAATTCAAACCCATATTATCAGCAAGGCCCATTAACTCTATAGGTTGCCTTGAATGATCTTGACCTATCCCAACTCGGTCTGAGCGATCTACGTCACTAGGCAACCGGCTTGCTTTAGCACGGCATTGTCAATATCTCTTCTGTGTGCGTTTAATTAAATATATTAATCTTTTTTTGTTCGAAATTGAAACTTTTTTGTTACAATAAAATGCAGCCTTCAAGATATAAGTTATTATAATTTTAAGCTTAGGTTTAGGGATGTTGGTTTAAATTTTAACCAAGTTTTTTTCCAAAAAGTTCGCATCGTATTTGAATTTTCAAAAAATATTCTTGTAAAAAGTTTTAGCATGACAAATAGTTGTATAACTTTAGAAAATGTACATTTTTTTAAACAAAGTGTCCCAGTATTGTGTTCTCGGTTTTGGTGATAATGGTTAGAGATAGAAAGTTTATTAGATATTAGTATATATATATATATATATATATATATATATATATATATATATATATATATATATATATATAGATATTAGTATATAGGATGACTTATATACCTACTTAAATAGTTTTTCATACACAAAACACCCTATATTTTATTACATTTTTGAATTGTATCTAAAATTCTACTTCATGTATTGTCCATAGGCCTAAGTTTAATTGTTTTCGAGATATTAATATTTAAAAACTCGGAACTCTCAATTTTGAACAGCTGTAGAGTCTAAACGGTTCAAATTAGAACAAAGCTGTTTGCACTTTCCTGATTTAGTTTTTAATAGTCTACCATAAATTTCTTCTCTATTTCTAACCGGTATATCAAGCGAGAACACACTATGGGAACACCTTATGTATATTATAAGTATTTTTCATATTTTATTAACTACAGGTATGCTATTTGCAGTAAACACAATTATTTAACTGTTCAAACATCTTTTTTAATAATAGGAAATAAATCAGCACATAATTTATGCTTAAACGGTAACAAATTAAAAATTCAGTTAATAATTTTTCTCATTTTTTATACAGCTCTTCGTGGAGTCCACTTCAGAATGGCTTCGTTTTTTACCTTTTTTTTCCTTCGCCAGTTCATTTGAATATTTCATTCTTATAAATAACCTTTGTCTTACGAACAGTCTTGGGGCATCTAGGTTTATGTTTGTGTCTATTTGTAATTGTTTTCATTCATACTTTACCCATAATTTACGTAAAAAGTCTTTTAAAATATTCACATATGTACACAGAAAGACGAAAATGTCTTAAAACTTTTACTTGAGGAAGTAAGAAAATACTCTGAAAAACACAACTGACATCTATCGCAACGAAAAGGTCAAGCTGAATAAGCAATAAACTGACCGCCTTGTCAGACCGACTCGCGCTCACCTCGTCCGATAACTACTCAGTGAGGTAACCTAATAGAGTTAATGGACCTTGTATTATCAGTACTCGTACGCTGGTCCTCAGATATTTCCTAACCCCAAATAATACACTACTTTAACATAACAACAAGAAGACCATTAACGAAACTCATTTAGAAACTTAATATCTGGCAAATATCTGCGACGAACCAACGGAGTAGGTAAAGACTGATAATATGGCTTTCATGCAGGATATATTATCTGTATATATATATATATATATATATATATATATATATATATATATATATATATATATATATATATATATATATATATATATATATATATATATATATATATATATATATATATATATATATATATATATATATATATATATATATATATATATATATATATGTGTGTGTGTGTGTGTGTCCTGAGGATGCAACAGTAAAGTTGCGAAACGTCGACAATTTAAAAATAGTCTTATTTTTTACTGGATCCTAACCCCAAATAATACACCACTCTAACATAAAAACAAGAGGATCGCTAACGAAAACCATTTAGAAACGGGTTTTGTACAGGATATAGAATTTATATATGTGTCCTGAGAATGCAACAATAAAATAGCAAAACGTCGACAATTTAAAATATTCTATTGTTTTTTTACTGGATCCCAACCCCAAATAATACACCACCCTAACAATTGTTTTTAACATATTACTAGATTATCCTCATATGACCCTTAGTTTTTGGTCAAAATTCGGAGTCAATCGAGTAAGTAGTATTTAAACTATGTCGTGAACTAATAGACAGACATACAGACCGACAGATGAAACGACGGAATTGATAAAACATGTTTTTTACAACTATCTACAGAGCAAAATCTAATAGGCATATTGGCTCATATTTGTCAAAGAAATAAAAATTTTTTGTCTCACTCACTGCCGCGATCACAAAACCTGGCCAACTGTGTATGTGCCGGAGACCCGACCGGTACCCAGAATGTATCAGCCGGGGCGAGATGCGAGGAATAGGTAAATCGAGTCACGTGTTCAAGTGCCGCAACTTATATTTTTATTCAGTAAACTTTGGTAGTGGGAACTGGTTAAACTCTGCCTTCCGCTTTCTGTTCTCCAAGGTCAGCCGGCGGACTGCCCGTAGCTGTTTGGAAGCAACGCACTCTTAAGGAAATCCGGACGATTCCCTTCCTTCTTGATAGTTCGTCCGTCTGACAGTAAAAACGTGCTAAGTCTCTTTACATCAAGTCGCTAGTTTTTTTGTTCAATGTAGAACCACGTGGTTGCGAAAGTATTTTTGTCCATGGATCCTTTTTTTGTCGTCTGTTGCTTTCTCGAGCAGATTTTTCTTTTTTATACCGAGGACCTGTTTTAGAATATCCTTTTCTATTACAGGCTTCCAACTCCAAGGTTCTACAGTACAGTACTGTGCCAGTATTGTCCCCTCGTCTATCCTGTCCCCGCTTGGCCCTTTGTGAACGTCTAGAACTCCACGTGGCTGTTCAGTCCACGACCATGTGTGTGTGTTGCAGATGTATAGCTGATCGGAGATCAGTTTGGGAGTTGCCTACTGCTTCGCCACAGTCTTATCCAGTTGTGAAAGAACCCTGGTTCCACGCCTTTTTCTTGGAGGCACGCACAGTGCCTAAGAGAGACTTAATCTGCCGTGCAAGTTCCGTCTCCTTACATCGACCCACAGAACCGCATGGTGTGAAGACTATACAAAAAGGCATATTAGTAATTTTTTTCAATATTTTTTTGCTACCGTATTCTAGTATAATTTATAGCATTCAGGCAAAATTATCTGATATATATATATATATATATATATATATATATATATATATATATATATATATATATATATTGATCCTTTAGTACGTATTAAATTTATTGTATTATTGAAAACTTAGCCAAGTTATAGGCCCATTATTATATTTTTTTTCTTTTATCTCCCGAAAACCAGAGAGATATAGGTATATTTTCACGGTCATTTGCTTTCCCCACGTTTTTTATAATTTACAGGTCTACTGCTATTTGGCTGAAGTTTATCTACGTGATAAATCACATTTCAGATTTCCTTTTTTATGTTTGATCCATATTCTTATTTAACTGAAGCACAAGCTTTTATTCGTTTTATGTAAAATCCAAGTTTCGTTATATCTCCCTTGTTTCCGTTTTCATAGCTAACATCTAATCTGACCGATTTTTTTATATTACGTAATTTATAATTTTTTGTATTTACAGGTATAAGCATATTTATTTTAATATTTTTTTATGTTAATAATTTATTATAATTAAATTGTTGATACAGTTTACTTGGTTCGCTGTGCAACAAATACAGCTTTTAAGATTCATTCATTATCCGAAAACTAAATTGGCGCCAACTAAAATGTATTACATCGTAATCAATTAGTAAGTAAAATATTAGTTTTTTTTTGAAAACCCATGCCTCAGTTCTCTGAGCGTAGCCCGGCATTTCCACTTTGTGCCACTAAAAAAAAAATAAAAACAGTACAAATTTGACAATAATAAGGATTATTGTCAAATATATATTAGAACGAGAGAGACCGTACACATAAGTATTCGAAAGTAATACATTGTTCTTGTCAATTTTCTCGGTTGTCTTTAAAGGTAAAAATCAATTATTATATTTTTATGAGCAAAAAGAAGATACGCATTTATTGAAATAATATAGAGGGCGTTCCATTCAAAATAACAAAGTCGATGCTCATTTTTTTACTTTCCAATTGTCATTTTTAGCAAATCCTGATGGTTCAAAGAAAACCATAAAAGTTTTGTATACAATATTTTTTGATATCTCTAAAAGTTAAGCTCGTAGACTCCTTTTAAAATATAACCAGACTCTGTACACCGATTACTTCGGCATGCTTTCACCATTTTAAGTGTTATTTTTAGGAAGTATTCAGGGTATTACCGGAGTGGCCCCATTGCAAACAAAATTGAAAAAAAAAAAAATGGGAAAATGACGTCATTTTGAATCTCTGTGTACCCAAAGTTTCCGAGAAATTTGATATGCTATAATATTGACCCAGATAAACCTACACCAGATGCGAAACTTAGACAAGTAGCGCCACAATTTTATTTGGCCTCGGCACGAGAGATATGTATGGCTCGCATCAAAAACTTTGTTGGATATTAAAAATTAATAATAAATTAAAAATAGCATTACCCGCACCCATTCAAATTTGTTGGAAACAAAATGTTAGGAATATTTAGGTATTATAATGGTATTGTAAGGCCCTTATTTTTGCTTTTACTGCGATATAAATTTGATTTAATCTTATTTTATTTAAATGAAAAACAAATTATATTGGTGTGTTTAAAAAACGCCACATGCTCATATTCCTGCACTATTCAGAAAATGGTATTTAAATTAGGAAAAAACACATTTTTAACTTTCAGGAAAATATTTATTTATACACAAAATTATAAAAACATTAATTATGTAACTACTTGATTAAAAATATCCTGTCATTTATTAAGGAATTACATTGTAAAATGCAATCATTTTATGATTTCTTTTAAGTAAAACCAATATTATCGGCATTAACAAACAAGGTGTTTGAGTAATATCTAAAATAAAGATAAAATAAATAATCTAATGTCGAAAAACGATGCATTGGTATAACGTACTATAACGGAGAAAATTAAATTAGCAACATAAACTGCTTTTACGTGTCCCGTAAAAAAACATTTTCGAATAAATGTTCTCAGTTCTTAGAAAATACGTTTTTCTATTATCTGTATTATACAAGTAACAAGAATCTAGTCCGTGCCAGTTCGTTCCGGGATAACTGGTAGCTAAATTAACCAACGGTCGGATAAAACAGTCTTGTTAATTTTATTAATACAAGTCGCTATGCCAATTCAATTTGTTGAGCGGATTTATTTAATTATTGAGTATTATGTTATGGAGTTAGTATAAGCATATATATTGTTAAAAAAATATGCTAATTTTGTTTGTGAATACCGTGGCTGCTCCTCCAACACAAACGTATTATATAAACTGTTTTATTACTTGTTCTATTTTTTTAGTTATTTTGTTGTCTATCTAATATTTGCTTTACCTTAATACGAAATTTTTAGACTAGATTATAGTAGATAGTTGCGTTACAGTATTTTAAAATTACTTTTTATTGTTGATAAAAACCAATTATTGTCATGCCTTTAAAGACCATTACTAGCATGATTAAAAATTTAAGTGGTTCAAGGTTGGTTTATGTAACGTTTGCATTTTCTTTAATTTTATCCGTAACTATAGTAATAAACCTTTTGCGTAATGGATGACCGTGTTTACCTTCATAACGTCTAAGATTTGATTTTCTCTGTCCCTGAGCCACGTCAGTTGGGTTATTTCAGTCTTACCGGGATTAATATGATTATTGATACCGGTATTTGAACAATGCTGTCTTTAACAATAAAATTACCTACCTGATAAAATTATAGCCTTTTTCGGAGGATAGTTCTTGAATAAAAAATCAGATCTGCGCTTTGGTCCAGGAAAAATTGTCGGTATAGCGGTGTCATAAAGGCGCTTTACATAGCTTGTAGATACTGCAAAACATTTACTTTCAAAATGATCTTCGCATAACTTGTAATTACAATAACTTTTTTCTAAAACATCTTCCCTTCCAGCCGCTTTGTTAAATCTAAAATTATTATATTTTTAAACTATTGGGAGGGGTTTGAAAAGACACAATTATATTCTGTGTAACGTTTCGTAGATTTATTTCTACTTTATCAAGCACTAAAAGAAACAAAGCACACTTGATATGGAAAATAGAAATATAACTTATAAACATATGCTCCTACCTGAACATTGTTAACATCCGTGCACCCTTATTCCTAGACTCATTGTACAATTATATACACTTTTGCGTACCTAAACTAAACAAAATTATATCAATATTCCCGCACTGAAACGTATCCTTTTAATGTAAAAAACTCATTTGAGTGTGTTAAACTCTTGGAGACAATAAATTTACCACCTAACCATAAAATCGAATCACTCGAGGAGGTGTCGTTGCTTACTAATATTCCAAAGCAGCTTATATTAGATGTTATTGGTAGGCAATGGGGTTTCATATCTGCTTATGTCAACACACCTAAACAACTATTCTTAGGAATTATTGTTTTTTGCTTTGATTCTAGTTTTTTACTTTTAAAGACAACATATATTTACAACTAGACGGAAGCGCAATGGGAAATTCGTTGAGTCCGACCTTAGCAAACATTTTAATGAACGACCTAGTGACTACAGTTATGGGCAAACTGCCTTTTAGGGCACCTTTCTTCTTATTATACGTGGATGATTCCATCATCAATTTTGAACATATTAAATATCTTTATTCTTGGCACAAAACTTTCTTGTGTCATTGAGTGAAGGGTATAGCGGGTATATAGTTAAATTCCAACTTCAAACTAAGGAAATTCCGACTTCGAACTCGAAATTTTGTTGTAAACCAATGTCAAATCCACTATTCTGTTATCGGCATCTTTTCTTTACATGACTTACATGTAGACGAGTGTGTGCCTACACAACGTTTTGTGCCTCGTTATTTGTGTTAGTGGTGATGAAGGTAAGTTGATAATAATTTTTAGTTAGTTGCAAGCTCAGGCAACAGAGGTATAAAACCATTATATATACAGAGTTTTAATCATCTATACATATTTTATTGCTCGAAACAATAATGTGTCAGTATAGTCAATTCTATAACACAAAAATCTGAAAATTAGAAGAACTTTACACACTATCTGCGCAAAGTCGCTCTGCACATAGTTATATTTTTTTCAGTAGTTACCATTTTAAATAATATAAATTTAGGTTTTGTTAAATGAATCGCCCTGTGTACTTTTATTGGAAATGATTACGCTTTTCATGAGCTTTTACAAAACTATACAACACTATAGTAATTTTTAAAATAATAGCCAATGTTTGTTTTATATATTGTTTAGCAAGGCATGGATCAATCAAAAATTATAGTAAACAAAAAAGTTTATTTTCTCATGATTTAATCAGGAAAAACAAAAAATACCAAAATAAAACCATAATTAACGTTAACTATGATCCAAATGATTCCAAACGAAATGGTTTTCAGCACCACTTTTTGGACAGGACGTTACTGGATTTTTACATTTTTTTTGCTTTTTTCAATGATTCGTGGGCAACTAAATAGTTTTAAATTCTTATAATTTCATAATTTAATGTAAAATTAATAGAAAATATTGAGTTCGGTGTTTTGGCCTTAATTTAAAAATAACTATGTAGTGTTATATATTTCTGAAGAGCTTTAAAAAAAACGCAATTATAAAACTATGAAAAAAACAGGTTGTTCTTTAAAAAAAAGTTATTAAATTAGTTCTCATCTACTACTAACAACGTCACTAGAGTCTACGTAAAATATCTATCGCGATCCGTTTTCACCTATTTAATGTGTTACAAATTAACCGAGATACTTTTAACTTTTTAATTTAAACCTGTATTGCCAAATCCAACGATCATGAAAATTTGAATTTCGGCATCTTTTATTTCATGAAAAGGCAGTCAAGGGCTATGGAACCCGCATCCTTTTTTCTTTACTAATAACGGAGATATACAGCATATCACATTAGACATTTAGTTACATATCTCTTACAGAAAATTATTTAAAAAAACACGATTGATAATTTGTCAGTTTGTTTCCTTGTTTTGTGTTGTTAGTTGTTACTGGTGAATAATGGAGGTAGGTATACATCTATTTTAGTTTTCAATAAGTTAGGATAAAGTAACCATTTGTACTGCACATAGGCGCAACTGAGGGGAGGCTTTGTTGGGCTTAGCCCCTCTGAAATAAGATAAGCCGCTCTTCGACTGTCTGAGTTAAAAGTAACCTGCAAAGACCAGTGGCGGCTCGTGGATACAAGAACGAGTGAAGCGTAAGTAGTTAGGTGGACAGCGCCGAAGGCAAAAATTTTTTAATGTTCCACGGCCAAAATGGCTATTTTTTAAACCCTTTTATGATGTTAATTATCCATAGTTTTGGAGCGTTTTTTAATACTTTGGGGAAATAATATGAATTTATAAGATTTTAAATATATTTTTTTGTTCTTAAAAAACAGTGTATGTATCTTAAAGTTAATTTCGATTCCATTCAATCGATGCAAAACTGCTTCCGCCTCCGATGATCCAAGTGCACTAATTTACATAACGATAACAAGCGCCTGCAGCCTGCAGCGGCAATTTATGCCGCTCTCATCTCCACTTGGCTTACGGATATTCATCACTGCATTGCCATAGCAACTGCCGTAAACAAATCTAAGCGCGAAAGCCGGCGCGGCGTGCGGAGGGAGTCTGATGTGGCATTTGCTACAGCTGCTCAACGGGTCGCTCTTATGAAAAGTGGTTCAGCGCGCTACGTTTTTAAGTCATTATTATTTTTTGAGGATATAACGCACTAGTTTTGATAGAAAATAATGGTATAATTAAGTAAATAATGTGAATTTCTATAAAACATACTGCATTTTTATAATAAAAATATAGATTATAAAATGCTTAATATTACAATTGTACTTCATTGTACAGTGTGCCTGAAAGTATTTGCCTCCAGTGGAGAACTGGAGAACCGTAAAAGGTAACAAAAATCTGATGCCCCGTCCTCTTTTTTTTTGAGAAGGGTAATGCTGGCGTAATTAGATCATGATTATCGCGTCCAGTCTTGGAACTACAGTTTGATTTCAAATTTTTTGCCATTTTATTTTTTATTTTTCTGGCTTCATTTGCAAGGATAAATGAAAATAATTTTGATATTGTCACAGAGACTTTTCGTGCCAAAGGTTATTAAACTTAGATTTTGATTTCGACGTTGCCTCTCATTTTTTTAAATACAGAGCTGGATTTTTTATTCCATTTATTTAGAGTAGTTTACATTTTTTTTTTAGAGGTCAAAAGTTTTTAAAGTGGAATAAATAATAAAAGTTAGTATTGAATAAAAATAGATGAAGGTGGGTCCCTAAAGACGAAACGCCGAAGTCAACATCTAGGTGCACTATATTTTCTAGCCCGAAAAAATTGATAGTGATAATGTGAAAATTATTTTTATTTATATCTTCAAATTTCCCTGTAGTAAAGTGACCATAATTCTAAGACCTCAATGCTGGACAGCGGTGCAACTAGACACCGGCTTTTGGAGGACTGAAGCCCTGACCTGACCCTTCGTGGGATTTAAGTTTGAAGGGGTACCAAAATCTGAGGAAAAGCGTCGCAGACAAAAAGTGCGCCATAGGAGAAAAATTTTCGGGGTACCACGCCCAAAATCACAATGTTTTTAACCTTTTTCTTTTTTTTTATTTTTTTAAATAGAAAAAATTAGATAGTTATCCATCATACCATATGTTAATTGCAAAAAAAAATATTTAAATAAAATTAAATAATAACAATCTTGAGATAATTTAATCACGTTTATGTACCTACCTAGTTACAAATCTTCTATTCTTGTATTTGGAGAAATGGTTCAATCTCTAGCTCATTAAAATTTGTCATTGAAACGCCAATTCTTGCCAATAGAGAAATACAGCCATTATCAGAACAAAAAATTACAAGGAGAACAAGAAACAGTTTTTGACCTTACATCCGCTAATCAAAAATATTGTACAGTTGGCTTTGTTAAACATTAAAAAAAGATGATTATTTACATAGACAATTTTTATATTTTAATATATTAAACACATACACATTATTTTAATACAGAAGTGTTTGATTAGTTTTATTAAACTAGTAAATATGTTTTTTTGGAAATATTTGATCAACTGCAAAAGTTATGGTACGAGCGGGGATCGAACCCGCACCTCTGGATGTCTAGTCTATTGTTCTAACCAATTGAGCTGTCATACTACTGATAATCAACTTGTTAGAACTTGTACTTATTCATACCCACCACTATTATACGGTTAGAATATTTGGCAAGGACCAACAATGGTTATGATACTGGTGGGTTTGAATAAGTGCAAATTCTAACGAATTGATTACCAGTGGTATGATAGCTAAATTTATAGAGCAATGGACTAGACATACAGAAGTGCGGGTTCGATTCCGCTTCACCGTAACTTTTGCTGTTGATCAAATATTTCCAAAAAAACATTTTAATACATTAAACACATACATAGAAGATTTAACTTAAAATGGCATTAATAAAATCTTATAATAAATATCACTGGGTATTAGGAACATAAATAGGTATTCGTATTAAGAACAAAATAAAAAAAAATCATTATTTAACATTGAACATAAGAAGAAGAGAACTACAAGTATTTTTCTGATGAGTGTATTGTGTCATTGTGGTTAATTTTATTGTCAAATTCTTCGCAAGAACCTTTAAAGTTACACTTTACAATTAGCATCCTTTTCAATGACTCTACACTTAGTTGAGTTTTTCTTCAGTCCATATTTTATTGACTACCGAAAAAAGGAAAGGAAAGGCAAAATTCAAGCACAGTGTTTAACGCGGAATATGGAACATTGTTTTGCAGAAAATGTCCAAAAACTTCCACCCATTTTAAATTTACTTCTGCCGTCTAGCAGGAAGCAAGTTTTTCTTCTGTAGTGTATATCTTTAAATAAGTTATTTCGTCAAGAGGTTGTTTTCTGGTATTTCAATATGAAATTGGACAGAAAGAAATTCTACAGATTTCTCAATGTCATACTATTGGATGCGCCTATTAAGATATGTCCATTTAGAATTATCACCAATTCGTATAAAAATTTACAGAATGGGATTTAAACCAAGTTTCATCTATGTCACCTTGATCGACTAAGGTCTTTAAGTGTGATTTTACCAACAGGGGTAAGAATACTTCTTTAATTCTTTCTTTAAGTTTCGTGCATAAATTATTTTCTTCTTGATCAATGTCAACTATATTCTTTTTATTACCTTCAATGTTTTTAATTGAGTTTGCAAATAAGCTGGCTTGGTTTTAAAGAAAAAAAAAGCCACCGTTCGGATTTAGGATCCTCAAAAAAAGATTTAAGTAGAATTGGATATTTTTCCAGAGATAAAAAATAAGGCTGAAATAATTTTAAGACACGCTCAATGGCTAGGAGTAAGGCTAGCCAACGTGTCTTGCTATAACCTAGAAGTTTTTGGTATTCGGCTTCAGCTTCACTACAAAATTCCTTTAATGCCTCTGTACTTATAGTATAAATGTAAAAATAAGAGTATACTTTAACGATTATACTCCCAATATCAATTGGAAGATCAGTGGCCGCCTGTATAGAATTGTGAATTATGTGTGCATTAAATTTTTATCTAATTTAGATATTAAGTTATTAAAAATATTCTTTCCCTCGGCCTTTCTCGATAATACCGCGAAATTGCTATTGGCATTATCAGCACAGTAAGCTATTACTTTATTATATATTTTATTTTTTATTAATATTTCGTAAATCGAGTTTGAAATTAGTTCAGAGGTTTCGCCCGGTAAATTAACAAAATCTAGAATCTTAACCTTAACGCCAGAGCGGTCATTAAAATATCTAACTAAAGTAGGAAAAAGTTTTAAATTCTTGTGGTTAGATGCATCTGAAAAAATTGTTACAACGTTAGTGCTATTCAAATTTTCCTTAAATTCACTCATAATAAATGGCGCAAGAACTTTTTTTATTATTGACTCTATTTTCGTTCGGCGGCAAGTAAATTTTGTTTGCAAATAAACTTCGAATTATTTTAGTTGTGCAATCCATTGACCTTAAACTTTGATTATGCATTACAGTATGGTAAGAGAATAAAGCTTCGGAAACTGCCAATTTTCTCTCTTCGGCTCCAAATTCTGCAAGTCTAAAAAAGTTCGAAACCTTTGATGATGATGCAGCTGCCAATAAATACCGCTTATGTTTTTCGGACTCGCTGTGCCTAATAACGTCGTGCTTTCCACAGTAGACAATTGAAAACTCAGCATTACATGTACAACATTGTACCTGTTTTACTGTTTTTAGTTTGGTCCTTTTTAAAAAGAGGAAATCCTTCAGTAAGTCGTCATTCACTTTACATGTCTTTTTAGAAGCCATAATTTTATCCAAATTACTTTTACTAGCTACTCAGTTACTAAAATTAGAGAAAAAAAAATCGCTTTGTGAAGCAAAATTTAAAAATTTTAAGTTAATAAAATTACTTATCGACCCGCGACGTTACTGTTTACAATTTATACTCTTGTATACTATTATATCAATAACACATAAAATATAGAATTTAATTTGTACCTATATCTCTTTATTGGTATTGGCGCGAAGTAATCTAAAATCGGTAAACACATTTTATCTTTAGATTAGGGAGGGGATCTTGCCTAAGATTTTGTCAATCGATAGCCACCGACGATTCGACGGATGTGTATGACGTACTATAGGAATGGGCAAAATATAGGCATAAGTGATAGTTTAATATACATTATTATTCTGATTTTATGTGGCTAATTTTGTATTTATTTGCATACCGCACGCCAAAAAAGTAAATTGCAGGACAGCTCTTTCGCTGGACAGAGTCTCCTGAATGCTTGACTGTCCTGCCTAATGCTGGACGTCTGGTCACTTTACCCTGTAGCTCGAAGTTGGGTCGCAATTGCCATGATCTGTTTTCGTGATTATTAGCTATAGAAAAAAAGAACTCGGGGATGGGGAATCGTTTTTTTTTCATGTTTTGCGCTTGTCAATTTTGCTACTATGATGACAACTATTTTAATACTCCCAGTACACCCTAAGCAAGAGAATTAACACAAATCAGTAGAACGATTGATATTTCCTCATAAACACGATTGATAATTTTTTCACATGTGCTGCCGCCGAGCCGTGCCATGAGCTCCTAAAAGCACGGTTGACCCGCCTCCTTAATAGTAACTGTCATTGTGTAAGGATTCATGACGTCACTATGTTAGTACCCTATCAAAAAACGAATAATGACGAAAATAAAAAAAATGGTCCCTGTTGATAATCGGACCCGGGACCATCAGATATAAACGAGGTCACCTTGCGTACTACAGCTCACACTCAAATTAGTTGCGCAGCCATCAAGTAAGCAAAATAAGTACCATTGACGTTATAGGGATAAGACTGACCACGACAACAGCGTGCAAATTTTATGATCTTATGATTGGGTCACAGATTAATACTGATACCGCACTTTCGTCCGGCGCGCAAATCATCACATAACCTCAATTTGAGTAGTATAGAAGGCGGGGTACTGTGACCGAGGATGGCCTGTCTGTCCAAAGATTGGGTGTGTCCAACTTCTTCGGCGACGAAGTGACACAATCCTGAAAAATGCCTGAAAAAGGCCGAAGAAGTGATCGACAATGACCAGAGGCTGTTGACCAGAAGGGCCTTATTAGTGTAGGTGTTCAAAAAGTACGTGTTAAAAAGGTGACACAATCCTGAAAAATTCCTGAAAATGGCCGAAGAAGAAGTGGTCGACAATGACCAGAGGCTGTTGACCAGAAGGGCCTTATTAGTGTAGGTGTTCAAAAAGGCGTTGAGACCCGTCGGGTAGTTTTATTTTATGGGGGGATGGTGGTGTTTTTTTATAAGGATGTAAATAGGTAGAAGCAAAAAAGACTTATATGTGAAGTGTCTTTTTGGCACTCACACACACACACACACATGCACCGCTATAATTATTACTAATTTGTTTCTTAGAAGAAAAAAAAAGCCCACGCGCGCCCGCCTGGATTCGAACCGTCGTCGACACCGAGATTTGTTTTTTGTAAAATTTTGAACTTCTAGACTACTACCGCCATCATGCAGTACGTCGTAATAAGTAAACAATTTAGATGATCTTGTTTATCTTTTAAACGAGCAATAATAGTAATAATACGCAGTTATACAGTACAACACATGTGGTAAAAAAAAAAAAAATAGAATGTTTGTAGGGCTTCACGCCGCACTTCTGGTATAATTTCATGAGCCGAGCCTCGCCTCGCCGAATTCCGTAGTACCGAGAATTGTTTTTCTGTTAATTAAAATTAATATGTTCGACGTAAGACTAGAGGTCAGGTTCGCAGATAAGAAAAGGTCGAGTACCGAGAATTGTTTTTCTGTTAATGTTGGACGTAAGACTAGAGGTCAGGTTCGCAGATAAGAAAAGGTCGAGGATGTAGATAAGGAGATGTTTGTGTAGTATTGAGATGAGCAATATTTGAATAAATACGTAAAATATTAGTTTTTGGAAAAATACCGAGAATAGCTTGTTTTCATTTTCGACGACGACGACGTAAGACTAGAGTTCAGGTTCGCAGATAAGAAAAGGTCGAGGATGCAGATAAGGAGATGTTTGTGTAGTATTGAGATGATCAATAATAATGTTGTTATAATAAATAATATTTGTTTCGAATAATAGCTTATACCAGATGATAAAAAACGTATAGCACTTAAAGTAATTAATATATATGTAAAATAGCCTCGTCTAACCGAAAATAAATGAAACAAATAATTATATCTTTAATATATTTTTTATTATTTAAATCAATTAAACCTTTCAATATAAATTCTAGTCCTATGATTTTCATCAAGTACATTTTTTAAAATTAATTCTAAATTAGCTATTCGTCGTTGAAAATGCATTTTGTTGATAATTTCTTCATCTTTTCGAGCTCTTCTGTATGCATAACTCCAAACAATCATTAGGTGTATATGATTTTTTGATTCATTAAAGCTTACCGACTTTATTGGTTTCATAACGTCTCTCTCTCTCCCCAAGTCAGATAACATAGAAATTTTGTAGATAGATTTATATATTGTTATTGGTATACTATAAGACAGGTCTCCAAGGTTGAGTTTGTGTTAAATAAATAATCCAACATTGTTAGTCTGTTTTCTATGTATACATTTTTGTTTTGAACACTAATGAGCTTTGCATTGTTGTGAGATTTACAACTTACTGTAAAATGTATTTTAAGATGGAATGATGAAAATTGTTGTTGTTCTATAATGGTAAACAATTGTCCTGTATGTCGCACTAGATATTACTATTTGATACAAATCTTCAAAGATGTAATTAGACATCATTTTGTTGTAATTTTAAAAAGAGGATAATATTTTTTTTTTATAATTTGTGTCACACATTTTTTCCTTTTCCTATATTGAAACGACAACAACAATGATCTAACAAGTTTTTTAATACATACTAATTTTCACATTACATAACAAAACAATTGTTATGGGTTGACACAAAAAGTGCCACGCCCTAAAATGGCACCACTTTTGCAAATCGAAGCTTAAATTTTCTTATGGGAATTTACATGTAAAAATGACGGTTTTGATTGTCGGACCGGCATAGCCTAATCTACTACTTTTTAATTATACTAATAATATTAATATACTTTGCATCAAGTAAGAGAAAACTCAATTGAATACAGAAACAAGCGTTAACAAAATGTTATGCTAATATATGAGTGCTTCTAGTGGCAGTTGACATAATCGACACTTTTTTTTTTACATATGATTAGCTATTTCATTTACAAATACAGTGTCAGATGTTAGAATAAAAAGAAGTATTTTGCATATAGCACTGAAAATATATAACCGCTTATAGTAACATTTGACATTTTTAAATTAATATTCTTGACGTATTCTACTTATTATCTTTACAATTTATGTTTAAAATTAGTATTTTTGACATTATCTATCCATTAAGTTTATAACCTATATTTAAAATTAATATTGTTAAACTAATCTACCCATCACATTTACAAACTATGTTTAATATTAATATTTAACAACATAATCGTCTATATCTTTTTTTTCATTTTTATTGCAGTAAAAGCAAGCATGTTCAGGAATTAGTAGAAAAAGATGTATCCTACAAATAGCACAATGTAAATCAGAAGCACTAACAACATAAGCTCTTTTGTAGTGGCAGCTCACATGATCGGATTCACCTCTCCGTAAATATCTCATGTGAATTGCACTACACGGAAGGCAAATAGCAAATGTTCCTAGTGTTCGACTTTCAATTTTAGTGTAGCTTTGTATAACACATACATCTTTTTCTTCGAAATTATTAAATAATTCACTAGCTCTAAACTTGCTTACTTTTACGTCAGCCTCGGTTCCTAAATTTAGCAGTTGTCCATCCATGTCCACTCCTTCGTCAATTTCCTGATCATCATCTTCCTCCAGCTCTTCTTCTTCCTCCTCTTCAATATAATTAATATCAATGCTAAACAAGAATGATCTTCTAACAAGCCTAGATGATTTGTCCAAAAATGAATGTTTATAACTGATGGAATCACCTTCCAAGTTATTAAAAATCTCTTCTCTTTCTTCAATTTGAGCGGCGATCTCCACACTATTTTCTTCAATTTGGACAGCGTTTCCAATCATATTTTCTGCCATCGTTAGGAACTTTAGATTTAGATTTAGATAGATTTATTTGATAAAAAATTTGGTTATACGTTATAAATAATAGCGACAACTGATAGCTGGCTACTTGACTAGTCTGAGATTTTCATTAATTCGATGATCTATTTAACTAAAATTTTCATTACAAAAAATGCTGCATATGTTTGATAAATGTTTTTTTTTTAATGATAAGCACATGTTTGTTAACTTGAACTTGAACTTGTTTTGCTGATTTTGCTTATCTGGTTGTTGTTGTTGTTGTTATTCAAAATATATGATGTGTTGGAACTAGCGTGAAATCTTTAATTACAAAATATTAATAGATTTTTTTTTGTATATTCATATATAAGCAATTAAACTGAACATGCAAAATCACCAGTCTTCGTTTGTTCTTCTTCATTACTACTACTACTACAAGACGTAGCAACAGCAGTAACAACTATAAGAAATGGCATCCACTCCAACCACCATAGTAGTGTATACCGAGGACAAAATTAATTTTCCTCTAAAATATGCGTCCGTTGTTATAAAACAACTTTTCCAGTAAGTTATTTTTTTTTTTTTGGTTTTTGTTAATAGATATACAGTGTTAGATTATAAGTTACATATTGAATCATAATGTGCTCGCGTGTAGCAAGTGCTTTGTCTGGCTACGTGCGAACTGTATGGTTTGATCGGCTTGACGGAGTGACCAGTTCACTGCCCGATTGTTATCCGCTAGGGAAAAGTGTGTGTGTGTGTGTGTGTGTGAATAGATATAAGTTACATATTGAATCATAATGTGCTCGCGTGTAGCAAGTGCTTTTTCTGGCTACGTGCGAACCGTATGGTTTGATCGGCTTGACGGAGTGACCAGTTCACTGCCCGATTGTTATCCGCTAGGGAAAAGTGTGTGTGTGTGTGTGTGTGAATAGATATAAGTTACATATTGAATCATAATGTGCTCGCGTGTAGCAAGTGCTTTGTCTGGCTACGTGCGAACCGTATGGTTTGATCGGCTTGACGGAGTGACCAGTTCACTGCCCGATTGTTATCCGCTAGGGAAAAGTGTGTGTGTGTGTGTGTGTGTTTTGAAGTGGGTTGATGTAATTCTACTGTTGTGTATAAATTTGTAGGTATGGTGTAAAAGAAATACTGGAAAAAGGTGATAAAATTTTTATATCACTAACATACAGTCCTAAGGCTATAACCTTAAAAAGGAAGTTTGGAAATTTACCGGTTCGTTATATGAGAACAAAAATTGAAAACAATGAAGATTTCAAGATTTTAGAAAAGGTTGTTAAAAGGTATAAATTTAATTTGTTGGATGATAATACAGAAGAACAACAAAAACAACAACAAACACATAAAATACTGGAATCGGGTGGAAAAAGAAAGTTATTTGAAGACATCTTTAGTGATTTGGAGGAGGAGGAGGAGGAGGAGGAGGAGGAGGAGAAGCAGCAGAAGAATTTGACCCAAGCGGGACCAAGCCAAGCGGGATCAAGCTATGTAATATAAATAAAAATAAATATTTTATTATTATTATTAATATCAATTTATTTTACTAATTTTAGGAAGATTTAACATTGGTAGAGTGTTACGATTATTTCAGCTCTAAAAAGTTCTGGACTTCTAAACCTTTAATTGAAACTATTCGATATTCACACAATCTGGGAGATGAATTAAAAATTATAACGTTATTTCTAAAATCTGTACCGTTAAGATCTTTCGTAGCAGGAGGCTTTCCTAGTTTTTTGGTAGGACGGACTGACAGATTTTCCGACATAGACATTTATATCGAACTCAATCCTTTGAAAGAAGAGGTATGTTTATTAGCGTTAAATATTTTTATTGAGAAACTCATAGAAAATGATTATAGAGATATAATATATACTAATACAAGAAGAGAAGTAAATTACAAACCTTTCAAATTTTTTGATATTCGAAATATTACTTTAAAAACAAAAAAGAAAAATATGCTTATACAGTGTATATTTTTAAAAGCTAACTATATATATTTAACTTACGAAGAATTAATTGTAAAGACAATAATGGAATTTGATTTCGATATATGTAAAACAGCATTACTTTTAATCAACAATACATTACATGTCATAAAAATGAATCAAATGAAAAGTATTGAAGATTGTGTAGCAAGAGTATCGCGTCGTCGTGTTGAATATATATCAAGGCGTACTGAACATGAATTAAATGCAGATTCTTTATCTATGCTATGTCTTAGAAAAATAACAAGTGTTAAAAATAATGTACATGTATGTAATAATAAATAGTTACAATCACATATTTCGTAATTCTTCCTTATTTTTACGGTAACGAAATTCCAGAAAGTCAAAGAAGGTTTCCTTATAATTTTCTGTTGAATGCATAGCTTTAGCAACACATATGTAGGCGTGTTCTTCGGCAATACAAATAGAAAACATTCCATCATCTGCTTCTTCCCGTGCCGCGTGTTTATAAATATTCCGTCGATTTTTCATCTTTTCCTCACTTGGTAATTTGTATGTGAAATTTTTAAACACAATTTCTAATAAAGTTCTTGTTTCTTCAATGGAAGACGTCACAGGTATGAATTTTATGCCACTATTCACCCATCCTCGATTTATATATAAACATAAAATAAACTTATTTACACCAGGTGGAATTAACGCTCTTGCTTTTTCAATACACAGCGTAGTCGGTCCATACGTCAGCAACCATTTTTCATCGTTGTTAGTTTTTCTTTTAGAATTTTGTTTAAAACTAGAGTTGGCTGAAATAGACTCCATAAATAGAACTTGTAATACCACTCAGTCCACGAACGAAATGTGAACTAATTTTTTTTTTTTTTTTTTACTTTGAATGAGCTGCAGGTATTTATATTAAATTTAATCACTCCCACTTTCAGCATTTTAACTATTTGAGAAAAAAAAAAACAAAATGGTTTATTTAATATACAGTTTTATTTACAAAATTGTTTACAAGGTTTTACTGTGTAGCAAATTCCAGTAGTAGTATATAAAAAATACATTTTCTAACGCACAATTTAAGTCGTTATTTACATGTTTATTACAGTGATTAGATTTTAACATTTTCTTTAAATTTTCCAAAGAAGGACAGTTGTTTTCCTCTAAATCAATTACATGGTAATTCTCTTCCAACAGCTTGATTAACCACTCTTTCTTTTGACCTCCCTTTACGGCGATTATGACATTTGCTCCATCAACAGTGTCAACACCATAAGATGTATTGATAAAATTCTTGATAAAATCTGTCAAGTTTTCATAGTTTATAATAATACTTCCAACACCACCACCACCACCACCACCACAACGATCACTAAACCATTCCAAACCATGTATATTTCGAGTTAACCAATTCATGTGGTTTTCAATCTTGTACTTAAATAGATTTAGATCAAATTGAAATTTAACCATTGCGTGCTTGTAGTTACCACTTGAAGTATCCAGAATTGCAATTTCTTTACAAAAAAAACTAGTGTTTCCATATTGAAATCCTTGAACATCCAAAACGTACATTTTTTTTTTTTTTTGTTTTTTCTACTAAAGAACTTTTACTGTGCTAGTTAGAGGATTATATTTAACTAGTCTATCGTGTAGAATAAGACAATAGGCTGTAGTCTTGACAGACACTGCTTTACTTGTTTCAAACTCTATGCGAACATCTACGGCCCCTCCTTTCAGCACGTCTTCACCTTGTCGAGAACAATCGACGACTACCAGTGGAGCTTTACCTTTAAAACTTGCAGGTTCATAACATGGATCGCTGTGACGTTTGTAATAATACAATCTTTGGAACTGTGCATACATATCGTAAAGAATGGCAAATTTGTTGGTGTCATAGTCCACGTTTAAGTTATCGTATGGAAATACTTCTGAATTTAGGTAAACCTTTAGGTTTGTTAAACCACAGTGGTTAAAATGACTGCTGTTTTTAGCAATTTTTCCTTTCACATCGGTTTGAAACCCTATTATTATGAAACGAGGTTTCTCCAGCTGATTTGATGATTGACTGCCCAACTGTGATTTTTACTCTGTTGCAGCTGAGGGTATTCATGTAATTCCCAGCTTCTAAAAGCAATATTCAAATCTCTGTTACTTTCAAATTGTCTTAACAGACGTAACTTCTAGCTATCACTCACGGTGACGTGTGGTATTTTCCACAACACCTTACTAAGTGCAATTTTATAAGTTTCCTTTCTATCGGCCAACTGACATATTGCATTCAAATCATTGTTGCTTCTAATAAGCACTAATTCTTGTCGAATATTCATGATAATTTTATTAAAGTCTTCTGCATAGCCCATTATAAGTTTTAAGGGAATGCATACACTAAAGTTTCCTTTGTCATCTAATAGACTTGGATGGTTTTCAGTGTTCCATCCTGCATTTTGTAAATTAGAACTTTCACTTCGCGTAAGCGATACATAACCTTTAATAGTTGAGGTTATTCCAGGATTCCTTACTCGATCTATGCATACTCCTCCCAATTCGTAACGGATCTCTTCGAAAAGGTACATAAGACCATTGTTGGTAAACTTTATGTTGTCACTAAATGTACCATCCTCTTTTGTCAGTTTGCCTTCAATGTATAGAAAGCTTTGACTAGGTAAGGTATAGAGATCTTGGGTTTGAATAGGTATCCTAATTTCATCGTTGTTGTTCAAAGTCGTAGCAGAGTACGGTTGATGTGTATGATATTGGTAACTAACTATTGAATCATCACTTATTACGTTGTCTCCTACTTTTAGAATATTGGAACTCATTTCTTTGACTATAGGCACAATTCCAGTTGAATATTAAAAAAAAGTGTCGAAGATTTGCACTAAGAAGTAACTTAAAACTACACCAATATCTCCTTATTTTTCCTATTATTATTATTATTTAGTTTAAATCCTAAGGAAATTAAAAAAGCTCTATTTTCAGATGTTAACTGATGTTCACGTAGTCTTGGACTATTGATTATTCCAGTGGACGACTTGTTTTTATGGTACTTAATGGGTAACCCTAATGCATTATCTTCATAAAGAAAAACCATGCTCTTATACCTGCTTTAGATGTAGTCTTACTGTTATCAGTTCTTTTCGGAAATTGACCAATTTTCCGTCCTGATCGGTTATTTTAAGCAATATTTCATCCACATAGCGCGTGTTTATTGGTAAATATATAACGTTTGAGGGTTTTTCAACAATCTTAAAACCGGGCGCCACCTCGGGATAAAACATGTGAACTATGTGAACCAGATTACCGTTATTGTAGGCATTTGTAACTAAATTACAGTCTACAGCAATGAAGTTGACCTTAAATATATCTACTGGGTTTTCGGATATATGCAATTTGTCTGCTTCCAATACTTTATTTTTGAACCCCAACAAACTTCCAATTGAGTTGTCTTTTGAAAAGTCTATTGACCTATTGCATTTTATTTCACACTGTAGTGTATTATGGTTTGCTTGCAATCGCAGTACAATTGGATCACCTTCTTTTTCCAAATTTAACGCCCTAAACAAGTAGTTCTGGATATCCTGTATTTCATAAGAGCCTTCAGGTAGTTCTATTTTTTTATTTTTACCATAGTGAAATACATTGTTTGATTTATCCACATTTGGAATTGAATTGTAACTTTCGAAATTTATTAAACCTAAAACGTACTCGTCACTTTCACTCAATATAATTGGTGGGTAAATCTTTGCAGAAATTGTTGATTCTTTCCCCGATAAGGTAAATGTATATGACATTATAACTAAAAGAGAGAGAAACGATCACTACAAATCTATTAAAATAAATGAAACAAACCAGATAATGTTAATCTATTTATTCATTGTTCCATATGAGATAAAAAATTCAAACATAAATGGCCACAGTTGTAAGAATTGTAGGACTGAAACTGAGAATGATTATAAAATATATTACAAGTACCATTAGAATTAAAATATCTTAAAAGCTCTACGGGTGGGTGTAAATTACCAAAACTGTCAAAGTAAATAATATTTTTTCCATATTTTCGATATGCAGTCCAATGAGTTCCAGGTCCGTAGGAGTTGTCCAAATTAATTATAGCCGATTCATTTCTATAAATTTTTTTGGGGAGTTTATCTTTCATAAAAGTTCCACGAAAATAGGGTATTTTCAATTTTTTTGCATAGAAATCAAGTTCCAAGTTGTTTAGGGCGTGTGCTGGTAATGTTAGCTTATTTGACGTTTTGGACCTAAGTTGGGAAAAAAAAGTCCATATCCAGTTTTAAAGGGTTTCAAGTAGAGTCCCTTGCCAAGTGCAACTGCTTCCATAGTTCTATTGTGTCGTTTATTTTCTTCCAATTGACGTTTCGCTGCTTGTGCATCATTGATAGTTTTTGCTATGGCTGAAGCTCCACCGCTTAATGCTCCCAAGGCACTCAAACCGGCAAAAATCGGTATTAGTGGTAACACACCTCCTGTCTTGGGAATTCTAATTATTCTCGAGGATGGTGGTTTGATCCTTCGTTTTTCACCCTTAACTGTTTGAACTGCAATCTTTAAAGCGTCATCGATAGTACGAGGTTGATTTTTTAAAACATTATTTTTAATTTTTTTAGTTAACTGTGGAAAGTTTATACGTTTCTTTCCTTGTCTTCTGCTTCTCTGCATCTTTTTGTGTTGTATTTTTTGTTGTTGTTGTTGTCTTTTCATCACTTTGGAGGATCTTTTCTTTCGGTTACGTTGCTTATTCTTTGAGGACATTGTTACTTTAATAGTGCTCGGTATTAACTAATTTGAAAACTAAAAATCTTAAATATTTATACGGTATCTAGCTTTTAAATCTTTTCTTCGGTTCAAAAACAATATTGTTGTTGTTGTTGTTGTCCTCAGAATCACTTCGTTTACGTTTTTGCAATTTTTGTGAAATTAAATCGTTGTCGTTGATTTCTAACTTCGGTTTTTTTGTATTGTTATCATAGTCAATATCAGACGAAATATCTGCTTTACGCTTGTTAAACGTTTGGATATCCATTTTCATTTCATTTTCGAAAAGTTTTTTTTCTTTATTGCTGCTGCTGCTGCTGCTGGGTCGGCTACTTTTAACAGTTTTTATGTTACGATTTAACATTTTTTCTTTCATTTTCTTTTCATGATAATTGTCAATGTGTTCACTATCACTTGATTCCTCTTCAAAATTTTTAACGATTTTCTTTTTATTTTTTGTGGGAATAAGGGGAGAATTCTTTCTAACTCGCTGCTGCTGCTGCTGCTTTTGTTGAGCTTTACTCTTGTAAGAATTCACTTCTTCAAGCAAGGCTTCAATCTTTTTTAAATAATTTTCCATACTTTTTGCACTTTGTGCCATGACAGTTGAACCTTTACGTAGAACGTTACAAGTTTGTTTCACACACTGATTATTTTTAGAACTCTCTTTCCTTTTTATACCCATACCTAGTTTTAGTTTAGCTTGCATGGCTGTTGATACACCTAATGCAGCTAGTTTTTCGCTCCAACCAGCCTCTGATGATGATGAACTGATTCTGCTCAAAGCACTTTTAAGAAGAATCTTATCAGCCTGATGACGATTACTTAAATCCTTGTTATTTGAATAGGCAATATCATGTTGCTTACATGCTGCATCCAAGGGATTAATTCCTTTATCGCCACGTGCTAAACGTTTCTGCAGCTTGGTACCTGGTCCACAGAACTGGTAGCCAGGTATGTGCATCTCGAATGGTAGTTTATTTATTACAGTATTTAGCAGACCATTTCCGGTTTTTTTTGTTTCACTTTGATTTGTATAATATCTCATGATTGTAAGACGTAACAGAACATACTAACTATAAATTGTTATGTTGTCGTCTATTATTGTTATTCATATTTTATTCTTTTTCATGTCAAGATTTGTTTTTTAACGCTATGAAGAAAGTTGTGAAACAAAAAACAACTTTAAACATTCAAAATCACGACGAAGTTAAAAGAGGAAGTATCAAACACAGTAAATTGCTACCGTCTACAATAAGGGCAGTTATCACAGGTCCTTCAAACTGTGGAAAGACCAATGTTATGATTAGTCTGCTGGAACATCCAAATGGATTGAAATTCGAAAACGTCTATCTCTACTCAAAATCTCTTTATCAACCAAAGTATGTGTATCTGGAAAAGCTGTTGACACCAATCAAAGGTATCGGTTACTATACCTTTAACAATGGTGACACTATCCTCGATCCCTCTGATAGTAAATCTAACTCTGTAATCATTTTTGACGATGTGGCATGTGACAAACAGGATGTTATGAGGGAATATTTCAGTATGGGACGTCATAATAACATTGACTGTTTCTATCTGTGTCAAACCTATGCTAAAATACCAAAACACCTAATAAGAGACAATGCCAATGTTTTAATATTATTCAAACAAGACGATTTAAACCTACGTCATGTTTACACAGATCACGTGGGTACTGATATGTCATTTGAAGATTTTAAGTCAATTTGCGGCTTCTGCTGGGGAAAACCTTATGGGTTCTTATCAATTTTCAAAGACAATAAAATAAATGATGGACGTTATCGATATTGTTTGGATAACTATATATATCTCTAACATAATGACATTTTATTAGTTTACTTGAAAATCTACTTAAATTGAGTTGTGGCTATGGTTGGGCTCGATAGAAACAAGAAACAAACTGCGAGAAAAGTTGTGAAAAAACAACTTATAACCAAAAGAAATGAAATTAAAAACAAACTAAAACTTCTTAAGCACGGTCAAATGACACATGAAAATCTTTTCAAACCCATAACCAAGCATTTGCAGAATATTGAAAATAAATTAATTCCTAGAGAAACTGTGACTTTAAGCAATGCAAGTTCAATACCTGTTCACAACGAAGAAGGTAGAAATCGTTTAAAACAAGAACAAATTGAATATAATGTATCTGACTCTGACGATTATGACACACAATCCACAGTGTCGGAACCGGCGGTATCACTACCCAAACTAATACAGTCCACACCAGAAGCAAAATATGATTATACACCAAAGGTACTAACAGCCACTGCACCGCGTCCAAAGTGAAGATTATCCTTTTCAGCGATCGGTCAGCCGAAAAATAAATTAAAACAAAAAATGATTCAAGATGTGGAAACGGAAATGCAAGAAGACGAAGCTCGGAAACAAAAAGAGTTTGAGGAACAACTAGATAAAACGATTAAAGACAAATCACTTAGCGACTATTATGAACAATATCACCCACTTCCTTTAACGTATATTAAAAAGTTTATTAAAGACCCAAACAGTGAGAATTCAGATGGAAAATTTAGAGTTCAGTTTGATCCAGACATTGAACGATTTTCCATTGGAAACAAGAGGATTGATTTTGACGGACCTGATCTTTTAGTAGCTGGGAAAAAATATAAAGGTACTAAAGGGCTTTACGGTTTACTTTTCAATCAGAATATTCCTAAAATCTATACTAAAGACGACGCTCAAAATTACGCAAATATATTATTCAATACTAAAGCTGTTGAAAAATATTTTGATTCAACTATGGTGTCTACAAATAAAAATAAGAAATTTACAAGAATTATTGAGCCAATTATGATGCAACAAGAGACAGATAGTGATAGTGGTAGGGAAGAAAATGTTAAACAAGGAGAAGGAATGCTTATGACAGTGACAAACCGACCAGTTGATTATGTTCATTGGGACGACCCTAATGAACTTGTGGATAGACTAAGATTGTTACTTGCATCTCAAGCTGCAGGTAATTCGAGTCACAACAACGAAATCGTTTCAATCATCGAGGAATTACGAGAAGCTCAAATTATAGAATAATTTCGAAAATGTCTAAATACGTTACAGATGTAAAACGTCATATTGTTGAAGAAATGCATAAGCCAGCCAGAATTAATTTTCAACGACGAAAAGTTATAATTAAGTCCCTTTTGGATCTTATGCAAGCAGATTTAGTCGACATGAGGGAATATGAAAAGGAAAATAAAGGTTATAAATACATCTTAGTAGTCATTAATTGTTTCTCCAAATATGTATGGACATTTCCATTAAAATCGAAAACGTCAAAAGAAGTCGCTACAATGCTGGAAAATGTGTTCAAATCTCAAACACCGATTCACCTGTGCAGTGATTCTGGAGGAGAATTCACGGGCAAAGAGGTACAAAACTTAATGAAAAAGTATAACGTCAAACATTACGTGGTGTATAGTGAAAAAAAGGCTTCAATCGTCGAAAGAGTTAATCGCACACTAAAAGGAATGATGTGGAAAGAATTTAGCATTCAAGGGTCCTACAAATGGTTTGACTTGATTAAAAATATTACAAATGTTTATAACAACAGAAAACATAGGACCACAGGTTTCAAACCTTCAGAAATAACAAAAAAGCATGAAAAACTTTTGTTGGAGACTGCCTATAGCAAAATAAAAATTGCTCCCAAACCAAAATACAATGTAGGCGACCATGTTCGTATTTCTAAATTTAGAGGAGTGTTTGATAAGCAATATAGGCCGAATTGGTCTACTGAAATATTTATAATCAAGAAAGTTCAACTTACAAATCCAGTGACATACCTACTTCAAGATGCAGAGAAACAAGACATCAAGGGAGGATTCTATGAACTTCAATTGCAAAAAGTTAAATATCCAGACATTTATTTAGTGGAAAAAGTGTTAAAACGTAAAAATAATAAAGTATTTGTAAAATGGTTAGGTTTCAGTGATAAGCATAATAGTTGGATAGATAAAAATAATGTAGAGTGACTTAATAAAATAATTTTGTTTCATGTACGTTTTATTTATTATATATTATTTACATGTTTTCTACAAATAATTTATTTATCTTCAAACAGAAAAACAATATTTATAATTATATTTACGAGACACTATTGACGCCTAGTTCAATCTACTTTCTTTTATAAATAAAACTCTACCACTTTTTTAATTATTGTTCTATTGGTGAGTAAAAATCACGTGAATTTACATCACACCCACTAAGTAAAACTAAAAACAAATAAAATAAACCATAGTAGTTTTTTTACATTTTAATTTCAATATTTTTGTACTGTTCTATTTTGACATTAAAATCATAGACCTAATACTATTTACACCAAATACATAATTCACTAAACAAGTATCACAAAATTTTAATAACTTTACTCTATGTTTTAAGTGTTTATTAATATTTTTTTCAACTAAACAATTACATATTTGACATAAAAATTGTATTCTTTCAAAATCCATTTTGTGTAACGTACAGGGTCTTATTATAATAAATATATAATTTGACATGTACTGTAAACAGTAGAATTTACACTAAAAATGTCTCCTAATTCTGTCTGACCAGTGCTGTAAACAGTGGAATTTGCACTAAAAATGTCTTTTAGTTCTACAGGCTTACAATCAAGATAAATATTTTTATTTCGAAAATATCTGGCAGTATACCAGTTACAATATATATCTGCAGGTTCATTAATATTCACAGGAACATATGTTAAGTTTGATACACTGTCTTTTAAGTGAGGCACTAGACCTATTTGCTGATTAGCCAAATTAAATATTTTATCGTTTGGCTTTACATTTTCATCAGGTTTTATTAAATCATAATGTATGTGAAACCATACATTATAACCAGTGTCTTGAAATGTTCTTAAACCAACATTTCTCAAAATATAATATCGTCTATTATTAATTAAAACAAAATTATAACTGCGCTCTTCTGGATAATATTTCTTTGTCGTCGTCGTCGCCGTCGTTGGTTGACTATTAGTTAGGACACAATAATTGAAAAGAATACCATAGAAAAGTAAAACAAATTTACTCATTATTTTGCAGCCTTCTCCTTCTTTCGTACTCTTCTTTTAAATAATACAAAACGGTATATCTATTAATACTCTTTTGTCCGTTAACCTCTTTGTGAATTTTTTCACAGCGGCAAAATGCACAGATGTTTGGAGATATTGAGTTCCCTTTACACTCTTGACACGTTCTGTTGACTGGAACAGGCATATATTACCACCAGTCTGGTTCGTGATCGACTGCTATTAAATCCTCTGTATTTTACATATATATTAATTACTTTAAGTGCTATACGTTTTTTATCATCTGGTATAAGCTATTATTCGAAACAAATATTATTTATTATAACAACATTATTATTGATCATCTCAATACTACACAAACATCTCCTTATCTGCATCCTCGACCTTTTCTTATCTGCGAACCTGAACTCTAGTCTTACGTCGTCGTCGTCGAAAATGAAAACAAGCTATTCTCGGTATTTTTCCAAAAACTAATATTTTACGTATTTATTCAAATATTGCTCATCTCAATACTACACAAACATCTCCTTATCTACATCCTCGACCTTTTCTTATCTGCGAACCTGACCTCTAGTCTTACGTCCAACATTAACAGAAAAACAATTCTCGGTACTCGACCTTTTCTTATCTGCGAACCTGACCTCTAGTCTTACGTCGAACATATTAATTTTAATTAACAGAAAAACAATTCTCGGTACTACGGAATTCGGCGAGGCGAGGCTCGGCTCATGAAATTATACCAGAAGTGCGGCGTGAAGCCCTACAAACATTCTATTTTTTTTTTTTTTTTTACCACATGTGTTGTACTGTATAACTGCGTATTATTACTATTATTGCTCGTTTAAAAGATAAACAAGATCATCTAAATTGTTTACTTATTACGACGTACTGCATGATGGCGGTAGTAGTCTAGAAGTTCAAAATTTTACAAAAAACAAATCTCGGTGTCGACGACGGTTCGAATCCAGGCGGGCGCGCGTGGGCTTTTTTTTTCTTCTAAGAAACAAATTAGTAATAATTATAGCGGTGCATGTGTGTGTGTGTGTGTGAGTGCCAAAAAGACACTTCACATATAAGTCTTTTTTGCTTCTACCTATTTACATCCTTATAAAAAAACACCACCATCCCCCCATAAAATAAAACTACCCGACGGGTCTCAACGCCTTTTTGAACACCTACACTAATAAGGCCCTTCTGGTCAACAGCCTCTGGTCATTGTCGACCACTTGTTCTTCGGCCATTTTTCAGGCATTTTTCAGGATTGTGTCACTTCGTCGCCGAAGAAGTTGGACACACCCAATCTTTGGACAGACAGGCCATCCTCGGTCACAGTACCCCGCCTTCTATACTACGGCGGAGAATCCTTTTTCTTAAAAAAGAGCCAACTATATATTTAGTCTTCTTCAGGGCTAAAAAGAAACAAAAACATTTTTTGTTTCTTTTTGTCATAAAAATAGACTGCTGTACACTTTTTTTTCAATTATACATGAAATGTTTCAACAAATTAATTAAATACTAATTTTAGTTAAATACCAATTGTGTTTTAACTAGTAATTAATTATTTAATTAATTTGTTCATACAGTTCACGTATTATTGAAAAAAAAGTGTATTTTTATAACAAAAAGAAACAATAAATGTTTTTTTGTTTCTTTTTAGCCCTGAAGAAAACTAAATATATAGTCGAAACGTTGGCTCTTTTTTAAGAGAAAGGGATTTTTATTTCTGTCCTAAACCCACTACACATTTATTCTTAGCTCTAAATACGCTATACTAATTCATATTTTAAAAACAACTAATACATTTCGCTACTAATTGTGTACGTGTTTTGAGAGCCCCCACAACAAAATTAAAGTTCTCGAAATTACAAACAAAGTAGCGATCGAACGATCGATACGCGAAGTAATTGAGAACGTTTACATCCCATTTCTTTGGTAGTACCGCGTTATGAAATGTAAGTATTTTTCGAGATCGCGTTTTTAATCCCGGGATTTTCGAAACTGTAAGCTGATTTCGAGATTTCAAAACTGAAAGCCTTAATTGCAGGAATTATTTTTTCATTCAATATCTCAATTGATTTGTAAGAAAATATTCAGATTTGTTATGTGGGACTCATATTACCTACTTAGAATGTAAAAAACTTCTAATAATGTTTTTACTTCACTTTTACGATTAATAGTGAAAAAATCACCCTCCGAGATTTTTTTAGATCTTTACGTTTCAACTTTTAAAGCTATAAATAATAATAATTTAAAAATTCAGCCTGAAAAAACTATTTAATGGACTAATTTCAAATTGTGTGCAATAACTAACTGTGGTATAGAGATGAACTAGTAAAACTGTGGTACTAATTCAAGATGACGTAATCGTGAAAAAATTACTCTCTCAGGTTTTACATATCTTTACGTTTTAGCGTTCTTAGTAACATTTGATATGAATTTAAGATAGCAGAACAAAATGGCGAGCCTTCTAACATATTTAAAAAATCATCCTGAATTAGTAGTGTTAATTAGATTAATTTCAAATTTTGTGCAAGCATTAAGTGTAATATAGAGACAAATTGGAAAGGTTGTAGTAAATTTTTTAAAAATCTACGTTGATCTTCATCAATTGGCTTTAAATTTTGCAGAAAAATTAAATATAATATAGGATAAGCTGGTACGAGTTCAAAATGGAGGTGTGTGTCAAAGTAAAAACTACTTATTGATTTGATTTTAAATAATGCCCAAAAATCAAGTGTGACATAAGTAGAAACCGATTTGATAGGAATCCAATATGATGGAGCAAAATGGCGCCGAAAAAGTCTTTGAGAAGACAATATATACGTATTGCTAAATGACTATGTACTGAAATAATTATGAATTATGAAAGATTCATAAAGAGAAATTCCGTGTAAAGGACATTTATCGAGTTTTTAATTACTATTTGCAGGTCGTGTAAATACGTATTGTAAAATTTTCATTCTCTGGTTTAAATTTTGTTTTTAACAAACTTTTATTAGGTTCACTTGTATGTAACTAACTATGTATATAAATAAATATAAGAAGTCGATTTTAGCCTACTTCTGATTTTATTGTTGTATCGATTTGAATTTTTGTAAGCGTACATAATTCGGATGATAATATATTAATTTGCTAGCATCGGGCCGATCGATGATTCCAAATGGTACCGATCGGATTTTAACCTACTTCTAAATGTTGTCAAGATTTGAAAATTTTCAAGCTTACATAATTCGGATGATAATATAATAATTTGGTGTCATCGGGCTGATCGATGGTAACAAATCGTACCGATCGATTTTAAGCTACTTCTAACTGTATGGATTTGAAATTTTGTAACTATAACTACAGTACTACAAGGATCACTCATCAAAGTACTAGCTGCTTTCAACGTTGCTTAGAAAGCGCCTAAATATATTATGTTTTTCCGTAGTTTTATGTACGCCGATTACTCCGGGAGTATTTGACCAACTTGAATGAATATTGAGTAGTAATAAAAAATATACCTTTTTAATTGCCCAACAAGAATCAAATATATAATCTTACATTTGAGGATAAACTTGAAAATATTTTAAAAAATAAACGATAAGAAAAACCGTTTTTCTTAGAGATAAACTAAAAACCGTGAAGAAATCAAATTAATGTAAAGCAACAATCACTGACTAAGATCTCCAATATTGTCTAGTCTTAATGATTCTTTTTAATTAGACTGAATAATTTTTAAACTTTCTGTGTTATCATTGGCAAAAATTGACAGGTTTTTTTGTCTTTGAACTTATACTTGTTCGAACATATTGCCTATAGATCCCTTGCTTATATGTTTGTTATTGCCATTAAAAAAAATAGTGGCTTAAAAGTAAATAAATTTATTATTCTGTATATAAGGAACAGAATAAAGCCTGGTTGGCTATTAGTGAGCACAAAAGCGTATAAAACTAAAATGTTGTCTAAAAGGGGCCTTACTCCAAAGCGATGTGAGAAAAACTATATAAGTAAAACATACCGAATTTCTGAAGAAATAACATAAACTAGAACATAAAGCTCAAGAGTGCTTTTTATGAAAAGGTATAAATTGTACAACAATAAAGATATGATACCTAAATCTTGAAAAAATTAATATATAACTTTTTAAGCGATGCCGCGAACTAACAGACCGACCGACAGACGGAATTGATAAATCATATTTTTTGGCATCTAGGGACGCTAAAACGTGAATATATATAAAACTTGAGAGGGTGATATTTTTCACGATTTCAAACATTTTATTTGGCCGCTATTCTGTTCCGCCATCTTGAATTCTACCACAATTTTACTAGTTCATTTCTATACGTTTTTTTCAGGCATAATTTATTAGGTCGTCATTATGCACCGCCATCTTGGATTCATACCAAAATTAAAATGATTCCTACATAAAACTTGATTTTTGTGCAAAATTTGAGATAAATTGGATACATAGTTTTTTAGTAGTATTTTTTTTGAAATTTTACTAGGCCGCCATTTTGTTTTACCAAAATGTTACCAGGTCATCCCCATATGACCCTTTATATTTTACTGTAATTTGAAGTCAATCGGGTAAGTAGTTTTTAGCCGCGGATAGACAGACCGACCGACAGACAAACAAATAGACAGACAGAGAGACGGAACGGAATTGAGAAAGAAACGTGTTTTTCGGTATCTAAGGACCCTGAAACCTAAAGATTACAATACTTCCCTTTTCCGAGGCAAGTAAAAACAACTTAAATAAATCATTTTATTGTTAATCCCTGCTATATATTGTTTTAATTTTTCTAAGACTTGCCGTACCACAAAATTGTCAGACGTATCTGGGATTAGTAGTGAAATAATGTATGTTCCGGGTCATCCCCTCCTCTTACGTCCCTGCCTCCTCACCCTTTGACGTCATTTGACCTTAGGCCCATTTGACCTTGAAGTTTTCAGCACCCTCTCCACTTCCGTGTCTACCCCTTCGCCCTGTGAACACCCCCCTCTTACGTCCCTGTTCCCCCTCAACCTGTGACATCATTTGACCTTGAGTGCCCCACCCTCTTCACCTTAAGTCCATTTGACCTTGAGGTTTTGAAAGTAAAATGGTTTGACATTGAAATGACCTTGAGAATGTTTTGAAGGTCGACCACTTGACCTTGGGCTTTTTTACCCTTGAGATATTTTGAAGGTCAAATTCTTTGACGTTGAGATGTCGTCGCCCCGCTGGCTTTGAGTTTCCGTTGGGGTGTTATACTCAGTAACTTTAAAAATGCTTTGAAGGTCAAGTTGTTTGACCTTGAGACGTGGTGAACTTGTATGTCATAGGATTATCAATATTCGATATTGATTCTGGTGTTTTAATGACTTAATGAAAATTATATAGATTAACTGTTAGCTCATCGATCATATATTTGTAAATTTGTTGGCACATACTAAAAAAGTGGAAATAAACATCTTATTAAGCAGTGTTTTTTTTTTTATTTAAATAGACCTTGTACCCACCTAAGAGAACTTGTCTTAAGTGTAAAACAGTAGTTTTGAGATATGAAGCATTTTGGTAGTTTTGTATTTTGAATGAACTCTTTATAGCAGTACAAAGGTAGGGTTATTTTTGTAAATTTTTTAAAGCGGAATGTTATAATACACGAGTTAAGATAACAAAATGTAATTATTTACTATGCGATGAAAAAGCTATATTCAGGACTTGTCTTAGCAGGGTATTTATTAAATAGTATTATATAAAAATAATGTGTTTACTTAAACCCTCAGAAGAACCTTAATATATATTTCGATATATCAAGAATCATTACAGATACATTCCGAAAAAAGTGTTGGTGTATTGAAAATGTGTAAAACCGAATTTAATACTCTCCGAACAACGGTAGTACGGTAATAAGAGGCCAACGCAGGTTTCCACTAAATAATGCGCAAGCGCGGGACGAGCGGTCAGTTGCGAGATGCTCTTCCTGCCTTCGTCAGGAGCTTCGAGTCGGTGGAACTCTACCAAATAGCGATGCGGTCCGATTTCTGCGCCAAGCGGAGCAGATGGCTGTCCTACACGAATCCTTCGTGATGTGTCAGACGGTGGCTTCATCACGGGTAATACCCGGCGATGCTTAGGGTATTACTGGGGCAGGTGAGTTATAGCGCTCTCAAGGAAATTTAAGCGGTTTTTCCGCACGTTGCGTAACGTGTTTTTCATATATACTTAACTGGCGTATTTTTCTGATTATTTACCAGAAAAAAACGTATGTTTAAGAAAGATACGTTTATAATGAATAAGAAAGATATGAGTTGAATGGCGGATCGATTCATACATTCGCCAAAAAATGTATTAACTTTGTTACCGCTTTAAAAGCTAGGTCTTATGCTGTAAGTTACATTTTCAGTTAATTTCATTGCAGAAAACTATAACTATAGACATAAACTCATAAAAAAAATATATCAGTAACTAAAATCCTGCGTTTTGAATGGTCTATCTGCATATATTAAGTATTTTTTTTTTAATTCTGGTGAGCTCCCAAAAATCGGTTTTAAAGTACATGGTGTACATATAAAACTGACGTTTTGTGTTAGTTCTTATGTAAACTACACACAAATGTTGGTTATTTAGAGGGTATAAAAATATCTGTTTTAAGCGAAGTTTAGAGTCATATATTAGAGTGTAAAGCGTCCATGTTGTTTACTGTTTCAACGGAAGTTTAGAGTATACATTAGTATATAAAGCTTCCATGAGGAACATTTTAATAACTCACCAAATAAGTAACAAATGGGCTACCTTAGGCTGTTACTAATATATATTGTTACTTTTAGTTTTCGCACGACCGTCACAATATTTTTCTAATTATCTCAGAAATCAACGTTAAATATAAACTACTATTTCAGGAAATACTCTAGATTTGGTTAATTGGTACTCATAGTTATATCCCTGATATAATTCAAAGAGACTCAATTTTGAATGCTAATATCATATTAAATGGAATAAAACACAAAAAAAAATTTTTCGCAATAAGTAATATAGCTTTAATTTTATCTTATGATCACCGTTAAAAAATAGTACTTATATATACACGGTGTTTCGGGAGGAAAGGGAAATATTCTAATGTGATTTGGAGATCGAAACAATTAATAATTATATATTTATAGACCCGTAAATGATTAGTTTCCAAGACACAGGGTGTAAAAGAAAATTTAAAAAATCCATTTTTTTATTTTTCGGAAACGATTATTATATTAATATTATATGAAAGTGCAACTAAGTATGTCAGATCAACCTAAGAGCCATGAATTTTGACATTCCAACGCCAACTTGTTGAAAACCATTTGAAGTAATAATTTTAAAAAAACGATATATCAGACGAAAAAAAAAACGGAGAGACCTGTTTCCTTTAGAACATATTACCAATTAAGAAAAAGTTATTAATTCTGAAGAAATGCAGTGGCGTTCCATTTTGTTCCGTAAAAATTCTTGTGAGCTCCTTAAAAATGTTTTTTTAAAGAACATGGTGTTTAAATTATAAAACTCGTTGTCTGTTAGTTTTTATATAAACTACACACACATGTTTGTTATTTAGAGGGTATTTTTTTTATACCTACATGCATCCCACGTTTGATTGGATGTACTTTTAAGTCAAGAATTGACACATTTTATTATTTTAAATGTGGAAAGGAGCTCCAGAGCATATTGGACAGTTTTTGATCATCGTTCTTAAATGTTCAAGTACATTTTTGCGATTATTAACAATTGTATGGTAAATAAACTTTAAACAAATTGTTATATTATATGTGTATCTGTTTTTGTGTATGTCGTGTGTATGCGTGTTTGTGTGCCTGTCTGACTGTTTGTCTGTATATTTGAATGTGGATGAAAAAGGGGGTTTAAAACGCCGAATTCTTATTTCATGTTTTTTCGTTCTTACATTTGCAATAAAATTGTTATTTTTATTATTCGCGGATCGCATGCATTCATTAGAGTTGAATAAGTTTCTGCTAAATGTTGGTAAGGTGGATGATGTCCTTGTGTATATACAAGAATGCCATTTAAAATTTTTTGTTTAAGTTCACATGACACATAGTTATATTTATAAGTTCGAAGAAAAATTATGCTCTCGTCGAGGCCAACAGCCTTATATGACGAAGAGTGGAAAGGAATGCGCAATATAAGTGAATAGAAATCTACGTTTTGTGTGTAGCGTCAAGGGCAAAACAACGGTTAAAAATGTTTTTGTAAAACAGGTGTGTGATAAATATACTTAGAGGCTACTAACAGATGCGCTTCGTATGATAGGACATCATGAAGGTCGTAGCCTAATAAAGGTACAAATGGTCAGAATTCCTAAAACGAAAAATGTATTAAAAAGTCACCAGCAAATGTGTTGCATATGATAGGACATCTCAAAGTCGAAGAGACAGATGGTCAGAAATACTTAAAAACTACCAGCAGATGCGCTTCGTATGATAAGGCATCTAAAGGTAGAAGATGAACAAAGGAACAGATGGTTAGGATTCCTAAAGCGAAAAATATATTTAAAAGTCGCCAGCAGATGTGTTTGATATGATAGGACATCTCAAGGTTGAAGGTAAACGAAGGAACAGATGGTCAGAAAAGCAGGTATAGAAGAATCGGATATTCGAACAACCAAGGACAAACCCTCGAGCAGATGTTTAAAGACAGGCATCATGTGTAAAATAACGGTTAAAATGCCCTTGCAACACACAGGAAGATAATGCAACGTTGCCAAAGGTGGTAGAAAGTTTGTGTACCGTGTTTCAACAAATAAGAAAGGGTGAAAGAAGACATACTTCGTTTTTTTTGTTAATATAAGATTTGTTAACAGATTTTGCCATGAGACCGAATTCATTCGAAAGACAAAAAACATTAGAAAATGTTGCAGAGGGCATGGACGTGAAAGAAACACAGACCTTCCATATTTTTCGAACGTTTCTTTATTTCTTAAAATAAAAACAAAATATGCACATAACATATGTAGGAGACAAAAAATGCGCAATTTGTATTATATTTCGTGTCCGTATTTCTAATTATATTTTGATTCTTAGTTCGTCTACAAACAAGCTTATGCAAAAAAAAACCGCTAGGGATAAAAATACTGCGGTTTCAGTAAAAAAAAATGTGTGGAAAGCATGAAAAAAGTTGCGGGGTTTGGTAAATCTGAAGAAATAGTAGTTTGTTGGTTTTATTAATTTATATAAAAAATATAGCTATGTGACGTGTTTCCCATATATCTAATAATTTGGATTCAGTCGAATCTGAGATATGAAAAAATCTGTTATAGCTTGCAACAAAAATTAGAGGACTGAGGACGAGAAAAAATCTACCTATCCCACTATTTCATCAGATTTACAAAACTTTCGACTTTGAGATATTCTATTATACGCAACACATTTGGCGGTGACTTTTTAATACATTTTTCGTTTTAGGAATTCTGACCATTTGTACTTTTATTAGGCTACGTCCTTCATGATGTCCTATCATACGAAGCGCATCTGTTAGTAGCTTTTAAGTATATTTATCACACACCTGTTTTAGAAAGACATTTTTAACCGTGGTTTTGCTTGACGCTACACATAAAACGTAGATTTCTATCCACTTATTGCTTATTCCTTTCCACTCTTCGTCATATAAAGCCAACAGCTCGACAAGAGCATCGTTCTTCTTCGATTTTATAGATATAACCATGTGTTACGTCTGTGAACTTAAACAAAAATTTGTAATGGCATTTTTCTATATAGTCGAGGACTTCATCCAACTTACCAACATTTAACAGAAACTTGCTCGGCTCTAATGAATGCATACGATCGGTGAATAACAAAAATAACAAAAATTACAATTTTAATGTTAGTGTCAGAACGAAAAAAACTTCTTTTTCATCCACATTCAAATACACAGACAGATAGATGACAGACACACAAACACTCATACACACAGACACAAAAACAGACCTATCAATACACAGGCATATAATATGGCAATTTGTTTAAAGTTTATTTATCATAAAATTGTTAAGAATCTCAAAAATGTACTTGAACATTTAAGAACCATCAACAAAAACTCTCCAATATTCTCTGGAGCTCCTTTCCACAGTTAAAATAATAAAATATGTCAATTCTTAACTTACAAGTACAAGCAATCAAAACGTGGGTTGCATGTAGATATAAAAAAATTTTTCTAAATAACCAACATGTGTGTGTAGTTTACATTGTAATGTTTCCTGTTGGTAGACGGAATGAGATTCGTTGTTATTAACAATAATTCTATTAAGAACACTGATATGAATAATGTACAGTCCAAGGGCTGGACCGACAAGGTCCACCCTTGCCCTTACTACCACTTTTGTTAAAAGCTAGCGTATATCTCTATATGGGTGAATGCGTGATGTAGGACACCGTTACCAAGCGCGCGATGCAGCGTCAGCGTGCTCATTCTGCTTTTATTATGAATATGAAGTAACTTTAATGCCAACAACTAATACAGGGTGTCACTACACTACACCTTCCCCCTTTTGAAAGAATGATTATACTTGTTGAATCATTCTTACAACAACCTAACACAAAAGTAACCAAAAAAAAAATCGTTATAACTAATCAGCTTTTGACAAAACTTATACATTTAACATACTATTTAAAATGTGACAGGTAATGGCTTTCACTATGCGCACTTGTGAAGGACACTACTGTGTAATGAGTTAATTGATGCTTCAATGAATGGTTTGTTTTTTTTTTTATTGTTAATATTATATGAGTGTTTCTTGTATAGTTTTGTCAACCAATAAAATATAATAAAATAAATATAAATAAGCAATATAATAATATATAATATAATAATCTATGAATAATAAAATAAAACCAATACGCAATATAGTATATAATAAAATTCCAAGTTAAGTATAGTCAATAATTATACCCAAACACCTACAATAAGCCAAACAATAATTACAAAGTTTATATATATGCATATAGTCGGGTGTGCGCAAAAAGGTAATATAAAATGTAAGTTTTATTATTCAAAATTCATTATGTACCTATTATAAGTTACACATTAAGTGATTAAATTCGACAATTCGAATATTATTGTATTATTGACAAGGAATACAGTGTATATAATTTTTAAAGTCATATCCGAATAGATGCAGTTATTATGTATATTTTGTTCAGGCTCAAATTATTATGTAATATTAGCTTGTAATTACAAAAACAAATTATTACTAGATTGAGATCATTAGATGCTCATTTTTATTGTGTCGTAGGTAGCTTAATCAAAAAAACAAATATTGTCGTTACTTTTACTGATTATAACTAACTTTTTTTTTTATTATTATTATTATTAATATTATTATTATTATTATTATTATTACTATTATTATTATTATTATTATTATTATTATTATTATTATTATTATTATTATTATTATTATTAGCGCATTTGTAATTCCTTTCTTCAAAGATTTTAAAATCTCTACTACTTATCTTATACTTTACTTACTTTGTCCGTTATTCACTTTATATATTATATTTTCGTATTTTTGCATGCATTTCATTAATATATTTACATTATAGTTTTTTCCAGTTCCCTCGGCGACGTACCTAAGTCAGACGCTGATCGGGATTTCTGGCTTACTATATATATATATATTTTTTTTTTTTTTACAGTCCACTTTAACAGTATCTATTAATACTTTTGACGTCTTGAATTCAATGCTTCGTACGATTTAAAACTAGATTTTTGATATGTATATAAGAAAACCGTTATTAGACTGCGGGTACCCTATTGTGCAATAAGCACTACTTTCATCATTTCTCGTATTATTTTTAGGCACATGCACTCCCTTTCATCAGCCTACATACCTAGCTTAGGTAATGGCGCTAACGCCCAGCTTACCATTAATGAGTGGGAAAGTGCTCCTATTTCTTTTCTTTTTACTTTCTATGCAGACCAGCTAATATCTATACGCGTTTAGAAATTTTATACATTTTCGGGTGATCAGACCAATCCTGTATAATTTCCAACAATTTAAGTATGATATTAACTGTTGCACATTCCATTTTATATACTCATACATTCTTTAACCATTCTCATCTATTTTGCCATTCCTAACAACAAACTTTTGCTCATCAGCCATTCATTAAGGCCAAGCAATATTTCCTCGAAAAAAAATCTAACAATAATGATCAAGTTTTGTTTTATCAGCGCTAATTTTTTTTTTGTTAATATTTAGGTAAATACGGCTTAATTTCACAACTTTCTTAAGTAGAAGTAACTTTACACATATACGCTGAGCTACTGTCTAAGTTCTTAGAATTTTAATAAAATAAGCTTTTCGTTGCGTAAGCGTTAATAATTTTCCCTTTTGGTTTATTAATGAATTTACTTATTTATGTCACAGAATTATGGTAAAATTCGACTTCAAATTTTTAATGCTCTAATAATTATTGAATGTATTAGAAATATAATTGAATATGTTTTGTATCTGAATTTTGTGCTAGCCACCTAACGTTTAGCCAGCATAAGCTGCATAATCTGCTCTTATTTATTTTTGTAACCCTATTTAGTTATCTCGGGGTTGTCAAGTATTTTTTTTTTGATGGTCATTTTAACATTGTATTTTGTATTTTAAAGTAAACATTAAACATTTATCAAACTACTGCAGAATATAGTTTAGCCTTAGATATGTTTTTGAATGCTAATGAATAACCAAATTATGTGTTTTGTTTTCAGGTTTTTTAATTTATTATTATTATTTGATAAACAGTATTTTCAGCGCCCAAGTTTTATGGCTGGGTTAGCTTCTTTTATTGACTTTTCAGAGAAAATTTAAACAGATATACAAAGGAAAAACCATTTTTTTTTTCTAACTAGGTATAATATATGTTCAGATTTCTTTTTAACATTTTTTGTTTTTTTTTTTTATCAAAAACGCTAATTTTTTTTTTTTTTTTTTTTTTGGGGTTTCTAAAAATTTTCTTTAAAAAATATTTCAATTTAATACGAAAATATCGTTTAGAAAAAATCCACTTGAAATTAAAAGAAAGAAAATCTGGGGGATTTTTTTTTTCATAAATATGGCGAATTTGTGGAATTATTCAGCTGTGCCTGGGGATATTCAGCGAGGCAACATGGCAACGTTGAGACATCTAAATACTTTGGTAGACGTTGCTCGATTTTGATTAAATAACACATACAATGACGTAACCAAGGGGGCTTTTCTTTGACGATGTGTATGTAATTAATTACTATATTTATAATACCTATTTATTATTAATATACTTATTATTTATTAATATTAAATTATTTATTAACATTATTATTTATTATTATTATTTTATATACTTCAAAATCAGGATAGCAGATACGCCAAGGGGTTTACTAGCATACGGTCAGATTAGCAAGTTCTCTAGTATGGATATGTTGCCAAAGGAGCAACTGAATGATGTGTGAATTATATTGCTTGCAGCTCAATAATCATGAATTTCATAAATATGACCCAATGCATATGCTGCATATTATTTAATGTATCTTCTGATATTAATTACCAATAATTTCAGATATATAAAAGTAAATCTTATTTATTCTGTACATTTTACCAGAACATTTACGTCATGTTAAGCGTTAGTGTACTTTTATAATCAATAATTATTATAAATTATATTTATTTAACATCCAATATAAGAATAGATTAACACATTAAATAACCTTGTTTAATTGCTGGAATGCAATTAGTTGACAAAATCCACCATCAAAATCACCATATCAGCAGAAAATCTAGGACTGTGTTTGTTGCAACAAGTGTATTTGTAGGCTATGAACCTAATGAGCTCAAGTTTTAATACATAATGAAAAATTTATAAAATTATTAAACTTTCTTGGAAGTTCAAGCATCCAATTTAGCTTTTATTACTATGCAATATTAGTCTTAAAACATTTTATATTTTAACCATTATAAATTAGTAAAAATATTCAACTCGCTAGTCTTTATTTAGCACAATTTCTTCCTTAAAATATATAGAGAACGAAAAATCAACCAAGAATTAGTTATTAAGCTGACGAAATTACAAAAATAAGACGGGGTCGTCGATATTTGATTTATGAAGTGAAAAGGCTTATTTTACCAATGACGTTTTGAATTAAATTTCAATTATCGTAGTTACAAACAAGTGTAATACATATTTAACCTATGAAAACTGACCATTCTTAGTTTGGGTTAGTTATGAATTAAAAGCCCATTTGTCAGTCTATGTGACAACCAAAAATATTTCGTTTTAGTAAGTCATGGTTAAGTAATCGTATCGAAAGTTTAAGCGAGACTCCTGTTCAATCAACCATTTATTATACATTAAACCATGTATTTTTAGTCATTCTTATTTATATTTATATTTGAACCAATATAAGTCTAAATCAAAATGAAGCAATAATATGACAACTGCAAAAGCTAAAGAAAATTTTAGGTAGTTACTTATTTAGAAATTTACTTATTTTGAAGTGGCCAAAAACTTATTTTTCATTTACATTGAGCAATAAATTAAATAATAACTACTTAGTTTAGTAAGACGTGACAACGCATTGTTTTGGAATGCAATAATTGTTTTAGTAGGTAACAAAAACAAAATAAGTAGGTTAGCCTGACTTTGCTTAGTTATTCACATTTTAAATATTACTTTGTTTGCTTATTATTCGCAATTCATCTGATTGATATGTAAAATATCATTTTCTTAGACAAAAGATGTTTAATAAAATAGCGTAATCAATGATAATTACACCAGCGTTATCCATCTACAGCACTAGCCGTTTTCGCATAACTCTACGAACTTTAAAAAATCATATAGGATAATCAGCATCTAATGTCCAATATGTCTGTTTTATTTATTTATTTATATAAAATATTTTAATATTATTACTTGTCAGATAGCAAGATTAAGATAAACATTATAATTATTAATTAGCACTTGCTTCTAGTTCGTGAATTAAACTTCTTAGGTTTGGTAATACTCATTATTTTTAAAATAAAATATACCTCCTATTAAATATATATACGTTAATATTCGTATTTTTATGCAATATTACACCCTAATCTAAAATTTAACACTACTTAATAAAAAGATTTAAACACGCCCTTATGTTCCAGATGACCATTGAGAATTAATTATTAATTATTCTAGTACCTTATGCCCACACTCGATTTTGCGACTTTTAGTTCCTTATCATATATTTACATACTTTAAAACTCTACAAATTCCAGTAACTTCTACATTTCCATTTCCATATTATATAATTTCTTTTTTGTATCTTGCACCTAAAAAAAGCTAAAAAATAAAAACTCGTTCTGGTCCATATTATGGTGGTCTTCATCATTCAGTTCTTAATTTATCAAATTTGGCCTTGTTATCTAGTGAAGTGCTCTTTGGCCTTCTTTCGCCCATATATACAGTAATATTTCAGCAGGCTGGATCTTTTAAGGCACTTACGGCAGGTTGTCCTTACGGATCGTTTAAGGCAGGGTCGCCATGTAATGTTTCCTGTTGGTAGACGGAATGAGACTCGTTGTTATTAACAATAATTCTATTAAGAACACTGATATGAATAATGTACAGTCCAAGGGCTGGACCGACAAGGTCCACCCTTGCCCTTACTACCACTTTTGTTAAAAGCTAGCGTATATCTCTATATGGGTGAATGCGTGATGTAGGACACCGTTACCAAGCGCGCGATGCAGCGTCAGCGTGCTCATTCTGCTTTTATTATGAATATGAAGTAACTTTAATGCCAACAACTAATACAGGGTGTCACTACACTACAACATAAGAACTAACACTAAACGACAGTTCTATAATTTAAACACCATGTACTTTAAAAACTGATTTTTGGGAGCTTACAAAAATTTTCACGGAAAAATTGGACGCCACTGCGTTTCTTCAGAATTAATAACTTTTTCTTAATTGATAATATGTTCTTAAGGAAAAAGGTCTCTAACTATTTTTTTTTTCGTCTGATACATCGTTTTTGAGTAATAATTTAAATACTTCTTTAACACCTTCGTATCTTTAAATTATTACTTTAAATGGTTTTCAACAAGTTGGCGTAGAAATGTCAAAGTTAATTGATAGCTCTTAGCTTGATTTGACAAACTTAGTTGCACTTTCATATGATATTAATATAATAATAATGGTTTCCGAAACATAAAAAAACGGATTTTTTAAATTTTCTTTTACAACCTGTGTCTCGGAAACTAAGAATTTACGGGCCTATAAATATATAATTTTTAATTGTTTCGTTCTCCCAATCATATTCTTAGAATATATCCCTTTCCTCCCGAAACACCCTGTATATATAACTACCATTTTTAACGGTGATATCATCATGAGATAAATTTAAAGCTATATTACTTAATGCGGAAAAAGATTTTTTTGTGTTTTATTGCACTTAATGATATTAGCATTCAAAATTGAGTCTCCTTGAATTATATAAAGGATATAATTGTTACAGTTAGATTTGTCCTATATGTCTGTCAGTACATAGGACAGTAAAATAAATCTTCGCTTGACACTTTTTCATTTTTTTAGTATTATATCATTTGTGATATCTGTCATTTTAATCTAATTTATAATTAAAAACACACTTTTATACTATATTCAGTCTTATATTTAACATTGATATCTAAGTTACAGAAATAATGCTAGTTTCAAGATATTCCAATTAATAGGAATTAACATTTTTAATATGCTGTGACTCGAAGACTAGGTCAACAATCATATAAGACAAACAAATGAAGGTAAAATCTAAGTGACATATGTTTCTGATAAAATAATCTACCTGTATATAGTTTTCTTGCGTTAATATTCTAAGATTCCATTTGTTTATATCAGTTAGTTCAGAAGGATTTTGTTGTTTACATGTCAAATAGCATATCACATTTTGTTTGGAAATTTCACAAGCACGTAAATTTAAACACAAATGTTTTTTAATAACTTGGTTCACTATTTTGCATTAATTAGTAAGGTAAAAATCTACAAAGTTTTGCTTTGTTATTGTTTATCAGTTGTCAGATTTTTGCACGGGGTTATGATAGTTCAGTTCAAAACCACATGCTTTCAATCGATAGAATAATGCAGTCGAAATAAGCATAGAAGTGGAAGTATTGTCTCTCTCTTTTTCTTTCTTATTATAAGTCCTACTGATTTGACGTATCGGCGAGCTAATATTACTAATTTAGATGGTTATTCTTTGGTTGGACAAAATACAGGGTAGCTTGGATTAGTTGAGGAGTAATAATATATTTTTATCTCTTTCCAATACTCATGGTTATAAAGGCTATTTTTGTTATAAACCGAACTGGAATTTGACAAGTTAATATTTAGTTTAGTGGATTTATTGAACCAACATTATTTTGTTGATACTGAGAAAGCTCGTTTTTTTTTTCAAATAATGTTTTGGAATGTAGAAAAGGATATGTAGATTTACCGTGTTCGGTAATATTGTGTGATGGAAACCAATTTGTGTACATGAGAAGGGCTAAGAAAAAGGTCTTTCTTTTTAGCACCAAGTCTCATCAACGACGGAAGTGTCGGATGTTCTGATTTTTTTTTGATTCTTAGCTAAATTCCATCCCAAATGGGAGATTAAAAGGATCCAATTTGACAAAGTGAAGTTGAATATTATGGTTTAGTAAATTTTGGGTTTCAACTTTACGGTCTACATGGCGATTTTGTCTTAATTACTTCCACATGCCACTAACATCGGTCATCTTAACATTGGTGCTCATCGAGCAATTTTTTTTTGGTACCCTCGTAGCTACAATGAGGTAAAATTTTGTATTATATTCTCGTATATATTGTGTGCTGTTTTGCCTGTGTGGAATTATATTCCAAATTTTGTTGTAGAGATTTTTTTTACATGGGGCAATTCTTGTTTCAGTGTTTTTGTATAAGGTTGAACCTTTCAAGTTCATTGGGATTATTTTGGAACTTTAAAGATAAACCATTAGCAAGGTTTTGGTATGGTTTCCTAACTGCTATTTATTTATGGAATTTGGAACTTTTCTTTTGATGGAATAGACATGATGTCTTGGATATGGTCTACGTAGTGGAGCTGTAGGACATAGTGATCACCGAGGAACACTTGGATGTTACCTGCCTTACCACCATTTACAGTCTACACTTGTGACTAGAGTATTCAGCTAAGTAGTAGTATAATATTTGGAAACTTAACATATAGTACTATTTCTGTTCATCAAACTGTTTATGCCTATTAATATAATTACTGGTGTCACCTTGTCTAGTATATAGCATACTGTGCAAAATTTCTGTAAGGTAAAACGCAGCCGGCTTCGTAGCGCTACCTAATTACTGCAGTTTTATTGGTAATATATAAGACATTCAAATCTATGTAATAGAGATTTTATAGATATTTATTGTGCTGCCACTCAGGGTGTGGCTAATCAAAATTTATTTTTTTTTAATACTTAACCCTAACCATTATCGTTTGTAACATAATTATTTGTTTTAACTAGAATTAAACTTCAATCATTTAAGGGGAGGAAGGAAACTTATTGGGATTCTAAACTGATTATTTGATCTAATTCTTGTTTATATTGTGTAATCCAAATGTTATTAATCTAGAGTGGTATAGATAAGGAATAAGCTTCTGGGTTTTGTATTTACGTACCCAAATCAAATAATTTAGTTGGGATTTTAGTTAGTGTAACCTTACAATAAATTTAACTCTTGTTAGGGAAAACTTAATTCCTTCACTTCTTGTTGGGATGCTATTAAGCTCCCTGGTGAATGGAATTGAGTTAACAATCAATATTTTTTTTTGTTCAGTCCATTTTTCTTTTTTTTTTTTAGGGATATGTCACTTTATATATTGTGAATTAAACAATAAAAGTCATTTGTTTCCAACGTGTTGGTTTTCAATTGATCAAGTCTTTACCTATTGATAGTGGTTAGATCCAATTCAACTTTTTTTTTCTAAGTTTTACTTAACTTAAATTAAAACTTGGTGGCGCTCAACTTAAATATTACATCTAAAGTAAGAGATTGTGATATGGAAGTATAGGTAGAGTAACGAGAAAGAAGAATCCGAACCTACCCGACTAGAGCTAGCAATAGTCATCATTAAGAGATATTATTAGATCGATATTAGGTGGGTGTATTGCGTCTGGTGACTAACATATCTTACTTATTTACCGCCTTCCATCATATTGGTAAACCATTTCATAAAATGTTGGTTTATATTTAACATTGATTTCTGAGATAATTAGAAAAATATTGTGACGGTCGTGCGAAAACTACAACTAACAATATTATTATATATATTAGTAACAGCCTAATTACTTATTTGGTGAGGTAATAAAATGTTCGTCATGGAAATTTTACATACTGATATATGACTCTAAACTTAGTTTAAAACAGATATTTTTGTGTAAATAGCCGATTATCATTTTATTATATTTGTGAAATTCTTGAGGAATTATTAAAAAACATTATTTGAGACAAAAAAAAAATGAGCATGCAGCGTATAAAATTTCTCTCTTTAAGTTTATAATAAGACACATAGCTCTACGTTTTATATAAAATGAAAGTAAAGTACAAAAAAAAAGTCGTTGATTTGGTAAGATCTGCAGAAACCGTTTTTATCAGTTTTCAACAAATTCAATGAACAAATATGACGTAAAATCATGTACTTCTGAAATATTCAAGTGGGAAAAAACGTATTTGGGGCGCTCTTAACGAATAATATAGATCGTCTGATGATTGTTTCTACGGATTCTCAAAAATAATTGAATGGAAACCTTGGAAAATGATTCTTTATATATAAAAATTAGCGTTGAGAATTGATGTCATAGCTACATATTTAGACCAATCAAACGCAGGGGTTGACCGTGACTTTTAAAAAAGCTCCTCTAAATAACTAATAATTGCTTGTCGTTTAGTTAACAACTAATACAAAAAATAGCTCGAAATAATATGATATCCAAAGAAGTTTGTATTATTTCTAAATTGTCAATAAATTGTGGCACCTTGGAAATATGTTTAACTGTGTCGTTCAAAACTAAATTTAACGAATGCACAGCACAATGAAAGTAATCGACATTTGGTGTACTTTCAAGTCCTGCTTCTATACACTCGGTTACAAATGAAACTCCAAAATGGTTCACGAATTTTTTTTGTTGTAAGTATACCATCGAGCAACTATAAAAAGTTGCCAAATTTTTGACAAATCTTGTGTTGTATCCGTAATAATCGAAAAAAAAGCTTTACTGATTTCCAAAACATATTTTATAATTTCAAATCTTAGCAAATTTATAATTTCATTCAGAATCGCGGGGTTTCAATAATTTAGTTCATCTTTTTGGCTTCAGTAGTGAATATAGGTATGCACGAGTACAGTTTTTGCCATGAGAACTATTTGATGTATGTATATTTAAAAAATGCCCTCTAAATAACCAACATGTGTATGTAGTTTACATAAGAACTAACACAAAACGACAGTTTTATAATTTAAACACCATGTACTTCAAAAACCGATTTTTGGGAACTCACAAGAATTTAAATGAAATACTTAATATATGCAGACAGACCATTAAAACGCAGGATTTTAGTTATTGATATGATTTTTTTTTAGTTTATGTCTATAGTTACAGTTTTCTGCAATGAAATCAACTGAAAATGTAACTAACAGCATAAGACCTAGCTTTTAAGACTGTAACGAAGTTAATACATTTTTTGGGGAAGGTATGTATCGATTCGCTATTCAACTAAGATCTTTCTGAAATGAAAAACACGCTGCGCAATGTGCGGAAAAATCGCGTAAATTTCTCTAAGAGCGCTATAACGCACAGCGGCAGTAATACGCTAAGCATCGCCGGGTATTACCCGTGATAAAGCTACCGTCTGACACATTACGAAGGGTTCGTGTAGGATAGCCATCGGCACCGCTTAGCCCAAAAATCGGTCGACGAATAATTTAAAAGGAGGCTCGAATCGCATATTCAGTAGTTGGTGGAGTTCCACCGACTTGAAGCGCTAGACGAAGGCAGCAGAAGCAGGAAGGGCATCTCGCACCAGACCGCTCATCCCGCGCTTGTACCGTACTACCGTTGTTAGGAGAGTCTCAAATTCGGTTTTACACATTTTCAATACAACAATACTTTCCTCGGAATGTATCTGTAATGATTCTTGATATATCGAAATATATATTAAGGTTCTTTTGAGGGTTTAAGTAAACACATTAATTTGATATAATAATATTTAATAAATATATTTTTTTAAAATATAGGTTTAAAATCCCTAAAAACTAAATTAATCTATTAATAATACATTTTCTACCTAAAATTACATAAAAGTATTCAATTTACATGTAAACATTATCTATAGAGAACCAGTCTATATTAAAGAATTTTGTTACAGATTTTCAACGGTAACAGATAATAGGTACTACTATACAAAAAGTGTAAGCAATTATGGTCCATGTTTGTGGTATATATTTTATCAATGTTAAAATGCGTCACACCTGTATGAAAAAATTGTGCTTTTTTAGGCTGAAACGATAAGAGAATATACTACCCTGGTAAGGCATGTCCTGAATAGAGTTTTTCATTGCATAATAAATAATTACATTTTGCTATCTTAACTCGTGTATTATAACTTTTCGCTTTCAAAAATTCACAAAAATTACCATGCCTTTGTACTGCTATCAAGAGTGCATTCAAAATTCAAAACCACTAAAATGTTTCATATTTCAAAACTACCGTTTACCGTCTATTTAAATAAAAAAAAACATTGCTTAATAGGATGTTTATTTCCACTTTTTTAGTATGCGACCAAAAAATTAATAATAAATGCTCTATGAGCTAACATAAATCTATATAATTTTCATTAAAAGTCATTAAAACACCAAAACCAATATCGAATATGGATAATCCTATGACTTACAAGTTCTCTTATGGGGGTATCATAGGTCTATTTAAATAAAAAAAACACTTCTTAATAAGATGTTTATTTCCTATACTAATTACACATTTTTAGTATGCGACAAGTAAATTGACATATAAATGCTCTATGAGCTAACAGTAGATCTATATAATTTTTATTAAAAAATTAAATCATCAGAATCAATATCGAATATGGATAATCCTACGACTTCTTCTTCAACCCAGTAATTTATATGTAGATATTCTCCAATATAAATGTTGGCACCCCATAAAAAGTCATTTATGGTATTCAGAAATTTCAAAAACCCCATAGTCATTGTTTCAAAATTAGTACTTTTTTTATATTTTATTCTCGATATTATACTCAAAAACAGGCATAGCAGTAATCCACTGCGGACTGGAATTACATTTGTTTGCGAATTTTGTCTCGGATGTAAATACATTATTCCACTCTATCCATGCTAAGATTTGCACAATCACAGCAATTGTGTCAACACCTTTCTCACATTTTTATAAGACTTTTTCAAGCATAAAACATTTTAAGTATACACGAGGTTACCGCTTACGAACAAGTTGAACAACTGACTCCCGTTAAAACTGAGGCAATAGAATACTAAATAGTCACGACTCTGAGTATAACACCCCCCCTCCCCCCCCGAAACGTTTGAAAGTCAACTTCTAAGGTCATCTGCCAGGATGACAGGGACGTAAGAGGGGGGGGGGTCCACAGGGCGAAGGGGGGAGGGTGCTGAAAATTTCAAATGGGCCCAAGATCAGGTGGGCGGGACCATCCTAAGGTCAAATGACGTTACGTACAGAACGTACATTATTTTACTACTGGGATTTTTTTTAAGTCTTCTGGTAAAACGGAGACAAGGGAAACCGCGAAACCGTCATCCTTACATAACGAACTACTTAAAAGCATACAGTAAATCATTCTAATAATTTTAGGTGCCAGTAAAAAATTCAAATTATTTAAAAATCGGGGTACTCGTTTTTAAGTTTTAAGACAAATATCAAGAACTCGTGACATAAATAAAAAGTACTAACGCCCAAAACTGCACCTAATAAAAATCAAATGTACTGACGTTACTGACTACTATTAGTAATTCACATATAGGGCGTGTACCTTAATTTACTGGAAACCTAAAACATCCTAAGTCCTTTGTAGCGTTTCTTTTGGAATTACTACATCCGTAATTTTACATAGTATTAACCCTGATGATACACTTTTTGCAGAAGTAGCAGCTATCTGATCTTAACATGCAAAAAATAGCAGCGTGTTTAGACAATAACACTGAATGTGTATATAAATAAATAACATTTCTGCAGTTCGCCTGCGAGACGGAGTAGTAACAATGCTGGCCCGCCATAATAGATATCGGGAAAAAAACCGGCGGGTAAATAAAATGTTATAATTTGTGCACAGATTAACAACCGGAAATTCAATTGAAGCTCCGTCTTATCACTACAAAGCCAATGTCAGTATTGGCTGCCTCCGCTAGAGATTGCTGTAATCACTAATCGGGAACCAGGCGGCGAGTCATCTTTCTAAAACCGTACGCATGCGTGTGACCTGTGACGGCCGCTGTAGTTTGAAGTTTTGTTTAACTTTGATGACTTTCTTGTAAGTGATCAAATACATAGCTGATTTTTTACGTTTTGTGTTAGATATAAACTCCGAGATACGCACATGTATGTGAAAAATAATTTAGCACTTTTAGCTCGATCAAAAAATGTAATGAAACATGAATAACGCGAAATAAGAACTCGAAATCATTATCCGAATAGTGTGTATCTTTCGTTCGTTGTTTACGTGTTTTTTAACGTTGTTTGTGCAACTAATTAATTTTGAGTCTGGTGTTGAAATGTTGGTTAAATTCTGTACTACATAATTATCTAATTTGTTTTCTGTAATGACAAAAACTAAGTCAAGAAAAGTGAAAAAAGCCTATTTGAACTGACAATGTTTTACTTGGACAGAATAAAAGATATTTAAAATAAATATATTTTAAAAATTGTATAACCAATTGATGCAGCATCTTATCTTTGCCTTTATTCCCAGTGTTGAGTTTGGAATATAATTGGTGAAAAAAATTAACATTGGGAATAAAATTGTTTTCTCTACACCTTCCTCATCATGCAAATTGGAAGCTAAATCTATTTTTGAAAGTTTAGCAATGTAATTTATGTGTATTAGCAAAGACAACCTAAAATAATTATTTTATTGGGAAAATGCCTGTAGGTTTTAAGTGTTGTAAGAATAAATTATATAACAACTGGATATGTGTAGTTTGCTACAATGTCTTTCACCCCAGTTGTTGTAGTAAGAAAAACTACACTATTATAGATCAGAACTTAATCTGGTCCTCTAGAGACTGTGCGGCTACAAATTTTTAAACTAGAACAGAACTTATATAAACCTAACAAAATTATTGAAGAACTGGGAAAAACTGAGCATGGTGACGTTTGCTGTAAACTGTTGTTATATCTGAAGATGAGAACCTAATGGAGTTCTAAGAATATAAAGTTACCATAGCTGAGCCTAAGAACGAAGTTACTCTCATAAATAAAAGAAACCGCATGCTAGAAAATGAAATAAAGGGCATTCAAGATAGAAAGAAGAAAATAGGAAAATAAAAAATAATATTAGTGATCTAAACCAGTTTAATAGACAGATGATTGAGACTATTAGAATTCTGGAAAGCGAAAATAGGGGATGCAAAGATGAAATCATAAGTTTGAAGGATAAGTTGTTAAGAATGTGTAAGGACAATGAAAATGTTTGCATAAGTTTGGGAGACGAGCTCTCAAAACTAGGTGTAAATTAATATTTCAGTAGATTATGTTTGCTCAAGTGTGGATAAAATATCTTGCGTAGGGTTATGAACCCAGTAATCTCGGATCATGAAGCAGTGCTGTGTGAGGCTCGTATAGATATTAGTTACGAGAATTACTCAGGTGGTTCTATTTTAAGGAAAATTAAAAGACGAGAGCCAATGTTAACAGGAAAAAAAACATCGCAAATTTTACCGGTTGTACGCTGATTATGACTGAAATAGTATTCTCTTGAGATGTATCATAACGTGATTATACGATTATTATATTAAGATCCAAGAACAAAAAAACTTTGGTTTACCAAGAGTTTTCTCTAAAAATATGAGATGCCTTCATACTCTACGAAAATTGTTTCATGATATTTTATATTTTATTTCTTATTTTAATTGATATAGGAGTATTTACCGTAAAACTATTAAACTAGCCAATGAAACATACTATAATGAGCGCTTAACTGAAGCTACAAATAAGTAAAAGGAGATTTGGAACATAGTAAACGATCTTAGGAGTAAAAAATCAAAATCGTTACACGAATCAAATTTAAAATTAGAAGACCTCAAGTACTTCAACTGTACAGTTGCCAAGAAACTATCCAGTAGTATTCCTCAAAATTATATTAATCCTCTGACCAACCTTAAAAATATTTCTGTTTCTGAAACCTTTTTCTTTAGACCAATAAGATCTGATGAATTGGTAAAGGTTTTTAATGAAATAAAAAATAAAAAAGCATTGGGCTGGGATCATATTTCAATAAAACTTTTTCAGAGTCTTCCTATTTCTGTTGTGGAAGCTCTGGCAAATCGTTGAGAATTTAATTAAAGTTAGGATACTTAATTTCTTGGAAAAGCATAAGCTGCTCTCAATTTAGCAGCTTGGATTTCAACTTTAGAAAAACACTGATGATGCAATATTTCATTTTCTTGAACAATTGTATCTCAGTCTTAACGACAAGGAGATTGCATCAGCCTGTTTTGTGATTTGACAAAGGCATTTGACTGCGTCTGTCACAGGATACTGTTGAATAAACTTGAGGTATATGGGTTTAGGGGAGTAATTTTAAATTGGTTCCGATCTTTTCTTTCTGACCTCAGTGAGAGTGTGCTTTTTCATGATAAAAGCTCCTTTAAACTGAAGGTTATTTGTTGGTGTTCTACAAGGATCGGTTCTTTGTCCATTGTTGTTTTTGATATATGTTAATAATTTGCCTTCCGCAATTAATCATGGTAGCTGTACATCTTTCGTTGATAATACCACCTTATTCTGGCATCACGAAGAACCGATTGTCTGACGAGGAACTTTTAAGTATTAAGAAATGTTGTGACGTAGATCTACTCTCATTCAATATTTCCAAAATCAACGATATTAATTTAAAGTGTGATCTAGGTAGTGTGTCTATTGATGGCCAAGTTAGAAATTAATATTTTATTATATAAAATATTCATATAAATAACCTATGTGCAAATTTATCTTCGGGCTGCTTTGCCATTGGATCTATAAAAAAAAAAGGACTAGGTACTGTAGTTGCCAGAAATGTTTACTTTTCAGTTGTTGGGGCACACTTAAGATACGGGATATGTTTTTAGGGCTCTTACTCTTTCTCTCTTTAGCAGAGTTTTCAAATTGCAGAAGCGAGCTAGCAGGTTCCTTTGTAATCTTAAGCTACGTCACATAAATATAACCGCCTTTAAATCGCAAAAAAATCTTAGAGTACCCTGTTTATTTATTTTAGAATTTGTATGTCTCATGCATAAGATATTTTCAGCTGATATTCATTCCATGAATGCTCGCACTACTCGAAGGTCATACAGTATAAGTTTACCAATATCGTCTTCATCTTTAACTAAAAATCTGCACTAAAAAGCTACTAGTTAGCATTCGCCAGATTGGAGAGTACAAAGTATTTAGACGCAAGGCCAAAAAACTCCTCATTTCAAATGCGTTTTACAGTATAGATGAGTATTTGGCTTATGTTAACATAATTTAAGATTTTGTTGTTTTTTATACATTTATTACTTATTTTTTACTCATGTTTCCTTTCGTCACTCACATTCATTTTACCTTTTGTCTTATTTTCATTTGGAAACCAATTATTTCTGTATTATTATTAACTTAATTTATTAGTTTTTAATTTTCTATGTTTTTCTTTTTTTATTATTTGTTTTTTATTATTGTATTTTAAATACATATATTTTTTTAACACCCGCTTTGTCAACAAGATACATTTTCTTTGACAATAAAGCATATTTTGAATTTGAATTTAAAATTTAAAAGTCATATTACTCTACTACCCTACTACCGATTAAATTGAATCACGTTACATAAATGCGGTATTATGATACGTTATTCTTTATATAATTGTAGAAATCTCATGCAAGGTTTTGCTCTTGTTGCATGGGCATTGTACCTAAGCTCAAAATATCAGTTAACACCTTGTCTCATTCGATATTTGTTTTAGAACTCTGACACTGAGGATAATATGGATTCGATCCGACTGATTTTTTAAGAATGCCACGGATAGCGGAAGAAATAAATGAATATTTTGAAAAAGAGAAAGTTAGTATAATGTGTGACTAACCCTTCTGCAATCGGTCAACATAATAATATGGTTACGCGGGCATACAATGATGGTTGTAGTGATTTTGTGTTTTAAATACTATGTTTTGCCTGAAAAGATTAAATCTTCTTAAAACTGTACCTATGGAAAATTATACCATTCCATAAATTATATACAGTGTAAAGTAAAATTTGTCACCTCCTGTTAATTTTCACAACAATAAGTGGGTCATGGAAGTGAAATTTTGGGGGAATAAGTATTTTTACTAGCCGAAAATTATTAACACAGTAAGCACTCAAATTGCGAAATAGAGATTGAACGTTATCAGAAGTGCATGACGACCTTTAATTTACACTGTATGTAGTTCATTGAATGGTAATATTTTCCCTAAATGTCTAATATATATCAAAGTATTTTAAAAGAAAAATCTTCCTTTAAGCTAAACTACGTTCATTTGCTGCAGGACTAAAAGGTTCTTTTTTAAAAAGCCTCGCAAAACATTATAAGCTATTATTTTAACACTGTTTTATATTAGCTTCACTTTTACTTAACTAATTAAATAAGTATGCAATCAAATCTTAATGTGTGTACTCACTTAGCGAAAGCATACGGGCGCACGGTGAAAATCGCTTGCGTTCGCCTAGTGTGGACGTGGATAACGAACGTGTGCGTTTATAGTTAATTAGTAATTCATTTAGTGAACGATGCGAAGCACTGGTGGACTAATTTGGGTGCGAAAAATAAGCAACTTCTAGTAACAAGCGTACCTTTGTAGATATGCCTAAAAATGTAAAAAAAAAATATCATTTAGTAGCTAACATTTAATATATAAAAATAGACATTCTGCATTTATTAAATACTATAGATTATTTTCCATTATTTTTAGCTAATCACTATTCTACACAATATACCAATTTTAACTAGTATACATAAAACCAAATATATATATAAATTCAATAAAATAAATAGAATACAAACAAGGAAAAAATATATATATCCTAAGTACTAGGGTATTTTTTACATATTATTGGTAAATTTAACATTTGAAGAAAACTTGTTTTTTTATCTTTATTGATTACTTCGTGATGTTTTGACCAAATGGGATTAATGTTCATAACAATGAATGGGGAATTTCTTATGCTGTTCGTGGTTTTTTTATGCATATACTTCATACATGTATAGCGTCTCTCCTCATAATTCGCCACTCCCAATATTGGTTTAATTGAAGAAAAATGTATTGAATATGTATTAGTTTAATATGTAGTTTCTGATTAACTATTATTTATATATACAGGATATCTTAAAAATATGTAGGAAATCCATATATATATTTTTTTTTAATGGAACAACAGGTGTATTATTATGCCGATCAAATGAGTCGGATCTTGCTGACTATAAATTTAATGTGTTTTGATAACTTTGTCTTTAAAAATTCTCTACAAATTTGACCTAAAATGTAAGAGTAAGCCATAAAAGCCATACATAGTGTAGTCAATAGAAACGCATTGCTTCTTACGGCAGCGAATGTCCTTGTCTCAAATTTCTCGTGTATTTTTAAAGATAAAAAGATGTTTTTAAAGAAAAATATATCAAGACCAGTGTATTTATAATAAGGAAGAGGAGGTTCATTTTATTGGCATGTAATATACAGCGTGTTCTATTAAAATTTTATGTTGTGGCTGTTACACGTTTTTGGAACATAATTTTCTATTTACTATTGAAATTTGATGTACAAACTGTAATTAACCCCAAAAAAATAGGACCAAACTTTTGTTATATCGTATTTCATTTGGTTTCCGGAGTTTTTAGGTGCACCAAGTTCAATTCTAATTCTACTAATCATTTTATTTTTTAACAATTTGGATTATTAATGTTTCTATGTAGATCATATAGGGGCAACCCCCGGCCCTCGGGCCGAATCCGGCCCTTCCAGCTCCAATCCGGCCCGCGAGAAATTCAGAAATTTTAAATAACGTTCAGAAAAATTTAAGATTTAGCATATAGAGTTTATTTGTAATTACTGCCAACCAACCTAAAACTGTATTCTGCAAATCATAAAGACTAAAATCGATAAATAATTTTATTAAGCGTACGCAGTGGAACGCCACAGATCGAGTCAAAAATAGTCGTTAGAAAGAGATAAACAGATAAAAATTCGGAAGCCGCCCGATGACCTTGAAGCGATCCGAGTGATGCGTTATAAATAACACTCTCGATTCGAGGGTATTCTAGTTGCTTACTGCGGATTACGGGTGATATATCAACCGCTCAGCGCGCGTGTCAACTCATTACTTCTTATCAGCTGATAAGAAAAGACTCGGGAAATACTCAATCGAATTAAGCTCAGAAGAAAAAAAATCTATTAAGATGTCTGGTTTCAGAAGGCGGAAAATGGGCACAGAATGTCGTCAATTTCAAAACAAATGGATTGATGAATATCTTTTTATCATGTACAGTGGTAAACTTATGTGTTTGTTGTGCAATGAAACAATTTCTATTTTAAAAGAATACAATATGAAGCGGCATTATTCCAATAAGCATTTCGCTCAATATAATTTAGTTAGGGACCACTTAAGAAAGGATAACATTAAAAACTAATTACCGATTTAGGAAAACAGCAACAAATATTCCGTTCACAAAGGTCAAATCTAGGCAATGTTGTTAAAGCTAGTTTTATAGTTAGTGCCAAAATAGCGCAAACGTCGAAGTCATTTTCTGGGGGAGGGTTTGTTAAAGACTGCCTAATAGATTTTGCACAACTTTTGTGCCCAGAAAATAAGAAAGAGTTTGAGAAAGTGAGCTTACCGCGACGTACTGTTGTTCGACGTATAGATATGATGGCTAGTGATATCAAAAAAACATTGACTGATAGATTGGCTGGTGGCATTTTCGATTGTTTTGGATGAGAGTACCGATTTATCTGACACAACTCAGTTAGCTACTTTTATACGAGAAGAATTTGTAGTGACAGAGGGATTACTGGCTTTACGGCCACTACAAGGGGCCACTACTGGAAAATATATTTTTACCGAGGTGCAAAGTAACTTTGAGCAATATGGTTGCAGTAGTGTAAATTAGTTGGAGTGTGCACAGATGGTGCGCCTTCAATGGTCGGTTTACGAAAAGGTTTTATCGGAATTGAAGGAAAGATCAACCGCTATGAATGTGCAAGAATGTGATTTAATAATTCTGCATTGCATTATTCACCAACAAAACTTGTGCTCTAAGTCCATTCGACTAAAGAACGTTATGGATGTGGTAGTAAGTACCATCAATTTCATTAGATCCCGCGGTCTTAACCATCACCATTTTAAAGCATTTTTGGATGAACTCTCTTCAGAACATGATCATGTTACATACTATTACGAAGTAAGGTGGCAAAGCAAAGGTACAATTCTAAAAAGACTCTATGACCTTAAATAAGAAATATCTGATTTTATTCAAATGAACATTGCCGCAAATATGTGATCCTCACATGGCATTCCTGGAAGACATCACAGGACACATAAACGACCTAAACTTGAAGCTTCAAAAACAAGGGAGTTGGTAAATCAGCTGTGCAGACATCTTAAAGCTTTTCAAAACAAAATTCATTTGTGGCAAACACAAATGAGAAATAAAAACTGTTTTCGTTTTTTAATTATATCCAGTCACGAAAACATTGAATACGGTCGCTATGCTGAAGAACTGAAACTACTGATTGGTTTTTCCGATTTTAAGAATATAGATAGCACTTTCAATATTTTTTGCAAATCCTTGAAAGTCTAATGTGGAATATGCTCTGCTTCACCTACAAATGGAATTGATCGAGCTTCAAGAAGTCTCATATTTGAAGTCTAAATTTGATGATGGGGTATTAAGCGGATTTTACAGAACATACCTTTCCGAAAAAAAGTATTCACAGCTGAGAGTTTTCGCACGAAACTAATTTGTACATTCGGTAAAGCGTATAAATGTGAGCAGCTTTCTTCAATCATGAAAATTAATAAAAATAAGCATCGTACTCGTCTAACAGATATTAATTTAGAAAACACCTGGCCATTATGTATTAGTGATATTGACCTTATTATGAATCATCTTGTTTCTCAGCTTTAAACTCAAGTCTCTCATTAATTTTAATTTGATTTTTCTATCTGTTTTTGTTAATTTGGTTTTTATATGTTTGATTATGCTATTATAATTAATAAATAAAAGAAATTGTGAATTTTTATCATTTTTTTATACACTATTGCCAACTTATTTCTTACCTACGGCCCGCGACCTGATTAAGTGCCGAAATTACGCCCTCAGCTAAACAAAGGTTGCCCATACCTGATGTGGGTGGCTCTTTTTATAATTATAATATCGTTGTTTTATTATTGAAGCAACGAGAATAAATCTTGTTTTAGTTATTAGGTATGTCTAACATTTTAACCTAGGGCTATCCCCCAAAAACTTTCAGTCTGATCTTTTTTAACTAACACTTCTTATAAATAAAACTAAAAAGAGTGAAATAAAAAATTTTATAAAAAAAATAAAACCAACATCGAGACAAAACATTGAAATGTAAGAAATAATATTTTATAGTTATTATTATTAATATAGGTCTTCGTTATAATATAAGATAATGAAATAAAATAGTATTATTTATTTTTCAATTTTTTCTTTTCAACTAGGTTTTATGCTGTCAATGGAAGTTATTTTTTTAGTAAATTGATGACACTTGTGTGATATTTCTTCAGTAAAAATAGTATTACTATTTTTATTATATTATTTGTATTATACTTTATAACATCCTAACTATTTTATGTCCATCAAATAAATATCTTCCTGCTGGTTATAAATATACCAGGTTTTATACCTTTATATTTAAAGACAGCCGAGAAATTTGAGAAGAACCTGTCGTAAATCTAAAATCAATTTCCTATATAAATGCCCGTGAATACAAATGGATATCCGGTCAAAACCACATCTACGAAGCTAATAAATTTCAGGTCAGTGGAACGCCGTGATCAACCACAGATCACTTTTGTATAAAGGCAATAACTAATCAGAACGCGTTATTCACTAACAACTGACCAATCACAACGTACCATGCCAGACTTGTCGAGACAGGCAATATAAAATCTGATTTTCAAAAATTAATTGAAAATACTTCCAATTAAGATAGGATGATGAAAATTGGGGAACATACGTATTTTCACACGTACTTTCCGCCTGCCAAAGATTTTGAAAGCCTTTCAAAAAGAACGAACATTTCTCTTGTGCTGGATAGTGGTGGGAATGCGCGTTTAAGTATCTATTTGTATGCGTTGGTTTTCTGTACTCAGAATCTCCTAATATGAAGTCGAATCTCTCCGCAGTCGAAAAAATAGTAAATACCTTAAATGAAGATGAAAACATTCTGGTCCTTCCAGCAGATAAAGGCAACGCTACAGTCGTCATGGACAGAACGGACTACGTGGAGAAGATAGCTGAAATCTTGAACAACAACATATGCCGACAGAACCTACAAGTAGAATAGAAAGACGCATCACCAATCTGATTAACGCATCCAGTCTACCATCAGCGGAGAAGAAATCATTGAAACCAAGCAGCTCCAAGATTCCCAGGTTCTACGGCCTTCCCAAGATACACAAGAACAATGTACCACTTCGACCGATCGTCAGTGCAATAGACTCGCCCACATACAAACTAGGTAAATATCTTTCAAACTTTCTTAATCCATTCACTGGCAAAACAGATTCTTTTATAAAAACCTCTGCACATTTCGTAGAAAAACTTAAGGAAATCCGGTTGGATCCCGAAGATATTTTGGTCAGTTTCGATGTAGAATCAATATACACAAATGTTCCTGTCAACGACTCAATTTCCATTATATCAGACTTATTGGATCATAATAATCTTAATAAGAACCTAATAGACCTAGTGGAAGCTTGTCTTACATCTACTTATGTCATCTTTCAAGGAACGTTTTATGAACAAACTTCACGGGCAGCTATGGGATCTCGTCTATCACCTGTGGTAGCGAATATCTTTATGAAAGCCTTTGAAGATATTGCTCTAACATCCGCTCCACTAAAACCAAAACCCTGGGTCAGATATGTAGATGATACTTTTCTAGTATAGCCTCATGGACAGGATAATCTTCTCATATTTCCGGATCACCTCAATCAACAACATCATAATATCAGGGTCACAATGGAAATTGAATCTAATTGGACAATTCCCTCTCTAGATGTGTATGTTCAAAGAAAAAAAAATGGTACAATATATACTTAAATGCAAATTCCCACCACCATCCAGCACAAAAGAAATCGGTTATTAACTCACTAGAATTTAGAGCCATTTAGATTTCTGATCAAGATTCTCTAACATTAGAAACATCGAAACTGACCGAAGCTCTGAGAGGGAATAGCTATTGCACTGAAGATATTACGCGTTCAATTAAAAAATATAGTAATCCAACTCCGCGAAAGGAGGATGATAAGGAGCTACCGTTAGGTAATGTTGTTCCTCCTTACATACATGGCACTGCAGACAAAATAGGACGATTACTTCGGCGGTCCAACATACGTACAATCTTCAATACACATAAGAAGATTGGACAATGCTTGCGATCCCCGAAAGATATTGTACCTTTTCAAAGAGAAGGAGTATATAAAATTCCTTGCTCCTGTGAAGAAGTGTATGTGGGAAAAACAATAGACTTAAGGAACATGAACGATGTATTAAAAAGAAACAAATTGTTCAATCTGCTGTAGCTGAACACCAGCATACCACTGGCCATATTATAAATGTAAAGGAAACCAAGGTTTTAGCATCGATTCCAGGATTTTATAAACGAAAAATTAGGGAATCTACTGAAATTTTTATTCATACAAAAAATATCAATAGAGATACGGGTTACGGTCTACAGCACACGCGGAAACCGATCTTAACACAGGGTCACGGTTCGGCGAGCACAAGTCGGGTATAAAAGGCCGCCTGAATCTCTCCTAGCTCATTCAGTGTTCAGATCTCGTGGAGTAAAAATCCCTGAAGATGCCTCGTGCAGTCGAAGGCGAAACGTCGGATAGTAATTCCAATTTGACACGGTCTAATCCCAAGAACCATGATAACTTAATTGACCAAAGCCGTGAAATCTTCCGTTCTGTGTTAAACACACTACTAGTAGACACGGGCCCTGATATATCTATGTTTAAGCTAAGGTAAACCCAATTCAGATGATCGATATTTCAAACTCATGTAGGATTAAGGGCATGACAGACGGGTTAGTAAATTCGATGCGACAGATGAAAACTATTGTTATCATAGACGGGCACAAAATAAAACATGGTGTTCACATCGCAGGTGACGACTTTCCCATCCCAGGGGACGGAATTTTGGGTAGAGATTTTAGACAAAATTAGACTATCTTAACTGGACTATGACTATTAGGTTACCCTTTTCGAAAATAGAGTAATTCCTATTTCTAGTGGAGGCGAGGAAGATTCTATATACATACCTCCCCGATGTGAAATTGTGAGGCAAGGTTAAGTGTTTAAAAAAGCTTCATTGCGACTCGTAGTCGTAAACAGAGAACTCCACCCAGGAGTTCTCATTGCTAGGATAATAGTATCGAAAGAAAACCCGTTGGTTCTTATTATCAATACCACATTTGAAAGTGTAAATTTAATAATTTCCTTTCTTGGGTCTCAAAGGCACGACCAATTCGAAATTTATATCATCTGTACCGAACCTCAAAGTAGAAAGAAAATATTATTAAACGAATTAAATCAAGACATACCGGGATTTGTAAAAAAGGACATTTTAAATTTATGCTCCGAATTCTCAATATATTTGCTTTAAAAACGGATATAGTAACTATTAATAACTTTTATAAACAAACATTAAAAATCTCGGATAACAAACCTTTTTACATATAAAACTATAGGACGCTCTATTCTCAAAAAGAAGAAATCGAGCGGCAAGTTGATAACATGTCGAAAAATAATATCAACGAACCATCTATTTCAGAATACAATAGTCCGGTCTTATTAGTACCGAAAAAGTCTAGTAGTGGACAAAAGGCCTGGCGGTTAGTAATCGATTTTAGAATTACCCTAAATAAAAAACTAATTGTGGACAAGTTCCCATATTTGAAAGAAAGAAACTTTTGTGTGCGAGAGAAGTGGAAGGTTGCTAGATTGTCTATAGATTTAGCAGCATCTGATACATGCCAGTGGCATGTATCTATATAGGTCTACAAGAGATCGTAGCATCAACACCCTCAATCGCTCTAATTGCCCTCTTTTGAACTTTAAAAGCTCGATCAGCAGCAGGATATCTACCCCACACAATAGCTTCATAACTAAGAATAGATTGGCAATCCTATCTGAAAAAGTTCTACCTAATTGTCTTAGCGAAAAAAATTGTTTACTTAATCTTTAGCATAGATCGGCAATATGAGTATCCCATTTCAAACCACTATCAATGGTTATTCCCAACAATTTAACGTTGCTAGCCTCTTCGGTAGTTGAAAAGCTAAAATCGATTGTCTGCGTTTTGTTACAATTCATTTTTAATAGGTTAGATGCAAACCATTTCTCCGCCATATGTAGAGTGTTGGCTGTGTTTTCTTTTAGCTGATGCAATGTATCCGCAGATATCAACAGAGTCGCATCATCCGCATATAAAACTGATCTACTAGGGAGCATGTTGACACAAAAGTAATTTCCATAAATAACAAAAAGGAGAGGGCCCAGGACAGATGGATCCTTGTGGCACCCTGTTACATATTTGTTGCTGGCTAGATTGCACATCATTAAAGGAAACAATTTGTTTTCAATCTAACAAATAGAATGAATTAAGGAAAGTGGCGTACCAACAATACCGATATGACTCAATTTGTCCAGAAGTATGCCATGAGAGACGCAGTCAAAAGCCTTACTACGGTCGCAAAGCATCGCTGATCGCGGTTCATCTTTATCGAGGCCCTCGACTACGTCCCTCACGACCCCCATTACAGCCTGAATGGTAAACCTGCCCTTCATAAAACCAAATTGGCTAATTGTAATAATTTTAAATCTGTTTAAATATGATACAATTGGTCTATAATGGTCCATTAAAATTTTATTTTACACTTTACTTAGTTTGAGTGAATTCGGAAACTGTCCTACTGAAAAGCATTTATTAATTATAGTTGTTAAAAATGGACACATGATAAGAGAAGCGTTTTTTACTATTTTAGTATTAATATAATAAATATTGTAACAATTGGAATTTTTGAAATTATTTATAGCATCTTGAACATCAGTTTCGAGTACGGGAGATAAGAAAAAAGACGACAATGGGCGGGGCATTTTGTTTATAAATAAGTAGGGGTCATCTTTTATGGTTGGTAAAGAATTCAGTTAAGGTAAATGACATAATTTCTTATGTTTGTTTAAATAATATTGTTTATATTGTGTATTGAAACATTCCGTAGACAGACTAGTCTACATGTTGTGGTATGTAATTTTATTAAATATTTGCTTCAATTAATTTAAAGTTAAATATTTTTATTCAGTTGCGAAAAAGCCAAAAAAGAATTCAGTATTGTACTGGCTATAGTACAAAAATCATTATTAAATGTTTTAGAACTAATATCAGATCAATAATTCCAGATTGAAAGAGTTCAGAGTCCATATTTCTAATTACATTATCAATACAGCTCTGAGAATCTGAAGTGATTCTAGTGAAATCTGAAATCGTAACTTCTAAATTGTATGAGTTAAGTAGGTTAATTAATTCAATCAGAATGCTATTAGGATAAGGCATTTTAAAATTAGTATTAAAATCACCTAATATTACGATTTTGTTAGACAATGTAATAATATAATTCAGGGCATCTTCAAGTAGATAAAGAAATTCATTTGCCTTATCAAGACAAGATGAATATACGCATACTACAATTGTATTAGATTTCTCCAACCCTATTCCACAAAACTCGGCAGGAACTTCCTGACAAAATGAACTTAGATTTATGGGTTTGGCAGCAATGTTATTACGTACATAAATAGAGACACCACCATGTACAGTATTATCCCTGCAATAGTAAGATATTAAATTATAATTAAAAATATTAATAAAATTCAATGGTGCTTCCTCAGCCCAATACTCACTAAAGCAAATAACTTCATAGGGGTTATTTTCTAAAAACAATTTGAGACAAACAGTTGACAAATTTTATTACCTAAGCATTGAATATTTAAGTGAAATATTTAAGTGACCTTTTCTAACAATATTCTAATATTATACAGCTGCAGCAAAATTTCGTTTGGGAAATCTAAATCGCTGAACAGCCACTCCCTCTGACCAAATATTTGTGTCGTAAACACTTTGAACATCTTTAATCGGGAAAGAGATTTTAAATGATATTGAATCCTCTTTTCTATTCCAAATAGCACATCGCATCGACGATATCCTGGATCAACTGGGGCGATCTAAATGGTTCTCTGTGGCGGACATTTTGTCCGGATTTCACTAGATACCATTAGGCTAGAATTCTCGGAATTTAACAACTTTTAGTGTGGATTCTGGATCAGATAGGTTTACCAAGTTGCCATTTGGACTGTCGATAAGTCGTAATAGTTTTCAGCGGATGATGTCTATCGCGTTCGCAGTGTTAACTCCCGAAAAGGTTTTCTATATATGGATGACAAAGGCATTTTGCCGGACAATGCAAAGTGCAATGTTATCCAACATTACCCGATACCGAAGTCAGCTGACGACGTAAAAAGATTAGTTGCGTTTTGCAATTATTATCGGCGATTTATCCCTCATTTCGCAGCGGTCACTAACACGCTAAATAAATTATCAAAAAAAATGCTGCTATTGTTTGGTCTGAGGAATGTGAATACGCTTTTAATTGTCGGAAAAATACCTTGGTTAGTCCAAGAATTTTACGATACCCGAATTTTTCCAGAAGGTTTATACTAACCACAGATGCCTCAAAGGACGCTTGCGGGGCAACTCTCTCGCAAAATTTTAAGGGTATTGACCTTCCAATTGCTTACGCATCCCGTACCTTTACAAAAGGGAGAAGCAAGTAAAGCTACACTTTTAAAAGTGCTAACGGCTATTCATTGGGTACTAAAACATTTTCGTTGCTATTTATACGACCAAAAATGTTTAGTAAAAACCGACCACCGGCCTTTGGTATTTATTTTCAATGAAAGATCCCTCTTCAAAATTGACTAGAATGCGTCTACAGGATTTTGACTTAGAGTAATATAAAGGGCAAGAATAATGTGAGTGCGGTTGTGTTGTCAATAATATGTATCGAAACTTAAACTTACCCCCTCTATGTATAAAACGGAAAAAAAACAATATCCCCTTGCCCTCAACCTCAAACTACTAGCGTAACCTGAAATATATGAATCCATGGTTAACTACGAAGTTTTAAAATTGCCATTTTTAAAATTCGACGTGACGTCTCTTACATTAAAAATATCAGAATCATACTATCACCATAACTATGCTGCCGATCACTAATGCGTTAGCATAAAAGATAAAGACGAAAAATACCAATTAATCTACAAATTCCACGATGACCCTACGTTTGGGGATCATTGCGGACAGAAAAGGCTTTTGAAAAAATTAAGAGTATTTTATAAGTGGAAAGATATGTCACAGGATGTTGTAAAATATACTAAGCAATGTCACAAATTTTAGGTTAATAAGGCTACATCTCTGCATATAGAACCATTAGTTTTTAACTCCTACGCCGCAACATGCATTTGACATTGTCTGTATTGATACAATACGTCCACTGCAAAAATCCGATTAAGGTAATTCTTACGCTGTAACAATTCAATGTGAGTTGACAAAGTATATTGTTGATACGCCCAACCGAATAAAGAAGCTTCTGCCGTTGCTAGAGCAATTTTTGAGAATTTCGTTCTTATTTATGGGCCAATTAAAGAGGTCAGAACCGGTATGGGCAAAGAATATAAGAATGAAACTTTCAGAAATCTTGTAGACTTTCCGAAACATAATCTTAAAATGTCCACAGCACAGGGCCGCATTACTCATTAGGCCCGGGCTCGCCGAAAAGAGGGTCCGCCGTCGCCTCGATACAACAAAATTCGTTTATATAGTTTTCCTTCTTTCCTTTTCAAGTAAAGTAGTTTTATTATATTATTACATTGAAGGAGGGGATACGTTTCTGCTATATGGAAGAGAAGACTTTTTTTGTTCGTCACTTTTTTCAACGAGCTTGGGGCCCGTAAATACGTTTGGGCGAGAATATATAATCTGGCACTGGCTTTAATGCTTTTAGGGAATAGGGCCGATAGGGGCCCGTATTCTCAAGCGGGACTAGGTCCACAAAAGTTGTAGATGCGGCACTGCCACAGCATATTATAATTAATCAATAGGCGAATGTGAACGCAATTATCATGTCGTACTAAACGAATATTTGCGCATATATATTAATGAAGCACATTCTGATTGGGACAATTGGATGAAATACTTTGATTTTTAACATAACACTACTCCTACACTTATCATGCTGATTTTTCAGAGACACTAAAGAGTTCACAAGTTGACCCCCTGTATAATATAGATGCATATGATAAGGAAGTAGGTTACCCAGGGCAGGCAGCCCAAAAAAGGGCTAAAGAATACCTTGATAAGGCCAAAAGGGACCGTAAAACTAGGCTAGATTCTAAAAATAAGGAATTGGGCTTAAAACCGGGCGACCTCGTCTTAGCAACAAATGAAAATCAAAAAAAATTAGGTCCTTGGTTTGATGGTCCTTTCTCAGTCATTTCAGCAGCTGGTCCAAATTGCGCCATAAGGGATAATAAGGGCAGACAACGTACATTACCTAAAAACCGTATACGAAAATATGTTAGTTCTTAGAACCGTTGTTTTAGGTTAATTTTTGAAGGCCTGCATTTTAGCATTAAAAATATTGTGTAAATACGTATAATATTGTGTTGTTTAACTCATATTGTTTATTTGGGTTTTAAACTAGATTATTGCTACCTATATTATGATTGGTGCCAATACATGGTAAAGAATACAGCTGTAGATATCGTAGTTTTACTTCCTTTACAGTACTACTACCGCTATATTTTAATCAAGTAAGGTAAAAGTTTAAAACTATAAATAAGTACAAAATAATAAAACAATCAACCCACAAATAAAAATAGCTAGAAACACGCTTTATTTATCATTCCACTACAGATTGTGTGACGTGAGACACCAACGCAATATTAAGAAGTCCCAATTACTCAAATATAATAAATATTTGTAATATCGGGATTCAACTTATTAATTTCTTATTGTATTATTACTATTTACGACTCAACTGAGCTTCCAGAGAATATTTCCGACTTACCAGAAGACCCTGCTTTGGCAAACCCCCTAAACATTGAAGGAAAACTAATTCTACATAGAGGACATTTTTCAATGAACTAATTGTAATATCGGGCTTTAACTTATTAATTTGTTATTATATTATTACTATTTACGACTCAACTGAGCTTCCAGAAAATATTTTCGACTTACCAGAAGGCTTTGCCTTGGCAAACCCCCTAAACATTGAAGAAAAACTAATTCTACAGAGTGGACATATTTTCAATGAACTCTTGCAATCCATGAAAAAATATACAGTTGATTTTGATAGCTTAAAAATTGAACTAATTTTACTGAATGGCAATCCAGAAGCAGAAGTGGCCGAAGACCTAGGAAGCGTATTTAGGGATGCAGTTACTAAATTCTGGGAAACCTTCTATTAAAACTGGACGGAAGGAACGGACTATAAATTTCCATTTATACGGCGTGATTTTGGAGAAGAGGAATGGAAGGCTGTAGCACAAGTTCTAGTTGGGGGTTATAAAAAGGAAAGGTACTTTCTTGTAAAATTGCGCCTGCGTTCATTTTTCAGTGACTACGAAAAGAAATATATAAAACTGATTTAATTGAAAAAAATTTGAAATACGTTAGGGAAACAGATAAAAACTTAATAAAAAAGACTCTTTCTGATTCTGAAACTACAGGCTATGATGATTTGCTTGAAATGTGTTCTATATTCAAATCCAAATGGTTACCAACTAAAGCGAATATAAGGCAAATGATTGAACAAATCGCTGAACAAGGAATTATTCAATAAATGGCATTTGTCGCACATTTCTTTATGTCAGACTTTGAGAGAGATTTTAGTAGTACAACTATTTAAAAAAAAACGAACTGGGACCGACCATAAAGAATATAATTGCCACATTTGATTTAAAAAAAGATTTGTCCGAAATAGATTCTAAAATTTGTAATTTTCTCGAAAAATACATTAAATTAGTGTTGAAAAGACACGTGCTTCATTCCTTCGCTTTTGTACAAGCCCTAATTTAGTGAATCACAAGATTAAAATTAATTTTATTTATACGGAAGGTTGCAAAAGGGTGCCAAATGGCCATACGTGCTCAAATTTATTAGAACTTCCAAATACATATAAAAACTAACATTAAATGCTTCTAAATTCAAATATAATGCCTTGTTTGTTACACGTATTTGGGCAATGGACATTGTTTGATTATTTTCCTTCTAAAACGTTGTTACAAGCAAGTTTTAATTTCTGGGTAGTTTTTAACTTCTACTTAAGAACTACGGCGTTAAAATTATAGTAACATCCCTTAAATGTCGTTACATAAAGTGCAACATTGTTACAAAAGATTAACTGTGTTTAATAAATTAATTGGCAACGTGAGTTATTTTCAGAAAAATATCAAAATAAATGTCATTATTAGATGCCTTTGAGTTGCGAACCTATATTGTCGACTTTACATTAAAGTTAAACTCTGCCGTCGTTCTTTATAATATTTGAATGAAAAGGGAACTTTTTTATACGTATGGAATAAAATACTACTTTTTGAAGAAAACATTACAGGTCTAATGTTTAAAATGCAAATAGACGCCATTTTGAAAGTTTTCTGTTAATAGAAGAAATACATGGTAGCGCGGTATTTGAAAGCACTTAAAACATCCTTAAATTTAATCCCTAAAATACCATTTTAATAGATTTATTGATTTTTTATTGACGTTGAAACTGTAAGATCGGAAATATCGTATTTATCATATTTTCAAATGGGTTCGATCTTTTAAAGCATAAAGCAAAAGTCTACATTTTTTTAAGTTTTATTTTACGAACTATAACAGGGTATCCCACCTTCTCCTATCTTCGCTATTACTCAAGATTTGGAATCGCATTTCTTTGACAAATCAAATACTAATATCATCATCCTCATCACATTATATATAATAATCAAATATAAATCATAAAAAAAAATGAAGTTTACACCCTGTATACAGGGATTCGGATGCATATAGACCCTCATGAAATCCGGATTTTATTTATTTATTTTTAACCAGCCGGTAGATAATGTCGCTTAGGGATGTTGGTATCCCATTTATCCAGTCCTCCCGAACTATTAAAAAAACATATAAACATAAGTTAGAAAAACGCTTAATTTTTGAGATACAAGATAATAGAGTTTAACGTTTCAGTTTATTTTGTTTACCTCACCCGTTTTAAAAAAAAATGGAAAACAAATTCATTCACATAATACTTTTTACTTTTAGCCACAAAATCTGTGGTATATTAACATTTATAGCGTGATGTTTTTTAAGGGTCGCCACCCATTTTAACTTATCAAACTTTTTCATGTTACTAGTTTGGTAAAACTTTGCGACGATATTTTATTTAACTCTTTATTTAGAAACTTTCTGTTCAGGAATTCTACAGTCCCATGGCAAATTTATTTATTTTTTATATTTAATTAGTGTTGTGATTATAACTGTGATAAATATCTATTAACTATTTTAATACAAAATTAATACGTACGTTTTTATTTTAATAAACGTTTCAGTTTTAACAACATTCTTCATGAATCAATTATAATTTTTCTTGCAATGACGCTACAAAAAAGCAGATATCATTTTAACCATGAAATTTTAAAAATATAAAAGGTATTTAGTAGAGTTACAGTCACAACACTAACTGAATACAAAAAAAAGCCATGTACTGTTGGAAAGTTGAATGTATAAACGGCGAAAAATATCGAAAAATGCAAGAGGAATAAGCTCCTAAAGAAATTGATCATTAACATACCGTTTCAAAATTTTACCAGAGTCGTAACATAAAAACATTTGGGAGGATGAAAAGGGTGGCGACTCTGAAAAAACATCACCCTGTAGTAAGTAAACTTCTGTTATATTTTGTATGTATTCCTATACCATGATATATCAAAATATTTGTTAATTAGGTTAAATGTTTCTTTAACAGTGAATCCCTGTCAACCGTTTCCTTTCTTAAAACTTATCTATCAGTTTTTTCTTTTGTGTATCTTTTATTGTATATATTTTCTTATGTATGTTTTTTTAATAAAATAAAAATTTTTTTGCTTTTTTTCAGTAATAGAAATTAATAAAAATCATTAATTATACAGTGTGGGTCTCAATGATCACAACAAATGAGATTTTTTTATTATTAATTTCTCAGATAATGTTATTCTTGATAAAAGTTTGTGCAAAAAAAGTGGTTTTGAAAAACTAAAGTTTTCTTTAAAATGGAATTTCTGTGTTAGCAAAATTAAAGGATATAAAATTTCTCAACCAATAGCCGAGTTCACGTTTTTATTATTTTTAACAGCTAAGGGTATATTTAGGATTAAAATGGGATTTTTTTTATTTTTTTCTAACTGTAATTAATATGAAAAATTTCTTCTTAGCTTTTTATAGCCTATGCTGTGACAAAAATTAATTTTTTTAATTGTTTTTCAAAACCACTTTCTTCTGTTTTTCATACGTACTATATATCCGACCTTAGATAACTGATATCGTCAAACTTATTTTTTGCACCAACTTTTGCTGTTGAAATCTTTATCATAAGGATAGCTAAGATCTTCCTCTGAAGTCAGTGCAGTAATTGCGAAAGGAGGAAGAGTAATTAGATAACTGTGGGTTCCGTAGAAGGTGGGCAATTCATGTTTCTTGATCAGCTTATTTTGTGTACGTTCCATTTCTAAACAACCTGATCAAGTTCTTTCTGTAAAAAAGGAAATGTTATCTAGCGATAATAGTTATATGATATGGCATAACTGAGAACATTTTTCTGCAGAAATAGTTATTTTTATAGCCAATTAATATTAATCTTATTCTTCATATTGTCTCTATTCGTAATTCAAAAGATAGTTTAATATACTCTAACTTAAAGTATATCATAGCAAAAGAAAAATATTTGTTAATGGATTTTTTTATGCTTTTATAGGAAAGTTTATTTTTGATAAAAGGTACTGCATAAAAAAAGTTTTGACGGTCTCAATTTTGGGTCAGATTTAAACGATTAATCGGTGAAAATAGAAAATACGTAAGTTTAAACCCTGATATATATGATCTAATCAAGAGAAGTAAAGATATCTGCAAATGTACCGTGTCGTAATAAAGGGCGAAACTTTTCATTATAATTCGAAACATTTTTAACTCCTCTCGATTAACGTTTAATTGGCCAAAGCAACGTGTTGAACAATATTTTTTACTGTCCCTGATTAAAATTTTAATTCATTTAAATTTTCTAGAAATAATTGCTTATTTCCTGTTTTGTGTCGAGACTTCCAATTTCGGGCGTTCCCGTTTTGTGTCCCGGATTAAAAAGTTCAGTTTTGTACGTTAATGCCCCACATATAAAATTGGTAGCATTGTTTTGTGCGCTTTTAATTATAACCTCTAATATGATTTTTTATTGTACAGGGTTTTTGGTTATAAATGCACCGCCACGTATTTTCATAGATATAAAAATATGTTAAATATAAAAGTTTCTTAAATATGTATTTTTTTTTATTTAGTTGGCCAATATACACAACATCAAAATCAACATCAACTTTGCTTTTTTAAATGTTACATCCTGTATATTATCATCGGCTAAAATAAAACATAGTTTCATTCCGATTTCAACGATATAGGATTAGCTGTTCATATTTACTTTAGTGGATTTTAAAATATTTCGAATTAAAATGGCATTAATTTGCATTGTCGCTTGACTATATTTTTATTATTGTAATTACGAACATTCTTTACATCGAATAACAATAATTAAAATCACAATAACTTAAACGCTTATTGACAGTAGCAACCACTTTATGATTTTAAGTATAATACCGATTATACGAGTATTTATTATCTACAATGGAAAATATTCCCATTCCATTTCCAGATGAAGGGTTTAATGATATTTGCCTCGATATTAGTAGAGTAATAATGTATCCTTCCGACCACCCCCCTCTTACGTTCCTGCTCCCTCACCATGTGACGTCATTTGACCTTGAGGGGCCCCCGCCCACTTGACCTTCCATTTGACCTTGCATTTTTGAAGGTCAATACCCCCTCCTCTTACGTCCCTGCCCCTCACCCGGTGACGTCATTTGACTTTGAGGGTGCCCTACCCACTTGGGTTCATTTGACTTTGAAAATTTGAAGGTCAAGTTGATGCCTCGCCCACTGAAAAGACCTTGAGGATGTTTTGAAGGTCACATTGTCTGACTCTGAAATGACCCTGAGATTTTTTTGGTAGGGGTGTTATACGAAATAACCTTGATAATTTTTTAATGTTAAATTGTTTGACCTTGAGATGTGTCTGGTTGGTGGAGGGTGCTTGATATTAAGTGATGCGTTTGTTATGTAAATGGGTAGGGGGTGTTCGACCTCTATAAAAAGGCTTGGTTAGTATAGAAAACTTCAAATCGAGACGCGAATCAATTGCAGAATGCAAGAAATATTGTGTAGTGTATTCTGAAAGTGCTTTTAGGTATACTATATTCGTGTTTTGACTTTCAATACCCTTATTCCATTTTTAATAAGTATATCAAAGCAAACGTTTGTTGAAATTAATAAAGCGCTTAACGAAGATGTTGAGCGGAGAGCCATAACATCATTAACGGCGGGAAAAGTATATATTATTAAGAAAATTAAGTTAATGATAACACGTTTTGGGGAAATTATTCTGGTAACATTATATGATAGAACTCATAATCAAACTTTTCAATCATTTTCACCAAAACGCGACACGGTCGAAAATATGAATAAGTCGGATGATAAATTCACTTTGACTTATTTAGGGCAGGGCTCGCGAGTATTTGCCAACGGTAATACAAAGTCATTATTAAATTTTGGTGTTTTGGAATAATAATATTTAACATTAAAGGTACCATTGTTGTATTATAATTTGAAAAGCTTATTAAATAAAAAATGTAATAATGAAGTTGTTAGAAACAAAATTCGGAATTATAGATTCCTCACAAATGTATTTCTAATTAGATATGGTTAATGTTGTTACTGAAAGGTATGATTCCGACGTAAGCATTTTGAGCTACGACAATCAGTACTCCTACGTCCGACATTTGGCAGTACAGCTAAGAAGAATGTCTGAAGATATTCTTTTACTTTTAAGTCAGTTTGGAGTCGATGACCGAGAAAAGTATATTAAATATTTTGATGATTCAACCAATTTATCTGTAGGAGCACATATTTGTGAAAAGTATGTATATGGATGTATCACCTTGGATACCTTTTGTTCAGAAATGCTTGAGAAGAATCTAAAGGATTTTTAAAGAAAATTCCGAATGATATTGTGGAGAAATATCGGTTATACGAAGATTTGGGTATTAACGAAGTAACTGCTGAAAAACAACAAGAGGAAAAGTTACAAAAACATGTAAAGTTCAAGTCAAATCTTTAACTAACGTCGCATATCCTTTGAAAAGTAGTGATATTGTAATTCGAGACTATTTCCTTCAAGAAATTCACAAGCTTCGGATAATACTGGCCCAATTATTTAATGAACTGCCTCACAAAATGAATATATATATGTTAGTATGTGCAGCAATATAAGGTATAAAAACCTTATATTGCTGCACTTTTGGAGAAAAAAATAGTTTTAGATAAACATGGGTCGTGTTAACAACACAATTGATAAATTTGGATCTTAAAAGGTTGGCGAAAAAGTGCATTTATTGTGGGGGTCACCAGGAATTGGATTTAAGCTTACTCTAGATGGTCAATATGACAGTCAAGGTAAATATTTAACCAATATCGCCACACCGACCAAGGGTAGCGATGCTGTTACCCTGGATTATACGCTTAAAGAAATTCACCGATTACGTGTACAAATGGCAGATATAATGAATACAGATTTTCTTAATATGGCTCATAGTCAGATGAAGCAGCTTAAAGAAAAAATTGCTAATATTGAAGCAACAAAAAGAGATGTGCTCGAGAGAGTTGAAAAAAGCGAAATCAGAATGCGTGATCTAGACAAAAAAGTAGTTATGTTAATTTCAGAATTTAAAGTGAAGGCAAATCAATATAGCTCCAGTTTGTCGAGAACTACTCATATATGAAGATAATAATATTTTAATTTATAATTATACAAGTACTTCAAAATACAAGAGTTCTAAGCACACTACACCACAACTTGTTACGTTCTGGACGCGCGTTTCGCTAACCAAGTTAGCATCATCAGCAGATGATATAAACTAAAGTAACTTATCCTAACCGAGACTATTTATAGGTAAATGTGGTCACACTTGGTTGAGCCCGACTGCACCGTTGTCAAGTAAACAATAGAGGGGACTATAGGGAACAGGACCTCTGTCTTTATTTAGTGCTTTCTTACCACATTTAACTATTTCTATACTCTCAAATGCATCCAATAATCTATTATTAGATACATTTTTAATCAACTTAAGATTATTTATTCCTATTTGGTGATTGTTTTCTAAAGCATATTGGGCAACGCTTGACTTTTCTGTTCTTCCGTATCTTAAATGTGCCATGTGTTCTTTAAAACGAATGTTTATGGGGCGTTTAGTTTGCCCAACATATTTTAGATCGCAGTCTTACAGCTAATTTCATAGATGCCACTCCTCTCCTTCAAGTCGACTTTGTCTTTAGGGTTTCCAAGGAGATTTTTCAAACTGTTCTCCGTTTTGTAGGCTACTCTAAAACCTATGTTTTTAAATACTTTTTCTAGACCTCTCGTATATCTGGGATCATATGGGATTACTACGAACTTATTGGGAGCCTCAGGTGCTTGAAGAGTAGTGGCATCTTTTAACATTTTCTTATACTTACGTCTATTTACTAATTTATGTACAAAATTACCATTATATCCATAACTCTTAGCTATATTTTTAATCCGTTCATTTCATTGTTAAAACGTTCTTTGCTTAATGGAAAATTGACTAATCTGTGAGTTAAGAAATGAAATGCTGCCATTTTGTGTTTACGGCAATGAAATGAGTCGGATGTTATATACCTATCAGTATTAATAAATTTGCTATAAATATCAAATTCTAATTTATCGTTATTTCTAATAACTAACGTGTCGAGAAAATTGTTCTCCTTTTCGTACGTAAAATTAATAGAAGGATATTTATTGTTTAATGTTTCTAAGAAAGTGTCTAAATTTTCTGTTTTAGTATCAAAAATAGCAAATATATCGTCTACGTATCTATACCACACCCTTGGGAAATACTTGAGTTTTTTTTTAAACTAGGTTTCTAATCTACCCATAAACAAATTTGCAAGGAACTGAGATAAGCAATTGCCCATCGCAGTTCTCTCAAGTTGTTTATAATATTTATTGTTGAACTGAAAAAAATTTTGATTCATACATAATTTTGTAAGAAGTAAATATTCATCAATAATTTCTTTCTTCAAATTATTGATTTCAAGTAGTTTCTTTAGGTACTCTAAACCTAGTGGTATGGGTACTTCTTACAAAATTATGTATGAATCAAAATTTTTTTCAGTTCAACAATAAATATTATAAACAACTTGAGGGAACTGCGATGGGCAATTGCTTATTTCCGTTCCTTGCAAATTTGTTTATGGGTAGATTAGAAACCCAGTTTAAAAAAGAACTCAAGTATTTCCCAAGGGTGTGGTATAGATACGTAGACGATATGTTTGCTATTTTTGATACTAAAACAGAAAATTTAGACACCTTCTTAGAAACATTAAACAATAAATATCCTTCTATTAATTTTACGTACGAAAAGGAGAATAATGGGCAATTACCTTTTCTCGACACGTTGGTTATTAGAAATAACGATAAATTAGAATTTGATATTTATAGGAAATTTACTAGTACTGCTAGGTATATAACATCCGACTCATTTCATTGCCGTCAATACAGAACGGCAGCATTTCATTTCTTAACTCACAGATTAGTCAATTTTCCATTAAGTAAAAAACGTTTTAACAATGAAATGTATCGGATTAAAAATATAGCTAAAAGTAATGGATATAATGGTAATTTTGTACATAAATTAGTAAATAGACATAAGTATAAGAAAATGTTAAAAGATGCCACTACTCTTCAAGCACCTGAGGCTCCCAATAAGTTCGTAGTAATCCCATATGATCCCAGATATACGAGAGGTCTAGAAAAAGTGTTTAAAAACGTAGGTTTTAGAGTAGCCTAGAAAACGAAGAACAGTTTGAAAAATCTCCTTGTAAACCCTAAAGACAAAGTCGACTTGAAGGAGAGGAGTGGCATCTATGAAATTAGCTGTAATGACTGCGATCTAAAATATGTTGGGCGAACTAAACGCTCCATAAACATTCGTTTTAAAGAACACATGATACATTTAAGATACGGAAGAACAGAAAAGTCAAGCGTTGCCCAACATGCTTTAGAAATCAATCACCAAATAGGAATAAATATTCTTAAGTTGATTAAAAATGTATCTAATAATAAATTATTGGATGCATTTGAAAGTATAGAAATAGTTAAATGTGGTAAGAAAGCACTAAATAAAGACAGAGGTCCTATTCCCTATAGTGCCCTCTATTATTTACTTGACAACGGTGCAGGCGGGCGCAACCAAGTGTGACCACATTTACCTGTAAATAGTCTCGGTTAGGATAAGTTACTTTAGTTTATATCATCTGCTGATGATGCTAACTTGGTTAGCGAAACGCGTGTCCAGAACGTAACAAGTTGTGGTGTAGTGTGGTTAGAACTCTTGTATTTTGATCTATCGTCCACCACAGGTTCCAGTGTTAGGACGTATCAGTACTTATTTAAATAAAACAAGGTTGAAGCTCATGATGTATTTATTTTACTAGTAACCTTAACCATTATACATATTTTGATAGGTTAGAGAGTATTACCAAATCAACTATTTTAAACAATATCTGATTCATCAATCCAGCTTCATAAAAACATCCTTTAATAGGCTAACCTTCTGCTGATTCCAAGAAGTATGTTGGTGGATTGGTAATGTTAACTTTCCGATTTTAAACTGTTCCGTTGACCATGAGGGTGTATTATCAAAGACGCTTTTGTATTTGCTTATACGAACTACGTCACCCAAACGAAATTTGAACTTTTTGGGAACGACTTTTATCTGACTGTATGCATTAATACGTGTGGTGGATTTAAAGTTTATTGGTTTCATACCAATAGTACGATGCTTCGTACTGTTATAGGTTTTTGTGATCGACGGCAAAAGTTGTATCCATTTGTAGGAACCTCTAACTGAAAATTCCTTGTTAAGAAACTTTTTGAGCGTGCATACGACTCGTTCAACTATACCTGCTTTTTTAATGCTGTACGTCGAATAATGATTAATGTTGTATTCCTTGACAAGATTTTGGAATTTGTTATTAAAACATTCTTTACCCTGATCGCTTTGCAGATTTGTTACTGTATATCTGGCTTCTTCAAAAATGTCTTTCATTGCTTTAGTGACTTCAACCCCAGTATTGTTTCTAATTGCCCCAGTATAGACAAATTTGGAGTAGCAATTTATGCACACTAGGATATAACGATAGTTATCGTTTTCATTTGTATATTGTTGCATTTCGGCCAAATCTATTTGTCATCGTACCCTTTAATGAAAGTGCGTCTTCTAGGAAGTTTTTTTCTCGCTGATCTATCAAAGTCATTGACAATTTCTATTTTTTCACTGCTAGGATTCATAGTTTCAACTCACGTCTCATGAGATACTGATCAAATTAGGTAATTACTTAATAAATTATACCTTCCTCACGGAGTTCTTCGATAATTGACACTATTTCATTATCGTGTCCGGAATGACCAGCTATCTTTAAATTCCATAGCAATCGTAACCGTTCCACTAATTCCTTCGGTTTGTTCCAATAAACGTAGTTAATATTTTTCGGTAAAACACGATTTTTTAATGGTATTGCCACTTCAGCATATGTGTTTTTTTCTTGCGATCCCACTTCCCAATCGATTTCCTGTCATTAACGGTTTTATAATCTGTTTAGATTTTTTCCACTTGATTTCTTGTAATCCCCGCATCTCGTCATAGCCTTTGTACGCTGCATTTGTCAACTGTAACATATTTTATAGGTTTCTAAGGCTTCTAGAGTCATCTTTTCTAATACCGACGGATTTTTTAAGAATATTAGGTCGTAAATTTCCGCATTTCCTTCAAATGTTGCAATATTCTTAGCTTGACGCCATAATGTCGTTTAACAGGAGAAAAACATATTTCCAAATTACCCATATACTTTTTATATTTTACTTTTGGATCACAACGTTCCCCATAAACCGTGTCAAATCGGGATGGTTTTGTTTTAAATTCATTTAAGTATGTATTAATTATAATATCTGGAGATGTATGAAGCTTCATTAGGGTATTAGTTAATGCCGTAGATTTGTTTGAGGGAGATGGTGTTGCATAGATTCCATCAAACGACTCGTTTTTTCGGGCTTCCACCGATGTTTCAGAAATATACTTATAACGCGTTGCGGATGTGCTGATGTTTTTAACGGAGGATTCTCTAAAATGTGCTTGCTTGGCTAACCTAAAGGTTCTGTGGATGTGCTGGCAGCTTTGGAAAGTTTTTGTTTTTTCTTAATATATTTTTGTTTTACAGCATCGGATATAGAAGTCAAAGGTTGAGCAATCGGCTCATAAAATTTTTCTAATTCAAATTTAACTTGTGTTTGAGTAGCTCTAATTTGTTGAATTAATAATTGTATAATATCCCGTTTCTCACATATTACATCAACAAATATGAAAATGGTATTTGGCTTGGCATCGGATGGTTCCACGATATCTGTTCTGTTGCTAAAAGTGTAATAACCAAAACCCTTGATTGGTGTGAAGATTTTTCTGAGATATTCGTATTTGGGCTGATACCGCGTCTTTGAATATACGTAAACATTTTCAGAGTACAATCCTAAAGGGTGTGTAAGCAAAGCAATCATTACATTGGGTTTTCCACAATTGGAAGGCCTATTAGCAATTCACGAATGGAGAATTGTAACAAAGGTCCTTGCCGTCGCCTCACATTATTCCCTACATGTTCAGATCCAACTTTTGCATCAAGATTATCTATTTCTAGTTTATGTTACAGCTTTACGATTTAGAAAGGTGCATGCATTAGAGTTACAAGTGCCATATTTTAAAGGTGTATATATGAGAGATTCACTTCCTCGACGTGGTCCCAGATGTTATAAATCTGCTATTATTAATTTGTTATATAATAGTATAAGAGAAGTTGGAACGCATTGAGTAGCGTATCGAAAAAATAATCCAGAAGTTACATATTACGACAGTTTCGGTGATTTGCCACCACCAATTAATTTGATTCGATATCTGCAAATGGATCGGGAAGCAGCAAAAGAAATTTACTATACATACGATCGACAGCAGAGATTTGGAACAGTCTTGTGTGGATATCTATGCTTAAAGTTTCTCGTTTCTCTCTAAGTCGTAAAAAAATCAGTATATCGTTAACTCCCCATATGGATCGAGATGGTTATAAAAAGATGGTTTCATCGTTGAAAGCACATCATCGTTCCGGTAGTTTATTAAAAATCACTTCTAAAGAGTTAAAAAATATGCCCAAGGAGGTAATGATTGCTTGTTCCCCAAATGAAATCACACTTGTTTGGGATAAATTACCAGAATATGAAATGTGACATCGATGTATTGAAGTATCAATATTGTACGGACCATTATACTGGCAATAATTTAAATGTAGATGGAGCCGATGGACCAGCACCTAGAATATTGTTTTGCTGCTACTGTAAAATACATGATGTAAACATTACAGAAAAAAAAATGGTTTAAAAATTCGGAACGGAGGAAACGACGTGCTAGTTTGAGCCGTTTAAACTGCTGCAGACGACAATAAAAGGCAAAAACAATTGATTTTTTTTATCGGTCATGTCGTACACATTCACTCTAACAGGACGCTCAAGCGTGTTAAGTGTAGACTTTTACCCGCCATTAGAACTGACTCCAATAAATAAATATGGGCTTGCACTTGTTGGATTTTACACAAGAAAAAAAATGACAAATCTTCACCAACTATAAAGTTAACAATCCCCCCAGGAGTATATGAAGTGTACGAGATTGAAAAAGCAATGAAAACTGCTTTACAAGTATCCGCAAAAGAAAATGATGATAAAATATTTTCAGTAACACCCAATAATAACACACTGAAAGGTGAAATAAAAACAAAATGCATTATAGATTTTACAGGAGAAAACTGTATTGGTAAGATGTTGGGATTTGATCGTATATTGTTAATAACGAATAACCAAAAACATGAATCAACCTCTCAAGTAGACATTATGAAAGTATGCATAATACGTGTTGATTGTAATGTAATCTCTGGGGCAAACTTGAACTCACAAGAATAATATATTTTATTCGAATTTGATATTGATATTGAACCGGGTTATAAAATATCAAAAGAACCTGCAAACCTTATTTATTTGCCGTTGAAGCCTAAAGGATGTCAGTTCATTGACAACATTACTCTACGCATCTTGGACGATAACAGTGATCTTATCGATTTCAACGACTAGAAGATTATTATTAAACTGGAGCTAAAGAAACTAGCGTAAGGATGGGTTTTCGTTACAATCGCAAAAAAATAACGTAAGACTTGTCATAACGCCAATCAACTTTAAAAAAATTCGTGTTCGAAAAAATTGTAAAGTAAAATTTAATTTTCAGTTGCGAGTAAAAAAAAAGTAAGAGTTGTCGTAACGCTAATCAACTTTAAAAAAATGCGTGTTCAAAAAAATTGTAAGGTAAAACTTTAGTTTCACTTGCGAGTAAAAAATTAAAAAAAATAACGGAAGACTTGTCGTAACGCTAATCGACTTAAACCATTTTATTAATTTGGATGGCTCATGCCAAGCGTGTAGTGACGCGGGTGACGACTTGGGGCCGCCGCCGCCTTTAATCGACTTAACAGTCGATGATGATGATGACGTGCCAGTTGCACGTCTAGTCCCCATAGCTGCACGTCAAGCCCCCAAGATTAGGCCATACGCTAGACCCAGACCAACCAGCTCCTAAGTCAGTCCTGGAGGCTCGACGTCGTCGAGCAGAGCAACGGGATACTCTCGACGACCTCTTAGAGAACATCGCCGAGCTTCCCGGAGAACAGGACGTTTTCAATGAACTGGTCCGGTAAGAGACAAGTAAGGCGTGTACACACGCCACCCACCCCTGCTCCAATGCAAAAATCCGTCCTTTTCAGACGACAAAATACTTTGAGCGTAGTGGAGTAGACCTACTGGGATACCAATTAAAAAAAAACGCGCCTTTAGCTCTACTTCATGGGTTTTAGTCCTAGAGTGGTGAGGAAACGAGCCTAAGTATAAACATAATTGGAGTGTTCATTTACCAGTGGTTGGAACACACAGGACACAGCGAGCGCCCGAATACATTCCGGCAAGCAACAAACATTTCAGGGTGTACAAAATCTTTTGTTAACATTATATTTAATAAATAGTTAAAAATAACAGTAAAGTAAATAATGTTGTGTTAGATTGAATTAGTTTATCTTGCTCTTATTCTCATAAAGTAAGTTTAGTTTGCGAAAAAAACAATATTTTGGGGGAGACAACTTTTTCAAAGCTTTTATTTAAAATTTAAATGAAATAAATATCTTTCTTTTTATAATAGAATTTTAATTATATATTTTTTAGATTCAGAAAACTAAAATATATAACAACGATAAAGAGGTTCAGGTACCGACTATTTGCCTGACAAGAGAAGACGATGTCGTTATTACTGTATATTATAGCTTTTAGTACACTAATACTTTTCAAAATATATTTGTAATAATTCTTGATATATTAAAACTTATACTAAGGTTCTTTTGAGGGACTAAAAAAACAAAAACTTTATAATATACTTTTTTCATTTATTAAACAATAATCATTTAAAATTATCTAAAACTGTAAAAATATATATATTTACAATAAATTGCTGAGGTAACTCGTCTTTCTCCGACGGGCTTCGGCACGCTTCCGCTTAACCAGCAGCTCCGTTTCCATCAACGTTATTTCCAAGCTTTTTTGTATCTTAAGTGTTTGGCTCATTAGCTTAATTGTTTCATTCAAGATACTTCGCTCAATTTCATCAGCAAAGTCCTCCAACCACAGCGGCATTGGAGACGGAGGTCCTGATTCTGCGACTGTTTCCCGTTGTGTTACTTCAGTTTGATCCATTTCTACAGTTGACGACGAGGATGGTGCAGGTGCTGGTGACCACGATGAAGATGACGAGGCAGCAGGTGGTAAAAACGATGTTATCACATTCCTTATCTGATTATCAGGAAAAATCTGGAATCGCGAGATTGCTTAATACCACGACTTTTGGTTCTTCTTCAGCTATTGCTGTTGGTGTTGTTGTCGCACTTGCTTCAGAGGGAAGGTCCATTTCCTGAAGTAACTGGTCGAACAATTAGTCTATATCGAAGTCATCCACCGATACTGTCGAAATGTTGAAATTTGCCCCACTCGTCAATACGTCAACAACCTCTTGAGTGGAGTTTATTGCTGGTAGTGATGCCATTTTTTATTTTTATAATTAAAATTTTACTTGAAATAATTTTTGTACAATATATTTCGATGCTAGCGAAGAACTGCTTTACTACATCGAGCTCAAATCGTTTTATACACCACACGCAGCCCCTTCCATTCTCGACACCCCCTTTTACTCGACACACCCTACTCCAATTCATGCGTACGGATAATTTCAGATGTGTATATAAAAGCTTCTTGTATCTTGCTAAACCATTCCATTCTCAAATAGATACTTACAACATACCACATGTGTGACGTATGCATCATTAGAGAAAATTTTCAAACATACCACGATGTATGTAGGGAGAAACTTGCTAACTCAAGTGACCCCTCTGATCTATTAACCGAATTGCTTTGTAAATTAATTAATATCTGTCATTAGGGTATGATCTATTGTGATCACTACCTTGATGGGTTCATGGAATTTCCAATTTTTGAATCTAATATTGCAGATATTGAAGATGATATGGGCAAGATTCACCTCTTCCTAGTATATCATTTGGATGGTATGCCATTTGAAGAGTAATTTTTTAAATAATGTGGGTTTATGGTTTCAAATTTCCTTTTTCCCTTAAAAAAGGGAATGGAGTGCAACAACGAGCTCAGTTCACGACTGGCAGCCCCGTTAAGGAATTATTTTATAGCTTCATTCACGAAAAAATAATCCCAACCGGAAGCTATTGTTCTACTGCAGGGTAGCTTGTACTGTTAAAATTTTTTATACAGGGTTCGAACACGGTCGACCCTTGAGGACTACTTCCGGGGTGTCCTGTAATACTCTTTTGCACTTTATTTTTTCTAAGTACGGACCTGCGCTCCAAGTCAACGTTGAGGTCAATGTCGCCCTCGCAGATTGAACTGAGGGCGACTCTGGATTTCCCATCCTGACTCTGTTTATGAGGAGAGAAATCCATTTCTAAGGGGGATTCAGGAGTTTTTATATCTCTTATGGGTAATTCCAACGAACTGTCATTAAAGATTGTTCGCAAAGTATCGCGCTTGCGGCTAGTATTATCGAGCAACATGTTTGAATTAGGAGTGGTATCTTTGTTATAATTAATATTTTGTAAATTAAGATTTGAATTATGATTAATTATGGAAGAGTCTCTTGGGTATTCTCTTCCTCGGGGCACCTCCATGGAGAGGTCCTCCACGTAGGTGGCTCCGGCAAATGACTCATGTAAATATGGTTTAAATGAATCGTCATGTCTGAGGTAATAGTCAGGGACGTCGTGAGACCAGCTTGACAAGCTTGTCAGGCACCCACCACTCACCCGAGGAACATTAGGATGGTCGTTTTCCCCTCGCCAGAGAATCGAGTGAGCTTTTGCTCAAAGAGGGGGACGGTGTTACTGGGCATAGTGAAGGCTGATCTACCGTGCTTGGGAACCACGTCAGATGTTGAGGTGGCCATTGGTAGTCAGTAAGAAAAATTTAGATTAAAAAATTCAAAGTCCAGCCCTGCTGGACAAACAAATTAAGAGCAACGTGAGTCAGTCGGGGTAAAGTCACTTAAAACTAAGAAACGTCACCGGAGTGGATTCCTATCTCTTAGCCTATTTTTATTTACAAAAATCTTAATGATTTATTTACTTATAAATTCCTATACTTATGGCTCTTGCCGTGTGTAGGCTTTTCTAAGTCCGTACACCACTGAAATATTTCACCTTTCGATCTTTAAGTCGAAACGTTTAAAGAAAGCACTACGCACTGTCACCTGAAGTGTTCGTGTAGGCACTTTAAATTGTTTAAGTTTATTTAGTTTATTGTTTATATGTTGAGATTTTATTTAAAAAGTTCGCTCAACAGTTTTGTCCTTACAAAACAGGTAAATGACCACAGTTATCTGTGCACTGTCTTTTTGCTCACTTTTCAGTTTTTTTACTCAAATAAAAATTAGAATAACAAATCGCTCGTATTTGTTATTAATTGTTATAAAAATCAAAAACACTGTGAGTGCTCCAGTAAAGTCTTTACAGTAACAACTTTAAAAATCAATATACAATATTTACTTAGTCTAATCGAACTAACTAAATGAATATCTTTTTATTTACTTAAAATGAAAAATATGTATTTATTTATTAATAATAAAATAATTAAAAAAGTTTCAAATAATATATATATTTTATAATGGCAAAGCACAAGAAAAATGTTTAAAATAAAATTTTCAAAAATCAAATTAAAAAAGATATTCTGATTCAAGCTTGCCAATTTCCCTAATCTAATTATCTACCAAATATTAATACTAATAAATTAAAGTTTTAGCAAAAATATTTAACAGTTTATATCTTATTTATATACAAAATTCACAAAAATATATTTATCAAATCAAAGTCAATAATAAGGCACGGATTTCTAAGTGTCCCTTAGAATAAACAATCCTCCTCACTCAGGAGAGATTCAGAACTCCAGGGACTGATGTGCTAAGTCTCTGGAGGGATCGTTAAACATTTAAAAGAGAACGGATTCACCAAGCGTACTTAATCCTAGAACCCTATTCTAACTTTTACAAGATCAAGTGTTATATTTACAATTTGTTTAAATAATTAAGTTTATAAATATTACAAAAATCAGAGAATATCCAATATCAGGTTTATGTCAAAATCAGTTTACAAAGTGTGATTCGCCCAACTAAGGGTAGATCACAAAATACAAATCAAAGTCAAGATATGTCACAAGATAATTACCAAATTATGCAGTCAAAATCGGTAATTTAAAATCATAAGTTTTAATGACAATTTATGAAGTGAGCAATTCGTTAAAATCAAAGTTATAAAAATATAAATCAGCAAATTTTAGAAAATAAGCAAAAGGTGAGCAGTTTTACGTTTCAAAAATTTAAAAAATATTAATGATAAAATGTACGCCAGAAGCACAACAAAACAAACACTAATGAGCACTAGTTGAAATTAAGCCTCCGGTTACTTAAATCGGAAACTTGATCTGGAGAACTAACTGAGCTTGGAGAACGCTTACTAAGAGGAGACCAGAGCCTTAGCCTTACCTATATCTTCCTCACGTAGTTTAGACAGCCAGTATTTTTGCTCTTCCAGATGCCTCCTACTAGGACATAAATCAAGAGAACCTGATTTAATTCCCTAGGACGATCTTAACGATCTAAGCCCTACTCAGAACCAATGTGCAAGGGAACCTTTCAGTACAGAGACCCGGCGAAATCCAACGGTGGGAACAATAGTGCAAGGTTCCTCTAGTTGTCTTCGGCTGTATCACTAATAGGGATATAAGAAACGCACTAGTTATACTGCTACCGGCGCTTAGGAGGACTTATGAAATCACTTGACACTAATATCACTGGCGATGGCTGAGAACGAAATGCTGAAGATTCAACAATCGGGATCGTCTTCTATAATGTGTTAGCTGTATTAGCTCTTACACCTATTGAGTCATCGGGGTAGTATTCTGGCTTGAGTTGGGTCGGTTAGAACATCTGCATTGGGGGGGGGATGTGGGATGGGGTCGGGGTCGGGGTTAGGGAGAAGGTACTACTAAGCTATCCTTGGGGAGCTTGTATCTTGTGTGATGTGTAGATGTAATTAAGTTGTTAACTGAAGATTCAATTGTCTCGCCATTTTTATATGTTTGCAGCGTCGACGTCACGGTTACACCTTTTTGTCAGCTATGGACCAATCACGGCCATTCTAGGCGGAGTTCCGTGAACGAAATTGTAAACTTTTTGGTTTATTTTTTGGCAAGGATTTTTAGACACAACATCTCCCGAGAAACTTTGAAGTCCTGTGGGAACGTTGTTTTTGAGTTGTTTTCTTGTTTTCGATTTTTCCCAGTAATAGCATTGCTTAATGCGTATTCTGGCCAAGTTTCATTAATTTCTGATAATTTTTTATTTTTTTAAATAAAAAATTCGTACAGGTCTGAAAGTTTGTCAAACGATGTTTCTTTAATTGATATTTATGCCAGTAAAAATTGGGATTTTTCCTATGCGTGGTTTTCGAGATCTGGGAATTTTTTCACCAGGACCTGGTGCTTTTCTTCCGAGGTCTATTTTCTGCTTTTTTATTAGTTTTTTCACAAAATGTTTTATTATATAAAATGCTTCCTTTGTTTAGGGCTTTCATCCTGTGAAGGTTCCAATTGGATATTTTAATTTTTGATTTTTTGTTTATTCGAAAATTCGTCCAAAAAAGTCCAAAAATGAAAAATTTTTCTTCCACAAATTTTTTTGCTACGAAGTTGAAATTTTTTGATATCTTATAGTTTGGGTCATTTTAAATATTTTCTTCCTAGTGACTTTTTTCTCTAGGAGTTCGCGTTCAGGAGTTATGGACGTGGCATCCTTTTCGAGGTGTGGCGACCTTTTCGAGATGTGGCGTTCATACATCAACTTGAAATTTGTACAAGGTAGCCCTAAGGGGTCTCTTTCAGATAGTCCTTACGGCCCTTGAATGCCTTTTACAGAAAAAAAATTATTAGAGTTTAAAATTAAAATTTAAAAAAATAACGTACTTGTAAATTTGGATTTTAAATTTAAAAGTGGATTTTCTCAATTGTTTATGAACGGATTTTGATGATTCTTCTACTGAATTGTTTGCTTTGACAATGGCTTTTTCGAAATGTAAATATTTTGGAAAGATATTTAGATTTAGGTTTTTGAAAAATTAAAACATTTTTATTTCTGATAGAATTAATTGATATAATTGAAAGATTTTTACGTAGGCGTGAAGCGCATAAAAAACTCATCATTTCTACAACGTTTCATTAAATTATCTTAACGAGAAGTATTTTAAATTAATTAATATAATTATAGAAATTCTAGAATCGATTAGCCCAATCCAAGCTCGGCGTGGTCGATCCCGATTGGTCCGAAGGTACGAGTTCTGTATTTCTATTGGTCGAATTTTTTTCCATCGAACTTTCGAGATTCGGCGTGGAAATTCGTTTACATTCGATTTGTTTTGGTGCTCTAGAAGATGATTTCTAGGCCTGTTTCCATTGCCTGTTATGTATAACCTTATAGGGATACTTATTCTTACATTTTGGCCTTGTTTTATTAGTATATATTATTTAAATCATTCAAAAAATGCGATATTACGACACTATTTAGAAAATATCATTTTGGATTTTAAAAATATTTTATTAAAATTCTATTACAAAAAAAAGACATTTATTTCATTTAAATTTTAAACATAACTTTTGAAAAAATTGTCTTCCCCAAAATATTGAATAAATCGTAAAGATTATTTGCTTTCGTAAAGTAATGATAACAATCAAAGCAGTATGTTTTCATTGTAATAAACCTTAAGACTTATTGCAATTCAAACTACGTTGGATACACTTTCTACTAAAGTGATAACTACTATTTTTTAACGACGATTTGTCGTCCTGAAAAGGACGGATTTTTGTATGGGTCAGGTGAGGTGGGGGGTGGGTGTATACATCTTATTGGCCCAAGACATATTTTTACACTCTATACAATTACGAAGTAGAGTCTGCATTCCCTTCCGGAGTATTATCTGGGACATCCGGAACTACCCACCAAATACTCTGCTGGCCCTTCAAACTCTCCACGTGGTGATGAAGGACTCCACCAACTTGACGAGTCAGGCAGATTTGCTTCCGCAGACTCCTCTTCCTCACTTTCTTCGTCCGACGAGGGTTCATTTTCTGGCCATCTTTGGACCATTTCAAAGGATTCCCCATCGGAATCAGATGAAACGGGAGAATCTGGTCGGTTATTTACCCGAACTGTCTCTATACTAAATACCGAAGAGTTAGAAGACATGTTCCTTTCGTTCACTGTTTGAGTTTAACAGAAATCTTAAACGTCTGCCTTATTATCAAATTAGCGCGCATCCATTCTTGTCATCTACCCCTCCCCAATGACTAAGTATCCTACTGTATAAATACTCCTTATACATGGCCGATATCTTCTATATTTTGATTGTAACAAATACCATCCACATGTCTGATGAGGGTATAGTTGCGGACGGAAATCTTGGCTCTGATGCTTTTGAGCTGGACGTTACTCGAGCCATTTTTTTTTTTTTTTTTATTGTAAGGACGTAGCCGATGCACGCATCGGACAAGTGGCCCTTCTGAAACGTACACTACAGAATGCTAAACATTCCAAATGGTACGAATTCGCATGCAAGGTCAAATAGATAAAGTAAAAAGTAAAATAGCAGTAAGAGGCATGTCGAATAGAAATAAAGAAAAAAAAAACAACACACAATAGCTTGTCAAAAAAGCAACACAATACATAAATAATTAAAATACAAGTGAATGAAAATAGATACAAAGTATACATACATATAAAACAATCATAAAAGCAATTCGTTTAACCGCCTTTTAAGCTGTAAAGTGCTTAAACTGAAAATGTCATAATCAGGGAAGTGACGATTGTAATTGCGTACCAGTCGATCGACAAATGTGCTAAGCCCATAATTTGTACGATGGTATCCTTCAAAAAGTTGAGATTGCCTTGTTCTCCTAATAGGAACCAGAAATGCGACCGACTCAAGCAACATCGGACAGTCAATATCTCCACTGAGCAGTTTGTGAAGAAAAACTAGAAGTGCCTTCTTTCTTCGAAACTCAAGTGTTTGAAGGCCACGCAGAAGAGCCCTGGTATTATATGATAAACCCTGGTACGGAAAATTAAACTTATACAAAAGGTATTTGGCAAATCTATTTTGGACTTTTTCGATATGGCACTGATACGATGGACTCCAAACTGTAGAACAATACTCCAGAACGCTGCGAACAAGTGAGTTATAAAGACATCCAATTGCTTTAGTATCTGTGACATGTTTTGTTTGCCGCTTTATAAAGCCCAACAGCCTGAAACCCTTCAGCACAATACTATCAATGTGCAGACCAAAAGTTAAATTCTCATCAAAAACAACGCCCAGGTCTGTAAAGGAACTAACAACTTCAAGACTCACGTTATCTATGAAGTAGGAGGAGAGTATGGGTTTAATGCGTTTATGAAAACGGAGCACTTTAAATTTAGAGACATTAAGAAGAAGATGGTTAATGTTGCACCATTTAATAAGCTTTTCCAAGTCCGATTGGAGTGGATTAGATTCAGAGGAAACTGGTGAAAAGAATTTTAAATCGTCTGCGTATAAGAGACACTTAGACACTTTAAAGCATGATAATATATCATTTATAAATAGTAGAAAGAGAATTGGACCAATATGAGAGCCCTGTGGGACACCAGATGTCACAACAACCTCTCTAGAAATTGAACCACATACGCTAACTCGCTGACGACGATTGAATAAGTACGATTCTATCCATTGCAGATAGGTTCCAGAAAAACCAATTCGCTGCAATTTGAATAACAGAAGCTGATGGCAAACCCTGTCAAAAGCCTTCGATATGTCAGTATATATAACATCGATCTGTTGACCAGCCTCAACCGATGTTGTTAAGTAATTCTGGAAAATTGCAAGATTTGTAGTTGTTGAGCGACCACTATAAAAACCGTGTTGCATACTAGTGATGTAGTGCTTTAGAAACTCAAAGATATGATCCGTGATAATTGCCTCAAACAGCTTTGGTATATGCGAAAGCAAGGAAATACCTCTGTAGTTTTTAATATCGCTCTTATCCCCAGATTTAAAGATCGGCATGAGAGTGGAAAACTTCCAAATTTCGGGAAAGGAGCCCAGATTAAAAGATTTCTGAAAAATTTTACAAAGGGGCCGAGACAACGACTCGCAGCAACGTTCCAATAAAATAGTGGGAACTCCATCTGGACCAGCCTTTTTAGAAAGATCAAGGGTTTGTATTTTATTGCAGATTTCTGCCTCTGTAATACAATAGGTTGATAGTAATTTTCCCGAACAGCTTATAGGGCCATTCTTGCTAAAATCTAAACTACGGTGACGTGAATAGCAAGACTCAAAGTGAGTGGCGGAGGCATTAGCGATGTTATTCGAACCGGTAATTTCCTCTCCGTCATAATTCATGACAGTGGGCAGCCCAGAGTCTCTTCTCAAATTACAACCAAAAATGCCTGATATTCTCTGGGATAAGCAATTCAGTTTGTGTGACATATGCAAGATAGCACATATCAGTCCGAAGCTTAACCTCACGTCATATGTCGCAGTAATCAAGATAGTCAACATCTTTATTGGACCTTTTATATTTTTGGTATAGACGATTCTTTTGTCCAATAAGTTTTCTCAGAGGAAGGTCGAACTATTTCGGATATTTACAGTCGACTACCGTTTTCTTGGGGACACAATTATTGATACCTTCAAACAAGACCTCATAAAAGAGTTCAACCATTTTGTTTATATCAGATTCTACTGATAAAAAAGACCAGTCGGATTGGTTGTAAAAAAGGTTTAGATTGTGGAAATTCGCTTGATGAAACTGATAAACGCTAACTTCATTAGAATTTTTCATTTAAGAAACATATGTAATTTTAAAATTTATCTCAATTGCTGGATGGTAGGGATCAATGTTTACGAGGGGAAAACCAGATTTTAAAATGGAGGCATTGACAAAGTCACTGGCAAATATCAAATCCAGAATTCTGCCCATGTGATTGCACAATGAGTTCATTTGCTGCAATTCAAAAAAGCTCATTGAAACAATAAGAGTGTCAGAAGCTGAAGATAGCAGAGATTTTGGAACAAGTGTGTTATCCTCATAAACCCATTCCACCGAAGAAAGATTAAAGTCCCCGAAAACAAAAAATGTGTGACTATCGTATCTGTTTCTCAACGACTCGCAGGTATCACAAAAAGACTGATAGCACTCCTGGCTAGAATTGGGTGGAAAATAAACGCAGCCCAAAATCAAACTTGCATTGCCCGCGCGCACCAGGACCCAAACATCATCAAAGTCCATATAAGTAGGAGTAGTAACCAGAATTACATGAAAAGCACAAGAAACGGCAATCAACACTCCACCGCCGCGATGACACCCTAGTTCCTCATAACTCCTATCTCTACGAAAAACTACATATTTGTTATTAAAAATTTCGTTCTTTGAAATATCCGCGTTAAGCCACGTCTCAGTGAGACATATCAAGTCATAGTCGCAAGACAAAACTGCAAGAGAAATCTCACCAATCTTTGTGCGAAGCCCTCTGACATTCTGGTAGAACATGACAAGACTGTTCAGTTGTGGCGAAGCATTTGTAATTGGTGTCAGAGTTGTTGCTGACTTGTCGGTGAAATGAGAAAAGTTGATTCGACGTTGGTTGTGTTTGAAGATTTCTCAGGTTGGACTGGAAAACCACGGCACAAGAGACTGACCAGCTCTGCCCTTTCGACATAGCACATAAGGTGTTCGTGAGTAGTCAAGGTAAGAGAAATAAAGCTGACGAGCTCCTGGACAAGTTGTTTTTCCAAAAATATGTTTTGATCACGGATAAAACTGTTCAAAACCGGTCTATTTCTATAACGAGGGGTGCTCACTATCACGAGATTTGTATTACTACAGGCTTTAAGTGAACCTGTTCTGCTTTAATTGGAGTCCCCCTAATAGCATTCTCCGGTCCACAGAAAAACACAATACAATCATCCTTTGTGAATTTGGCGCAGTAGGATATGCATTCAGAGACCAGTTCCTCAAACAGAAACTTAGAACGCCATTGACAATTCAAGTCAAATGTTCCTCGTGTAAACCTCCTAAATAATGACATACAGCCTCTAGCCATCTCGTTGCCGATAATCAAAAGCTGACGCCTTCTCTGACCAGAGCCCCTAACAGAATTTGCACTGACTGATTCGTTATGTGGTTTACTATTAAGCGAGAAAATTTGCTGATTGAGAAGCTTGATGTCCTTTGCATAGCATTCGTTCTCCTTCCCCAGCGTCTCAATGGTAATGGTCATACTACTGCTAAGCTTAGTTAATTCCGATGCTTCATTCCTGAGCTTGTCTTCGAATTCACTGCAGTTTTTTTATTTCTGTTGTTAGATCCCTGTTTTTATCTTCTAACCTTCTTATTTCAGTTCTGAGTCCCTCTAACAGCTTATTCTGTTTATCAAGTTCGGCAGTAAACTTTCTCTCTGCTTCTGCAACTTCCTCCTCGAATGCGTCGCTGCTGCTTTTTACCCGACGAATATGACAGTCCCTCTCTTTTAATTCCTGTTTTAAATTGAGAATTTCTGTTAAAAACCGCTGACATTCATTTTCTTTCTCTAAAGCATGCTCCTGACATTCCAGGGAACAGTAGCAGTGGCAGTGAATCGAATGGTACCTACTGTAGGTACATTAACTAGGTCGATATTGGGGCACTCGTTTGCGAAGAGTCTTCAAAATGTACTCGATTCCATAGGCATGATCAACTGCCTATGGGATTTGTAAATAGAGTACTGAAAAGTGCTGGATGCTAGAGCCGACTTAATAGGCTTTAGCCCCGGTCCCGTGAAAGCTTACTATCGGATCACCGAGGAACTCATCTTTTGGTCTGTTATAAACTATTTTAACTCTACCCATATGAATAGCTACAGAGTTTTCAGTAAATACTGAACAACTTTTAAAATTGGGCAGAATAATTTAAATTTTAAAATTCTATGCGTTTGCATTACTATTAAGCTATTTTGAATAGCTTGTTTTAAAGTTCTATAATGTACAATGTACTTCATTTTATGGTTGAGATTTCGTATTAACTTTGGCATTTTTGCCGTTCCCGTTGGTGGTTTAATATTTTCAACTAAAAAAGGAAGGTCTGCATGTGCATCATGTAACTCTTCAGGATAATACCCATCTACTTCCAAAACATAACCTTGCGCTAACGTCTTCTAGGTCCATAATATTTAAATCTATAATTTCACGTTGGGATTGCCACGTAAATCCATTATATGGTAATGGTTGTGACATACTATGACCGTACGCATTAGTTGCATCTAAATAAGTGATAAAAGAAGGTGGTTTAGTAGGATCACAGTTTGGCAAAAACGTATTATTGGCAATATGCTTCCTTTCCGAACGTAAGAGGGGGAGGGGGTTGTCCAAAGGATACATTATTACTCTACTGATATTTGCTTCATGACTTAAATATTGTAATATTAACTGCCATTATGTAATGTAAACAATACTCGTAATAATAATATTAAAAATAATAATAATAATATCGTCAAATTCAATGAAATGCAAATCGAAATTTTTAAAAACCACTAAAGGAAATATCAACAAACCTTATGTCGTTGAAATGGGAACGGAAATATTCTGTTTTAGCCGATAATATACAAAGTGTTACATTAAAAAAACCAAAGTTGATGTTTAATTTGGAAAAACGAAACATCCTATATATTTTTGGCAACTAAACAAAAAAATGTTTACAATTTGAAGACACTTTGTTTAAGAATAAAATTACCTAAATATTTTCCATAAAACAAAATTGTATCAAAGGTGTATCCAAAAAAGTGCCATCATAGCAACCGTGTTCTTTCAATGTTTGAAAAAGATTCATCCGGAATTAGGCACAATGCGAAAAATGGCCCACCAAGATTCTGGTGGTCCAGTGGAAGATCCTTCCTTAAAACAAGTATGTAATGTTGACTGCATTTTTTCAACTTGCTTGTTTTCCGTTCCTAAATCAAGGCCTTACCGTTTTAGGATAACCACCAAAAAATTTGTCGCCATCTAAATAATATCCAACTATCACCTGCAAAAGCTCATAAAAAGATTTTTAGTCTATATATTTTCTTGGTATAAGTCTAAATTACTGTTTGGTTCTTTTTTACCTTATAAAAAGTTAAAAAACCAAATTGGGGGGAACAAACGAAAAAAATGTATAGCCAAATAAGTAATTTCGTCAAAATAAGGATTGCCATATTAGTTCCTAAAGAACGTGCAGGTATTATTTTATATTATCACTTGCTTTATTGCTTCCGAACATCTGTTTAGGGCGAAATATCATCAAGGCCCACTTTAAATATGTAATTCATAAGATAACAAAAATAATAGCATTTGCATCTTTTTAGATGAGTTAAAGCGTTCAAGGCAGGAATACATTATTTTGATGCGATTCCACACCCCGCCATCCGACATCGTGCGTCAGATGTGCTCAGTGTGCACATATCCTACACCATCCGACGCTACGCTACATTATTTTTCAAACAAAACGAAATAGTTTCTCTTCAGAAATCATGGTTCCTCCGATGAGTGTGATCAGGAAATAGGATATGTAGCATCGTTGATAATATTAGGAGAGAAAAAAAGAAGAAAACATTGGGTGCATTCGGTCAATATAAAACGATATTCTCATGTAGAGTATCACACGTTAATTAGGCTTCTCGATGAGAATAGTGACCGATTCAACATGTATTTTGGAATGAGCACAGAGCAGTTTGAATATTTGCATTCATTAGTGGAAATGAATATTAGGAAAATTAGTAACAGTTTCCGAAGAGCCATATCAACCAAGGAACGACTAGCAGTTTGTTTACAGTAAGAAAAACGGTTTCAGTTTTCTTTATACACTATATATATAGAAAAGAAAAAGAAACTAAGGTAACTAAAATAGCACTAAACCTTAAAAAAATCGAATAAGTTCTTATTTAAATCTATTGGTTGTAATAACTGGAGGTAGAGGTATCTTGCTGAAATGCTGTGTACTGTATAGGAAGGCTTGAGTCGGCTGTTTGGTATATATGGAGCTGTCTCTGTTCCTTCATTTGTCGTATTTCCGCTTCGCAGATCAGATTACACAGTTTCATCTTGATAGTTGCTTGTTCTATTACAGGCAGGCGTTTAACAGTCTTAGCCATGCTCAAATAGAACATGTCTATTTCATCCAATGTATTCTGGTCTGCAGATTTTGGTATATTTTGAGGAGGGTGATTTTTTCACGATTACAATAGGTATTTCTCTTTTACGAAGGAAAACAATGTCATAATCGAGGTTATAATTTCATATACCTAGATGCGAAAGGCTTTTGTTTAAAAATTGTCCGAACTAAAATATAAATGAGAACTCCTCGGAAAAAAATTGTTAATGCTCATTTTATGAAAATTCAGCGAAAATATTTTTTTTACCGGGATATTATTTCTTCAAATTTCTAGATAAGTAGGTAATACCTACTAATTTTTTAAAATATTTAGTTTAATACTTAATAGTATAAAAATTTGTTTCACTTGTTCCGGCCGGTTTTTGGGAATTGTGGCTTAACCAAGGGCTTAACGCTCGCCGCTCGGAGACCTATTTTCAAAATTAAATTAAAATTATTAATAATAGAGATATAGCTGTGGGAATCAGGCCTTTTTATTGGAAATTTCTTCCTCTTTAAGAATGTTTTTCTAAAATTTTTTATGTGTTAATAGTTTCAAAGTTTTGTACATTTTTCTAGACGTTATTCCGAATCCCATGAGCCCCCACTCATATTTTTACTAGCAGTTGCAAGCATTAACACATCGATTAACACCGTGTTGAGTTTGTGAACTAGTGTAATAATAACTTACCTTAATTATACAGTGTGTTCCCGAAAATGAATGTTAGAATCTGATTAAGTCTTAACTGTCCAAAAGTTGTACAAAATCTAAAATTACTGCTAGAATGAAGTTCCTTTATTTCTATAGTTATTTTTATAAAGAAATGTAATTTGGAAATTTGGAATATTTTGTTTATTTCAGACCACCTAGCTGTAATATAATATTTATTTTATAACATATTCCTTCCCAAGATATGAACGGTGACAGTGGACAATAGGACATTTATAAAGTCAACTTAAATGTCCTAAGCTTATATTTTGTCCAAATAACTTTTCTTTATAAGATGTTTTAATAATTATAAAAACTAAAGTATTTTAATCTCAGGGTAATTTCAGATTTTTATAATTTCTGGACAACCTGTATAACTAATTCACATTCTAACAATACTTTTGGAAGGTTCAAGGCAAACAAAACCTTTCTATATAAAGTAATAGGTATGGGTGGTTTACTCTTGGAGTCATTTTATATTTTTAAAATTTTTAGAAAACCTGCATAACTAAGTTAGACCCCAAAATTAGTTTTCGAAGTTTCAAGGCCAGCAAAACTTTTTATGGAGAATGAGTTTTTTTCCTAAAATGCAAAATAATTACGTTTACAGGCGAGTTTACAGGTATAGTTACGTCCATCTGGGGACACCCTGTATAATACGTATGTATATAAGTATGGGAAAACTATTTGAACTGAAATGCATACTATATCGAAACCTTGTTATTTTTTTAAGGGGGATATCCTGTATAATGTTTGTTCATCAAATTAGTCTGTTCTTGCTGTTTACAATTGTAGACACTCCAGAAATTTAAGAAAAAAAAACTTGCCAAAAGAAACAAATCATTCCCGTTGAATCCACTAGGTAGAAAACATTTTCAAATCATCAACACATTGCCTTTTATGGCGCTGTTTTGTCAATGTATCAGTATATTTAAGACCAGCAGTGTTCCATATAAAAAAATATCTTTTCGGTCTACCCCGTATACCTACTATACAAACGTACCTATTCCTTAAAAGTTCAGATACTCACTATTGTATTATGCTCATGATCCGCTGATAAATGTCCAGGCGAATTAACTACCTCAAACGTCGAGAATAGGTACCTCCCACATTTCAGAGTTATGGTCTAAAACTCGGTTTAAAAGTTGAGTCACAACTACCTCGTTCTCCTTCGCAATTGCAAATTTGTTTTCAATTGCCAGTTTGTTTGCTAACAGTAGACACAGAAATATCCAATAAAGCACCTTATACATAAGACAATACGGAACAATCGAGAAGATACACCGATTATAACACTAATCACAGTATTCATAATAGTCACGACATACTAACACTTACATACCATTGGGTTGTATGTGCTAACACATTCGTGTTCGTGAACCAAATTCTGAAAGTCAGTAATGCCTAATGCCATTTTAAGCGGGAAAGTAGGCAGCAGGACTATCCCTATTTTTCTTTAATATTTCGGGGAACTCCTATAATCGATTCAGTGTTGCCATTTTTTTGTTTTGTAATCATCGTCCATGATCGGCAAAAATATTGTTTTTTTGTAAAAAATTATACTGGGAAAAAATTTCAACTTTTTCTTTGTTTCTTGAATAAAACCTTTTTTTTTATTCAACTACCCCCAAGTAACTAAAAAATACCTGTGACAGAATTTAGTTGTATCGCAAAAAAAACTTAATAGCTATTAAAAAAATTAGTTGGCTCGCAAAAAAAATTTGAATTATTTGTTACAAAATTTATAGGCATATACAATGAGCATATAAAATACAGATAACAATATATTATTGATTCAACAAAAGCAATTAAATAACACATTTTTAACATTAAATCTAAAGTTTAGACACTCATTTTGGGCTTCTTAGCCTGCTTTTTTAAAAGCAGCTTCTGGGATGCCTCTGAGTCCAGCAGTAGTCGGCTAACATCTCATAGTTCCTTTTTCCCCGATACCTTCTTTCATAAGTCATAATTTTATATGAAGTGGGGGTAGTAAAAGTTTTTCACTTATAGCGCGCTCGTGTTTGAAATATCCTGGTGAAACCGTGCTCGTCACTTACAGAGCCACAATTTTCCAAAAAGTAATCCAGATAAAAATCCAGGAAATGAATGTTCAACGACATATTACATATGCTAAGAAATTGGGTCATACTTTTATGTTCCCCAAAAAATATGTTGAAACCATTTTAAAGGCATTCTAAGCATCTTTGTCCTAGCCTTCAAGTATGGAATTGAACTGCGCATCTCCGAGAAGTTTCCTAATCTGGGACCCACAAGTGTCTGAAATATGACAACGAATTTAACCAAACCTCCCGAAAAGCTGGAACATTTAGTAAGTAGAATTCCGTGATTACGATTGAACGCTTTAGAAAAATCCGTATAAATAACTTCAACGTATTACAATTCAGGCTCTCAGAGATGCAGTGTGTAATAGTACATAGATTTGTTACAGTCGACCTATACAAAACTATGGTGTTGATTAATTAGAAGACGAGTTACGTAAAAAGATACCTAGACAAAATCGGAGTCTGGCGGGGTTGATGGGTCAGCGACATTTTCCGGTACACTACCGTTTGAAGCCATTTGATCATCATCAGAATCAAGGGTATATTCCTGAGGTGGATAAGGTACTGGCAATTCGTCACTATTAAGCACCGCACCGAGTGTATGGCGGATTGTAAATTTGAATGCTGTATCGCAGACCTTTTTTTCTCCGAAAAGCCTATTTTGATGGGAGGTGTCAAGCAAAAGTAACAATTAGTAACGTGGTCTTTCGGTTCTCGCAGGACATAGGAACAGCGAAGGGCATCTTATTCTGTTTTTCCACTTAGCCAGCCGCGAATGTTGGAAGCACATTTGTTGCAACAATTATGGAGAGCCCAATTATTATCCTGGTCTGCAAAGTTGCAGCCAAAATACAAGTGGTAACCTTTCTTTTATTAAAGGGCTAAGAGTACGTTTTTGTTTTACAAATGTCACTTCACCACAAATATAACAAAAATGATCCGGCTTATTTACACAAACTCGGGACATATTGCTCAACACTCTAAAATTTCTCAAATACGACGAGTCTCGATCAACTGGTGGTTGAAAAACCACTACAAATTTATGATTCATGTTATATGTATCTAACTATTTGTAAAGTAGACCTGGTATTATAAATCCAGGCATTTCTCATTTAGTGGTCGAACTTTCCCATACATTAAAGCCATGTAGGTAAATTATCATAATAAGAATTAAATAAGGATCTATAAAATGGGCGCCAACTGAGTCTTTTGCCAGACAGATTGTTAATTAGTTTAATAAAATATGTGAGATTTTGCTATTTTGGTCTCCCAGTATTATCGTACGAACTCAGTACAGTTGTCACTACTGTTTATCGTAGTTATCATGGGGTATATCTAGTATAATTATTGCCGCTTTCCTGTTATAGCTCGGCTAAAGCGATGAGTCACAGACTGAAATTTTCGGCTTGGGCATATATAACATAAAAATCATGAATAATATGACAGTACAAATGAATGTTTTTTATTACTGTTTAGACGTTTTTATTGGTTTTACCGTAACTTGTACTTGGCAACACTGTCAAACTTGTTGTGAGCCAACCCCAAGCCCTAAGTAAAAGATAATCAAGAAGAATCTCGCTGTCGAGCAGGGTTGACAGTGTTGACAAATACAATTTACTGTTAAACAAGTAACAACGGCCAAACAATTAGATTTGTTTTAAACCTCGTAGGTAAAACAATATAGAGATGACCTAATATAATGAGTTGATACAGATGTGGTAGCAATATGGTATTGTGTCGGTCAAAGTTATTCGAAGAACTTTTTTAACTAAAATTTCTTGTTAGGTCGTACCTAGCAAGAATTCCTTAAAATGTTTGGTATTATTTCTTCTTTATACTACGAAAAATTTAAAATTACGACTTTTTGTATAGTTTTAAATAGGTATTCGAAAACTATTCCAACCTAATCGTATTTGGGGTAAATGGAAAAGTAAATCATTTTTATTGGAACACCTGTGTATTAAATATCCACCTAATCGGTCTTTTCTAGCTGATTATACCAATGAATATTCTAAAAAGATGACCAGAATTTGAGAAAAATTCTACCTGCATCTCAATTGACTCTATCTACCTCTTCCACATTTCCTCTCTTGGTAAGGTTTTCGTTAAACTTATGGGGTGAGTTATATCACACCTTGTAGTGAAGACCATAGCCAACCTGCTGACGTAGCGTAGCGACAGAGTTGAGATTTCGGACCGTAAGAAACTAATCTCGAACTTTTGTAACGTAGTCCTAACTGTAACGTAGTAAAATAAAAATTTTTAAAAACGGAATTTCTAGTTATCGATAGTTAACTGGCGCAGTCGGTAGGATTTTGATAGATATTGATTTGCAATAAACGGCGATTGCAAATCAATTTTCGGACTTTTTCGAAAACTGTCAAAAATCGAACTTATTGTGATTTTCGATCGTGGAGGTGTCGTGTGCTATTCAGAGTGGCTTCTTAGAATTCAGAACACCCATTCCATCATGGAACTGTCCATCCACCCACCATCTACACGATCGGAAAAGAAACCCAATAGTTCTTTCCGCGAGAAGTTTTGAGTGTCCAGACGACATCGCTGGGTATCTGCAAGAGCTTCTTATAGAAAATGACTAGAATATGTCTGTTCATATTAACGTAAGTGCAATTTGCTAGGTGTCCTATACTGACGACTTGGTAAATATTTTAAGCAATCTGTCATTAAACCCTTCAATTAACTCTTCCCAATCCCAAGCGGAAGTACCAGTAAATAAAATTAATCAAAGTAGTTCTACTGAGAACCCTAACTTAACTGAAAATAAATATCTTAGTGCTGAGGATCAATTACTTTTAGATAATTTTATTTTAAACTGTAATAATAGTGCACATTTTAATTTAGAAAACATAAACCACTAAGACATAGCTGACCAATTTAAACCAGAATTTTTAAATTGTGTACCAATATTCGATGGTAGCGCTACCCAACTAAATAGATATTTGGCTATTTGCCAATCAATAATTACTCAATTTTACGATGCTACCAACTCCAATAATTTTCAAAATACTTATGTTCTTAATTGTCTTATAGAAAAACTTAGTGGTAACGCTAAGCTAGTTATTAACATACCAAACGTAACTACCTATCAAGAAGTAAAAGACAACCTTTATAGAAATTTTGCCGATAATTTGTTGTGTAGTTTTATAAATGCGCACGAAACCGTAGAAGCAGTACGAATAAAACCAGAACTATATCAAAACTTGGCATTAAAAACTTTCTTATAAGGTCTTGGGGAACCGCTAGGCACAACTATTAGGTGTGACCGAGGCTATAAAATTGTTAACCCAAGAAAATGTAAGATATTTCAAAAACAGATCCCAAACGCAACCAAAACATTTTGGCGATAACAGAAATATCCCAATTATGCGGCCTTTTAATCAAAATCAAAATTACAGTGCGAACGTGCCTTTCGTTAGACCACAATCTAACCATTTTTCACTGCCATTTAACGCGCACACCAATCACAATCAATTTAGACAAAACATTGCACCTTTACCTAACACAAACAGGTCCCATATGAATTTTAGACCACCATTCGGGAGTCAAAATAATACTGGCAATTTTAATAGATCACAACAAAATGTATTTAAACCTAATCCTTTTCAACCATTTCCTAAACCAACACCAATGAGTGTTGTAACAAATTCTATTAAAAGACGAGTTGAGTTCCCATCAACAAAATTAGTATCAGCCACCGCGTCCTAAATTTACATTCCAAGAACTATACAATACTGAAACTAACTCCTGCTTTGACAGTGACTACATAACTCGCATTATGACCCCGACCTATATCACAATTATTTTCAATATACCAATAGCGGAGAGTATTCGCAGGGCTACCCACTTAGTGAATACTCTGATGCATATCAAATACAGTCGCAGACTGAGAACGAAACACAGAGCCAAAATTTTCAGGATTCCTCACAAGACACCGAACAAATTTGATAAACCAGGTCATTTCCCTAAACACCACTAATTGTAATGAATTATCCTATATCACATTTCCTGAATACAACTTTAAACTTTTGATCGATTCAAGATCCACTAAATCATTTACTAGTCCTGACTTAGCTTTCAAATATTTCCCAAATTATGTGAAAAACGATCCACAGTTTTTGAAAAATCCGCCCATAAGTATAGTTCCACAATACCAGCAACAAAAATTTTTAAATTACCACAACAGATTCATCTTAAATTCTTTATATTTAAATTCCACGACGTATTTGATGGTTTCATTGGAATCAATAACCTAAAATTACTTCATGCTAGTTTAGATTATGATAAAGGATTTTTGATTACACCATATTCTAAAATAAAATTGTCTTTTCATAGAACCAAAACAGAGCTTAATTGTATAAATCTCTCCAATATGTGAACAGATAATTAGCGTTAAGACTAATATAAAAAATGGTGAAATATAATCCCTACGAAAAAATTCATAATTGTGAAATTCCCGAATGCCTACAATAGCACGCAATGGAAATCCTGTTACTGCTATTCTCAATAACACTTGCGAGCCTATAACTTTAGATGTTTCTGAGCCCCTTGTTGTAGAAAAATTCTGTAAGTATCGAAAATATCGATTTCAACAATTCCGATGATTCACCAAAAACAAAATTAGATCCCTCCTTAATAAGAACAGATCACCTTAACATTGAAGAAAAGAGTAAAATAATAAACTTGTGTAAGCAATTCTCAGATATATTTTACCATGAAGACACGCCCCTTAATTTTACACATAAGATTAAACATCATATATAGTGTATGCAAAAAATTATCGGTATCCATTTACCCATAAAAAATAGGTAGAAAAACAAATTAATAAAATGTTAAGGCAGAATATTATTCGTCCTAGCAGTTCACCTTGGTCAGCACCCATTTGGGTGGTCCCTAAGAAAATGGACGCTTCGGAAGTGCAAAAATGGAGAATTGTGTGCGATTTCCGCGCCCTTAATATTAAAAGTTTGGATGATAAGTTTCCCCTTCTTAACATCACAGATCTCTTGGATAAACTTGGCAAATGCCAATATTTTACAACTCTTGATTTGACAAGTGGATTTCATCAAATCGAAGTTAATGAAGCCAATATACCTAAAACCGCGTTCAGCACAGAAAATGACCATTATGAGTACTTGCTAATGCCTTTTGGGCTCAAGATCGCCCGCGCGACGTTTCAACGAGTAATGGACAATATTCTACGCGGAATCACCACCAAAAAATGCGCAGTTTATCTAGATGATATAACAGTTTTCTTCAGCTCTCTTCAAGAGCATATAGAAAAATTAAGCGACGTTTTTAAACGATTGAGGGATTCCAATTTTAAGATCCAGTTGGATAAATCGTTTTTTAAAAAAAAAGAAGTTGCGTATTTAGGACACGTAGTAACCCCAGATGGCATTAAGCCCAATCTTGATAAAATTATATCGATCAAAAACTATCCAATATTTAGTACTACTAAACAAATAAAAGGATTTTTGGGTCTTTTAGGTTACTACAGACGTTTTATCGATATTCTTGCAAAGGCAACAAAACCGTTGACAAAATGCCTTAAAAAGGGTGCGAAAATTATTCATGACGAGGAGTTTATCAATTGTTTCAATACTTGTAAAAATCTTCTTATAAATGAACCGATATTACAATATCCGGATTTCACTAAATCGTTTAACTTAACTTGCGACGCCAGCAATGTTGCTCTTGGATGCGTCCTTAGTCAAAGCCCAATCGATCTAGAGCTGCCCGTAGCCTATGCATCGCGAACGTTAAACGATTCTGAGCAAAAATATTCTACTATTGAGAAGGAGTGTCTGTGTATTGTTTGGACGACAAAGTATTTCCGCCCCTATTTATTTGGTAGAAAGTTTAACATTATTACAGATCGTAAGCCTCTCCAGTGGCTCTCCTCGTTAAAAGACCCTAGTTCTAAACTGGTCAGGTAGAGAATCAAATTAGAGGAATTCGATTATAAAATCATAAACAAAAAAGGCAAGCTTAATACCATTAATACTGACGCGCTATCGCGAATCGAATTACATACTAAAGAAACAGGCGAAAATTTTGACCTAGGTAAATACACGAATGAAATAACAGAAAATTTAAGCCAAAATTATGAAAACACCGTGGAAAATCAACATCTTCAAAATTCATCTAATATCGTAAATAGCGACAACACGGAAAACAGGAAGGAAAAAGGCGAGCGATAATATAGAGCAAATATCTACAATGGTTCACGCAGACGATGAACCTCCAGTTATCCCGGAGGCTGAACCAGATGATGACGACGTCACGGTTCACTCGAATGCGTAGATGCACGAAATTGAATTAGATAGGCTCCATGAAGTACAGAATTTAATTGAAGAAAACCAACCGGCCCATTTCTCCTCTGGTTTTCAGGGCTCACCCAGTATATGGACTATCATGTTGTATGCCGCCATAGTAAGCGCCGCTGTCCGGGTCATTTACAAAAAGTAAAGTTCCTCTAGTCCAAAGAATCCCCGAGAAGTAGAACTTCAAGATACTACCCCTATAGGCGTGGAGTTGAAGCCTTTGGGGGAGAAGTTACATTACACCCTGTAGTGAAGACCATAGCCAACCTGCTGACGTAGCGTTTCTCTTTTTGCAAACATGTCATTAATTACTTTATTTCAACTGTTCTGGATTTTTACGGACAGTCAGAGTTGAGACTTCGAACCGTAAGAATCCAATCTCGAACTTTTGTAACGTATGTAGAGAAGGTATGCGGGTTCTGAAAGTGGTGGGGGTGTCACCACTACTCCTGAACTTGAGATTAAGCCCCGCCCACCTGTGCGACGTCATTCGACCTTGAGATTAAGCTCCGCCTCCTGACTAATGATATTAAGCCCCGCCCCATGATCATGTTATTAAGTCCCGCCCCATGGCCTTGAAGAGTTAAGCTCCGCCCCATGACCAATGAGATTAAGCCCCGCCCCATGACCATGATATTAAGCCCCGCCCCACGACCTTGTAGAGTTTTGCATACCACGTTTTCATATTTGTCCTTGAAGTGACGTCATATGACCTTGAGCGCACGTGTTTACATCATCTCTATTGTTTGGCCTTTGGGGTGTGTGACGACAGATGGCCTCGAGTGTTAACTATTAAAACCAAATGATATTTAAATAAACAACATTTAGAAATATTTATTTAATTTGGTATTAATTACAATTTTTAAATTTGTGTGTTGTTAACTTTTGTGATTCTGGAATATGTTATTAAAAAATTCTTTTCCCTGGTCGCTTGAATATTTATTTAATTTGGTATTATTTACAATTTTTAAATTTGTGTGTTTAAAATTAAATGTACCAAGCAATAGCAGATCAATATTTAAATTTGAGTGTTTAGAATAAACAAAGGGGGTATGTGACGTCATTTGCAGTAGATAGGTATCTTTTTTAAAAGGCGTGTTGATTAATATGGTGTACTGAATTGAAGCTTACGCCGGACGGTCAATATGACATGCAGGGATTGGGTGTTTGGGTTAATGTGGAAAAAAGGTTAAATTATGCCCAAAAACCAGAAAACATCATTTTCGTATAAAATTCACGAATCCTATTGCAGTAAATAGGCTAAAATATGATATGCAGGGCTTGGGTGTTTAGGTTAATTGCCCCGCCCACATAACCTTGGGTCTATTTGACCTTGAAACATTTTGAAGGTCAAATTGTATGACCTTGGGTTTATTTGCCTTTGAAAATTTTGCCTGACCTTGAGAGCCCAGGTGTGCTGTGTAGTTTGACCTTGAGGCGATGTGACGTCATATGACATTGAGCGCGCATCATACTTTTTCGATATTTGTCCATGACCTTGAGAGCCCAGGTGTGTTTCACATTATTTTACAAATCAGAAATATCTAACGAAAAACCTTGGGTCTATTTGACCTTGAAACTTTTTGAAGGTCAAATTGTATGACCTTGGGTTTATTTGCCCTTGAAAATTTTTCCTGACCGCGTGTGGTTTCGAACCTTAAATTGTGTATGAATAAATAGTTTAAGAAGGTTGTAAATATTTAGTTAGGTAAAAAATAAAATATTAAGCTGAAAACTCCTTATAGAGATAATTTTTGAGTGTACGTATGACTCGTTCAACTATCGCAGCTTTTTTTGTGCTGTACGTCGAATAATGATTAATGTTATATTCCTTAACGAGATTTTGGAATATGTTAAAAAAATTCTTTTCCTTGATCGCTTGGGGGTATGTGGCGTCCTTTGCAGTAGATAGGTATCTTTTTTAAATTCTGTTATTTTCAATAGTTTTCAGATATAAATTCAAATATTTTTGAATTTTACATCAGTTCTAAGTAAGCATGGGTAGAATTAACATTACAATTGATAAATTTGGTTGTCAAAAAGTTAATAACAAAATAGTAGTATACAAACCTCCAGGAATTGGTTTTAAGTTTAATGTTGATCATCAATACGACATTCAAGGAAAATCTTTAACTAACATAGCAAATCCTTCGCAAGGTAGTGATGCTGTAACCAGAGAATATTTCCTTAAAGAAATTCACCAGCTTCGGACATTACTGGCTGAATTATTAAATGAAATGTATGTTAAAATTAGTGAAATACTTAGTGTTATTAAGTCCGAAATAGAATTTGTATATGTGTACTCGATAATAGAAAAAAGAGAAGTAATATTATCCAACCTTGAGAAAAATGTTGATCGTTTAATTAGAGAAACTCATAGATCTCGGATACATTCGAGGAAAATATCTGACTATGATAATAGAAACTATTTAACTAAGATACTAGAAACAAGTGATATAATATTATCTAACCTTAATGAAAATATTTAAGCAATGTCGCAGATCCTACAAGTTTTATTTTATACCTTATAATGCAGCATTTTGGTGAATAAAAAAATAGTTTTAGATAAACATGGGTCGAGTTAACAACACAATTGATAAATTCGGACGTCAAAAGCCTGGTGAAAAAGTGCATTTATTGAGGGGGTCACCAGGAATTGGATTTAAACTTACGCCGGACGGTCAATATGACATGCGGGGAAAATCTTTAACCAATGTCGCCCCACCGACTAAGGGTAGTGATGCTGTTACCCAGGATTAAAGAAAGGGTAGTGATGCTGTTACCCCCGCTTAAAGAAATTCATCGATTACGCGTACAAATAGAAGATATAATGAATACAGATCTACTTAATAAGGTTCGTGCCGATATAAAGCAGCTTGAAGAAAAAATTGTTAATATTGAAACAATAAAAATGGATGTACTCGGGAGAATTGAAAAACATGAAATCAGAATGAATGATTTGGACAAAAAAGTGGTCAAGAACATAATGGAATAATGCTTGAGAAAAAAATCAATATAGCTCTAGCTTGATGAGGAATACTCATATATGAAGATAATCAAGATTGCTGATTGGTATGAAGATAATCAAGAATGATGATTGTTGTGAATAAACCTATTTTATAATTATAATAAACACATATTTAAATAAAACAAAGTTGAAGTTTATTGGGTATTTATTTTAATAGTAACTTTAACCAATATACATATTTCGATAGGTTTGAAAGTATTACAAAATATAATATTTTAAAAAATATCTGTCTCAGCAATCCATGAATTAAATTGATCTGAAAATCCTAACCATTTTACAAATAATTGATTAATATTATTTTTCTTGCGACGACGAAGTACTTTTTCCACTAAATAAACATTCGGACTACTTGTTTTTTGCAGTTCAGCTTCATAAAAACATCCTTTTATAGGTTGACCTTCTATTGATTCCAAGAGGTATGTTGGTGGATTGGTAATGTTAACTTTTGCGATGTTAAACTGTTCCATGGACCATGAGGGCGTATATCCTTTATTAAAGACACTTTTGTGTTTGCTTATACGAACTATATCACCCAAACGAAATTTAAACTTTTTGGGTACTATTTTTATCCAACTGGTTTTTTGTTGGTAGCGTGGGGTAATTCATTTTCTCCATACAATCCATAAAACTGTACGGAAAAATACCTTTCTTTCGCATTAAGTTAAACTGCTCGATAAGAGGGAAATGTTTTCGTCTCTTTAAACTGTTCAATCTCTAAACCAGCACCCAAATTTTCCAATGATGTCGACAAAAATCTGAAACTGTCAATAAATCTTAATTTTAAGTATTTTCTTTTTGTCAATCCATTAGTTTTGTCAATATAATCATGCACATAAATGCTTTTTGTGAATGATACGTATTTTTCTTTGCTTTGAGCTATGACCTCAATATTATCACCATGACGACACAATTCTTTAATGAACATGTGACAGTCGTAACCACTTAAATTATGAAATACAATCGGGATAAAACTGGGTATTTTATAATTTAAATTACAGATGGAATGTGCAGCACCAAATCTTTTTCGCCCTGTTATGTGGCAATGATCCTTTACTTTCACATCATTTTCATTAAAAGGTCGTTCACATACATTACATACTTTAGCATCTCTAAAATCTTTTAACTCCGCAGCTGTTAATCGATTCATTGGTACAATATCTTTCAAATAGGTATTATAAAAATGTCTTAAATCGCTTTCGATACGGGAAACAAAAACTTGTGCTGCATCGTCCCCTCTGTACAGTTCAAATTTAGAGATAGAATCATCAAAGGAACATTTTATTAAGTAAGCGAAAGAGTATGGCTCGTGTTTAACGTTTTTTGTTGTGTACGAATTTTGGGGGTTTGGTTCTGTATTATCCATTGGTTTTAAAACCGATTCAAAGTCTGCATATACAACAAAAGGAACTTTCATTTGCTTTTCGATATTCTCAAATTTTAGTATATTTTCCGCTACAGTATTTCCAAGCTTATCTACTTTTTGAGCAATTGATGGTGTCAATGTGTATATGTGGTTACAATCATTTTTCTGATTTAAAGTTATAGCTGATAATGAATCAAAATAAACGAGACAACTGTCACAAAAATACAATTTACTTTTATGTTTGCTAATTTGACTAGACACTAGTCGAGATAAATCTGTGATCCAACAATAATGACTTTTTGTACAACGTGCATCACAAACATGTATATCGTCATCAGCTTGAATATTACAATCACTGGTTATTAACAATAAATTTACGTGATTTATTAATTTTTTTGTTCGCGCACCTAAGTGGACCAACTATTTCATACTTAATCTTATTATTTTCAAAAGTAGATTCTACACCATACACATTGACTGAAATGTTATTTTGTTTCTCAAATTTACTAATATCACACAATTTCACTGGAAAATCCATACCTGTTACATCCAACACAGTTGAAAAATGGGGGTATGATGAGACTCGTGACGACATATTGATTGCGGGAAACATCGCTGAAGTTACAGCCCAAGCGAAGCAGCACTCGTCTTGGTTCACCACATTAATCACAGCCTTTTTGCTCTCTATGAATCTCGGTAGTTTGATGTATGATGAGCTGCTTATTGGCCTAAACTCGTTGATGTTCACTTCCAGATATATAATTTTCTCAAGCGCCCACCCTATAAACACACCAAAGTATTATAATTCACAAAATAACACAGTTAAATATTTAAACATACCTGAATCTTTTTCTTGGAATTCCGTAGATTGGGTCTTCATTGCATCCACAAACGATTGGTATACAGTTTCCAAATCATCCCCAACTGTGATTACTTGATTGGTTGTATTAAACGATTTGTCGCTGCACACGTCCTGAGATGGCAGCAGATATTGACCAAAAACAATCATGTTTATTTTCAGAGCACCATGCGATGTCAGCATTCGACGCACCAAATCCAACACTTTCTGCTTAATATCATATATAATATAATGCGATTTCTGAAGGCACCATCTATCATTTCTACACCTTGCGATAATGGTATGCGTGTATTATTTCTATGCGCCAATGTTCTTTGGTGAGCCGCCATTCGGTTTGCTGGAACAACCACATTACAAACATCACAGCTTTGCATTTTTGGGGAATTTGATGATGAGGGTCCTGCAACATCCAATCTTACGCGCTTTCCTCCAACACCAAAATCATCATCCGGTCTTCCCCTACACGAATCTCTTTTGTGACGCAACAGACTGTAACTGCGGGTAAATGATGCACCACACATATCACACACGTAACTCATGTTTGATTTAATTTAATTTAATTGAAACTTCAATTGCAGGCCTCGTGTTAGTTATAACACTATATGCTTACACCACCAATCTTTTATATGCAATGGTTGGGCACACAAAAATTATAGTGTTGGGGGATGCATTCGAGGACCCATGGTCATGGGGTGGGGCTTAATCTCATTGGTCATGGGGCGGAGCTTAATTCTCCAAGGTTATGGGGGTGGGGCTTAATCTCATGGTAATGGGTTATTAACTTTTTGATGACCAAATGTATCAATTGTAACATTCATTCTACCCATGCTTACTTAGAACTAACGTAAAATTTAAAAATGTTTGAATTTATATCTGAAAACTGCTGAAAATAACAGAAATTAAAAAAAGGCAATATTAGTAATATTTTATTTTTTACCTAACTAAATATCTTTTACCAGCCATAACGAAAACCTATAATAATATAGAGCATCGTAGTATTGGTATGAAACCTATAAACGTTAAATCAACCACACGCATTAATGCATACAATTGGATAAAAATAGTACCCAAAAAGTTTAAATTTCGTTTGGGTGATATAGTTCGTATAAGCAAACACAAAAGTGTCTTTGATAAAGGATATACGCCCTCATGGTCCACGGAACAGTTTAAAATCGCAAAAGTTAACAACACACAAATTTAAAAATTGTTGAAAATAACAGAATTTAAAAAAGATACCTATCTACTGCAAATGACGCCACATACCCCCAAGCGATCAGGGAAAAGAATTTTTAATAACATATTCCAAAATTTTGTTAAGGAATATAACATTAATCATTATTCGACGTACAGCACAAAAAAAAAGCTGAGATAGTTGAACGAGTCATACGTACACTCAAAAATTATCTCTATAAGGAGTTTTCAGCTTAATATTTTATTTTTTACCTAACTAAATATTTACAACTTTCTAAAACTATTTATTCATATATAATTTAAGGTTCGAAACCAAACGCGGTCAGGAAAAATTTTCAAGGGCAAATAAACCCAAGGTCATACAATTTGACCTTCAAAATGTTTCAAGGTCAAATAGACCCAAGGTTTTTCGTTAGACATTTCTGATTTGAGAAATAATGTGAAAAACACCTGGGCTCTCAAGGTCATGGACAAATATCGATAAAGTATGATGCGCGCTCAAGGTCATATGACGTCACATCGCCTCAAGGTCAAATTACACAGCACACCTGGGCTCTCAAGGTCCGGAAAATTTTTCAAAGGCAAATAAACCCAAGGTCATACAATTTTACCTTCAAAATGTTTTAAGGTCAAACAGACCCAAGGTTATGTGGGCGACGCAATTAACCCAAACACCCAAGCCCTGCATATCATATTTTAGCCTATCTACTGCAATAGGATTCGTGAATTTTATACGAAAATGATGTTTTCTGGTTTTTGGGCATAATTTAACCTTTTTTCCACATTAATCCAAACACCCAATCCCTGCATGTCATATTGACCGTCCGGGGTAAGCTTAAATCCAATACACCATATTAATCAACACGCCTTTTAAAAAAGATACCTATCTACTGCAAATGACGTCACATACCCCCTTTGTTTATTCTAAACACTCAAATTTAAATATTGATCTGCTATTGCTTGGTACATTTAATTTTAAACACACAAATTTAAAAATTGTAAATAATACCAAATTAAATAAATATTCAAGCGACCAGGGAAAAGAATTTTTTAATAACATATTCCAGAATCGCAAAAGTTAACAACACACAAATTTAAAAATTGTAATTAATACCAAATTAAATAAATATTTCTAAATGTTGTTTATTTAAATATCATTTGGTTTTAATAGTTAACACTCGAGGCCATCTGTCGTCACACACCCCCAAGGCCAAACAATAGAGATGATGTAAACACGTGCGCTCAAGGTCATATGACGTCACTTCAAGGACAAACATGAAAACGTCACACCCCCAAGACCAAACAATATAGCTGATGTAAATACGTGCGCTCAAGGTCATATGACGTCACTTCAAAGACAAATATGAAAATGTGGTATGCAAAACTCTCCAAGGTCGTGGGGCGGGGCTTAATCTCATGATCATGAGGCGGGGCTTAATCTGATTGGTCATGGGGCGTAGCTTAACTCTCCAAGGCCATGGGGGTGGGACTTAATAATCATGATCATTGGGCGGGGCTTAATCTCATTGGTCAGGAGGCGGAGCTTAATCTCAAGGTCGAATGACGTCACACAGGCGGGCGGGGCTTAATCTCAAGGTCAGGAGTAGTGGTGACACCCCCCACCACTTTCAGAACCCGCATACTTCCACTACTAGTGGGCTATACTTATTATTTATTTACTTGTCAGCGAGTTTGATAGTTGCACAAGACGCAACTGGGAAGCTTATACATATCAAAGTGAGCTTCCTACATTAGATCACATAAATGACTTTTTAAAAGAAAAATGCGAATTACTAGAAAAATTGAAAGTTGTTAAGGGTGACAATAATTATTATTCTAAGACTCAAAATAAAAATAAATGGAAAAATACCAACTCATGTTTTTATTGTCATTCCCCCCATTCCATTTTTAAATGTAGTTCTTTTGCGAAGCTAGAGGTAAGTAAAATAATCCTAATCACAGTGTGCAACAATGTCAAAAGGCACCTTGCAGACAATGTTCTAACTTCACAAATTCACTTTTGCATAATGACACAATACAACAAGTAATTTGAGACTTATTATGAAGTTTATTTAATTCTATCAAAATTGAGTTAAGGTCATAATAATGGATAAGTGTATGCAAGGAATTGCACCGGGGTTGTCATTTAATTCTCTCACGGTATTTTTTTCTTTGAATCAGAGTGTTAAGCGGAGAATGCTGAAAAGATTAAAACAAAAGCATTAATTAGTAAAACTATATCTTTTTCTCAGGGGATGTTTTATCTAACTTAAGTGTACTTTCTCATGGGAACTAGTTTTAGCCGTCTTGCGTTTTTTATTAACATAAATAAGTTTACTTGGTTTTGAGAATTTATTGGCATCTTTTTGCCGCATATGTTTTTTACATATACGTCTTGTTCGGCTTCGAAAATTTCGGGGTCATCCCTATTTTTGTTAATTTTACCAATTAGCTTTTCTTTTGCCTTTGATAATTTTTCGTTGATTTTAACATACAAAAGTTTTGCCTTTTGTTTGTGATCGCTGATATAATCACTTAGTAATAATTAATCGATATTAATATCAAACGGGTCGTCAGTTTTTATGCGCCAATTAATTACTTCAGTCGGTCTCAGTTTAGTAGAGGAATGTAGTGAATTGTTGTAGGCCCGAATGGCATATATCATTTTTTGGGAACAGGTGTGCTTTTAAACTCTTGGTTATTGAGGAAACGTAACGTGTTCAGCAAGTCTTGAGTGTAGTCTTTCGATATGCCCATTTTATTGAATGAAAATGATGAGTAGAACAAAAATGAATTTTTATTTTGTGAAGTTGTAGGAGTTCAGTAACAATCGAATTTTTAAACTACGTACTGTTGTCAACAATAATTTGTTTCGGTATTTTATGGTTGGAGAAATAGAAAAACAAATAGACAAACTTCTTTGTCCACGATTTCTGTTGCAACAAGTGATTTTAAGGGATATGCTTGAGCGTACTTAGAGAAGCTGTCTATGATGGTTAGAAATTTAGTTTGCTCTAAGGTATATGTATCTTGGTGGACAATTTCAAATGGCTCGGTCGGCGTCACATTCATTTTCATTTTCACTGGGTGACACTCATATTTGCTAATTTGGCAAATTTCGCAATCGTTTATAAAAGCTGATTTTTTTAAGTTGGGCTAATAATATTTAATTTTGATTTTGCTGACGTTTCATCGATTTCTCGATGATTTGATTTGCCTCCGTGGTAGTTTTTGATAATGTTTTGTTTTTCGGTCATATCGATTAATTTTTTTAAACAGCGCTTAAGATTGATAGAAGGCCGCCTAAAGTTTCTTATTACTTCTAAGAAAGGTTCATATGTATCAGGGTTTTCGAAATAAACGTAATACAATTTTTGTGGTACCACGAAATGTTTCATTAGATTTAAAACGTCTTGTTCAAAATCGTTTTAGGAAATTTGGGCAATGATTCGACGTTTTTTTTTCGAGCAAGATTATGATTTTAGGTTTCGGAGGAGAATGTAAAACCTCTTGTATGAGCAATTGGTTGGCATCGTAATTGACAGTGATATCTAAAATGGGAACACCGGCGACATCTATATTATCGCTTGCTTTTTTCCGCTGTTTTCGGTGTTGTCGCTATTTGCGATATTAGATAAATTTTGAAGATTTTAATTTTCCACGGTGTTAATAACTAGCCTAGCGTTACCACTAAGTTTTCCTATAAGACAATTAAGAATATAAGTATTTTGAAAATTATTGGAGTTGGCAGCATCATAAAATTGAGTAATTATGGATTGGCAAATAGTCAAATATCTATTTAGTTCGGTAGCGCTACCATCGAATATTGGTACAGAATTTAAAAATTCTGATTTAAATTGGTCAGCCATGTCTTAGTGGTTTATGTTTTCTAAGTTAAAATTTGCACTATTATTACAGTTTAAAATAAAATTATCTAAAACTAATTTATCCTCAGCACTTAGATATTGATTTTCAGTTAAGTTAGAGTTCTCAGTAGAACTACTTTGATTAATTTTATTTACTAGTACTTCCGCTTGGGATTGGGAAGAGAGCTAGTTGAAGTTGCTTAAAATATTTACCAAGTCGTCAGTATGACACTTAGCAAATTGCACTTACGTTAATACTAACAGAAATATTCTAGTCATTTTCTATAAGAAGCTTTTGCAAATACACAGCGATGTCGTCAAAACTTCTTGCGGAAAGAACTATTGGGTTTCTTTCCCGATCTTCGTGTAGATGGTGGGTGGATGGACAGTTCCATGATGGAATGGGTGTTCTGAATTCTAAGAAGCCACTCTGAATAGCATACGATACCTTCACGATCGAAAATCACAATAGGTTCGATTTTTGACAGTTTTCGAAAAAGTTCGAAAATTGATTTGCAATCGTCTTTTATCGCAAATCAATATCTATCAAAATCCTACCGACTGCGCCAGTTAACTATCGATAACTGGAAATTTCGTTTTTAAATTTTTTTATTTTACTACGTTACAGTTAGGACTACGTTAGAAAAGTTCGAGATTGGATTTTTGCGGTTCGAAGTCTCAACTTTGACTGTCTGTAAAAATCCAGTACATTAGTTGAAATAAAGTAATTAATGACATGTTTGAAAAAAGAGAAACGCTACATCAGCAGGTTGGCTATGGTCTTCACTACAGGGTGTAATGTAACTCACCCCATAAATTTAACGAAAACCCTACCATGAGAGGAAATGTGGAAGAGGTAGATAGAGTCAATTGGAATGCAGGTAGAATTTTTCTCAAATTCTGGTCATCTTTTTAGTATATTCATTGGCATTATCAGCTGCTAGAAAGGACCCATTTGTTGGATATTTAATATACAGGTGTTCCAATAAAAATGATTTACTTTTCCATTTACCCCAAATACGATTAGGTTGGAATAGTTTTCGAATACCTATTTAAAACTATACAAAAAGTCGTAATTTTAATTTTTTGTAGTATAAAGAACAAATAATACCAAACATTCCGAAGAATTCTTGCTTGCTTTGACCGACACAATACCAAATTGCTACCTCTTCTGTATCAAGTCATTATATTAGGTCATCTCTATATTGTTTTACCTACGAAGTTTAAACAAAATCTAATTGTTTGGCCGTTGTTACTTGTTTAACAGTAAATTGTTTTTGTCAACACTGTCAACCCTGCTCGACAGCGACCAGATTCTTCTTGAGCATCTTTAACTTAGGGCTTGGGGTTAGCTCACAGCAAGTTTGACAGTGTTGCCAAGTACAAGTTACGATAAAACCAGTAAAAACGTCTAAATAGTAATAAAAAACATTCATTTGTACTGTCATATTAATCATGATTTTTATGTTATATATGCCCAAGCCGAAAATTTCAGTCGGTGACTCATCGCTTTAGCCGAGCTATAACAGGAAAGCGGCAATAATTATACTAGATAATGGGGTATATCTACTACGATAAACAGTCGTGACAACTGTACTGAGTTTGTATGATAATACAAAATAGCAAAATCTTACATATTTTATTATACTAATTAACAATCTGTCTTGCAAAAGACTCAGTTGGCGCCCATTTTATAGATCCTTATTTAATTCTTATTATGATAATTTACCTACATGCCTTTAATGTATGGGACAGTTCGACCATTAAATGAGAAATGCCTGGATTTATAATACCAGGTCTACTTTATAAGGGGTTTAGATACATATAACATGAATCCCAAATTTGTAGTTGTTTTTCAACCACCAGTTGATCGAGAGCTCGTCGTATTTGAGACATTTTAGAGTGTTGAGCAACATGTTCCGAGTTTCTGTAAATAAGCCGGATCATTTTTGTTATATATGTGGTGAAGTGACATTTGTAAAACAAAAACGTACTCTTAGCCCTTTAATAAAAAAAGCTTACCACTTGTATTTTGGCTGCAAAGTTGGAGACCAGTATAATAATTGGGCTGTCCATAATTGTTCCAACAAATGTGCGTCCAACATTCGCGGCTGGCTAAGTGGAAAAAAAGAGTAAGATGCCCTTCGCTGTTCCTATGACCTGCAAGAACCGAAAGACCACGTTACTGATTGTTACTTTTGCTTGACACTTCCCATCAAAATAGGCTTATCGGAGAAAAAAAGGTTTGCGATACAGCATTCAAATTTACAATCCGCCATACACTCGGTGCGGTGCTTCATAGTGACGAATTGCCTGTACCTAATCCACCTCAGGAATCTACCCTTGATTTTGAAATGGCTTCAAACGGTAGTGTACCGGAAAATGTCAGTTTGCGAGATTAAATTGTGAAATTATACTAAGATTTAGAAATCACGAAATCACATCCGAAAAAAACGAAATTGTTTTTCACTTCTATCTAAAATTATTTATATATTATGGTTTTAGAATTTTGAACTAAAAAACAATGTTTATAACACGTTTTTATTGGCTTCACTACTCGTCTGACTGTACGCTGGTATGTCTGGTTTAAATTTTGTAATGGATTTTTCACCACTTCCACATTACCGATTATTTTCAAATTTTACATGCATACACTTTCGAATATAAAAAGTGTGAATTTTTTTAGTCAACATTTAGAAATTGAAAATGGCGGCGCCAGTACGGCCGTCGAATTTTGTTACTTCTGTAGATTAAACTGAAAATTTGAAATAAGTGTCGAGATTTAAAAATTAATAACGGTGTCAACATGACAATGCTGACACACATGTCGGACTGATTTTAATATTTGTGCGGGTTACCTACGAATGCGCAACAAAATTCAAAATTCACTATAGCGAACGAATTTTGTCATTTGTACAGAGTACAGATTCGGCTGAAAAATCGGTATCTAGGAGTATTTAAAAGAGAAAGTTATGAAATTTTAGTCAATATTTGAGAATTAAAAATGGCGGCCCCAACATGGCAGACTAATTTTAATATTTTTGCAGATTTGACAAAAATTCGGCATTTGAGGGTATTTAAGAGTGCATATCATGCACTTTTGTGAAAATTTAAAAATTCAAGGTGGTGCCAACATGGCAGCGGAATTTTAACAATTGTATAGACTAATGTGACCTTTAGTTTATACTAAATAGGATAAATAATTTTTGAGCTTTGTCGTGGACGAACAAACCGTCTACTGTGGAATTGAGAAAACATGTTTTTTTGTCACTAGTATTCTAGTTCTCTTGCGAGAAAAGTAAAAAAAAAGCGAGCGCTATTAGATAAAAATAGATTAGCTAATTTTTATGTTGTTATTCCATGTTATTAGCTAAATTAAAAAAAAGATTTTTTACTTTTGATTACTCAAAGGATCACTATTTAAATTCCTTTACCTCATAACACATAAATAAAAAATTGGCCTTACTCAATTGAAAATTAAAAAAAGGTCCACAATCATCCGATATCTTATTATTTATTATATCATCCAAAATCTAGTGCATTTCGAAATCACTGTACTTTTTTTTTTGACGTGAAACGTCTCTCGGCTATTACCCAGTAATTAATACTTTACGTTAGATTAGCATATAACAGCATCTAGGTGATTATTGGGAAAAATGTTGCACACAAAAATATTGCTATATACATAAATATTTATAATTTTGATATACGTATAGATATCTTTTTATTCGAAAAGGACAATTATTAGTCGAACTGGTCCACTATGCCATTTCATTCTATATTTATTTTGATTCTCTCATAGGAAAAACTATTGCAATCATGAAAAAATTACCTCCGAGACTTTCTCATTTCACTTCTGAGGATTATCACATGACCCCGCCGAATTAAACACTATATTATACCGAACCGGATTACAAGTCCCTGGAAAAGGAAATCTAGCTGTTTACTTAGTAATTAAAAAACAATTCCAAACATAAATGGGTATTTATTTGCAAACTCACATTGCCGCACCTTTAGAAGGCTGCTTGTTGAAGTAAGACAACATATACTTAGAAGATTTGAACCAGATCAACAATTACACAATAATACGTTAAACACATGCAGTAGTGAAGCTAAGAAAAGCTGGGTATCTAATGATAACTTTAATTCAATTAACTTCTCCGGTAAAATATTTTTTGTCAACTTAATTTCTTTAATGTTACAGTATACTGTAGTTCCACGGACCGCTATCGGTTTTTAAGTCACGCCACGTGGCCCTGTACCAATCTGCTGTAGACTATTATAATACTCTACTATATGAATCCCGGGTCAATGAAAGTGCCATGGTCTAATTCGTGGAGTAGTCGATTGGGGTTGTCATACCTAATAAAAACTTTTGTTAGTGGGGTAATCAGACCTGAGGCTTTGGGTATTTTAGCTTGTATTTTGCAATAAAAGTAATTTTGTTTATATTGCTTAGAAACTAATATTGGAAAAACATTACTATTCTTGGCATGATAATATTGTTTAATTTTTAAACATATCCACCGTAAATTAAATTCGTATAAACATTGGAGTACCTGGCTAGGCTTGGCATCGTCGTAAATAATAAACTTTATTTTTATTCTTACTCTAAGCTTGTTTCACATTATCTAAAATTTAAATGATTAATAAAATTGAACTAGATTGATTGATTGACAAACCTGGTGCTAACCCAGGACAGACCCCCTAAAGGTATCAAATATTGAATATAAGAGAAGCAGGTTTTATTAAAAAAAACTAAAAAAAGTCATCGCTCGAGCTGGGACTGGAATACACAACTTTTGCAATGCTGTTTGGGCACCCTAATACTGAGTTTGCAGGCTTCAAAACGAAAATTTAACGATTCTTGTATATACTCACTCGAAATAAACCTATACATTAGAAAAGACTGATTAACGGACGGACGGATAAATGAACGGCTCCCCCGGTACGTTATGATTGGCCAGTATGTCACGTGACCTAATCGGGATGATTGGAGAGTCCTCGCTTGTAATTATTAAATGCTCGTTACACATTATCCAAAATTGAAATGATTAATAAAGTTGAACTTCGAGCCATTAAAAACCACGAAAACCATTTGAACTGCGCTTTTTTATAACACTCCCGTTTTCCTATTAGTCTCACCCCTTCCCCGCTATATACCTTGTTCATTAATACAAGAAATGTTTTGTTCCAAGCATAAAAATATTTGATATTTTCACCATTCAATAACAATATATATTATAACAAATATTTGATATTTTCACCATTCAATACATATTTTCACCATTCAATAACATATAACCTGACGATAAAATAGAATTCTTTCTAGTGGGGTTGGTACCTAAGGGTACGACGAAGTTACTTTTCTGTTAAATTACCCTTCATAAACCAAATTTCACAGTTATTTATTAAAAGTATCTCAAATATATAGCGGAAACTCTTAAGTAGAAAAAAAATTCAAAATAGCGTCTTTCTGCTGGTTTCTTTTTTTTTATTGCTGTAAGACTACTTCGGCATTACCCTGAATATTTTCATCCAAATCGGTCGAAGCGTCCCGGAGTAATCGGTGTACATACATAAAAAAATACAGAGTCGAATTGGTAACTTATCTTTTTGACCTGGTTAAGAACTGACAGTTTTTGGCCTTTAATTTTATTTGCTCTGTTTACATGCCAAGGAGGTTCTAGCAAAATCTAGACTCTACGGCACATAAATATTTCTAATTGTAAATGTGGACTAGGCAGGGTTGCCAAATCGTCATAATGAAAAAGCGGGACAGTGTTTCTAACGCCATATTACGACTGGCGATCGACAACACCTACAATAAAACCACCGAATATTAACAAGACAAGAAGGGCCACAGTCTGTCGGAACTTTTATATTGTGCTTACAAGAACGCGCCGCCGACCTATTCTGCTTTATATGTATTAAAAGATAAAAGGGGGAAATGTCAAGTTGTTTAATTAATAGATCTTAACGTAGTTATAAAAAGTACTGTTTATATAAATTAAGTAAAAAAGGAAATTAGTTATTGAAAATTTTAATCCAAGATTGCGAAACAAAATGGCGGCATAATAAAGTATTTAAAAATTCAGGCTAAAAAACTAATTGTGGTATAGAGATAAGCTAGTAAACCTGTGCTACTAATTCAAGATGGCGAACAAAACGGCGGCCAAATAAAATATTTGTAAACGTGAAAAATCACTTTCACCACATATGTTCAGGTTTTAGCGTCACTAGATGCCAAAAAATATGTTTCATCAATTCCTTTGGGCCGTCTGTCAATTTGTCTGTCGGTCTGTCAGTTCCCGACATAGGTTAAAAGCTACTCATCAGATTAACTTCCATTTTAGGATAAAATTAAGAGTCATATGGGGACGACCTGGTAATATTTTGGTAAAAATCCAATATGCCGGAACAAGATGGCGGACTAGTGAAACGTTAAAAAAACTATTACTAAAAAACTAATTAACTAATTTCCTCAAATTTTGCACAAAAATCAAGTGTTGTAGTAGTAGTAGTTAGGGGGAGGTCTAGAGACCTGACTGGTAGGCCTATAAGGCCCTTTCAGTCTACCCCAGCGTCTCCCTCAAACACCACCCGCCACCAGGTGTACATCCTTGAATCTGCCTGTCCTTACTATGTAAGTCTGTATGTCCTTCCATGCAAGATCCTTAACTTTGTCCCTATGCAAGACCGTAGTGCCGAAAATATCTCGTCGCAGTCTCGCTCGCGCTTCACATCTGCAGAGGAAGTGAAGCGGAGTTTCCTCCTCTTCCTGTCACTCCGTGCATATAGAATCTTCCTCAATGCCTAACATAAAGAGGTGTCTCCTCAATCGACAGTGCCCCGTTACTATTCCTACCCACTCTGTTCGGTCCTTATCGGGCTTCACAATGAAGTCTTTAGCTTGCCTCCCGACCCCGGACTGGCCCCATTCACATTGAGGTTCATGTTGTGCCCATTCGTCGAGTGCTGTCCTTATCTGCTGCCTAGTAATGCCTAAAGCTGGTTCTGGTCCCAAAAAAAAAAAATCAAGTGTTAGGAATAATCTTGCTAACATTTTGGTATGAATAAAAGATAGCAAAACAAAATGGTGGCCTAATAAAATATTTAAAAAATTGACCTGAAAAAACTACTTATTAGATTAATTTCAAATTTTGTGCAAACAATAAATGTGATATTGAACTGGTAAAGTTGTGGCACGAATTCAAGATGGTGAAATAAAATGGCGGTCAATAATTTTTTAAAATTCAATTGACATTAAATTTTATTTTTAAATGTGTTCAAATTATTTGTTGCGTTTAGATTTTTATTAAATTTTATAGAAAAATTAAATGTGATATAGGGATAAACCTCGGTATAAACTGGCAGAATTCAACATAAAGTAACAAAATGCTCGTGTTTGCCAATGTAAAAAGTACTTACTGAATTTATTTTTAATTACAGCATTGCCGTCCGTACTATATTCTTAGAACCATATCAGGAGTTATATTAACCAAAACATTATTAATATCTTGGATACATTTTATAACTTCAACCCCATTAAGATATTTTTGAGAAAAGAATTTTTTGAATGCCTTACAAAATTGTATTGGGGTTGGATTTCTCGAATTTATGCCACAATTTCTTATCATGACAAAACAAAATCGAGGCAATCCTGGTTAAGGTTTCTTGTTAAAAGAAATTAATAAGTTTTGCGTTTTAAAGTTTCCCATAATAATAGAACGGAGTTAATCGTAATTTCCCAGCCATTTACCAAGCACAAAACACTAGGTAAATTGGTAAATGCTTATTTTAATTTTTAAAAAATAAAAAATTAGTTTCACGCCGCGCGCCGGCAAATATAAAGACAATTGGTATATATTAATGTTTGGTGGTATATTTCAATACTCTATTATACCAAGGACCACCGGAGTATGCATCTCACTCGGCAGCGACTTCGAGGGATCGGAAAAGCATAGTTCGGTGATAAAACTGACCTCAAAAACAAAAAAAAATGGTTTCCTAGTGGTGAAAAATTTCTTTTTATGGTTAAAGCGTGAAAAGGCGGGAAATGCCGGACAATTCACTTTAAAAGCGGAACTTGGAATTAATTTAAAAAAAGCGGGACTGTCCCCCCTTAGGCAGGATGTCAGGCAACCCTGGGACTAGGCCTTTCGGATTTAATATTTTAAAATTAATATCATTATTACAAATTACGCTTGTTATATTAGACGTTTATTGGAATACATTTCATCGCAAACAGAATTTCTAAAATTCCCAAGGAATTACAGTTTATGCCAGACAGCTTAAATTATCAACCATAACACTAAACTTAATAAAAACGAAATAAAAAATCGGTAAATTACCTTTAACTGGAACTTCCTTCGGTATGAAATATTTCCTTTTATTAGGAAGAGTGAAGCGTGACCTAATTTCGTTCAGTATGTATTGTACATGGGTACAATTTAAAATAAATTCAATTAGTAGATTTTATATTAACACACACCACCAATTTCTTTCGCCATGTAGAATTCGTGCCAGTTTATCCCTATATCACATTTAATTTTTCTGCAAAATTTAAAGTCAATTGAATAACACTTTTTTACGCTGATTTAAAAAAAATCATTTGGACGCCATTTGGTTCCGCTATCTTGAATTCGTACCACAACTTTACCAGTGCATCTCTATATTACATTTAATGCTTGCACAAAATTTGAAATTATACTAATAAGTAGTGTTTTCAAGTTGATTTTTTTGTGTTGCTACCATATATACATACCAAAATGTTACCAGTTCATTCCTATATAACACTTGATTTTTGTGCGAAATTTGAAGTAAATTGGATAATTAGTTTTTTCAGTAATAATTTTTATAACGTTTCACTAGGCAGCCATATTGTATTTTTACCAAAATATTACCAGGTCATCCCCATATGACCCTTAATTTTTGACCAAAATTTGTTTTTAAGTTTTTAAGCTATGCCGTGAACTGACAGAGGGACAGAGAAACCGACAGACGGGCCGACGGAATAAAACTTCTTTTTTTGGCATCTAGGGACGCTAAAACGTGAAGACATGTAAAACCTGAGATTTAAAAATAAAATTATTTGGCCACAATATTGCTTCGCTATTTTGAATGCGTACCCCAACTTTACCATTAATGCTTCACAAAATTTGAAATAATTAATCTAATTAGTAGTGTTAACAGGCAGATATTTTTAGGCCGCTATTTTGTTTCACAATTTCATATTCATACCGAAATATTACCAGTTCATTTCTATATAACAATTGATTTTTGTACAAAATTTGAGGTAATGTAGTAATGTAGGTTATCCCTACAGAACCCTTAATTTATGACCAAAATTTGAAGTCAATTGAGTAGGTAGTTTTTAATCTATTCCGTGAACTGACAGACTGCCAGACAGGCAATGCGACAGATGGACCGACGGAATTGATAAAACATATTTTTTGGCATCCAGAGACGCTAATACGTGAATATATGTAACGTTGAGAGGGTGTTAGTACCACAGTTTTACTAGTTCATCTGTATACCACATTTATTTATGGCACACAATTTGAAATCAGTTAATTAAGTAGTTTTTCAGGTAGAATTTTTAAATATTTTACTAAGCCGCTATTTTGTTCCGCCACCTTGGATTCATACCCAAATCTGACCAGTTGATTTCTACATAATACTTGCTTTTTGTGCGAAATTTGAGATAAGTTGAATAAGAAGTTTTTCAGTAATAATTTTTTTAACATTTCATTAGGCCGCCATTATGTTTTGTTTTGCCGTATTGGATTTCTACCAAAATGTTACCAGATCATCCCCATATGATTCTTAATTTTTTACCGAAATTTAAAGTCGATTGGGTAAGTATTTTTTTAGCTATGCCGCGAACAGACAGGCCGGCAGACAGACCGACGGAATTCAGAAAACGTGTTTTTCGGCTTATAAGGGACCCTGAAACATAAAGATCTGAAAAATCTCGCAGGGTGATTTTTTCACAATTACAATACTTTCCTTTAACGAGGGAAGTAAAAAAACAGAAGAACTGTTGACCTTAAATCTTTTAATAGAAGTTAATGTTATCTCAAATCTCGCCATTTTGCCCTATTGCAACGAAAATATTAAGCCATTTCGTTTAAAAATCTTTATTATGCCCTGTATAATATAAAAGCCCTTTAAATAGGTTACATCGAATTAAACATACTTAAATATTTTATATTTACTGATACTTCTTAACTGCGAAGATAAAAATCTAATAGTGCAGAGAGGGGAGAATTTCGTTGTACATATTCTGAATATAAAATTGATGTCCTCATAAAATGTATTAACAAGTAATAAACGTTTTAAAAATTTAAATTTCGTTACTCAAAATATAAGCCACATTAAAAAATCGCCTTGTGTCATATTACTAAAAAAACTGACTTATTAAACAAAGGAGTAAATTAAAAATAACAAGGGACTCAAGACAGACCCCTGTAGCACACCAGTCATAACAGATAAGGCTTCAGACGACTCATTATTAATTTTTATCTATTTTCTCCTAGACAAGTAACATTTAAAAACAATTAGGGGAATCGCATTTGTGGTTGCCAAGAGAAATATCGGTTTTTCTCTTGTAGGTGACTCTGGTGTGATTTTGTTGTACTAAGTTTTGGCGCTGATTGTACTCGTTTTTTAACTAGTTGACTGTACTGATGAAGACCTCCATAAGTCAGAAACATGTCCCAAAAAAAATTCTACTATATAATAGTTCTTGCTGCGTTAATCTTTTTGTACTTTAGATTTAATTACTCTTGGGTTATGAGTTATATGTTAGATCGTGGTAAGCAGAAAACACTTAAAAAAAACTTTTATTCTTTCAAAAATAATTACAGCTTATGCCTTTTAAAATGTTTAAATTGGATTAAGACTATTTCTGAACTGTACTGTCTGAACACTTTACTTCTTGAACTGAATTTCTGAACTGAACTATTTACGTCTAGGGTTATTTCTGAACTGTAGGCATGCGTTTAGATTGCAGGTATTTATATGTTTTTGGGTGTGCAAAACACATTCCCGAACGTTTTGTGTCGTTTAGTTTTTATTAAAGTTGTTTATTTGAAACGCAAAAGATGTAAGCAAAAGAGTTCTAAAGTTGTAAACAAGTGATGAAATATCTTGTTTTTATTGCATTGTATGATGAAAGATTTTAAAGAGTTGCTTAAAATAATTGTTCTTGTTTATTAGAAGTTTTGATACACACCTGCATCCTTTACAACTGCGTAATAAGATAAAGACTTATGTTTTTTTGAATTATATATATATATATATATATATATATATATATATATATATATATATATATATATATATATATATATATATATATATATATATATATATATATATATATATATATATATATATATATATATATATATATATATATATATATATATATATATATATTCAGACGAAGATTTTAGTGTCCTTGTTATGAAGGTGGTTTGACGGGAAATAAAATATATTAACAGTATTGCTTCCAAAGAAAAACAGCGTAATTCAATGTCGGACGTGTTATTAGATTAGTTGTTTCTCTGATTCCATTTTGTGCCTTTTCTCTACACGGGGCTCGGGACCTGACTTAAATAAATTGCAGAGTTTGATTGGATGATTCCTTATAAGGAAAATTGATATTTAAATCTCCCGACAATAATATTTTAGAGTTCAGCAAAAACTGAGACACAAGATTTTCTAATCTTTACAATTGATTCAAATTACACTTTTTGTAAAAAATAGTTGGCTAGTAATACTTTTGCAATATACTTTCACCTCCATAATGGTGGAATATTTACATTTCAGAAATTAATATACTATATATCCCTTAGTGCTCATATAAGTACATACTATTAGAAATGCAGTAGCCATTTTTATTAAACTAATCTTACGAAACCAATTACATTTAACGCAATATTGCTTATACCATAATCGCCTTTTTCGCAGATTAAATTATTCATGTGACGATATAAAACTTTAAACTGCCATAATAAAAATCAGATTATTTGCGAGAAATGTAAATATTCAGTCCGGAAAATACTTAAATTTATGTTAAATCCTAGTTGAGTTTTATGCTGTTTGTATTAATTTGTTTTATTTTAAGTATAGTTTACGTTTTATAATATACTTATTATGTAATATCAAAGAAAATAATAGCGTCATATGAGTATAAAAAATCTGATTTTACTTCAGGTTTATTAATAACTTAAATCGTTTATTATGTAAAACTGTATGACCTGAGAATTATAAGCAGTGCCGTAGCTACATCCCAGCAGCCCCCAAACTCCGGGAGCCCACGGATGCTAGGGGGCCCGGCCATAATATTTAATGGACCCCAAGGAAAACTATGGCCTTGGTTGAAAACTGAAAGAGGTTCAAAATTTGTAATTACGCCACTGTTCATAAGATACAGGTATTTCTAAAAAATGTAATATTATAATCGTCTAACATAAAGATAATAATGTTGCTATTTAAAAAAAATAAAAATAAGCCGGAAAACTGAGGAATGAAAAAGGCACGGCACGTGGCCAGGGGGGTCCTGGGGTTCTAGACCTCCCGAAACTCTAAACATTTTTGGATATAGGTGTGCTTCTCACTAATTTTTCTGAGATTTGACTGTTTGGTCCCCCCCCTGAAATGAATTTCTGGTTTGGACCCCCCCCCGAACTGAATTTCATGCCTCATGACAATCCACGATTTTATTATTAATATACTATATGAGATATAATATAGAGGAATTACTGTACAAATTTTTCGAAAAATATAAATTATGAAAAAACACATTTTTAAAAAAAGTATAAATATCTACACGAATGTGACTATGTAGGTACTTGAGAACGCGGGATTGTATTTTGGATGTTTTGGATTTACTTAAGGTATATAAAAACGTAAAAAAATTATATTTTCAGAACATCCAAACGGACAACAGTTAAATTGAAAATAGAAATAGTTCGGTTTAATGTTAGAAGTCACTGGCGCAAAAGCTTAATTTTTTTCGATTTTATTTATTAAAAAAAATATATTTCATAAACAGTGAAACACGTTAACTTTTTTGTGTATATAAAATAATATTTTTTCCACTATGCAGATCCAAAAATTTGACTGAAATTGAATCTGTTTTCAGAGTGTTCTTATGTATTACGTATAAGCTTCCCATAAGCGTTGTATCGGATTTATTTAAAAGTGGGAGAAATCATTACCGATCGGGTACCGTATGTCATGATTTATTAGAAAAGGTTTATTAAATACGGCAAATTTTAAAAAAGTTATTTATAGGGCTGATAAAATGCACAATATTACTATGATTTTAGAGAATTAAAGTCTAATTAAAAGTTGTTTAAATTATTTTGTCTTCTAATTTAATACAGTTTAACAGTTATCATAGTACTTAATTCTCTGTAAATGTGTTGATATCTTTCGATCGAAATTAAATTGACGATATATTAAGGAATATCGTATTTCGTATTCCGGATACTCTTTTTTTGGTATCTTCCATATTAACAAAATAAATTGGAAGGACCGTGCAGCCCTCTTTTGCAAAACTACTACCTGATAAAATAGTTAAGATTTGGGTCTTAATGGGTTTTTATTTAATTTTTTAATGTAGCAATTAAAGATGGTGAAATAAAAATCCCCTAGCAATAATGAATTAAAGAATTTCATGAGCCATAACACCTGGAGAGTTATTCATTTTGTTAGTTTTGCAGATATTTGAGAGACGTGTTTTATGAAAAAGTGGAGTCCATTCCATTTTGTTTCAAGCTAATTATGCAATAAGTGTAAAGAGGTTCACAATTTTAGTACCGTGTGGTTATTTTGTTAAACGAGTGCAGTGTGGCCGGTTCCAGATTGATGTTGCAGTTCCTGCTTTGGACTAGACGTCGTCTATAGGGAGGACAACTTGAACTTCAACTGAATTGATGTAGTGGCCATATACTAATTTAAACATTTTGTCTTTAACTTCAAAATTTAAATTCTACCTTATAAAATTTCACTATTAAAAGAAATATATCAAGCCAAGCTTTTTTTATAAACTAATGTTTTTGGTGAAATCCAAATTTATGTATATATTCTAAGTTTCTAAATGTTAGTACATGGTACTGGTTGGTACTTTCATATCATAATTTTCTACTTAGATAGTACTGTGTACTAGTTAAATAATAACAGAAGAAAAAATTGAATTATTATTTTTCTCGAGAATTTATATTTATATATTTATATATATACATATATATATATATATATATATATATATATATATATATATATATATATATATATATAGGAGAAAGTTAGTCGTTACTGACTAGTTAGAAAAAAGCACTGTCAACCAAAAGAATATAATTTTCACAAAAAGCAAAAGATTCTATCCTCCAGGTTCTTGGTTAGGTGGGGATGCAGTCAAAGAAAAAAATTTATGAACGGCCTAGTGTGGAATACTCTTTATTGTATGGTCGAGCTTTCGAGAATGTTTATTCTCTTCTTCAGGACCCTTCTATAGAAAAATACATTTGTAGATAAGAAAAGAAAGGATTACAAAGTAAACATCTTACCAAAGTGAGTTAAAAATAAAACAGTCCCATTGCAACAGGCTTAATGTTAAAACTTGTACGTAACTAGAATATAGACGGTAACTAACACATATCAACAGTAAAATAAAATTTTTGGTTACATTTTCAAATTTTTAAAAATTTTTATAAACAGGCAGCGAAACCACTTTCAATGCTGGCACGTCGCCATTACTGTAAAACGAAAAACTGCGTCGTAGTAGGCAAAATAAGAAGGGAGACAAAGGAAAGTATAATTCCCGCCTAATTCTATGTATATCGATTACTACGAACGATTGCTAGTTGACAAGGACAAAGCAACGTCATTGTTACGCTGGCGCAGTACCACATTGAAAATTTGGCTAGCGAAATCTTTCTTATTGGGGAAAAAAAAAGAAAAACAAATTATAATAACTTATAGGCAAGAAGAGAAAAGATTTTTAACAGTTTTATCGTTGTTATTGTTAATATCTATAACTATATTGCATGGTTTCTGTATGCTAAAACCAAAAAAAAAAAGTCTAGTGAAAAAATTTTTCTTGACAATTTTAATACTAATCACTAAGTTAGGATGGCGCTAAAAACACATTTGTCCATATTTTGTTAGACAATTAAATTACAGAGAGTTAATGTTTCTATTGTTGTAATATATCTAAGCAGACGGTGTCGTACAATTATATAATGATACTCAGAAACCCAAATGGACCAATTTTGTAAGCAAAAGAAAAACATGCTTTGTCTAATGTTAATGACTGTAACCAATTAATATAAAATAATTATTGTTTATTGACATTCTGGCGGACGAAATAATTAAAAACCAGGAAAGATGAACCACACTGCAAATTCGGAACAATACGTCTAAATTCACTGAAAAATCATTGGAAAACTTGTGACACGAACAACTTTATAAGGCATCCTCAGCGATTATAATCATTTTTATCCAATTTAAGAATATAATTATATATAGAACTGAGATTTTGAATATCGCTACGTTTGTTCAAAGCATTCGAATCACTGTTAATGTGAACCATTTCGAGAAAAATTCTTTTGTGATAATTTTTCTCCTTTCTAGAATAGAAGGTCTCCTAAAGTCCATCAAATGTCCTTCCCGGATAACATGTTCAGACAACGCGCATGTAAGTTTCTGAGTGTTACAGTCACTTTTATGTGACGTAATTCTACCTATTAGGTTCCTAAAAAAAATATATATATATATATATATATATAATATATATATATATATATATATATATATATATACTAACTGTTTGTTCCGTAGGAACTATTCAATAATAAACTAAACTATATAATAAAGATAAAATTATATATCGGAAGAAAATTAAAGAGAAAGAAAAAAAAATCCCAGTCACTTCGCCCTGCAGAGTTTCAGAACACCACAAGAAGAATGTTCAAAACTATTTACACTCCAATAAAGATGTTGAGTTGAAGTGTAGCCAGAGTCGTGTTACACCCAAATAAGTATGGGGCACCTCGTTTACTGGCCTTGATTTGAGCACACCCTCAGGTCGTTCCTCAACGCTGTGTGGCTAGGTAACCAGGAGATGGGAAAACAAAACAAAAATAAACCCAAGAGAAAAATAATTTACATTACAGAAGAAAAACTGTAACCCAAGAATCCCTTCAGACAAAAGATTCATTAGCCGCAAGTGACTAGGCATCGTGTAGACTAAGAAGTAAGCAAAAAAAGCTAAATAGGGTTTTGGGATGTCAGGTAACAACGGCAATACATAATGCTACATAATGCTCTTTGTGTATTCTCACCGAAGTGGTGCTGTCCTCCCTGGGCTCTATGGCCGTTCATTGAGACTGCCAGAGGACAAACATCAACCACTCCTACTAGTCCTTTTAGTTGATCTGTTCTCTTCTGCACTGAATAGTACAAAAGAAAACCTCGAAAACAGCATTTAGTGGCACCCTACAATACTCAACTTTTTACAAAAAGAAGACTGCACTATAGTTCAAGAACCAACTCAAATGTTATGTTCTACAATAAGTGACATACATAGAAATAACAAATTCATAGATACATTGAGCAAACTTGAGTACGTATATAACCAGATATGAAAATAATTTTACTGAAACTAAGCTACCTGATAATTAAATTCAAAATATAAAATTGAGTTACTCGAAAATGGTAGTGCTAATGAAGTCAAAGAAAAATGATGATTTATTACAAATTTAAAGATATTGAGTTACGAAAACTGATGTTACATCGCTGAAGGTTGACATCCAAAAAAAAAAAATTACCAAGGAAAAAAATATATTAACATAAAAATTGATGAAAGAAAAAGTGGTGAACAATAAAATTAGTTAGATACCTGAAGGCTATTCTAACCAAAGCACTTAGTAAACTTTTACAACAACGTAGAATTCGGTACAGCACATATCCTCTACCAATTTATAGTGTATGTAACGCTGTCTACTCCCAATTAATTGCCCACTCCGCAGAGCAAAGTTAAGAAATGAAAGGAAACATGGAAAGATAGAAGTAACAACTAAGATTTAGTAAACGGAATAGGTATGTTGCAATTTTTTTTTGAAAAAGGACTAAAACATTCTATTCTTACATTACCTCTTTTATCCTGAAGTTCATAAGTCCATGTACCAGTTTTCTTCTTGATGATAAATAATGACCTACAAATTTTGATACTGGTCGACTTTTCCATTAATTCTCGATTCGACTCGACTATTCCATTAATTTTCTCAGTAGGATCGGCACGAGGATAGCAATTCACAGTATGAAAGATTTTTATTTTGTATTTATAACAAAGTTTTCTTAACTTGGATTTCATCTGTACACCATTATCATAAATGAGATATTGAGGAGACTCATATACCAAAAATATTTGTTCTTCCATTGATCTAACCAATGACTTTGCTCTAGCTGAACGAGTGGGAAACAAAACGACATATTTACTGAAATAATCAGTAAAAATCGGTATATTGTTGAGAATTTAACCCTAGTTATAGATTTGTTAAGTTTCAGATGAATTTATTTATTATTTGTTATTTTATTGAAGTAGACTTACATTAATTTTTATCCATGTAACGTCTATGATAGTGTCAAAAATCGTTTTCGAATGTTCTGTTAGTCTTAATTCTTTTCACCTTGTAGTATTTAGATTATTCTAGAATTTTCTAGATCATTCCATCATTTTCTAAAGGCTATATAAGCGCGTCGCGAAGCCACATTTTGACTCAGTTTAGTTTGAGATTTCAAAGTGTAAACAAGTAGACAGTGAGAAATTTTAGGATACTTTAGTTACGAGTATTAGGTATAACCATTCTTTACCTGTACTCCCTGTAAGCTGTGTTTTGAATAAAAGGAGTCCATTCAGAAACTACGTGTTTGATTACCGGCCATTCCGGAACATTTGGTGTCGGACCCGGGATTAGGATCAAGAAGAAGTAAGATATAGATGTAAGAAAATAGTTTCTACTATCGCAACAATCATTGCAGCAAATTTGGATTCTTTGATGAACTTGATTATTGCAATGCATAATGACATACAGAAAAACCAAGAAGACGTGAAGAGAAGTCAAGAAGACATAAAGAAAACCCAAGAAGAAATGAAGACGAATGAACTTAAAAAAGACATGAAAAAAACTAAAGAAGAAGTGAAGAAAAACCAAGAAGATGTAAAACGAGAAATAAAAGTCATGAAGAAGAACCAAGAAGACATGAAGAGAAGTCAAGAAGACATGAAGAGGAGCCAAGAAGACATGGAGCAAGAACTTAAAGAAGACATGAAGAAGAACCAAGAAGAATTAAAGCACGAACCTACAGAAGATATGAGGAAGAATCAAGAAGACATGAAGCTGTAACGTAAGGGTGTTATAACGCACGTAATATTACTAGGCAAATCTTTTAATAACAGGGCCTAGGCACGACAGCTCCTTTTGCCGGCTCTGGTATGAGTTGACAGGCAGAGTTATTTATACTAATTTAATTTTTTATTCTGTTCTTCTCGATAGTCGAATTTACCCAGTATCCTTTACAGAAGACACGTCTTACAACACGGAGCTTAAGCAAGATTTTCAAAGGGGCGTCATCCGCAATAAAAAAGTAATAAAAATGCTGTCGTGTTATAAGCCGGATTTTGCGGAAAACCTTTCTTCTGAAATAATTATGATCTGTACTTTAACCAGTAAAAAAACTATTCGTAAACTTCACGTTACAAAATGTATTATAAAATAATTAAATTACAATAAGGCAAATGTTCAAAATCAACGTAACAGGTGAATTATTTAAAAATTATAAAAAAATTAGCAATAATTAAAAAAAAAATCTTGTAAATTAAAATAATTTGTAAAATTACGGTCACTAATATTGAATTATATGTAACCCAATTGGTCAATAATTTAAACACTAGTAAAATAACTAGTTACTCAAATTGTCGGATGAAATAAACTAATATAAAATTTTAGACAATAAAAAAATTGGAAATTTCTCCCCAAACTGTTAATAGCTGGCGCCACGTGGTGGAGACCCCACGACCTTGTCGACTGCCCAAGGCTGCATCAGTTCTTGTTTTAACGCTAACCTGCTTCTCTCCCTCAATGGTACTCGAACAGGATTTATGACGAATTATATCCGGGTTGACCATATTTTCTCGGGACCATAATTGAATTTATGATGCATTGTGAACGGAATTCCACGTTTCCAATATTTGATTTAGGCAAGCCTAAATAAAGAGTTATGGCAGACAACTAAAAAATTAGCTAGCAACCAGTGGCTAGTTCTAAAGGGGGCTAGTTGGGCGTCTAGCAAAACAAAATCTTATCCAGAAATCCAAGTACTGATTCCAAAATGGTAAAAGACAAAATTATGAAATGAAATTTAAGATTTCAATTTTAATAGTTAAAAAAAAACTAGTTATTAGGAAAAAGACAAGTCGGTGTAGAGCTGAAAGAAAAATAAAAAAATAGGCGGCAGTAAGTAATACAATGTAAAAATTTAATATAAAAAAATCACACTTAAATTTTGAACACATTAATATTAATAATCAATAATGTAGTACAAATTTTAATGTATTACTTGACTGATGTAACTCTGGGAAAAACCATGGTGGGAAGAAAACAAGGTCGTCGGATGTGAGGAAGCTTTCTAAAGCCCTGGAAATAAACGTCAATAAAAATTGTAGGTTAGATTACTAGTTTAACAACAATTTTTATTTTTTTTTCCAAAATAAGTTTTACTTTGGAAGGAAAAGAATTCTTAGATTCATTTGGGTATTAAGAATGAAGAACAATATGTCTTGTGCGGCTACTGGTTGCTTCAGCCACAATAAAACGAAGGACAAATGTAATATAAAGGCTCATCATCATATATTTCCTAAAAACCCTGATTTCTAAGGTACAGAGGTTTGCTAGATAGGATGAGGCTGAACGGATTTTGGCAGGCTTACCTGATAAAAGAAAGTTAGAGTAGACTAAATCAGATAAAGATTCAGCTAAAATGTGTATAAATAGTAACATACATTTTTCCTTAATTTGTCTAAACATTTTTCTAAGGTGTTCAATTACTTGATGTTCACACATCCGAAATAAAAGATTACTAATAACCTTACTCTGAACAAAAGAGGTGATCTTTTTTTAGTCATTTGTTGGATCTGATTAAGGGAATTTTGCTGTAGTAAATAGTATTTTAAACACTTGTTCGTTTGAAGTTGTTAGAGTCTATTAACTTCTAAGTCTTTAGTGCTGTAAAAAACAGCTAAAAACTAAAAAAAAAAATACATTTTAACATTCTGTTTTTAAGCTTTTTTATTTATAATCATTTCATTATCATGTTTATTTCCTTTTTCTCTTTTTATTTGATTATTTAAGCTGTATTTGTTTTTCGTTTGTCATCAGTTGGTTTTCATTCTTTCTTAGATATTCCTGATTGATATTTCTAAAAGCTGCCAACCTTAATTTAATTAATCATTCCTTTAAGTATTAACATTTATACCACTCCACCTTCAACCGTACTAGTGTATGGAAAATACAAAGTAAAAACCATCACCTTTTGGGATACAGCAGACACTGCATCTGCAATTTCATTTCAAAGTGTAAGCTTCAAGGCACATCAGTATTTAAAAAGAAATGGCTATCCATTGCCAACCTTAAGTACCCTTTGAAGGTTGGCTTTAAACATCTGGGATTTTGTCACATATTATTTAAGGTAATTAGACAAACGTCTGCAGCATTAACAGACTTGATAAGGTTATGTTCATTATCATTTGAAAGGTAGGTAGGTAATTCTTAAGTTGACATGATTTTCACTTTTAAAAAATGTTTTCGACACTTAGTTATATACTTCCTAAATTAGATATACGTTTGTACAGTGTAGTGTTAACTACTCAAAACTAATTTCAATTCCAGAAAATGATTAAACCTGACATAAAATATCATTAGGTAAACTGAAAAGTAATGAGTGCAGGTTTCTTAAAGTGTCAAACAAAAAAACACATTGTTGTATGCGATCTTTTGTTGATATTTTGTAAAAGTAAAATAAATTAAACATACCTATTTTCATTTATTTTTAATATTTACTTTAATGAGGTGATTGCCATAGTTCCTATAAAACTAGTAAAAACAATTCTTTAAATATTAAATTTAGGTTTGTCTAATAAAAAAAGTTTTAGTTTTACCTAAATCTTAGTCTAAAAGATTAGGAAAACTAATCATTATAATAAGATATCCTTAATCTGTAAAATACAAAACAGATACACCGTAGCAGTGGTTTTACAAATCTCTCTCTCACTTCGGCTATGTATCTATAACATCTGACTTTAACACAGCAGAAGTAAACAAGCTTTTGTGCGACTTGAAAAATATCAGCATTGTCCAGCAGTGTGTCCGATAATGATATTCTGTCGCTTCACTGTTAATTAAAAATGTACACTTTTACTTAAAAAAAATTACCATTTTGCTGCCAAATTTAAGTTAAATAGGTATATTCTACTGTGTAAATGTTTTTTATAGAATTTTTCATAAAACTGGAATAAAGTTCAACTAAATGCTTATGGAAAGTATGATGCATATTTTATAAACAGGCCTATTTTTACTAATTTTCTTTATCTATAATAGACTTAACGAGTGGCTGATAAACTTCCTAGAATGATATACACAGATGGAGGCCTAGAGGTAGGTTACAAATAGTACGAACCAGAAAAAAAACTGATACTTCTATATTGTCAGACGCACAACTAAAAACACGCAGTTTATGTAAATTGAATAATACGGTTTTAGTTAATACTACTTAACACACAATTGGCAGAGATATATTGATATGAATTTTCCAATGCCGGTACCTAATTTAATTTAGTTTTAATATGTAGTTACAAGAATATTTATAAATTTTCACATTAGTTATATTTTTAAACCATATTAGGTTTGTGCAGTTAGTGCCAAAAGTTCATCAAGTCACAACAGATGTCTATGCTTAAATAAGATTATAATCTACATAATAGTAAAAAATGTGTTTAATTTACAGTTGTGTTATGCAAGGCTTCAGGGGTCTGGTTTCTGTTTTTGTCAAAATAATTACTCAGGTACTTATGAATATTAAGTAATATATTCAGCTACACGTAGGATATTTGACTTACTATACCATTTGAAACCAAACATATTTTTTAAAATACTTGAGTTTAAAATGTATAGCTAGAACTAGTCCAAATAAAAATATTTCTACACACTGTCTTGAGTTTGATACATGCAAGCATCCAGCGTCACTCCCAGCCAAATTATTTAATTCATAAGCAGAATTGGATCTAACTATGCATACTTTACAAAGCACTTACCTATCTGCCAACTTTGCCGAAAAATCATTAGCAGTATTAGATAATACAAAATTTCTTTTCATACCAAATCGTCCTTTTTATAAACACGTTCACGCCTGCGCAAATGATATGTACGACAATTTTTACCATAGGCAACATTGAGTTTTTTCTGAACCTTTTTATATAAATTTGGAAGCTTTAGAAGCTCGTTTGCATAATTATTGACATTTTCGTTTGATATTTCAGTGTCTAGGTTAGAATTGTCGTAAAAATCTCCTGTAATTGGGACTTTTCTGACAAAAACGAGATAATTTGGTATATAGTTAGTAGATTCATGAACTGACGTATTTTAGACACTTTGAAATTCTGGTGTATGTATATACCAATCCTTGTGAGAGTTCTTAATCTACGAACGTATAGCCGCGCCAATTGAGGGTGACGACAATTGTACCATATTTTAGAAATATTAAACTTTTTTGATATGTCATCAGACTTTCCCAGTATGGGCAGGAGCATTATTAAAAATCAAAATTCTAGGAGTTCCAAACGGTAACATGACGTTATCAGTCAGGAAAGACACAATCGCTGAAGCCGTAGCCTGGCACAAAGGTTTCATAATTGCGAACTTAGAAAAAATATCTACAGCCAAAATAAGGAAAGTATTCCCTTCCTTACTTCTAGAAAACGACCCATACAATCGACTGCCAACATTTCAAATGGAAAATTAACCTTTTTCTCCGCACTCATTAAACCATAACGAGAAAACTCAGTAACTTTTGCCTTTGACAAACTTCACATTGACGGACATATTTTAGGACCTGTTGCCTTAGTCTTGGCCAATAAAATTCTTCAGACATTTTATTTAATGTTTTAAAGAAACCTAAATGTGCCGAAGTCGGAGCGTCATGACAATTTTTAATTATTTTTATTCATTCATTAGTTGGCACCACCAATTTCCATTCGGAAATATTGGTTTTTAAAGAAATTTTCATACCAGTGTTTATAGATATAACCATCTTTTACTGCCCAATGAGGAAAATTATTTGGATTTTTAATAATCTTATCCCGTAAATTGGTATACCAAGGTTCGAATTTATCTAGAGAAACATCTAATATATTGACTTCAGAGGCTAGTACGGATCTACTAAGAAAATCTGCTAATGCATTTTGCTTACCAGGGCGATATGATAATTTAAAATCAAACTGTTGAATTTTAGTAAGCCATCTAGCTAATTTACTTTTTGGGTTTTCCATATTTTTTAACCACAATAGTGAAGAGTGATTATTACAAAAAGATCTTTACAGCCTTCAACATAACATCTAAACTTTTCAAGAGAGAAAATCAATGCTAAAAATTCTTTTATAGTGACTGATAACTTACGTTCAGACTTAGTCAAAATACGAGTAGCATAAGCAATTACAACTACATTCTGTAATAGGGCTGCGCCCACGGCAGTATTACTCGCATCACACTCTATTGTGAAAGGCAAAGATTAATTAGGGGGCAGACATTACCGGAGATGAAACTATCCGCTCTTTAAGTTCTCTAAAAGCCGCTTCTGCCTTTGAAGTCCAAATTAAAGGTTGCTTTCTACCTTTCGCTTTTAGCATATCATTTAGATGAGACACAATGGTAAAATTAGGAACAAAACATCTATACCAACTATAAACGCCCAGAAAACCCTTTAGTTGAGTAGTCGTTTCCGGTTTTTTTTTCTATTCTACTATGACCTTAATTTTTTCTGGACAGGGGCTCACGCCTGTACCACTAACTACAAATCCAAGATACTGAAGCGATTTTCGAAAAAAATTACATTTATTAAAATTAATTGTTAAGTTAGGTTCTAAAAGCCTTTTATAAACTTCTCTTAAAATGTACATAGGATGCGAAAAACTCGTGCCAATATAAACAATATCGTATAAATATTTAAAGACATAGGGCTGAAATTATCCATTAGTCTTTGTTGCATTTAAGCGGTATTACATAGACTAAAGGGCAAAATATTAGAATGGAAAAGTCCACGAAACCGCACACAAAAAGCAGTTTTGGTCAACAGTTTGACTCATTAAGAGGTATTTGCCAAAAAGCATTTTTGGTCAATAGTAGATAAAAATATTACGTTTCTTAGTATAGAAAGACAGATGTCAACTCTAGGAAGTGGATAACTATCTTAGTACATTTTGGTTCAAGAACCTTGCGTTCAAAAGTAGCCTATAATCCCCACTTTTCTTCTGCACCAAAAAACAGGAGAATTGTAAGGACTTCTACGTCCAAGCTTGTCCTTTGGTGACATCTGATCTGCCTGCTCCTTTTCATTAGGGGATAAATTAATAATAGACTTTTTGTCCGTAACCTTAAGAGAATCTTCTGTTAAAACATTTACTGGTAAATCATATATTTTACTCGAAATATTCCAAGAATTATTTCTAAAATCTACTATCAATGAAAATAATCTACAGAAGTCACTACCGAAAATCAAGTTGTACCGCAAAGATGGGACTACTAAAACTTCTACTATTCTACATTCATTACCCAAATAAAATGGCAACTGACAAAACCCAGAAATTGTTTCTTTATTACCATCTGCAGTACTAATAGATTTTAATTTAGTTTTAAAAATTTCCAAATTATATTTTTCAATTAGATACATGGCTGATTCACCCAAATAGGAGCGGTTAGCCCCACTATCTAATAAAGCTAATAAAGATTCATCACATAAAGTTACTTTTATATATGGTCAAAAGGCATACGAACAAAAAGAGGCGCAGTAAAAATTTACCATTAACTTCCAATCTTCCCAATATTTTAAATCAGTTTTATGACTAAAATTGGGTTCGTTATTCACATAATGTTTACTAAATTGTTTTAGAAAATGTTTTGACTGCAATTCAGGCTTAAATTTGGGGCGAGAAATGTGCTGCGAGGATAAGAAGAAATACTGTGTGAATCCCTAACAACCCTAAGTGTTATGAAAACGAGAAAACTTGTAAAAATGGCCTTTAATTTTGACCTAGGTTGAATTTAACCCGATTCAAACTTATCATTTAGTTGTTTTGACTACAGGAAGGAAAAGTAAATTTAGTAAAATTGGGCTTGCTACATTTATGGGTGAATCTCAAAAAAGTGTACTAAGTAAGAGAAAATTAAAAAAAAAAAAATGTTTGCCTTTTTTGATGAAACTTGTTGCTTACGTTTCATTATATTGATAAGAATGAAATAGCTTTCTGGAGAAGAACGCAAACTACTATTTCTCTATATTTTGCAAATTTCAAAATTGCTTGCCCACAGAGGCGAAGGATTTGTCTAAGGAATTGACATAATAGATAAAGATATAAAAAATACTGATTTTTATATCTCCTTTAAAATGCAATTTGAGAATCTTTAGGTATCTCACTATCACTAAAAGTGCAACTCTTAAAAATCATAGCACAACAAGCAAAATATAGATTTCTTATACCAGTTCACAGAAGTGAATATTATGTCCACCTTTGACACAAATGTTTAATTCTCTAGTTGTCTTATAAGTTTTTCTTTTTCTCTTCTCCACTTGTATCTATTTCTTTTTGCTACTTTCTTCCCACCCAGCTTTTTTCTTCTTTCTATACCTTTATCTGTCTTTCGTTTTTACTTCTTCATGTTTTTCTGGATTATTTTTTAATTTTTCCCTGGCTCTTCGCATACTTATTTTTTTTGCTCTCGTCTTTTTTTCATCATCTCATCCTTTTCTTTATCTGATTTCGCCGTTTTTCTCCAATACAGACTAAAATATGTAACCATATTATATAAACTTCCATCAAATAATGGAATAAATCTGAGTGAGACTTTAAAATAAAAGAAGTAAAGTAACTACTCACATAAAAAGAGTAAATACACAAATTTAGCTACCTATATTTCACTTCTGTGGACAATCTTCACTTTCATGGACACTTTAGATCCACCGAAGTGATGACCACGGAAGTGATGTATAACAAGAAATTTACTTTTCACCCGACGAATTTTGAAGTTAGCTTTCTGCAAAATAATGTGCAGTTCAATCTATAATCAATATATACTACTGTTTAAATAATGTTTGAAAATTTTATTGTTTTACATGTTTTTTTAAACACATAGAACTGATGCAGCGATCCTGTCCACGCCCGTTTTTCACTAATTTTTCTAAGACAAACTATCTTTCCACTTTGAATCATTACGTTTCACTGGTAAGTAATCATGGTTGCGGGAAATGGATAAGCAATATTTAGGGTAGCAGTAGTGCTATCTCTAATTTTTTAAATTTCTGTGTGTCCACGGAATTTAACTCTGGATATGGTAACAAAGCGAATTTATCAAAAAAAAATTGTTTTAGCAGTTTTATTAAAATCCTAGTTTCTTTACTAGGTTTTCTTTATATTTAGTTAATAAATATTAATAGCAATTAAATAATTTAATCAGAATTAATTTCGAATGTCCACAGAAGTAATTTAGTAGAGTAATTTTTAATCTCATTTTAAATATAAGAAATTTTTTTGAAAGATTTTATGATATTGGTTCACATAGTACTTTACTCTAAAAATATTATGAGTCATTTAAAAATAAATTAACATAAAAAACATAATGATGATCGGCAAAAACGAACCTTTGAACGTTTTTTTTAAGATTCACCCTTATAAAAAAATTTTTTTAGGCTCTTTACATACCATAAATGCATATCCATTTTTAGAACAATTCCAACAAATTTTAGAAACATTTTCTGATATTTCATTATTTGCTTAGAGATTTTGAAACATTTTGATGGTCACGTCTAGTGGTTTGATTTATGTCTACGTAAGCCAGGTCCTCTTCAAGATATTCTAATTTTGCATTATTAATTTTATTATTATACTGTGTAGCTTCATGAAATCGCTTAGGTAAATTTACTAATGCTCAGTAATATCATGTAACGCTAAAGCATTGACATATCTATGTAATAAATTTCTTCTTAAAATTTTTGATTGATCTGCTTTAGAAGCTGGCTGAGATAATCTAGCAAAATGATTTTGCATAATATATACAAAAATCGTTACTAACTCTTTTCGACCTTGATAACCAGCTTTAATTTGATCAAGTAAACATCATAAAACGGGGGTAAATTTTTTTTTTTTTAAATTACTACAATATCATTCCATGAAAAAAAATTATCTGGATTAGCTCTATACCAAGTTCAGATGGCACCTTGAAATAAGTCAAAACAAGAATTAAAAAGTTAACCTTCATTAACATTTCTGGAAAGAGACAATTCGTTCACTCTTTCAAGAAAAGCTTTCTTTCGAAATTGAGCTAGAATTACCCTGAATAAAAGAAGTGGAAGCGCCCATACTTAGAAGAGTGAAATCAAACTGGTTCTGTCATTAATTACTTGCGAGTTTAAATCAGCAGCTAACTCAAAACACGACGGAAAACTATCATCTTTGAATTTGGCCTTATCTTTTAGATCTTCAGGCTCTTCTGGTACTACAGAAAGATTTATTCGATGGCTTAAAAAAATCAACTTAAAATAGTTTTGTACATTGAATCTGTTTTAGGAGCCTTAAAATCACAAATGAGGGACTTTAGTTCACTCAAACTACTACTTATTGTAGCATATCCATTTGCGTAAACAAAATTAAGATTTTTTAATTATGATAGTTTCCTTACATAAAAAATGTCATTACCAATTGCTCTTTTTGAGGCTAGTGTTTTTCGAGAAGCTCTAATACTCGACAAAGATAGAAAAGAATCGATTTCTGATTCAGTTAAGCAATTTACAACTAACAACTATTTCACGTTCCATGTTTAATTATACAAAGATTTACCAAAAACCAAACTTTCAAATTTACCTATCTAAACTAATAAAATATCACTGTTCAAAATATAAATAAAAAATGCCAAATATTTGCAAAATAAATACCATAAATAACTATATAAATTATATAGCTAAGCAAAATCAAATGCAATAAATATTGAGCAACACCAGAGTCAATATTAGTAAAAAAAAATTAATTAAAAATATTTAAAAACCTGACATAATATTAGCCAAACAAAAAAACAAAGCAATAACGCAATAATTTTTTCTGAAGTGAAATTCGGTAAATTCTCAAATTACTCGGTTTCGGTCGGATTTCAATAAAAAAAATTGCGTAAAGGTTTTTAATATAACAAATGTGAAAAACGAGATGAACAAAAAAGTGACCGCAAAATTTCAAATTTCGATGTCAAAACTTTAAAGTTACGCATCCAAAAATATCGACAACGACAGAATTTATCTAATCAAACTGAATTAAATGAAATTAAAAATGGCTCTTAATAATAGGGCCTAGGCACGACAGCTCCTTTATGATCAACGACATGCATGCATTTATTTGCCTACGAAGTAAGCATTATTTGAGTGTGCGACAAGAACGCATTATTAAATATGCCTTAAGAGAAACAAGTAAAGCCAGAGCCCAGTCTACACCACGCGGTGGACAATCATATCGCCTATTCACTGCCAAATTTATACAAATACGAGGGAGATTCGTAGGTATCCAAAATATCCAAATAAATTATATCATCGAAATGAAAGTATTCATGCATCTTTAGCGTCAAATAAATACTAAAATATAGTGATATAACAACTTAAATATACACAGTAATTATAACTACCCTATTTACATACAACCGCAAGCTTAACTAGATCTAGAAAATTTAATACAGGGAATATAGGTCTGCAAGTAATAACATATTTAATTTATTAAATACTAAATACGTTTACTTAAATTTTTTTTTATTTTATTATCATGATAAAATGTCTGACCGTAACGCACGACAGTAAACTGCTACAAAGCAAGAAATAAAAGAAGACATTATGAGAAACCAAGAAGACGTAAAACAAGAAATACAAGACATAAGAAAGAACCAAGAAGAAATAACTAAAAAAATGTTATTTGAATTGACAATGACCAAGGAAGATGTAAAATAGGAAATGGGATAAATGGAGAAGAAGGTAAAAAAGCAAGTTAAGGAGGTTTATGACCAAATGCAGCGGGAAGTCCAAAGTCTACGATCCCAGATACAGTTTGGAAAACAATGTGAGTTAAAGTCCGATGTTGTCCCTTCATCGTAAACAACCTACGTTTGATGGTAAACTGCCGTGGGTTACTTACCTGAGACAGTTTGAAGCTGCCGCAACTGGAAATAATTGGGATTCCACCAAAAAGGCGCGAGAGTTCTTTGCGTGGAGAGGCTGTGGAGGTGTTAAGGAACATACCAGAAGAAAACCAGAATGATTTTAGATCATTAGTGTCTAATTTAGAAATGCGCTATGAAAAAGCACATCTGCAGGGAGTGTGTAATAGGCAACATTAATGTCGAAGGCAAAAATATAACGAAGTCTTCAAAAATATGAGGGAGATATTGTGCGTCTAATTAATTTGACTTGTCCATCCTACCCTGAAGAGATCAAGCAAGAGTTGGCAGTAAGCAGTTTTATTGAAGGCCTTCGTGATCCTGAACCAACCAGGCTTTAAGAATGGCTAGAATAAATAAGATTTTTGAAGCTCTTGCGTACGCTCTTCAGTTTCAAATGGCTAAACAAACATCCAGGAGTCAAGGGAAAGTATGAAGACTACAATACACTCCAGAATACTGGACTACAAATGAAAAGACCTCAAACATTTTAAAAGAACTGCAAGAGATTCTTCTTAAACATCAGAAAGACGAAAATAAAACTTTAACTTTGCGACAAAGAAAAGGCATTCGTTGTTGGAAATGTGGTAAAGATGGACATGCGCAAAGCCGCTGTACCAGCAATGGCATTCCTGAAGATATTCACCAAGGCTCTACCTTGGTGAATATCTTCAGGAATGGTACCGGAGAAGATATGCGGTCGGAAATGTGAAATGGTTCTAGACACCTGCTCAACACACACCATCGTGAGACCAGACATTATTGATTGACAAAAAATCTATTAAAAACTAGGTCTTGGAAACCGCTAACGGTGAAATTATACCTGTGAAAGGCATTAGGCTAAAGTAACTCTGGGGAACACCACTTTCATACACGCTGTTTTCGTCGCAGACATAATGTATGATGTTATACTTGGTCTAGATGTTATGAACCAAAATAAGTTTGTCCTTGACATACCTCAACGAGTCCTCCGTACGAAAAATGAAGAAATAGATATTAACCTGCCACGAAGAAATAATTCCACTATCCGAGAAGTAATTTCGCTGGAAAATGCTATCTTACCTGCCTGTTCGAAATGTGTGGTGAAAGCGACGCTTGATGATTTCGAAGAAAAAGTCATTTTATTCGAACCAGTTCAGGACTGTCCACTACATGCAAAGGAAATTTTACCAGCAAGAACCTTAATTCAATGCAGGGGAAAAATGATGTTCGTCAAAATGATGAATTTAAAAGGTCATTCCTAGCAAGTTAAAAAAGGTGACAAGACTGGAATTTGCCAACCTGCTAGAACCATATTTACTTCTACAACCTTGCCCCCCTCAGGACCTGCAAATATTCTCCCTAAGGTACTTCAAGACGTGGTGATAATCAAAATATTTACTGAATCAAGTGCAGGTCACCAAATTGGAAGAACTTCTGAGAAGAAATCAAAATGTTTTCTCTTTGCCTCACAACGACTTAGGAAAAAACCAACGTAATTTAACATCGAATTAATACTGATGAGGCAGTGCCGATAAAACAACCCCCAAGACGAATATCTTTGGCAAAGCGGCATGAAGTTGGCCAGATACTTCAGGATATGAAAAAACAAGACATTATAGAGCCATCGCAAAGTCCCTGGTCGTCACCAGTAGTCCGGCTTAAAAGAAGAAAGATGGTTCCACCAGGATGCAAACAATGCTGCTATTAAGGGTATTTTGTCACGAGTACAAAATGGCGAAGAAAAAGTAATAGCCTATTTGACCAAAGTTCTTTCTAAACCTGAACGCAACTATTGGTAGTAGGAGGAAAGAACTACTGGCTATTGTTAAAACTTTGGAGCACTTTCATATGTGCTTGTACGGGCAAAAAATCCTTTTAAGGACGGACCATGCATCAGTCAAATGGTTGCTACAATTTGAGAATCCCGAAGGACAAATAGCCAGGTGGTTCCAGCGCCTACAGGAATATGACTTTAAAGTTGAACATCGCAAGGATTAAACCATACAAATGCTGATGCTTTATCAAGAAAAATATGCTCAGAAAGGTAGGTACAAACATTGCAGCAGACACGAGGAAAGAGAAGATCCCGATGATTTTCATTGCAGCACATCAAAGCTCTCAAGAATGAGACCCAAAAATTGTACCCAAAGATCAGCAAGAAGACCTAGATATTGGCCCTATAATTAAGATGAAATCAGAAAATTCACCAAGACCTTGTTACCAAGGAATGGTAGCCAAATCCCAGAGGAACTCTGGGATTTATATTACTCTTTGGTCATAAAAGACGGTGTATTAAAAGTTTTACAAGCCGTACACAACGGTGTCGGCAGAGGTCATTTTAGTGTTATGAAGACTCTTGAAAAAGTTCGAGAAAGGTTTTATTGGTTGGAAAGTCGTACAGATGTGAAAGATTGGTGCCGAAGGAGCACCCTTCGAACGAATTGCCATAGATATAGCAGGACCATTTCCATTTAGTAAGTCCGGGAATCGCTTTGTATTAGTAGCGATGGATTACTTCAGCAAATAGCCAGAAGTCTACGCAATAAGCCATCACTGTTGCCGAAGTACTATTTCAAGAATGGATTTGCCGATATAGAATTCCAACGGAAATGCAATCCGACCAAGGCAGGAACTTTGAATCCGATATATTCAAAAGCCTGTGCAGCCTATTAGGAATTCTTAAGACAAGAACAGCGCCGCTTCATCCGCAGTTAGATGGAACGATTGTAAGATTTAATAGAACTTTGGAGAACTACATAAAAATCCAAGTTAATGGACAACAAAGTAACTGGGATAAATGTATTCAACCATTTTTATTGGCCTATCGCTTTGCAGTTCATAAATCCACTGGAAAAACACCTGCCAGTGTCATATTTGGATCTGATTTACAGCTTCCAGTCGACCTCTTGATTCGACGCCCTCCTGACAATAAGATAACCACTACGGATTATACCAGCCGGATTAGTAAACGACTCAGAGAAATCCATGAAGAGGTTCGCCATAAATTACAGATAGAAAGCAATAGAATAAAGTCACGGTATGATCTACGAGCCAATCACACTGGATTTACAGTCGGTGAAAAAGTTTGGTTATACAGTCTAAAAAGAACTAAGCGAGGCTTGCCGAAGTTGCAGAAGTCATGGAAAGGCCCGTATAGTGTGGCGACTCGACTGAACGACTTGGTATACCGGATCTAGAACAGCTCTCATACAAAAATAAAAGTAGTGCACCTCAATCGACTGGGCCGTTACTAAGATACCGCAGATGTTTGATCGAGATGATCAACTCTGGGAAGAAGACAATGTTGCAAATTTAGCCTTAGTTATAGGTTTGTTAAGTTTTAGATGAATTTATTTATTATTTGTTATTTTATTGAAGTAGACTTACCTTAATTTTTATCCATGAAACGACTATGTCAAAAATTGTTCTCGAATGTTCTGATAGTCTTAATTCTTTTCGCCTTCAGTATTTAGATTATTCTAGAATTTTTAAGATCATTCCATCCTTTTCTAAAGGCTATATAAGCGAGCCGCGAGGCCACATTCTGATTCACTTGTAATTAAGATTTCGAAGTGTAAACAAGTAATATGTCAGATTGTCTCTGTGGACTCTGGGTGCGCGTATTAGTCTTGTGCGTGACCTAGGTGCGTTAGGTGTCTAGTCCTAAATACTTATTTTCGATCCTATTTTACTATTATCATAACCTCGACGGCTATTTTAGATAAACAAACGTCTGCCAGTTCGACATATACGATTACGGATATACATGCTATACATATTTATTTGTAAGAATCTCAATCTCAAATTTAAAAAAATGTAGCCATTTAAAAGTTAGGAATATTAGACGTTTTTTTAAACCGCTGCAAAAATATTTCTCTAAAATAATTTTTTTTACAGATTTAAAAAAAAAACTTAAATAAATGACATAAAAGTTACATAGAACTGTGAAAACCGTATATAAAAATTTTAAGAAGTCACTAGGTAAACCCATTTTTTAATAGCTATTAAAATATTTTTTGTAATAATAAATTACGCCCGTAAAAGTTACAAGAAATATCCTATCTATTATCGAAAGTTACAATTAAATCCTTTTAAAGTTTGGGTAAAGGAAAAAAAATGAAACAATTCATGGCTGCAAAAAATAAATTTTCTTAATTTATTATCCAAATCTTTTCAATCCATAATTCATACCGAAATAATTGACTAGGAAAAAAAATTTCAGCTTCTTCCCTAGATTTTTTACTGCCCCTATATAACCATATATGCTTTACTTCTGTACTGAAAATTTGTGACGGGGACAAAAATTCAATCAATCAAACCTTACCTATAGCTTATAATGCCAATGTTTAAATTGTAAAAAAATACCAGTAAAGAAAAGAAAATTGAAAAAATCGCAGCAAAATGCATTAATTAATCTCTTATACCGAAAAATTTCACTAAGGAAAAAAAAACACAAATTCTAAAAAAAGTCCTACTAACTGATCCTGTTATAAAATAATATAAACTTTACTATTTTTCCGAACAGTATAATACTGAACTTCATTACATTTCCTATGCTAAACATATACCAGCATAAAAAAATTAGAACTCTGTGCCCGTATCCTAAAAAATCTCACAAAATATATAAATATACCGGACTATATACTAAAAATGCATCTATCCCGTATCCAATTAGATGTAAGTATTTTGCTGCTCTAACTGATCCTAAAACGATAATCGAATAGTACGTTTATTAAACGAATATCGATGCTGTGCATGCAATCGAGAATGACAGCTAATGTTCTATAAGTTTATAAAATTGGGGAAATTCAATAACAATGCTACCTATTTAAAAACATTCGAATTTTATGCTGCCAATTTTACTACTAATACCCAAGAAATCTTTTTTGAGTCTCTAAAATTAAATAATTTTTACTTAAATATTTATTCAATTATACTTCTGACAGCGACGAAGGTTAAGGATGAGTGGATGTTTTGAAATTACTGATCATCTCAGAGATATCTAAAAATTGTGCCCAAAAGGGTGCACTTTTTCTTTAAATAGAATTTTCACCTATTTTCCCAGTAGGTAGAAGAAAATAATATAGAGGTTTCTGTAGCCAAATAAACGCTCTATCCTTCTGTCAGGAAATAATTTCCATTACTATTTACAGTGAGCCCCACAATGAGCTTAAATTTGGACTTCATTCATAGAATTCAAGTTTCAAATTTAAAAAATCGCAGTAATTTAACCGTGCAAACTAAAATTTTGAAATTTGGTCACAATCTACCTACGAGGATCTAGTTTCGTAAAAAAATACTCCACGCCCTAGGTGTATTAGATTTCTTGTAATACAGGGTAATGTGGAAAAATGTACCCATTTTTGGGAAACTTTACAAATTTTATCTAGTAATTGCACCCCCTTTACAGATTCAGAATCCTTCACAGATGTTACAATTTATGTATATTTTTGAGTACTTTCCGTTGCCGTAAGCAGGTTTCCGACAGGACGCCTACTTTTTTCTATAAAAAACAAATTGGATCAAAAAAAAATTTTTTTCGAAAAATTTCAGTTTTTTTTAAAATGCCTACATTCTAGTCGTTTTTCGACAGAGATGCATACAGGTTTTTATTCTCCTCTATATTTTCAATGAAAAATGTCTCTTGCAATATTTCGCTAGGACGCACCCCGTTCGAGCAATAAGCGCCCCAAAACACTCTTTTTTCGGGTTCGAAGCTCAACCAAAAACAATAGGTTTCTGTAGGACCCGAAGAGCCATCGGTCCAGAAAGTTTCGACAAAAAAAATCAAAAATTGCGACCTGTATCGTATTACATCGGAGTTGACTTTTTTGGTCAACTTTGCGGTACCACATTTCCGGTACCAAATATACCCACCGAAAGGTCGAAAAACACGGTTTTCTGAAATGATACGACCCACACCAGGGTTTCGTCCGCGAGTGTAAGAGCCATAGTAACAACCGGGCTTCGCGACCGTTCGTTAACAAGTAGACAGTGACAAGTTTTAAATTACCTTAGTTACGAGTGTTAGGTATAACCAGTCTTTACCTGTACTACCTGTAAGCTGCGTTTTGGATAAAAGCAGTGCATTTGGAAACTACGTGTCTGGTTACCGGCCAATCCTGAAGAATATACATGTTCCCTTGTTTTGGGCGTAATCCAAGCTAATACATTGCCAAGTTGTGTGTTTTAATTAACTTTCTGATATGCACAGATTCTACAACATCTTACATAAGTGGAGATGTCATATTTAATTTTTGGCTAACAAAATTGCTCATGGACATGATAACGGTGAACTTACTATGGCTGAGAAATTCGGTGTCTCGGTACAAATATACTTATAAAGAATACCATTCTTAATTTTCCAAAAAGGAAATTTATCTGGACGTTTCTCTATTCTATTTAATATGTTGATATAATATTGTTTGTCTGATGTATTTGAAAAATTCCAAGTATTATCATCAATTTAATGGTGTCTGCTGAAAGGTACTTTTCCTTTGCGGTGGATGACTTCAAAGTTGTAGGTTAGGTTATTAAACCACAACAATGAATAATGATCAGTAATTATTTTAAAAGGAACTTCTAGATAGTGATGTAATTTTTCCTTACTCCAAATCATAGGTGGGCATTATTTTTCTTTATACTTCATTTCTTGTTTGGTAAGGGAGCGAAATAAATAAGAAACAACTTTTTCTTCATCTTCAAACTGCTGAGACAACACATCCCTTGTTCCATACGCAGAAGCGTCGGCCTGTAATATGAAGGTTCGTTCGAAATCGGGACAAGCAAATATTTGAGTAGGGACGAAACATTCCTTTAATGTATTAAAAGCAGATTGGCAACATGGGGTCCAATTCGATTTCAGTGAGTCTGGTGAAACGCTCCAAGGAATCTTCTGACTTCTGAGACATTTTTTAGAGGTGGTATGGTTGCTTCAACCTTCTCAGGATCTGGCTTGAGAGCAAACTTATCTACGATGTCGCCTAAGTAACGAAGCTCTAGTCTACAAAAATTACACTTTTCTAGAGACATAACCAATCCAGCTGTTCGTGAACGATCTAAAATTATGCTCAATAATTAAATATGCCTATCAAAGGTTTACTTATTCCAATATATAATCCAAATAAATATGCTGGCAAGTAGCAGGTGCATTCGTGAGCCCACAAGGCATTCGACAAACAATACAGGATAATAGCTTTGCTTAATGGGTTTAGTTCCAGGTTTCGAATGCTCAGCAGCATTGCAACATCCAAGTCCAGTACCCATTAATGATAATCTCTTTTTCACCAAGCAATTTAACTTGGATTTCTGTTCTTCTGTGAGAGAGATCTAAGATGTTACAAATACTTGGACATTCAGGGTTTTCTAAAAAATGCCAAATATCCTGTTTGAGATCTGATAATATCACCACAGCTTTCCAAAAGTCTATACCCAAATTTAACTCATGGCTTAAGTCTGGCAGTACTAAAACATATAGCAGTCCAGCTTTTTTCATTAAAGTCTCTATGACTTTAATGAATCCAGTACTTATATAACGATGTCCATTAGCAACTGTAAAACTAGTCTCTGTTGTGATAAACTTGTAACCAAAGTTTGTTAAAATTTCACATCCGGGTAAACCAACTATCGTCCTAGAGGTTCTAGAATATAATAATCCAAAATAAGCCAATAAGGCAAATCCCAAAATTTCCATTTACAAGTAGGTTATTTGATCTCCTTCAGCATGAGAAATGATCAAATCAAAGAAGATTCGGTTTGCCTATAGTAAATTATTCAGACAAGACTTCTAGCCTAATGACCCCCCCCCTTAAGTCGTTTTACGATCTATTACACTTTGGATTAGATCTTATTGGTACATCAGGTATCCCACAACGGTAATCGTGTGCTTTTTAGGCTTAGGACAATCACGATTAGCATGGCCCTCTTGTCGTCAATTCCAATATAATAACTTTTGTTTGCTTTCCATACGAGGATTCACAGCATCTGTCTGACTTGCAAAGGGTTGTGTCGGATGAGAGTTATGATTAGTATTGCAAAGTTAGGCTCAACAAATTGTTGTTTTCTCTTTATAGTTGGAGGAACATATGTATCAGCTCTAAACTTCTAACTTCGATAAGATATTTAATTAATATTAATTTAATAATTAGGCAAAGGCAACTGTTTTTTTCTTGACATTATATCCAGTTGTATATCCTAGTTATTCCACCATATCTGCGAAACAAAGCATTCATGGCAGATAATTCAGATTTCCAATCAGACAAACGAACTCTATTGGTTACGTCATAACAACTGAGAACTTTCCCCTCAAATAAATATATTATAGCATACAATTCTGTAGCTCTTTCTAGAAAACTGTGAACTGACGTTTTTCTAGGATCACCAGTAAATTTAAAATGTTTCGACGCGGAGAAGTACCACAAGCAATATTACTTTCGCTTGACGACGACAATGGGCTGCTAGAATTAGAAGAATCATTTTTAAGGTGAGTCGATTCCAGTAATGCAGTCAAATGTAGATCTTGTCGAGACAAACGATCTAAATTATCTAGATCATTCGAGGTATCCACCAACAAGGATGATCTGTCAATGTTTTCTGCTTAATGTAAATTTGAGATTTACATTCGATGAATCCTGTGCAGGAGGCGAATTAAACGACACTGATACTTTTTAAAGTTGTTCTTTGCTTTGCCTCATTTGCTTATTACTTACAGACCTATTTTGCGAGTATTAAAGTTTCTAGATACAGTTAAGCTTGCGGTACACTATATTTCAGTATTTATTTGACGCTAAGGATGCATGGATTCTTTCATTTCAGTGATATCATTTATTTGATTTTTTTTGGATACCTACGAATCCTCCTCGTATTTGTATAAATTTAGCAGCCAATAGACGCTACGTTTTGTCCACCACGTGATGTAGACTAGGTTTTGGCTTTACTTGTTCCTTTTAAGGCAGATTTAAAAATGCGTTCTTGTCGCACACTCAAATAATGCTTACTTTGTTGGCGAATAAATACATGCATGTCGTTGATCATAATAAATACAAGGGGATTTTATATTTAATATTATTATCATTCAATTGGGAAGATAACATAAAGATTAAAACTTATTTTTCTGTTAATATTGGTTTGTTAATTTATAATATATAATTCTCCTTGAATACGAGAGGATCAAATAATGGTTCTTCTGTTTTTCCGTAATAAGTATTGCGGAAATTGGAATACATTTCATACAAGATAGCGAATTTATTTTTACTCATATCTAATATGAGATCATTATAAGCATACCTTTCAGAATTTAAGAATACTTTGATGTTGCTTAAGTCTAGGTCATTAAATTCACTCATATTGCTCTTTTCCTTAGTCCATTTTTCCTGTTGAAATGCGAGTAAACATGACGGGGGGTTTCAACTCGGGTTGAGATTTTAACTGGCCAATTGTGTCTATTAGTTTTTAATAGTTCTGGATACTTAATTAATTCCCAACTTCTAAACGCTATTATTATATCAGTATTTTTGTCTATAATTTTTGTTAGTGATAGTTCTTGAGGAATTCATACTGATATATGCGGTATATTCCATGTAAATTTGTTAAGAGTAATTTTTGGATTTTCGTTGTCATCTGTGGTTGAAATGGCATTGTTATCGGTATTATCCCTAACAAGTATGAGCTCTTGTTGCGAATTTAGTATTACTTTTTTAGTCTTCGAAGAGTGCCATTAAAGTTTTAAGGGGTATGCAAACATTAAAAAATCCTATCTTTTCATCGCGAAAGATACAATTGTTGTCGTAGTCGCACCTGTTTGAAGAGTTTTAACAGAATGCCAGCCTGCATTTCGTAATTTAGTTGACTCGTTTTCATTAAATGAAAGATAACCTTTTAGAGTTGATGTGATACCAACATTTCTAACCGAATCTATAGTAACACCATTTAATTGTTATTTTATTTCTTTAAAAAGAAAGGCAATTCCATTATATATTAAACTCAACGTTTTAGAAACTGTTTCGTCCTCTCTAGTTAACTTTCCTTCTATGTAAAGAAAACTTCCACAAGAAAGGGTGTAATTTTTAATTCCATGGACGGGAATTATTATCTCATCATTATTTCATAATTTGGTGGGTAAATAGGGTACATAAGAATGAATTTGCGAATGAGAATTAAATTAATTAAAAACTTTTCTGTAAAATTAAGTATATTCATATTATAAGTTTAAGTCCTAGAGACTGCAGAAACTTTTTATTTGCAGTTGTTAGCTCTTTAACGCTAACACGTCTACTAATGTTTTTCTTGACTAATTTATGCCTATTATATGTTTTTTGAACACTTTTATTTGGAATACTAAAATTTCTGTTGTATAACGTAACCACTATTAATCTAGTTTTTTAATGTGCAGCCTAAGTGTAACTATAAACAAAAATCTTTTTTGGCTTTTTCGCAACTGAATAAAAATATTTAACCTTAAATTAATTGAAGCAAATATTTAATATAATTACATACCTCAACGTGTAGACTAGTCTGTCTACGGAATGTTTCGATACATAATATAAACAATATTATTTAAGCAAACATAAGAAATTATATCATTTACCTTAAGTTTTTATAGACACATAGTAATTGTACAAATACTTTCATCCTATCGGGACTCATCAGTGCGCCGATCGTAAGAGAAAAACATTAAATAATAGAAAAGAATTGATTTAAAAATTTTAAAACGTGTCAGTTTGTTTGACATGTAACCTAGATATGAAAAAAATGATAGTTTGTAGCCATCTATAATGTTATTTTTAAATGTGTACAGATGATTTGTTGCGTATAGATTTACAAACAAAATTTTTTTGGCTTTTTCGCAACTGAATAAAAATATTTAACTTTAAATTAATTGAAGCAAATATTTAATATAATTACATACCTCAACGTGTAGACTAGTCTGTCTACGGAATGTTTCGATACATAATATAAACAATATTATTTAAGCAAGCATAAGAAATTATACCATTTACCTTAAGTTTTTATAGACACATAGTAATTGTACAAATACTTTCATCCTATCGGGACTCATCAGTGCGCCGATCGTAAGAGAAAAACATTAAATAATAGAAAAGAATTGATTTCAAAATTTTAAAATGTGTCAGTTTGTCTGACATGTAACCTAGATATCTAGGTTACATGTCGTAAAATGTATGTAAAATGATTAAATTAAATTAAAGTTAAATATTTTTATTCAGTTGCGAAAAAGCCAAAAAAGATTTTTGTTTGTAAATCTATACGCAACAAATAATCTGAACACATTTAAAAATAACATTTCAGATGGCTGCAAACTATAATTTTTTTCATATCTAGGTTACATGTCAAACAAACTGACACATTTTAAAATTTTGAAATAAATTCTTTTCTATTATTTAATGTTTTTCTCTTACGATCGGCCGCGGCGCACTGATGAGTCCCGATAGGATGAAAGTATTTGTACAATTACTATGTGTCTATAAAAACTTAAGGTAAATGATATAATTTCTTATGCTTGCTTAAATAATATTGTTCATATTATGTATCGAAACATTCCGTAGACAGACTAGTCTACACGTTGAGGTATGTAATTATATTAAATATTTTTCTTCAATTAATTTAAAGTTAAATATTTTTATTCAGTTGCGAAAAAGCCAAAAAGATTTTTGTTTGTAAATCTATACGCAACAAATAATCTGAACACATTTAAAAATAACATTATAGATGGCTGCAAACTATCATTTTTTTCATATCTAAGTTACATGTCAAACAAACTGACACATTTTAAAATTTTGAAATCAATTCTTTTCTATTATTTAATGTTTTTTTATCTTACGATCGGCGCACTGATGAGTCCCGATAGGATGAAAGTATTTGTACAATTACTATGTGTCTATAAAAACTTAAGGTAAATGATATAATTTCTTATGCTTGCTTAAATAATATTGTTTATATTATGTATCGAAACATTCCGTAGACAGACTAGTCTACACGTTGAGGTATGAAATTATATTAAATATTTGCTTCAATTAATTTAAAGTTAAATATTTTTATTCAGTTGCGAAAAAGCCAAAAAAGATTTTTGTTTGTAAATCTATACGCAACAAATAATCTGAACACATTTAAAACTAAGTGTAACTGTTTCGTACCAAAAATTCACTATTTCCTCGTTTTGATCTAATATTCTTACAGTAATTATCACTTTTACGGCTATAGGAAAATATACAATATTTTGTGGACTTACAATTATTTTAAATCCAGGTGAGACGTTTGGAAAAAAATTATGAACAATATGAACGGGTCTTCCGTTCAAGTAGGAACCTTCAACAATACTGAAATCGATACATAGTGAATTAACTTTTATAATTTCTGCAGGAACATCTGAATGTTTACTCTTTCCATCACCTCTGATACTGAGTCAACATTTAAACAAATTGGAGTGTTAAAATCCGCATGCAACGTTGCTCCTTGAGCAGAGAGCTCTATTGTGAACGACATTCTAATGCATTGTCTTCTTAAATGATTGTAAGATTATCAATTGTGTGTTTTTAAAAAGAAATGTTAAACTAAATCTAACAAAAAAATTGACTACATTTATTTCGACAATATTAATGAAATAGCTGAAAGATTGAAACTACTTATATCATCGCAAATGGCTGATACAGGTCATCAAAATGAAATTGTTTCTATTTTAGAAGAATTTAGGGAGGCAAAAGTAATTAAATAAAAATACTGTATTGCAACAAAATATTGATTTCTAGTAGGACCTTCATGCCAATATGTCGATTGACAAATTTGGATCACATATATTAGATAGAGATAAAAATAAATTAAATATAAATGCTTCTTCTCAAATGTTAAACGTTGTCAACATTGCCAAAACAAATTTGTTTTATAACATTGTTATGCCCTTTATTGGAACCTATGATGCATCTAAAAGAAGTTATCAACTACTTCAAGATGGAAGATTAATATATAAATTTACTTCAGGTGAAATAATCAAAGTTGAGTACCCCAAAGATGCGGTTTTGTTAAAAATAAACAATATTCCTATTCCATATGGAAAGCGAATATATATCAACCAGAATGATGCAATTAGTTTTCATCCTCAAGATACCAACTTTTTATGGTGAATTAGTAATAAAATGTCCGATATTTATTGAAACTTATTCATTGTACAATTTCAGTCAGTAGAATTCCAGAAGCTGTTGTTAATGAACTTCATAGACCAAGCAGAAAAAAATATAGACGAAGAAGGGTTATTGTAAAGGGAATAAATGATCTATGGCAAGGTGATTTAGTTGAAATGTTATCATACAGAGAGCAAAATATAAACCGGAAAATATACAAATTGATATGGGAAAAGAGTTTTTTAATGCAAATTTTAAACATTTAGTGGTTAAATTTAACATAAATCACTACAATACTTACTCAAACATGAAAGCTAGCGTCGTGGAGAGAGTAAATAGAACCATAAAAACTCCAACGTGGAAAAAGTTTAGTTTTCGTGGAAATTATAAACGGGTAGACATTTTACACGAAATTGTAAAAACCTATAATAATCCAGCTCATTCCACTACTGGAAAAAAAAACATCTGAAATCAATAAAAACAATGAAAAACATTCTGACATCATCTTATACATAAAAGAAAATCAAAATTTAAAATCGGTGACTATGTCCGAATTAGCAAACAAAGAGAAGCTTTTACAAAGGGTTGCACTCCTAATTGGTGAAATGAAATTTTTAAAATATATGAGGATAAATTAACAAATCCTAGAACATATTTAATTAAAGATGAAAACAATTTAGAAATTAAAGGAGCCTTTTATGAGGAGGAATTACAAAAGATCAAATATCCTGACGTGTACCTAGTTAAAAAATTTTAAGGCGAAAAGGATATAAAGTTTTAGTAAAATGGTTAGGATTAGATAAACACAATTGTTGGATTCTTAAAAAAGATGTATTGTAATATATTTTTTAATATTTTTGATTTTTATATACAAATAAAAGATTACCAAGTACTAATTTGTTTTATTTCAAATATTCATTTAACTAAATTAAATCTTTCCGTATAAATTATATTTCTATGTTCTTTATATAAAATATTGCTAATAATTTTTTCGTACTCCAAAATACTATTCTTAAATAGCAACCTGTCTAAATAAAACTTTTGATATTCACATATTCGAGCATGCCTATATGCAAACTTCCACTTTACTAATAAATGAACTTTATTGTTAGCTTCATTAAGATGCACTGATTTCTTCATAATATTTTCTTTTTACGATATTTTTCTTTAGTTTATTTTCCAATTTTAATGGATGAATTATTAACATTTTCAACATTGTGCTAACATTTTCACTGTTGGTGTTTTGGCTTGGATTAAGAAATGTCAATTCTTTTATCGGCATTTTCCATAGTTTTTCCATATATACTGTTATTTGCAAATTTATAATTATTTTTAGCAAATTCATTTTTAGACTCATTGCGTAGTTTTGTATTCAAGTCAATATACGGTTTTAACTATGGTGACTGAGTAAACCATAAAACTCTATGTACCACAGTTAATTTCAATCCATGTTTAATGGACTGTTTTAAAAATGTATAATGAATTACATATTTTACTTTATCTTTTAAATTTGGTATTAACTTTGTGCAGTACAATTAGGGGGTTTATAATTTTCAGGACAAAAAGGAAACTCATTCTGAGCATCATGTAAGTACGTGGGGTACTCCAAATCAACTTCAAGGACTTAGCCTTTCTCAGAAGAGTCGGAAAGGTTTGTAATATCTAAATTGACTATTTCTGATTTTGAAAGCCATATGACATTTTTTTGTGGATAGATAGATATTGAGACATTGCGTATCCATAAAGATTGGTAGCATCGAGATACGTAATAAAATTAGTAGGTTTTAATGGATCAAAATCAGAAAGAAATAAATTATTGGCAACGGCTTTTCTACATGAGCAAGTACTAACACCACCTCGCACACTACTTTTAAAAAAATATAACATATCAGGGTCCGTCAGAAGTTCTAATTGAACGCCTGTATAGCGTAAACAGGAATCAGAACTCAAACCGGGAAATGTATAATAATGTGCCGGGTCTAATTTATAGGTGCTCATACAAGTTTTTCTAAAATTTTGAAAATTTTCTACTAAAAGTAAAACATTTGATTTTAGGTAAATATCAAAATAATCACCTAGGGTGTTACAGTTAAATAACTTCAACACTTTTATTGCCCTTTCATATTCTCTTTTGCTAATATGTTTATTCGTCAAGTCATTATAAAATTCCTCTTGTTCAGGTAATGCGGTTTTATTTAATTTTGTAAGGTCTTTAGTGTAACTGTACGGAAACACCCCCTTTAGTCGAATATATTTAAATTTTTCAATATCAGTAAAATATTTAGGAACTTCTTTACACTGCACTTATTCCCCTGCATTTTGCAAGGGAATAAGGTAAAAATTGAAAAGAATCAATATATCTTAAATTTATATAGTTTCTTTTTTTTTAATCCCAATTTTCGGTCATAATAATTGTCTACTTTTATATGTTTCTGAAAAGAAATATATTTTTCTTTATTTTGTGCTATTACTGACAATTGCTCTTGACTGTGGCATATATTTTTTATAAATAAATAGTAATTTTTTAAATCATGAAATATGACTGGAATAAAATGTGGTTGCTTATAATTTAAGTTGCACAAGGAATGTGCAACTCTTCTATATTTTCCGGTTAAATGACAATGGTCTGCCACTTTTTCATTATCATTTTCAAATGGTTTGTTGCAAATATGACACTTGCTTGAATACTGATAGCTCAATTTTTCTAGTTCAGTTAATTTTTCCATTTTTTTAAAGTTTCCTAAATACCTCATATATAAGTCATGAACCTCCCTTTCTAGAAAATGTATAAACACTTCACACATTCAAAATCGGCATGTATGACAAAAGGAGGAACTTCGGCATATATGAGAAAGAAAAGGAACTTCCATTTTATTTTGAATATTTTCAAATTTAAGAATATGTCCCGGTACTTTATTCCATTGCCTAAATTTGTCTTCTATGTAATCTTTTGATGGTAAATTTATTATTACAAAATGGCAGTCAAAAGTAAGTCTAGTTAAATATTCTTCTGAACTAAAATACTGAGGACATCCATCACATAGATATTCTTTTCCATTATGTTTTGAAACTTGACTTGATATATTAATCTACTTAAATCAGAAATATAACAGTAGCGAAAATTTCTATCATCATCACTAATTAATAATAAATTAATATGGTTTGGTTTTTTAGATTTTGAATAATATAGAGGGCCTATTACTTCAAAACTAAACCTAAAGTTTTTTCTAATTTTGTCCAAAGAATAAATATTAATAGAAATATTGTTCTGCCTTTCAAATTTTTTCTACGTCCTTTAAAGCTATAGGAAAGTCAATACCTCAAGTATCCAAGATTGTTTCGAAATGCGGATATGATTGGATTTCATATTACAATCCAGTTGGACGATACATTGCAGCTATCACACACCACGCTAAGCAATAATTGTCCTGATTTCGAAGGTTAATAACAGCTCGCTTAAACTCGATTTCTTCCGGTAGTGGAATGTAGGAAGAAGATTGCAGTGGATTATATTTCTTAAAATTCATTTCTAGATGCAAAAGTTTCAAAAGAACCCATCCTGCAACTATTAGATTTTTTATGATTTTTAATAAAATATAAAATGGTTTTAAGATATTTAAAAAATTACCTAAATCTTTTTGTGCTTTTTCATAGATGTTCGAAATATTATCTGAGCTGATACAAATAATTTTAAAAATTGTATTAAATGACTTGATTACGTGAACTCCGTTAACAGGATTGAAGTAAATGCCAAATAATTCCATATTTAATTTTAGGCATGTATGTGTTTCAAGAAATTTTTCTATTAAGCTTCTAATTTTGTCTGATATATGATTGAAAACCAGTTGTATGTTTACATATAATGCTTCTGCTAAAATTCTGTAGGATATGATTCTTTTATCAAAAGCCGATTTAATAATTTCTACTCCACTTTCTTCGGCACTCAAAGCTATGTTATTCTTGTGTGTATTGGTTCGAAGGTGGCTACCCCATAGTGATATTCTAATAGATTTCTTAAAGTGTTCCCAATATTTGTTGCTTTCTAAAACAAGAGCATTCTTAAAATTATAATAGAAAAACACCAAGTAAATTCAAAATACGTTTACAGTGCAAAATAAAAAAGTGCTGCAGTGACATAAAAATAGATTTCAAATAGTGAAGTCTCTGCTCGCAGCAATATTCCATAGAAAATGTCAAACCTTAAAATGACTCTAAAACTACAAGTCGTAACTTAAATTTACATGTAAAATAGATGAATTTGCAATCGTAACAGCATACTTATATCAAACAAAATGAATACCAATAAAACTTCGTTACTCTAACTGAAAACACTGAGTATAGAAAAATTTTACAAGTTGAATATATAAAATAAAATAATATGTATTATGAGTTTTAAAAACAATGTATTGCTTTGCGTTGCCAGGTGTAAAAAGAATGTAGAATATACTATAAAAAATAAACTCTTACCTTCTTTCTTTTTCAATCTTTGCTCCGATGAATTTTCTAAAACTTCTAGTTGTTTTTGCCTCTTGCTGATATTTTTACACAATTATTTTTTATATGACGAATTAAATTGTCTCTTCTAGTAAAAAATTTGTTACAGTTTAAACATTTAAAATTCATTTTGGACTGAAGAAAAAAAAATGTGCCTTAACTACTTCTCTTCTTGGGAAGCAGTCATTAAGTTTCTTATGTACTGAGTTAAAACTGTAGGAACAAAACTTAAATTGGATTTTAAAAAAGGTAATAGAGGAGAGGAGGAGATAAAAAAAAATGTGTGAATATTTTTTACTCCATAGAATCTGCCCACCCATCAAATATACATTTAATTCTATTCCAAATTTCCTCTTGTTCCTTATCGATAGAATTATTTTTTAACTGGGAGTCAAACAAGTTGTTTAAACAAAACCCGAAAGATTTTAATTTTGACAAAATAATCCGTGATTCCCTACTTTTAGTTTTTTTTAATGCCAAAATGAAATTTTTTTGACGCATCGTATGTCTGTTTGCGTCGAATTTGTCTAATGAAAATGAAATTGCTCAGGTGTTTTTGGTTCTGGAGAACATAGTTGCAAATTTGTATTTTCAATAGGCGTAAATTCTGTCTGAGAAATATCACTATACTGGGACCCTTGGAGAAAAATTGGACTTCTCTGCCCGCAAGTTATATCACTATCAGAATCCTGATAATTTTTTACAATTTGGGATAAAACAGAAGGGGAATTCGAAGATGAATTATTTTTGAAAATGTCATTGTTTGACCTATTACCACAGAGAGTGGGTTCATTAGAACAATTGGTCAAATGGTCAACCGAAAATTTGGAATTTAAAAAATTTTCGGTAACGTTTAAATATTGCAAATTGTTAAAGAAAGGTATGGTATATTAAAATGAAAATCTTCTGAATTTGAACTGTCGTGATTGTCGGCCGAAAATATACCTAAATAGTCTTTCGTTTTTGTCACGTCTTCTAAATTTTGTGAGTGAACCTCTAAAGGTTAATATATCTAAGTCAGAACTAGTTTCTAACAGATTCCCAATCGGTTCCCAGTTGCGTAATCCCTCAGTTACTAATTCTGGTTTAAATACAACGCCTGCTAAATTTGAATGAGAATTTTGAGAAAAGATATTGCCTGATTTTTTTTAAAGATCATATACCTAAGTAATCTTTAAATTTAGACATGTTTTCTAAAATTTCGTCATTTGTTTCGTCAATAGGATTAGAATTATTGTTCTCTAAAATATTAAAATAACTCTTGGGTCAGGATATTATTAGAATTAGTTGTTTGCAAATTTTCTTCAACAATATTTTTTTTAATTATAGAATTAAGTTGTAAACGAGCATTATTTTTTACCATATCTTGCACCATGTCCCTGAAAGATCGGCTCCTTTGGCTTAAATTATCACTTGAATTTAGAATTGCAGGAACATACACATTTTGCAAAATTTGAACTTTTTTACCCTCCATTTTTGTAAATTTGTAAAAATGTAAAAATAATCTTATATGAAACAGAACGGAAAGAACGGGAAATGTTTTAACTCGACAAATATGTGTTACGACGTTAGCCGAAACTTAAGAACTGTTTAACTAAAAGCATAAGACGGTCGAGTTTATAAAAAGAAATTGAAGATTTCTAGACTAGTTTATTAAAGATCAATGCTATGGCCTACATGCAACTCTCTAAACATGACCTCTTGCACATGTCCCGCTTTCCCCTTTTCCCCTTACCTTCTCCTCCCCCTCCCTCTCACTAATTAAAAAACCCCTTCCCTTCTGACTCCTCTTTCCTACCCTCCTCTCTAACTTTCGTTTCCCCTTTACTCAAAATTTTTTCACTTGGTGTAATATAAATTCATTTTAATTCCCACCTTTTTTAAAATAGAGATATATTTTAACCCATCGTTAACCAGAAAGTAAATTAAAATGAATCGTGAAGAACAAAACAATTTTTGGCGGAATAACTTATTACTTGGGGTTGAATAACGTATCTATTAGGGTTGTTCATATTACTCTTCTGTCTAGGTTGATGCGTAAAGAAAGACGCTGTACTAAGAACACCTTCTATTGACTATTACTTTAACAACATACAGTACAATCGAAGGGCCGGACCAACAAGATCCGCCCTTGCCCTTACTATCACTCTCGTCTATAGCTAGGTTTAATATCTCTCCCTATCGGACCGCATCCAGTACATTGCCATTAACACGATGCCTCGTCAGCGTGCTTATTTCGCACATACATATTAAATAATTGCAATATACTAATAATAACAATCCGCTTTACAGGGTGATACTTTACCATACTACACCTTCCCTCTTTTTTTTTGGAAGAATGATTTAACTCCCTGTTGAATCATTCTTAAACAACAACCAATTTAAATACTACTTATACTTTAGAGAAACAAAATCTTAAATCTTAATACTAGCCTGTTATAAAAGTAATACTAACTGTCGACTAAACTTATGCAGTTAGCTTCCTAGATAATGGCTTCCACTATGACCACTTGTAAAAGACATTGCTCTGTGGGTAGGGTTACGTACTTGCTTAATTAAATTATTGTTTCTATCCCTAACACTGGAACCTGTGGTGGACGATAGATCAAAATACAAGAGTTCTAACCACACTATACCACAACTCGTTAGGTTCTGGACGCGCGTTTCGCTAACCAAGTTAGCATCACCAGCAGATGATACAAATTAAAGTAACTTAACCTAACCGAGACTATTTATAGGTAAATGTGGTCACACTTGGTTGCGCCCGACTGTACCGTTGTCAAATAAACGATAGAGGGGACTATAGGGAATAGGCCCTCTGTTTTTATTTAGTGCTTTTTTACCACATTTAACTATTTCTATACTCTCAAATGCATCCAATAATCTATTATTAGATACATTTTTAATCAACTTAAGATTATTTATTCCTATTTGGTGATTGTTTTTGTTGGGCAACGCTTGACTTTTCTGTTCTTCCGTATCTTAAATGTGCCATGTGCTCTTTAAGACCAATGTTTATGGAGCGTTTAGTTTGCCCAACATGTTTTAGATCGCAGTCATTAGAGCTAATTTCATAGATGCCACTCCTCTCCTTCAAGTCGACTTTGTCTTTAGGGTTTCCAAGGAGATTTTTCAAACTGTTCTCCGTTTTGTAGGCTACTCTAAAACCTACGTTTTTAAATACTTTTTCTAGAGCTCTGGTATATCTGGGATCATATGGGATTACTATGAACTTATTGGGAGCCTCAGGTGCTTGAAGAGTAGTGGCATCTTTTAACATTTTCTTATGCTTATGTCTATTTACTAATTTATGTACAAAATTACCATTATTCCATTACTTTTAGCTATATTTTTAATCCGATTCATTTCATTGTTAAAACGTTCTTTACTTAATGGAAAATTGACTAATGTGTGAGTTAAGAAATGAAATGCTGCCATTTTGTATTGACGGCAATGAAATGAGTCGGATGTTATATATCGGGCGCAACCAAGTGTGACCACATTTACCTATAAATAGTCTCGGTTAGGTGAAGTTACTTTAGTTTATATCATCTGCTGATGATGCTTACTTGGTTAGCGAAACGCACGTCCAGAACGTAACAAGTTGTGGTGTAGTGTGGTTAGAACTCTTGTATTTTGATCTGTCGTCCATCACAGGTTCCAGTGTTAGGACTTAACATGGCTTCACGGTCAACGAAACAAAACCTTTATTGTAAGTACTGTACTAAGATTAGGTTAATAGCAGCAGATATTTGGTTTCTAAAAGCATGCAAGTCTTTTTTAGTTTTCCCTAAATTCATTTCAGTCAAGATCCCTAAACAATCACCCGCTACTGGGAAGGTTGAATCTTTTGCCAAACAAAAGTGGCTAGATTTAGAAATTAAAAATCTGTATAGCAAACGAAGTATGCTTGAAATTGAAGCATACGGATTATTTAAAAAACTCATTTATATACTTAGTATTTTAAAATTTTAATAATGGTTAGATTTCCAAAGAAAAATGATCGTAGTTATTGACGCCAAATTTTTAAAGAAAATGTGTTCACTTAAAACCAAACTAAAAACAATTGAGAAAGTTGAAACCACAGAAACAAATTTCTTCGGAAGTCGAGAACATTGTAGAAAACCTTACTTCTCAGTCCTTTGATAATAGAGAAATCGCCCTTTTGAATAAAGGTTTGAATTTTGCAGAGCCTCCAGTAAAAAATAGTTTACCAACTGTTATAGCGAATATCGAAAGTTTTATTCAATACGTGCCAGAGTCAACTAAGGGATTCATTAGAGAGGCTTGCAGAAATCAAATCTCAAAAAACGATAAACTAAAATTTAAATTAACACATAGTAACCCACAGTTATCTAAACTGTATTGCCTTCCCAAAATCCATAAACCTGGGAAGTCCATGAGACCTATTGTTTCAGCTGTTGGATCACCACCGTACAATATTTCAAAATGGTTAGTAGATGAATTCTGCAGATTAAATATCTCGTACGATAACTTTGAGGTTACTAAGTCGATAGAATTCTTAGATAAAATTAAGAATGTTCACTTAAAAGAAGGCGAAATTTTAATATCTTTTGATGTAAGCTCATTGTTCCCTAGTGTATCCATATCACTAGCTTTAGAGTACCTAAAGAAACTACCTGAAATCAATAATTTGAAGAAAGAAATTATTGATGAATATTTACTTCTTACAAAATTATGCATTAATCAAAATTTTTTTCAATTCAACAATAAATATTATAAACAATTTGAGGGAACTGCGATGGGCAATTGCTTATCTCCGTTCCTGGCAAATTTGTTTATGGGTGGATTAGAAACCCAGTTCAAAAAAGAACTCGAGTATTTCCCAAAGGTGTGGTATAGATACGTAGACGATATATTTGCTATTTTTGATACTAAAACAGAAAATTTGGACACTTTCTTAGAAACATTAAACAATAAATATCCTTCTATTAATTTTACGTACGAAAAGGAGAACAATGGGCAATTACCTTTTTTCGACACGTTAGTTATTAGAAATAACGATAAATTAGAATTTGATATTTATAGGAAATTTACTAATACTGATAGGTATATAACATCCGACTCATTTCATTGCCATTAACACAAAATGGCAACATTTCATTTCTTAGCTCACAGATTAGTCAATTTTCCATTAAGTAAAGAAAGTTTTAACAATGAAATGAATCGGATTAAAAATGTAGCTAAAAGTACTGGATATAATGGTAATTTTGTATATAAATTAGTAAATAGACATAAGCATAAGAAAATGTTAAAAGATGCCACTACTCTTCAAGCACCTGAGGCTCCCAATAAGTTCATAGTAATCCCATATGATCCCAGATATACGAGAGGTCTAGAAAAAGTATTTAAAAACGTAGGTTTTAGAGTAGCCTACAAAACGGAGAACAGTTTGAAAAATCTCCTTGGAAACCCTAAAAACAAAGTCGACTTGAAGGAGAGGAGTGGCATCTATGAAACTAGCTGTAATGACTGCGATCTAAAATATGTTGGGCAAACTAAATGCTCCATAAAAATTGGTCTTAAAGAACACATGGCACATTTAAGATACGTAAGAAAAGAAAAGTCAAGCGTTGCCCAACATGCTTTAGAAAACAATCACCAAATAGGAATAAATAATCTTAAGTTGATTAAAAATGTATCTAATAATAGATTATTGGATGCATTTGAGAGTACAGAAATAGTTAAATGTGGTAAGAAAGCACTAAATAAAGACAGAGGGCCTATTCCCTATAGTCCCCTCTATTGTTTACTTGGCAACGCTGCAGTCGGGAGCAACCAAGTGTGACAACATTTACCTATAAATAGTCTCGGTTAGGATAAGTTACTTTAGTTTATATCATCTGCTGATGATGGTAACTTGGTTAGCGAAACGCGCGTCCAGAACGTAACAAGTTGTGCTGTATTTATCTTCCACCACAGGTTTCAGTGTTAGGACTTGTTAGATTTGATTTAAGAAATTGTTGGAATAAAATAATATAAATACATTTTTTAAAACAGTAAATTTTTAACTATAATATAAAAAGGATATTGTTAAAACTACCAATTTCCGGAGACTTTTCCAAATAAACTTTAAACAAATAATTTAACTAGGTTGTAGCTCCTCCACAGTTTTTTTGAAATTGGCGTTTAATGTTTAAACAGTACATCTGTGGCTAAATGATATAGAAGAAAGATGAAAATATACATACATATACTATTTTCAAATTTACCAATTGCTTAGAATTTGTAATTTTGTGTTTAATTTATTTGTTTTTCGACCTTTAATGTCCCTAGTTGCAAATTTTAATATGAAATAGATACGAACTCTGGTATACAAAGATATAAAATAGGATACCGGAAAATTTTTGCAAGGGTGAGGAAATGGTATTTCAGCAAAAATATTTTTAAGTTTTGTACCTAGACCAGTTTCATAGGCCAAATCAATAAATTATCAACGAATTTGGTTTCTAAAGCACTAATGTATTCTACCATTGTTTTGGGTGGCGCAGTTAGACCCCAGAAAATTTTGTTTGCCGAGTCATAAGCTTTCAAATGAATAAAGTGACTTTCATGGTCCTCCAAGTCATTTAAATTTATATTAGGGCTTTTTTCATAAGATATCCAGTCACATAGATTAAAGAATTTCCTTCACTAGTTTCTAATTTTTGATAATCTTTAGTAAACACTTTAAGCGATCTTTTTTTAATTTCAGGTACAAAAAAATAAGTTTAATTAAACTGAAATAAATCTGAAGATAGGTTTAACAAAACATCGCTAATGTCTTCCATGCAATTGCCCCTTCCTCATGGTTAAAATATTTAAGAGCATATTTTTAAATAATATCTAATATCCCTTTTATTGTCATTCTCCATCCGACATTAAATTTAACTACGTTGGTAACTTCTTTACCCTTCTCGTTAATAACTTTTAAATATTTAAACAATGTTATCATTTTCTGTAAGAAATCAATTTGTTCCTTAGTTCCATTAAATACGTAAAAATTATTCAAATGACTGGAATTTAAAATATCAAACAAGCGAAAACACATTTTCTATAAAATTTAAAGCTATTGTTGTACTGTGGCTAAGTCCTTGCGTCGCATAGTTAACCTTAATTTTTTAAAGACTATTAAAATAAATATGCCCATCCGTCAGTTTAGGACACAGTCTAGTTCTTAGGTCTGTTCTAGTATAACAATTCTCTACTGCACAATAACTCATATTTAATAAAATAATAAAGTTTTTCCAACACAATAACAAACTGAAATCAATATTTTTTGCGACGTCACTCTGTTCGACAATGCGGGGTATTAAATGCCCGTTTGGCTGCAGCGAGCACGAGACGCAAGGGGAAATATCGATTGCGTTTCCTCAGCAGGATTCGCGTAAATTGATAAGTGACCCTACTCGTTGCTATTTGTACGGTGCTCCAAACGTTCTCCTTCAGCAAGGTTGACGTTTACACAGTCATAAATGTTTACCACTTCCAGTACTTCATCCGGTAAGATTTCGTCCACATTAGCCATGTGAAAGTTAAAATGTTTTTAAAATAAACTTTCACTTCACTAAGATTTAAGATTTTAAATTTCATAAGGTGGCAATAATGCAAAGGAATGGTTTCAGAATTAAATAACAAAATAATAAAGCAATACTTTTTTCTACACAATGGACATGTTAAAAAACTGTCCAAGGTCCACTCGACTAAAGGCAAAATTTATGATCACAAGAATTAGGTCTGTATCTTTCTTCATTTATAAAGGTATATAGCAAATAGGACACTTATCGGAAATTTCTTCTTTCACTTTATTTTCTTTTTAATTTTACTTGCTTTAAAACTCTTCGAGAGCCCGTTTTTCTTTTAGACATTTGACAAGTTTCAGAAATGTTTGTTACTTTACATTTACAACTTTAAATTGAAGCAGCATTACATTATTACATTACACATTACATTATTTATTATTTAGAGTAATTTGTTTAAAATTTAAGTGTGAATTTTTATATGAAATTTTTATATTACATTACTTTAATTTCGAGTTCACGCCATGCCATACTGACGCCTATTTTTTCTTTTCCTTTTCGCTCTACACCGACTTGCCCTTTTTACTACTAACTGGTTTTTTCAAGAACTATTAAAATTGAAATTTAAAATTTCATTTAATAATTTTTGTCTTATCCATTTTTGGACTCAGTAGTTGGATTTCTGGATAAGTGTTTATTGCTAGACGCCTAACTAGCCCCCTTTAGAACTAACCACTAATTGCTAGATAATTTTTTTGTTGTCTGCCATAACTCTTTATTTAGGCTTGCCTAAATTAAATATTGGATTGATGGAATTCCGATCACAATTGCATCATAAATTCAATTTTGGTTCAGAGGAAATAAGGTAAACCTGGATATAATTCGTCATAAATCCTGTTCGAGAACCACTAAGGGAGAGGAGTAGAGAGGTGTTAAAACAACTGATGCAGTCGTCCAGAAGATCGTGGGTTCTCCACCACGTGGAGCCAGCTATTAACTGTTTTGGTGAGAAATTTCCATTTTTTTTTATTGTCTTAAATTTTTTATTAGTTTATCATCCGAAAATTTGAGTAATTAGTTATCTTAATAGTGTTTACATTATTGGCCAATTAGAGTACTTATAATTTAACATTAGTGACCGTAATCACAAGTAATTTTCTTTTTAATTATTGCTAATTTTTTTAACTATTAAATAATCCACCTGCTACGTTGATTTTGAACATTTGCCCTAGTATAATTTAATTATTTTATAATAAATTTGGTAACTTGTTTAAATAGTTTTCTTTTATTGGTTAAAGTACAGACCATAATTACAGAAGAAGGATTTTCCGCAAGGTCCGACTTATACCACGGCAGCACATTTATTACTTTTTTTTATTGCGGATGGCGCCCCTATTAATATCTCACTTAAGCTCCGTGTTATAAGACGCGTCTTCTGTAAAGGATACTGTGTACATTCAACTATCGAGAAGGACAGAATAAATAATTAATTTAGTTAAAACAACCCCGCCTGTCAACTCATGCCAGAGCAGGCAAAAGGAGCTGTCGTGCCTAGGCACTATTATTAAGAAGTTTGCATAGAAATATTATGTACAGGGTTTTTCCGTATATTTTTCCACCCACCTAGAGAGTTTATTTGAATAGATACGGAAATGTCGTAAATACAAAAGTTGTTGAGTCTTTATGAAGATTTAGAATATTATATCATAAGTGCGAAAATATTATTGGAAAAGTTAAATTTTGACAGATTGTCAGTTTTTTTAAATGAAACATCCTATATATTAAATCATACTCTTGAAGATCTTTTTTTTCTAATTTCAAATATACATACTCTTAATATATTCTGTCAATTTGTTTTGAATATATAAGCGTTTAAACATTAAAGAAATGGTAAGGTAATTTGCGCTAAAACATAGTGAGCGTTTACCGCCCAGAAGTAATTATTTACGAGCATTTTTAATATTTAATACGTTGGATGATGGGTTATTCGGAAGAGGAGAAACTCGACATGATTCAATTGTTTAACGATGTTTAATATTATGCTACGAGTCGGTGTTGGTCTATCTGGAAAACGTCTATGATATTCTTTACAAGCTATCGATGCATTTTTATCATGTAAACAGGGGCGTGCGGTGAAATTTTAAGAAAGGGAAGCAATTTTTAGAAACTTACTTATTTGTAATGTAATTCGATTCTTCGATAATTTTTTGCAAATTCGTCAATGACGTGATCATAAAAACGTTGATGCTCCGACATATTTTGGAGAAGTTTATTTTCAATGAACAACAGCGATGTATGCGAAAGTCTATCCCGCCCCGTTGAATTTCTCACGACATTTTTTATACGTTTAAGTGTTGAAAAATTGCGTTCTACAGGTATTGTCAATACTAATTCACACAATTTCGACACTTCGGTCTAAGCATCTTCCAGCTCAAATTGCATTAGTTCCTTAGCGTTATTTTTTGCGCTAATGTCATCAGTTTCGTAAATCACTTTTAGTTCAGATCGCAGTAACACTCGGTCGAAGAACTGGCCATAATGAAGAAGAAGAGATTTAAACGCATCTTCTGGAAAAGTTTTTCCTTTGAATGCATCAAAATTGCAGAGCTCGAGAAATTTAAAATCAATTAAACCGTTAAATCTATAGTTTATTTGTTGCTGAATTTGATCGATTATTTCATAAAAGAGGCGTCTGTATGATGTTTGAACATCTCCCACCTCGTCACGTCATCGTTTTCTCCCAAAATAGGTCAAAGTCATCTCTTTTTTGGCTTAACATGGACTTAAAATCATCCACTTTTTTTAGGCAAAAAGCAATATCATTTGTTTTAGTTTGTAATATATTAAAAACATTGTCCGAGAATGGACATATTTCTGAAAATATGTTCAACAAATAATTAAAATTAAAATCTCGTTTCAAACAGTCCAAAAACCCCCTCGAACTATTTATTGCTTCAGAGCCCCACGCTTCATTATTTTCTATTATATTCTCAAATAGTTCAATCAGTGAATCACGATTTTCAGATGCTGTTAACACAAGTCTTCTATTATAGTTCCATCTAGTAGGAGCTACTTTGAGCAATCGTTTGTGGACAATGGAGTCCAAAGCTTGTGTACGTTTTGTTGACTTGGAAAAAAAGCAGCCATGTCACTTAAAGTAACGAAAAATACTTTACACTCTTTAATGTGATTGATGGACTGGGATAAAACTAAATTTAATTTATGAGCAAAACAACAATGGACAAACACAGCACTTGGAAAAGTTTCTCGAACTTTAGCTTGCGGGCCCCCAAATTGTCGTGTCATCACTGCAGCTCCATCATAGCTTTGAGCAACTAATTTTTTCTCTCCATTAATTTTTTTAGTCACGTTATAAACTACGGTATATAATGCATCTGCTGTACGATTTTCGGACACATTCTTAAAACCTAAAAAGCGCTCTTGAATACTTCCGTCTGTTTTAACGTAGCGTATTACTATAGATAATTGGCTAAAATTAGTGATATCAGTTGTTTCGTCCAGAACAATAGCAATGAAACGCGCCTCACCAATCTCCTGCTTAATTTTTTTAGAATAATAGTTGCAACAGCGGAAATTAAATCATTCTGGAATCGATTCGACGTTCCGCGAAAAACGCTAGACTGCTCCAAATGATTTTTTAAGCAATCATCATATTTAACCATTAAACTAAGTGAATCTTGAAAATTTCCTCTATTTGAAGAAACCCTTGTTTCGTCATGACCTCCAAATCCCAATTCGTGCTGTCCGAGAAAACAAACAACATCCATAAGTCTTCTTAATATTTGCCTATTTTTATCGACTAGTTCATTGTGTTGGCGGTGACCAATTTCCAACTGTTTATTAAGGGCGTGTTCAATTCTGGTTTTGCCGAAGACTTTTTGTTTTATGACGGCCTGCAAATGCTCTTTGGACATAATGTGTCTTTTTACAACTTTATGGAAATTGTTTAAATCGGAAAAACCGGTTTTATTCCAGAGACCTTTTTCATTTCAAAAAACATGGCCAACAAAATAATTTACTTATATTTTTACACACTGTTAGCTATTTAAATTGTTCGTATTGTTTTTCCGGATAAAAATGTCTAATACAGTTTTTCATTTTTGTGGTTACATTTTTCATAGGCGGTTTTGCCCTTCCTTTGAAAATTATTTGAAGCTTATCAGTGAAGTTTAATGTTGAAAATCCCTTTATTATTAAGACACACACAACACATTCACACACACTCTTCTTACTAAATTCTCCAACATTTTCAACGTTATTACCGACAGCCGAAGTTGACGGTATTGGCATATCCACGTCCGTATTATTGTCTTCAATATCGCACCATGCACGACGCGACGTACGTATCATACGACACACGGATAGCCGTTCAAACAAAGAACCTACTCCAACGATAGCTTCCGCCCCCCACTTAAAGTACACGACTGAAATGCAAAAATTGCAAACAGCCGGTGGAAAGTTCAATAACCTCTGGCTCTATTCACAGGAAATCAAGCATACAGGACTTGGCTACAGAGAAGCTAGCGGCCCGTATAGGTTCTATTCGATTTTCTATTGCTCGGTTCGGTCGGAGTCAAGGCCGTATTTATTATGGGCTTGATAATTAAGATAATATTTTAGCATTCTTAATATAAACTAAATTAATGGTTTCCTATTTCAAAAATTACATTTTAGAAGATGTTTGGTAATTTTTTTTGTGAAAGCACTGCTTCCCTTGCTTCCATGGACTGCACGCCCCTGAATGTAAATAAAATAATTCTATCTTGTCGGGTTTCTCTTCTTCCGAATAACCCATCGTCCAACGTATTAGATATTAAAAATGCTCGTAAATAGATCCTTCTGACCGGTAAACGTCAAAAAGGCGTCGTTCATTGCAATTGTCTTGACCATGGCTCACTATGTTTTAGCGCAAATTACCTTTCCACTTCTTTAATGTTTAAAAGCTTATATATCCAAAACTAATTGACAGAATATATTAAAAGTATATATATTTGAAATTAGCAAAAAAAGATCTTCAAGAATATGATTTAATATATAGGGTGTTTCATTTAAAAAAAACTGACAACCTGTCAAAATTTGACATTTCTAATAATATTTTCGCACTTATGACATAATATTCTAAATCTTCATACAAAACCCAACACCTTTTGTATATACGACATTTCCGTATCTATTCAAATAAACTCTCTAGGTGGGTGGAAAAAGATACGGGAAAACCCTGTACATTTTAACACCCATACGCTATATAATTATTTTGGCTCCCAACGTGGGTCATTTTTAATTTTATTTAATTCAGTTTGATTAGATAAATTCTGTCGTTATCGATATTTTGGATGCGTAATTTTAAAGACATCAAAATGTAACAGAATAGACTATAATTACAGTATAGAGTATAAATTTTTATATATTCTAAATATAATTCAAGCAATATGTTACTAAAACTGTTGGTTCTCACGTTCACACTTAATCAGGCTTGATTATTTCACAAGAATTATAAGTAAATTTAACTAATATTAGTTTCGAGAATTTAAAACCCTAGATAAGTATCATATAACTCAAATGCTACAATCTAGAGTATTGACAGATTTATGTATGAGCTTTCTTAAAAGGTTACAATTTATGCTTTCCTTCTCGAGGGTTTATGATCCCATATGTTCCCTGTTTCTTGTTACAAATATTAATTGAAACATTTTATTTGGTTCGATGCAATGATAATAAATGGTCAATTTGCTATGTTAAAAATTTAGGGAAGTTTAAAAGTCAGTCTGTGTCAGAGTTTTGATTCTTATAGTTGAGCTTAAATTCTTCTTTTGTGGTGGTTTATGGGGCTTTATGTGTATAGTGGGATATTAAAGTTACGGGATTTTCAAAGATGTTTTATTTTCATTCTATGATTTATCTGGGGAGTAACTGGTTTTCTAGAGTTAAAATTTACGTTTTATTTAAAGATTCTTATTTTCTTTTCTTTTGTACTAAGGTCGGGGATTTTAAGATAATTTCGATTTCTAGATTTAAATACTTTTTTTTGTTATTAGGTTTAAGTATTATTTTTGTACAGCATTTCACTTTATTTTTTTTGTTAATAGATTTTTAAGTTGTTTTTAAAAACTAAATCTTTTATTTAAATAAACCACCTGATAGTTAAATAAATATATATTCAAGAAGAAGATACCATCGTTGTTGCAGTTTGCTGTTGTTCGAGTTTAGATGGCCGCAGAATTGGTGAGACAAAATATTTTATCCAATTTGTATTAGCAAATATATTTAATAAATTGTAAATTATCATTTACGAAGAAGCCTACAGAATACCTTTGATTTTACTTATTATACTTTAGTTAATTTCAGTATTGTGATAGGGTTGCCCGCTACGTCTCAAATAAATAAATAAAAGAAATAAATAATTTTAAATATAATAATCAACCGCTCGATAACCCTGCTACAATTTAATGGTGGCAGCGGTGGGATAAAATGAAAAACTTGCAATTTTTTTTCTTTGTTATGTTCTTATCGTTGAGTAGTTTTTTATATTGCAAGTTGATCAGTTTTATAAAAGAACTCATGCATTTTATTATCTTGAGGTAGTTTAAATTAATTTTTGTTTTGAAAGAGCAGTAGGCTCATAAATAATATTGAATGATCCCTTGATATGAAAGTTAAAGAAAATTACAGAGTTAGATAGATAGGGAAATTCAGCATTAAAGTCAAAGGTACCATTGGAAGTCGATCGAGGCCAATATCAGGTAGTTTTCAAGAAGCAGCATCTGTAACGGTAGTAACTAACAAGTTTATTTATTGTTGTGGTTATTTTTTTTTTGATGACTTGTAATTTTTTTTGGAATTTCGGATCATAAAGAAATTTTGTTGTTATAATTTATATTTTTGACAATTAATAAATGTTTTTCCAAGGATTTTAGTTCAAGATTTAAATATGTATGGTAAACACAACAATAATAACTTTATTACAACGTAGTTAGTTGATTAACTTGATTGACATGCACAGATTCCTTTCATGTTTGCAGTGCAATGAAACATGATCGTATTTTATATGAACTGTTGCGAATTTGTGGCGTATTGTTTAAGAGATGTTATAATTTGTTGCTAATTTTTTTTTCTGCGGTTTTTATGAGAAAAAACAGATATTTTTGAGTTAAGATGCACGTACAAATGAGTATTGAATTTTGTAGGTATATATTTTTTCGTGTGAGTTTAAATTACTTCGTAAAGTGTATTAAAAGGGAAATATAATTTTAGGTTAGTAACCTCTTAAACGGTAGGCTTTCTACATAATACATATTTTTTTTTTAGGAACTTTTATTAAGTGTATTTTGTGGGTGTATTAATATATTTTTTTTATATAAAATAGGATTTCTGCTGAAGTTGGAATGTAGCCGCATTTTTCTATGTGTCAACGAATTTGTTTTATTTTGATTTGGGTTGTTTGGAAAAACATATTTTTGTCTTTCAGGTTTTCTAGGTGTTGAAGGATGAGAGCCAAACTAAGATGATTTTTTTTTATTTCAGCAGAATATATTTTATCCCCGTTTAGGTGTGAAGGTGACGTCATATTTTATTTTTTTTAATATGTGTAGGTTAGACATTTAATAATGTTGGTTCATTAAGTAATTAAGGGGATGGTACCATTTTCGCAACGGGTCTATATAATTGCACAATAATATACAAGTGTTTGTGAGCTTTATAGTTTTGTTTGAGTGGATGTTTTTTTTAGAGACAAAGAGTTTGATCTAAAGAAAAAGGTAAACACTTGTATATATTTCAGTACCTAATGTAATTTAGTTTAGGCAATTTTGGTGTAGAACTAGATACTGGGCAGATATTTTTCTCTTTTTAGATAAACAGCCGACATCTGGAAATAATTTGGTTTACGAGGACTATGCGGTGACGTTTATTAGAAATTAAAGCCATGAGCTATTGGTTATTTTAGACAACGTATGGTAAATTTGGGTAATTGGATACTATTTTTTTTTATATAGGATTCGGCAGGTAATAACGTACAGGTTATTTTTATATTTGATAAAATACGTTGTTTTATTATGCTTATGTGATTTGCGACTTCTCGATAATTTATGAAGGTATAAAGATATAGGTATTGTTTTCTTGCGTTAATTGTTCGTGACCATGACGAAAGAGTTCACAAACTGGGCAAATAAATTGTTTAGGGGATAAAAACGTGTTTTAAAGTATGAACGTGAATGTTTGAGATAAAAGAGTTGTTATATTAAAGAGTTCATATTTCTGAATGAAAAACGTATTCAGGGGATAAAGGGTTTTAACGCGTGTGAACTGGAATGTGATTAAAGAAATACAGGATATTAAAAGATGTATGTTATGCCGCTGTTTTAGGGGGAATGCAGGGAATAAAGGCATATTATGGGCTATTCTGACTATGATATAAATAGCAACTATATATAAAAGAGATTGCAAATTTAGTGTTGAAAGACGTATAATACCATGGTTAAATAAAAATCGACGTCTATGATTCAACGTGACATTTTTTTTTGGAGAACAGTAAAATAATGATAAAGTGGAAGTCAGGGGATAAACATGAAATTAGCCATTTCTCACCAAGGAGAGTGAGGGGATAAAGTTTAAAAAAAGTGATTTTTCCGGTCCGGTATATATATTGATATATTGTATAGATGAATTTTATTTGGTAAAATAAATATTATTATTATTATAAATGACGGTTAGTGTCATAGTAAAAGATTCTCACTAGGTATAGGGATTACCGTGTGGACGAATCGTGGAAGCTTCCTAATGCTGTAGAATTGTGTGCCTGTAAAGGTGATAGTTGAAGTGTAATTTGATTCTTTTTTCTGTTAGTTGACGATAAATGTGTAATTTTGATAAAAAGGGTGTATAAAGCGTAAGAATGACGCGCGTGTTAGCGATAATGCCTGTAGCTGAATGAAATGCGTTGGAAAAGTATACGAGCTATATTTGATTTAATCAATCGTAAACTGAGCATCAGTTGAACTGTAGGATAATGGCCAGTATCCGAACGTTAAACTGTTTGATTTTATTTTTTTTGTTGTCTTTTGGGCTGCGACCTTGGTATTTCTACATATACTAGTCAGTGTGGACATATTATAGTCGTTAAGCCACGGAATCACTAACATTACAATTTTGCTTTTAAGAACAGAGTGTAGGTAGTTTAGTTCGTATACTGTGTGTTGTACTTATGTTGCATTTGTCTTTACACGATTTTCTTTTCTGGGTATGTTACAACAAAGAAAGAAATACAAAGAGTTTTTCAACCACAGTCTGCTCTCTAGTCTGTAGTTGAAATTTAAAAATTATCACGTATGAAAGGAAAATGTCAGGTCACTTAATTCTATAAGGGTCATAGGTCACGACACGACAATATAAAAAAATAGGTCTCCTGAAAGAATGTACTTGAAAGGTACATAGGTACTAAATAAATGGTACAGTTAAACTAGAGAAATAACGCGTCGCTCTAGATAGAGTAAAAGAATTGTAAAATTGAACGCAAGAAAGGTGCAAGCTATTAGTTCCCCCCGGTATCTCGGTTAAGTAATTTTTCTATGTTAGTGTACAAAAGATCTCCGTATAGATGAGGGAGTTAGGTTCAAACTTTACAGGAAGATGTAATGAAACGGGAATAGATTGACATCAAAACGATGGAAAAATATGGATATAGACGCAATTTTATTTTGGTAATTAGGCGAGCGGTTTTTTTTTTTTATTATTATTAGGTCATATTGAAAGTTGTAATCAGATATTATCGGGCCATATACGACTTGAAAATTTGTTTTTCATACTTTTTTAAAATAACCAAGTTTCATACCTTTTAAAAATATCACTAGTAAAACTTATTCTTTATTAAGGTTAAAAAAAAAACCTATTAACTTAAAAGTACGACTCTTAAAAAGAAATTTGACCAGATAAAAATTATCCGAATTAATGTATTATAACAGTTTTTTTTTAATTTTTTGTTTTTTTTTAATATGCCCAATAAGTAATAAATTTTAATTTGAATAATTTAGATATCATTAAATCTATTTCTATAAATAGCCTTTTGGACGCAGTCTTAAAATTTTCTGACCATAATTTTTTCTACTCACAATTTGCATAGAAAGTTTGGGTATTTTGTTCGTTGTTTTTTTTTTAATTACTATGGATTAAAAAAAAAGAGTCGTTTGTAAATAAGAATCATTATTTTAAATATAACATTTATTAGTTCTTGGTTCTAATTTTTTTTTATTCTCTGTTTAAATAGATTCTCAAAGAAAATACGTAACGTAATCAAGTATGGCCTAGATAATTTAAATATCGTTATTAAAATTGAAGGTACTAATAAAGATAATAATGGTATACTATCATAATGCTTACTTCAGTGTTTAATCAGGTGGTACAGTAATATTTTGGCTAATGGAATAAGAAAATTAATGTTATTATATTTTTTTTTGGTAGTTTTTTGTTGTTGAATAAATCTGTGTTACATGTGTACGAAAGTTTTTTTTTGATGATTAAAGTAAGGGAAAAACAGTAAGTGGAAGTTAATGACGTTCATATTTTGTGGGGTTGATTCCTATTTAAATCCATAAAAATATCTCATTTGTGTTTTTAGGGATTCTGACAGAAATTGGTTATACCTACATTAACGATCTCTTATCTGAAGCTATACTTTGTTATTGGGAGTAGACAAATTTAATTTTAAAATAATTTTAAAGGATAATTATTGTATAATTATGAGAGTGTTCAATATATTATTGACAAACAGAGGATCAAGATAAAAGAATACCCTGTATACAACTATCAAAATTTTTGTTTTTTTTTAAATATAACTAAGCCAATATAACTTAAATTTTTAGGATTACTATAAACAGACAATAAGTTTTTGTTATAGGTACCACGCCAGTAGATATGAAACCAATAAATAAGCTTGGATTTTATTTAGGGAAAGCAAGGTTTTAGTACCTGCCGTTTTGGAAGATGATAGTTTAGCCGAAAAACACTTGTTACTTTGTTACAGATGTTCATTATTATATGACAGGGACATAAATAGTTTTATCGGAAAGAGCCTAGGAATAAAAAAGGGTTTTAGAAAGAAATATTTTAGGGATGTAATTGTGATTGATTTTAATTGTTTTTATAAGTTTTAAGAGTATAGATATTTATAGTTTTATTTTGAGTTCGGTATTTACATCAGTTAAAATGTTAGAACTAAACGAACGGATTTGATAAATTAGGTTGAAGGATTTATGAACTAGAAAAAATTTTTAAAATTAATACGGAGTTGGTAAAAACGGAGATACGAGTTCAATAAGAAAATTAAGAAAGAAATTTGTTGAAATATTAAGAAAAACTTTGAAATGAAATTAATTTGAAAGAAAGTTCACGATATTTAGAAAAGATAATATGTTTGCGGGAAAAAGAAGTCGATAACGTTAGATAGATATACATAGATCAAAGTCAAATTAAGCGCTATGTTTGGAAATATTTTATTTTATTTTCTTTTAGGGGTTGGATATGTACTTTCTTTTGTTTTGTTTTGAACATTAGTATTGTTTTGATGTTTTAGATTACCTTATTGCGATTGCCATGCATGTTGAGGTTTCAGTCACTAGCTATTCGTTTTCCTGTGCCATTGGGGACAGATGTGCCAGCCAATTAGTGAATGAAGAGGCGATGAGTTTAGAGGCTATCAGTAGATTCATGCTATGCCAGGTTCCAAGCAAGATTCAGGCCTTGTAGAAAACTGTTCGAGACTGGTCTCGAGTTCCATCAGTATATTTTCATTCAGTTCAACGCCGCCCAATAGTTTCGTTTTCTTTCCAAAGAGTTTTTTTGAATACATTAGTATTCCATAATATTGCATAACATTTATGCACCAATCCTAAGTACGTCAGAAGTATAAACTTGCCTATGTTTATACAGGAGTTTTCATGTCATGTCACATTTCCTGTTTCCAACTGTCATGTCAGTATAATTTCAGTCATTATTTAAACATTAAAAATATATGGGCAGGCATTTCTTTTTAAACCGAGATTGTTAGTAATGCTAACTAACAGATGCAGTTCGAAGGATTTTCATACCAAAAGAAAGTACGATTGTCAAGGATAGATGTTTCTGAAAATATGGTTCGTTCAGAGGGAAGAGCGAAAATTCAATCCTTGTAGTCTGCATATTGCTATGTGCTATTAGCAATTATGGGCAGAAATGGTTCCAGACATTGTTCCACTTAGAAGCGTGCTATGGTTCACCCACGTCACAGTTGAAGGTCAGATTTGGCAATAATCTGATGTAACGGAAGTCCATGGAGAAGAGCGCAGATTGAAGAAGTCCGGTGATACCACTTGATAGTCCGGGGCACGCGAGATACCAGGTCACAGAGCTCGCAGATGAAGAGATGTCCAGAAAAACGTGAGGAAGTAAGTTCAAGTGTTAAAAAAAGGACTTTTCAGTATAAATGTTGTTATCGTTTTCAGCAATAATTGTCGGGTTTTACCTTTCTATTGTCATTTTTACCTAGTGAATATTCTATTGTTATTGCCTCGAGTAAAACTAAATGTTTCAATCTAAGGGGGAAGGAAATTGTAACAGAATAGACTATAATCACAGTAGAGAGTATAAGTTTTTATATATTCTAAATATAATTCAAGCAATATGTTACTAAAACTGTTGGTTCTCACGTTCACACTTAATCAGGCTTGTTTATTTCACGAGAATTATAAGTAAATTTATATCTAATATTAGTTTCGAGAATTTAAAACCCTAAATAAGTATCATATAACTCAAATGCTACAATCTAGAGTATTGACAGATTTATGTATGAGCTTTCTTAAAAGGTTACAATTTATGCTTTCTTTCTCGAGGGTTTATGATCCCATATGTTCCCTGTTTCTTGTTACAAATATTAATTGAAACATTTTATTTGGTTCGATGCAATGATAATAAATGGTCAATTTGCTATGTTAAAAATACAATAGAGTATTTTGTATTAGGAACATTACCGAAAAGCCATGTTTTTGGGGCATAATTTTCCCTGCAGAAAAGATAAACTGAAAGGGTTTTTCGTGCCTTTTTTTCGCCATGACTTTTCGAACCCATAATGTGGATAAGTTAGTACAGGCTTATATATTAAATTATATACATAATCTTAAGACGCAGAAGTGATGGGAATATCATTTTTTTTAATCTATTTATTCACTTTTAATTATCATGGGTGACACCTCGTGTTTCTAAGACGAAGTTCTGAACGTAAAGTATAGAGTAGGGACTTAAGCTTCACCATCCACAGCTTTATTCGTTTCGTCCTGACTAATAAAATTAAAGAGGGGTTGGTCTAAGGGGTGGATCTAGTAATAGCTGAGCTAACTTTGTATTTTACGGGAAGTCTAAAAGTCAGTCTGTGTCAGAGTTTTGATTCTTATAGTTGAGCTTAAATTCTTCTTTTGTGGAGGTTTATGGGGCTTTATGTATATAGTGGGATATTAAAGTTACGGGATTTGCAAAGATGTTTTATTTTTATTCTATGATTTATCTGGGGAGTAACTGGTTTTCTAGAGTTAAAATTTACGTTTTATTTAAAGATTCTTATTTATTTTCTTTTCTTTTGTACTAAGGTCGGGGATTTTAAGATAATTTAGATTTGTAGATTTAAAAACTTTTAACTTAATAAATATTTATTTAACTGATAGTTAAATAAATATATATTTAAGAAGAAGATACCAATTTGTACTAACAAATATATTAAATAAATTGTAAATTATCATTTACGAAGAAGCCTACAGAATACCTTTGATTTTACTTATTATACTTTAGTTAATTTCAGTATTGTGACAGGGTTGCCCGCTACGTCTCAAATAAATAAATAAAATAAATAAATAATTTTAAATATAATAATCAACCGCTCGATAACCCTGCTACAAAAATTTGCGGTCACTTATGTGTTCATATTGTTTCTCACATTTGTTATATAAAAAACCTTTACGCAGTTTTTTTATTGAATTTCGACAGAGACCGAGTAGTACTGGAATTTACTAAATTTCACTTCAAAAAAATTATTGCATTTTTGCTCTGTTTTGTTTGGCTCAAATTCTGTCAGGTTTTAAAATAAATTTAATTATATTTTCTCTGGTGTTGCTCAATATTTATTGTATTTGATTTTGCTTAGCTAAATAATTTAGTTAAGTTAGTTATTTGTGGTATTTAGTTTGCAAATATTTGGCATTTTTTATTTATATTTTGAACAGTAATATTTTATTAATTTAGATAGGTAAATTCGAATATTTGGTTTTTAGTAAATCCTTGTATAATTAAACAAGGAAGGTGAAATAGTTGTAAATTGCTTAACTGAATCAGAAATCGATTATTTTCTGTCCTTGTCGAGTATTAGAGCTTCTCGAAAATCACTAGCCTCAAAAAGGGCAATTGCTAATGACATTTATTATAAAAAGAAACTATCAGAACTTAAAAATTCTAATTTTGTTTACGCAATTGAATATGCTACAATAAGTAGTACTTTGAGTGAACTAAATTCCTCTTTTGTGGTTTTAAGGCTCCTAAAACAGATTCAATGTATAAAACTATTTTAAGTAGGTTGATTTTTTAAGCCATCGAATAAATCTTTTTAAAATACCAGTAGAGCCTGAAGATCTAAAAGATGAGGCCACTGAATTCAAAGATGATAGTTTTACGTCGTGTCTTGAATTAGCTGCTGATTTAAACTCGCGAGTAATTAACGATAGAACCAGTTTGAATTTCACTCTTCCTGCTACAAGTATGGGCGCTTTCACTTCTTTTATTCAGGGTAATTCTAGCTCAATTGCGGCCCCAGTTTATAAATGGGGTTTAACATTTGATGGGGACTCTAGTGTGAAAGCTTTTCTTGAAAGAGTAAACGAATTGTCTATTTCCAGAAATTTAATGAAGATCAACTTTTTAGTTCTTGTTTTGACTTATTTCAAGGTGCCGCCTTAACTTGGTATAGAGCTAAGCGAGCTAATTTTTTTTCATGGAATGATATTGTAGCAGCTTTTAAAAAAAGATTTGTTACCTCCGTTTTATGATGAATCATTATTTGATCAAATTAAAGCTCGTTATCAAGGTCGACAAGAGTCAGTAACGATTTTTGGGTCTATTATGCAAAATCTTTTTGATAGATTATTACATTCTAAAGCAGATCAATTAAAAATCTTAAGAAGAAATTTGTTACCTAGATATATAAATGCTTTAGCGTTACATGATATTACTGAGGTATCTCAATTAGTAAATTTATGTAAACGATTTGATGAAGCTACACAGTATAATAGTAAAATTAATAATGCAAATTTAGAATATCTTGAAGCGGACCTGGCTTACAGACATAAATCAAACCACTAGACGTGATCATCAAAATGTTCCAAAACTTAGCAAATAATGAAAGATCAAAAAATATTTGTAAAATTTGTTGGAATTGTTCTAAAAAGAGACATGCATTTATGGTGTGTAAAGAGCGTAAAAAATTTTTTGTTATAAAAGTGGCAAGCCCAATTGTACTAAATTTACTTGTCCTTCTTGTAGTCGAAAAAATTAATTTATAAGTTTGAATCGGGCCGAATTCAAACTAAGGTCAAAATTAGAGGCCATTTTCGCAAGTTTTTTCGTTTTAGTAACAACTAAGCCGATTTCTCGCCCCATATTTAAGCCTGAATTGCAGTCAAAAAATTTTGTGAAATAATGTAGTAATAATTATGTGAATAACAAACACAACTTTAGTTCTGAAACTGATTTAAAGGATTGAGAAGATTGGAAGTTAATGGTAAACATTTTTTTAAAAAAATCTGACGCTGCGCCTCTTTTTGTTCGTATGCCTTTTGACAATAGACCCTATATAGAAGTAACTTTATGTGATGAATCTTTATTAGCTTTGTTAGATAGTGAGGCCAACCGTCCTTGTTTGGGTGAGTCAGCCATGTATCTAATGGAAAAATATAATTTGGAAATTTTTAAATCAAAATTAAAATCTATTAGTACTGCAGATGGTAATAAACAATTTTTGGGTTTTGTCAGTTGCCATTTTATTTGGGTAATGAACGTAGAATAGTAGAAGTTTTAGTAGTACCATTTTTGCGGTGTAACTTGATTCTGGGTAGTGACTTCTGTAGATTATTTTCATTGATAGTAGATTTTAGCAATAATTCTTGAAATATTTCAAGTAAAATATATGGTCTATCAGTAAATATTTTACCAGAAGATTCTCTAAAGGTTACGGAGTCGATTATTAATTTATCCCCTAGTGAAAGGGAGAGGCAGATCAGATTATATCTTTATATAAAGGGTTGTCATCAGAGGACAAGCTGGGACGAACGGACAAACTTAAAGCAAATATCGATACCGGCGATTCTCCTGCTTTTAAAAAAAGACAGTATCCTTTGTCTCCCTTTACGTCGGAGCTTTTACATAAAGAACTAGATAGAATGTTGGCTTTGGGTGTGGTAGAACCTAGTAGAAGTCCTTACAATTCTCCTGTTCTTTTGGTGCAGCAGAAAGGTGGGGATAATAGGCTAGTTTTGGGCGCCAGATTCCTGAACCAAAATGTACGTATAGATAGTTATCCACTTCCCAGAGTTGACAACTGTTTTTCTATGCTGAGAAACGCAACATTTTTATCTACTATTGACTTAAAAAATGCTTTTGGCAAATACCTTTTGATGAGTCAAGTAAAGAAAAAACTGCTTTCAGTGTTACGTTTCGTGGACTTTTCCATTTTAACGTTTTGCCCTTTGGTCTATGTAATGCCGCTCAAATGCAACAAAGATTTATGGATAGTATTATTAGACCTGAATTGCAGTCCGATGTGTTGAAATATTTAAATGATATTGTTTGTATTAGCACGAGTTTTTCGCATCACTGGTACATTTTAAAAGAAGTTTATAAAAGTATGTACGGGCTCCGGGGGGAATAGAATTAGGCCCGTAGACTCTTAAAGTTATAACCTTAGTCGTAAGAGGCGAATAAATTTAACCACTCGCTGGCTAATTTCCATAAATTATATATACAGGTCAGGAATAGCCAAAACACATAATACAAAATTTCAGGTTGAGCATTATTTTTATACCTGAACCCTTTTTGACATAGCATTTGTTGTAAAAAAATAATTAGTAATTTGCTTAAGGTTGTAAATTAAATTGTAATCCTAATTTAGTGTTTTCCTTAGCGATATAAGTATTGTTGTAAAATAATTTAATTTTAATTAATCCCCTAGTTAGTATTTTCACACACCGTTTTCCTTGTTACTATATCTATATCTCTGTTTAGTACTGACTCGTACTTCGAGTATCGCAGGATTTTTTTTATTGGCTTTGATTGCATCCTTGCGTAATATTGATTGCAAATATCCCTTGATTAAGTATCGATTATGCCTCTACTCTGATGTGTTCTTTTGTACATGGTGCCATTCTTGAGCTCATTATAATTTTATAGTGTTGGATTTTTTCTAGTTAATATGTCAGCTTGTCAGGTCTTTTTCTTTAAATGGGTTACGTATACGTTAAACCTTCGGTTGAAAAGTTTTCGTTAGCTGGAATGGAGAATGGACTTCCACCATTGTATCAAGAATTCAGAGTACAAAATTAATGCCAATTGGTAAATTTTAAAATTTGCTATATTATGTGTCTGGATTAGTAGCTCGTCATATGAAGTTTGTGACTCTTCATGAGTTATGATTTAGTTATATTAAATTCCTGATTTGACATTAACATAACTTGCAGTTTTACTTTCCTCTCAATTTAGCCTTGTAAAGGTGAAGGTTAGTTTTGGAATCTTTTTATTTTATAACGAGGGAAAAAACCTTTGATTTTTTTCGTGGGGTGGGAAGTTGCAAATTTAATAATATCTGAATATGACTTTTTTTGACTATTGGTTATACATAGGTCTGTTTCATTCTGCCTTAAAGCAGATAAACTAATATGACCTGTTTGGTTTTAATGTTTACCAAACTATTAATTATTTTGTCAAGAATCCCTAATTTGGATTTGTTTATTACACTTTAATGTATTTTTTATGCCACATTTTTTTTTCTGGGTGTGAAGTGTTGGTTTTAGCTTTTTTCAGAACCTTTTTAGTATTAATGCTTTAAATTTACATTGTCGAAAAGATCAGTATTGAGGGGCGAAAGTTGAACCGAAGTTTAGCATAGACTAACTTCAATTATGGGGTGCTTAGCTACTGCTACTGTTCCCAACCCGTCCTGGCACTTTTTGGGGGATAGTTGTCAGTAACAATTTATGCTACAGCCTATTATATAATATCTAAATTTTTCTCGCAGTTTTAGTCTAGGGGAAACTACATTTCACTCCCTAATGTTTGGTGGACTTTGGAGTTACAGTTATTTTTTATTTTACTTTTGAAAATGAATTGATTTGCATAACGTGTTATTATTTTTTTGTTTCCACCTACCAGTTGACAGTTTCTATTTAAATGAGTATACTGTTTAAACGAGACTATCCCTGTCTTCCGGGTAATAGTGCAATACTGACTGGGTCCGTTCGCTACCTAGAGGTTGACTCTATTGTCAAAATTCTTGCTGCTCTTCTACAGGATTTCTTTTACCTTTCTTTTTTGTTTCGTTGGTTGTACTATGGTTGTACTTATCGAGCATCGGGATTGTATATTTCTTTTTGATGATGGTGTTGATTGGAAATACAATGTATTTGTATTTTTTCTTTTCTCTATAACACAATATTCGTTATCATATGGTGTTAGAATAGCTGTAAAAGTTTTTGCGTATCTCGCGCTGATTGTTCGGTATATGTGCACTCGAATTTTAGAAGTTTTTCTTGAGATTTTAGTTGTTATTCAAATGGTGGTCAGCTTAAAAAGTCTATTTTTTGCTTATGATAAATTTTATTTCTTAAAGTCGTTTTCTAGTTAATCATAATTGCATATCTCTAACTAAATTCCGTATTTATGTTCTAATAATACCCTGACCATGATATTGTTTAATTACTGCTTTTGTCAGTACGGTTGATACTAGCTTACATACATAGTAAAATTTAGATGGTGAATTATATTTCTACAGCATTAAGCAGTAATAACGATTTTATATCACATAATCACAAATTAAGGGTGATCTATTATTATTATTATTTTTTATTTTTGCAATTTTGTCTGAAAACGAACAAATAAGTTTTTGTTTTTGCTAGGAACAATTAGTTATTTAATTTTTATTATGAAGTTTATTACTTATAAGGGTTGATTCTGAGGGATTATCATTTAAACTTTTATTAGTTTATCATTGTTTTACTATATAACGTTAATATAGCATGATTTTCAGTTCTTATAGAAGTTTGCACAAACCTCACTCCCTAGTTGGGATTTTTTTGAAGTAGAACTGTGAAAGGTTTTATTGTTGGGATTTATTTTATAAATTGTTTTATTTGTATTATAAGGCTACTGTTGAAACTTTTTTTTGGGACACGATTACGTTGTGTGAGTTCATAAAATTCATTAGTTTTGGATCATAACTTTTTTTCAGTTCACGGATCATAATCTTTTTTTATTAATGTATTCTCTTAGGGGAGCGGTAGTGTAACGTTGTACTGTCGTGCGTTACGGTCAGACAATTTATCATGATAATAAATCAATATTTTGTAAACATATTTAGAATTTGATAATTTAAATATTTTATTACTTACAGACCTATATCGCGCGTATTAAATTTTCTAGATTCATTTAAGCTTGCGGTTGTACGTAAATAGGCTAATTATAATTATTGTGTATATTCAAGTTATTATATCACTATATTTCAGTATTTATGTGACTCTAAGGATGCATGAATTCTTTCATTTCAGTGATATCATTTATTTGTGTTTTTTTGGAATTTGTATAAATTTGGCAGCCAATAGGCGATACGTTTTGTTCACCGCGTAGGATAGACTAGGTTTTGGTTTTCCTAGTTCCTCTTAAGGCGGATTTAAAAATGCGTTCTTGTCGCACCCTCAAATAATGCTTACTTCATTGGCGAATAAATGCATGCATGTCGTTGATCATAATAAATACAAGATGATTTGATATTTAATATTATAATTCAATTGGGAAGATAACATAAAGATTAAAACTTATTTTTCCTAGTTATTTTTCTGTTAATATTGGTTTGCTTCATTATAATATTTATGTAGCTCTAATTAATTGAGTTAATTAAATTGTTCTAGTTTATATTTTAGCAATAGTTTTAATTTAATTAAAATCATTTAAGACATACATTACTTTGGAGTTCTAACTTGCGCCGTCAGTCCAGCAAACCTATGTTGAGATCTATGTTAAAAAAAGGAACATTTTTTTGAATTATTGTTTCTCTGCTAAACGTATTGGTTTCACGTTTAGCAAGCCATTTTATCTTCAGAACTTTGTGCAAGTCGGAAGCCATTTTGACGGGACATAATTGTTAGTTTCTCCCAGAGTTACATCAGTCAGTTAATACATTAAAAATTGCAATTACATTATTGATTATTTAGATTAATTTGTTCAAAATTTAAGTGTGATTTTTTATATGAAATTTTTATATTATATTACTTTAATTTCGAGATCACGCCATGCCATGCTGATGCCCATTTTTTCCTTTTTCTTTCAGCGCTTTACCGACTTGCCTTTTTTACTACTAACTAGTTTTTTTTTAAACTATTAAAATTGAAATTTAAATTTTCATTTCATAATTTTTGTCTTATCCATTTTGGAATCAGTACTTGGATTTCTGTATAAGTTTTTATTGCTAGAATCCTAGCTAGCCTCCTTTAGAACTAGCCACTAGTTGCTAGATAATTTTTTTGTTGTCTGCTATAACTCTTTATTTAGGCTTGCCTAAATTAAATATTGGATTGATGGAATTCCGATCACAATTGCATAAATCCTATTCGAGAACCATTGAGGGAGAGGAGTAGGTAGGCGTTAACACAACTGATGCAGCCTTTGGCCGTCCACAAGGTCGTGGGTTCTTCACCACGTGAAGCCAGCTAGCCAGCTGAACCTTTTAAGAGTTTTAGTGAGAAATTTCCATTTTTTTTATTGTCTAAAATTTTTTATTAGTTTATTTCATCCGAAAATTTGAGTAATCAGTTATCTTAATAGTGTTTACATTATTGGCCAATTAGGGTACATATAATTTCATATTAGTGACCGTAATTTGATAAATTATTTTATTTCACAAATAATTTTCTTTTTAATTATTGCTAATTTTTTTAACTCCATCACTAATTAATCCACCTGCTACGCTGATTTTGAACATTTGCCCTAGTGTAATTTAATTATTTTATAATAAATTTGGTAACTTGTTTAAATAGTTTTTTTATTGGTTAAAGTACAGACCATAATTACAGAAGAAGGATTTTCCACAAAGTCCCACTTATAACACGGCAGCACATTTATTAATTTTTTTTTGCGGATGTCGCCCCTTTTAATATCTCACTTAAGCTCCATGTTATAAGACACGTCTTCTGTAACTGTGTACTGTGTACATTCAACTATCGAGAAGGACAGAATAAATAATTAATTTAGTTAAAACATCCCAGCCTGTCAACTCACGCCAGAGCCAGCAAAAGGAGCTGTCATGCCTTGGCCCTATTAAGAGGTTTGCCTAGTAATATTATGTACTTATAACACCCATATATATATATATATATATATATATATATATATATATATATATATATATATATATATATATATATATATATATATATATATATATATATATATATATATATATATATATATATATATATATATATATATATATATATATATATATATATATATATATATATATATATATATATATATATATATATATATATATATATATATATATATATATATATATATATATATATATATATATATATATATATATATATATATATATATATATATATATATATATATATATATATATATATATATATATATATATATATATATATATATATATATATATATATATATATATATATATATATATATATATATATATATATATATATATATATATATATATATATATATATATATATATATATATATATATATATATATATATATATATATATGTAACCTAAATATTTTTAAAATTTTTTAGGAATGAAATGCAAGCATTGTAAAGCTACTCTAATTGGGTAGTAACAAGATTTTAGGTTGAGATGTGCTCCGGGAATGAAACATCCCATGTGACAGTTGTCGAGGACTTGAAAAAGTAATAATTTTTTTTGAAGCCTTTCAAAAGTTATAAAGTACTTTTAATGAGTTAGCTGGCGCCCAATTAACTAAAATGGATTACATGGCGGCCCGAAACGTGGGGCTATTAACTGCACCCATGTTATAAAAAAATGGAAGGCAATAAATCAGTTAAGGGTGGAACATGATAACTTCAATCCCTTTGTGAAGCGAGAGGTGAAAAGCGAGGTGCAAGATTTTACCTTACATTTTTTTTTATGAATCAAGGTAGGACCAATTCAAACCAGCATGAGAGCACCAGTGAGCATTTAGATAAATGCACGAACCGGTTTTCTTCATTGTATAATGAACAAAATACTTTTGACTTACTTACAAATAACCATAAAACTGAAAATGACTTTGTGAATATACAGTTGATAAAAAAATTTGTTAAACAAGATATTAACAGTTCTCTCTCTGATTTAAACCTAAAAAGTCATTGTTGCTCTTGTGTAGATTTGAACTGTTATAATAGATTAAACAATGATTTTACCAATGCTGTAAAAACTCTATTATAATATAGCCGTAACTTGTCAAGTCATGTTTTGCCATTTACCTACCATGGATATCAGTACGAAGATCCTATCCATTTGATAAACCAACTTAAACTATATTATGCGCAAAATAATATCGTTAATATGGCTGGTTTGAGGGAAGAAGCTCTAAGGTGGACCGAATAATATAAACACTTTAATCTTTCCTTTGATATTTTTGTGGAACGTTTTTTGTATAAATACTACTCAAATTTTGTTATTTCTCAAGCAACGGCTAGATTGTATGGAGAAAAACAGAATAATAATGAATTAGTTGAGGTTTTTATAATTAAAAAGGCTGTTTTATTTAACCGATTACTACCATTAAATGAAAAATTACGACTTCTATAATTTTAAATTTAATTAAACCAGCTAATATGAAGGGTCCAAGTGATTTTTATAATGTTGAAGATTTAGTTAGAGTTGCTCCTTCAATTGGGTCAGATCTGAACGAAACTAACAATAATTTCAACTATGTAACACCCCGTCGCTGTGATCATTTAATTAGGTAAAATAACCGACCAGTTAATCCCTGTCGATATTGTCAGGAAATGCATTTTCATAAAGATTGCCCTAAAAATCGTTATTTTCATGGAATGTCCAGAGTTTTACTGGTTCGTGAAAGACAAACCGGTAGAACATTCATGTTTATTAGTTCAAAATAGTAGCAGTATAGTATCTGTTCCCTTATTACCTTTTGTTAATTTTACACATATTAAAAATTATTTACCTGGGATAAGTTTAGATTTAAATTTGAAAAATATCAATGCTTTACTAGATTCAGGATCAGCTGTAAATATAATTAAAATCCAGAGTATTTGGAAAAAAATATTCTTAGAATATCTGAGGAAATTTTAATGGCTTGTAGCTTAAGTACTGTAAAAACACTTGGTGCTATAAATTTAAACTTTTTTAATCAAAAACACATGTAATTTCAAATTTATCAGAAGATATAGTTCTGATGCCCGATTTGTGGAACAAATAACGTCATCTTGGACTATCCGCGTCGATGTTTATATGTCGGTCAATATCCGAGACGATCTTCTTGTCTAACTTTGCACCACCTCAAAATAATGATAATATTTTACCAATTGATTTAAAATTGCCCGAAATAAATAACAATGAGCTTAGCTTATTCAGTCAACTACAATTACAATTCAACTTTTAATTCGAAAGAAAAGAAAATTATTCAAAATTGACCCTACCCACTTTCGCTTAAATTTAAAGATATTTCATATAATCAAATAAACGATATGCTTCAATCTGATGTGATTGAGCCTAGTGGCTCTAGGCTACTCGTCTGCAATAGTTTTGGTTCAAAAAAAACTCAAATCTTCCCTTTTTTTTAGATTTTCGTGCCCTTAATATAATTACGATAGACGAACCGTCAAATCTGCCTAAAATTTGTAATGTTGTGAAAGTTTAGGGCAATTCCAAATATGTTTCTGTTTTTGACCTTAAAAGTAGATACTGGCAGAAATCCCTTTTTCCTGAATCTAAAAAATACACCGCATTTAGTAATCATGATGGCGCTCTTTATCATTTTCATGTTATACCGTCCGGCTTAAAAAATGCGTCAAGCACATTTCAAAGATTTATGACTCATGAAGTTTTGGCGCGATATTTACATAAAATTGTTCTGGTATATTTAGATGACATAATCGTTTTTACTCAAGATTTTGCGTCCGATATACACCATCTCAGACTTGTTCTGGACGTTTACGAATTCACGATCTTCAGTTGTCAAGCTCTAAATACCAGATGCCAAATTGCTCAACTATCTAGGTCAATGGATCTGTCAGGATACCAACATTCCCCAGACCAAACCTATTGAGGCTATAATGAACTTTTCCAACACTAAGAACAAATAGGCAGTTACAATCGTTTCAACTGGTTGCGGGAATACATTCCTAATATGGCGAAAGAAACTTTGCCTCTTGCACACTTCCTCCGCAAAATCATGGTTTTACGTGGTCTAAATTTTAAGATGACGCTTTTAAAATTAAGGCATTAGTGGCTCAACCATCAGTTTTACACCGACCTGACTATAGTAAAGGTTTTATATTACCACTGATGCAAGTGATAAAGGTATGAGATGCGTCCTTTTTCAGGAAGGGACTAATAATTCAAAAACAGAATTAAATTATTATATTAATGAAAAAGAATGTTTGTCTTTTGTGTGGGCTATAAAAGATATAGACACTATCTTGAAGACAAGCCTTTTATTTTAAGAACCGATAATCGTTCTCTCCTTTGGCTTAAACAAAATAAAGATAGGAAGTCAAAGCTGGCTCGTTGGTCGTTTTTGTACAAGAGTTTTCGTTTTCTATTGAGCACGTTTGCGGAAAAGACAATGAACTATCTGACCTACTATTCAGACAAACTTTGGAATCAGCAGATCCTTTAGATACTTTTACTGATGATGATTCTAATAATGACTTGGAGGAAATACTCTGTTTACCTAATTCAAATACCTTAACTAACACCATGGTGAAAATTAAACCTATTTAAATAAATCATATTGTAATATCGTCAAATTTATTCAATACCGTAGACAGAAAAAGTCGCCTCAAATTCAGCTTCAGGTAAATAAGTGAATTCAAATGAGAGATGCCTCGCTCTCGACGTGGTTTGTCGAATGCCGCGTATCCGGGCAGACACAAAACTATTCGCTCTATATCGCAAAAGTACTATTCGAAAAATTTACAAGAGACAGTTGAGAGTTATATTGGTTCGTGAGTCGAGTGTGTTACTGTTTGTCCTCGGGCGCAAAATCCTGCAGCTCTAATGCCTCACACACCTACTCAACCTGGCAAATATTAAGCATTGATATTCTCGGACCGTATCTGCCATTCTTCAATGGTCATCAATACATGCTGACAGTAGAAGACGTCTTCACCGGATGGGTAGAAGATCGTTTTTATCGACTTGTCACTGCTAAACACATTGTTGATTTTTTGAAGACTGAAATTTTTAGGCGTTATGAAACAGCAGAATTTATAAATTCAGATAATGGTCCGCAGTTCACTAACTTTCAGTATATGAATATGTATAAGCAAAGAAATATTAAGGTTCTTCAAACTGCAATATATAATGCAAGAGCTCCGTGGAGCGACAAAACCAAGAGCTTGCGAAAGTTTTAAGAGTTTGGTTGCTAACGAACCAAAACATCTATGCGTGAAATACTTAAATCCTGGTATTATTTGTTTTACACACTCGAAAAAATGCTGCTGCAAATAGCACACCTAGTAAAGCACTTCTAGGATATGAATTGTTCAAGCCAGGTGATTGGCAGCTTCCAGATCAACTTAAACCCAAGTATTACCTCCTACTAGAAACTAGACAAGAACAGATTGGCTCTATCACAGTAAGCTGATTATCGGATAAAATACAGCAGTCCTCCAGTGAAAGAATGTCCTCCGCTATATGCTGGTGATCAAGTATGGGTTAGAGATAACAGGAAACTAAGACATCCTTTTGATCGAGTTTAGTCAGGTCCATATGACATTGTCGGTGTAAGAACTAATGTAGTAGTGATAGCACAGTCCCCGAACCCTACTCTTTGTTTGGAAGTAGCTAGAACTCCAGAGAGGGGTTCAACAATTGGAACAGCTAGTTTCTCAGGGGTACTGCCAAATATTCCTTACCAAAAAAAAAATGCATTAACTCCAATGGTTCCAACAAGACCTATGACGCTAAGTGGTGACGATCCAGGCTTGTGTGAAGAGAATGTTACCAAAACCAACCTGAAGAATATTTGGCGAATTATTCATATAAAGGAACTTTGTTTTCACTTAACTTAAACGCGTTAGAAGTAAAAAACTATGTTCATGTTGCCAATGAAATGTATTTAGTATTGAATTTAATGTTTTATATTGTATTTTAATTTTTTATCTTATATTTCAATGGTTTATATTGTCTTAATATTATTTTTCTGTTAGTCATTTTTCAGAGAGGGGCGTATTATCGAATTGCAACCTAAATATTTTAAGAAAATTTTAATACTGAAATGCAACTCTGTAAAGCTGCCCTACCGACGGGAATGACGCATCCCATGTGACGGTTGTATACATATATCGTATTGTATGGGTAAATTTAAGATATCCTACACTAAAATATTTTTTAGAGAAAAAAGATAAATTTTGAACTATTTTAAACTCTCAATAGTTGTCCTATATTAAAAAAAAATAACCTCTGTTGTAGTGAACAAACTAGAGCACAACGTATGCCAAATATCTTCATTTTTTCCTCTATATCTTTTATACGTTGCGCTCACAATAGGATATGCACCCTATACTGGTGTAAACTTTGGTAGATATATAGACATAATGTAGTTGAGTTTTAACTTGGTTTAAAAATATATGGTTTAAAATATGTAGTTACTCAGCAAACCATAAAGATTCATCAGATATCTATTTCTTGATTGAGACATATAAAAGTTAAGATATGAGCGTGTAAGAGTGAAAATAATATTTTAAATCCTGTATGGTATGATACTATTATGTATTAAAAACTTACAGCTATTGTCATGAAATCGTATCATTTTAATACAAGAAAACACAAGGAAATGCCTATGAACCTAGAAACCTCAGTATAAAAAACTTTCAGTCCGGTTCTTAAAAGCTGACACAAATTAACTTTTAATTACATTCACAAAGACAGCAGCAATGTTGTCCGCATAAGTAAAACCTTAAAATTAACCACTTTTCCTATGCTTTTACATGTAAATCATCTCAAGTGGCGTGGTATACACGGCCGGAATTTGGTCCCAGCTGCCGCTAAAGTAGCTATAAGGTTACTGGTTCCACTACCAGTCTTTAAGAGTGTTTACGTATTTATTACTAATAATCCTACTAATATACTTTGGATTACACGTTTTTAACTATTATGTATGTATTTGTTACTGCGAATAATACTTTTATAGTAATTTTCCATATAAAGTAATTATATAATAACTACTGCCAAGCAACTACTTACGGAATTGACTACAAGGTCGTCATTTCTTTTCCGTGACATAATAGTAATTATTCAAAGTTATTGTTTCTAATCTGTTTACTAAATTACAACTTTTAAGTATTAGTACCTTCCTGAATCTTGCAGAGACTTTTCCATTACGTTTAAATGTACTTCTGTAACTTATTACTATCAAGTAAAACCAGTTGTTGCAGAGTAGAAAAAGTTCTCGTCTAATATTACTTTAAACTAGCTATTACCAGTCGTTATTCTTCTGTTGCAAGTTTGAAGAAAGAATCACAGTAATTATTTACTACAAGTAAAGTATTACCTCTTGTCCTTGAGGTTCCAGAGATGGTACGAGATTCGGTCGACAGTGACTTTATAAGGACAGTGACGACAATAGGGTAACTAATTTTTGATTGGTTCGGCCATATTGCTGATAAAATGGTTTTGTTTATTTTTTGCCTACGTGGGTTTCTTATGAGGTTTGTTGTTTTAGTGTATTCCAGATCAACTTAAACCCAAGTATTACCTCCTACCAGAAACTAGACAAGAACAGATTGGCTCTATCACAGTAAGCTGATTATCGGATAAAATACAGCAGTCCTCCAGTGAAAGAATGTCCTCCGCTATATGCTGGTGATCAAGTATGGGTTAGAGATAACAAGAAACTAAGACATCCTTTTGATCGAGTTTAGTCAGGTCCATATGACATTGTCGGTGTAAGAAGTAATGTAGTAGTGATAGCACAGTCCCCGAACCCTACTCTTTGTTTGGAAGTAGCTAGAACTCCAGAGAGGGGTTCAACAATTGGAACAGCTAGTTTCTCAGGGGTACTGCCAAATATCCCTTACCAAAAAAAAAATGCATTAACTCCAATGGTTCCAACAAGACCTATGACGCTAAGTGGTGACGATCCAGGCTTGTGTGAAGAGAATGTTACCAAAACCAACCTGAAGAATATTTGGCGAATTATTCATATAAAGGAACTTTGTTTCCACTTAACTTAAACGCGTTAGAAGTAAAAAACTATGTTCATGTTGCCAATGAAATGTATTTAGTATTGAATTTAATGTTTTATATTGTATTTTAATTTTTTATCTTATATTTCAATGGTTTATATTGTCTTAATATTATTTTTCTGTTAGTCATTTTTCAGAGAGGGGCGTATTATCGAATTGCAACCTAAATATTGTAAGAAAATTTTAATACTGAAATGCAACTCTGTAAAGCTGCCCTACCGACGGGAATGACGCATCCCATGTGACGGTTGTATACATATATCGTATTGTATGGGTAAATTTAAGATATCCTACACTAAAATATTTTTTAGAGAAAAAAGATAAATTTTGAACTATTTTAAACTCTCAATAGTTGTCCTATATTAAAAAAAATAACCTCTGTTGTAGTGAACAAACTAGAGCACAACGTATGCCAAATATCTTCATTTTTTCCTCTATATCTTTTATACGTTGCGCTCACAATAGGATATGCACCCTATACTGGTGTAAACTTTGGTAGATATATAGACATAATGTAGTTGAGTTTTAACTTGGTTTAAAAATATATGGTTTAAAATATGTAGTTACTCAGCAAACCATAAAGATTCATCAGATATCTATTTCTTGATTGAGACATATAAAAGTTAAGATATGAGCGTGTAAGAGTGAAAATAAAATTTTAAATCCTGTATGGTATGATACTATTATGTATTAAAAACTTACAGCTATTGTCATGAAATCGTATCATTTTAATACAAGAAAACACAAGGAAATGCCTAGGAACCTAGAAACCTCAGTATAAAAAACTTTCAGTCCGGTTCTTAAAAGCTAACACAAATTAACTTTTAATTACATTCACAAAGACAGCAGCAATGTTGTCCGCATAAGAAACCTTAAAATTAACCACTTTTCCTATGCTTTTACATGTAAATCATCTCAAGTGGCGTGGTATACACGGCCGGAATTTGGTCCCAGCTGCCGCTAAAGTAGCTATAAGGTTACTGGTTCCACTACCAGTCTTTAAGAGTGTTTACGTATTTATTACTAATAATCCTACTAATATACTTTGGATTACACGTTTTTAACTATTATGTATGTATTTGTTACTGCGAATAATACTTTTATAGTAATTTTCCATATAAAGTAATTATATAATAACTACTGCCAAGCAACTACTTACAGAATTGACTACAAGGTCGTCATTTCTTTTCCGTGACATAATAGTAATTATTCAAAGTTATTGTTTCTAATCTGTTTACTAAATTACAACTTTTAAGTATTAGTACCTTCCTGAACCTTGCAGAGACTATTCCATTACGTTTAAATGTACTTCTGTAACTTATTACTATCAAGTAAAACCAGTTGTTGCAGAGTAGAAAAAGTTCTCGTCTAATATTACTTTAAACTAGCTATTACCAGTCGTTATTCTTCTGTTGCAAGTTTGAAGAAAGAATCATAGTAATTATTTACTACAAGTAAAGTATTACCTCTTGTCCTTGAGGTTCCAGAGATGGTACGAGATTCGGTCGACAGTGACTTTATAAGGACAGTGACGACAATAGGGTAACTAATTTTTGATTGGTTCGGCCATATTGCTGATAAAATGGTTTTGTTTATTTTTTGCCTACGTGGGTTTCTTATGAGGTTTGTTGTTTTAGTGTATTATTTTTTTAGTTTTTGTGATTAATAAAATGAATATTGATTCACACAATAAGTTCTAAACCATTGGCTATATACAGAAATGTGTTTAAGTCTGGTTCACCTGCTTTTTGTTTGTAATTATAAACTGTTTGTGATAAATTTGTAAATGACCGTACATGTCTTGGTTTTATTTTGCTGTAAAAAGTTTTTCATGTCTTAGTGTATGTTTTACTTCATTCAGCACTTCCATTTGAGGTAGAAACTCTCAAAGATTAAGCATAAAAGAAATTTTATTTTGTAGGCCTTCTTCAGTTACATTAAATTAAATTCACTTGGCAGACAACACAAATATTGTTATTTGTTAAAAATCTAAATAAAAAAGTAAGTTTGCACTAGATTTACCATACCATACATATTACTCCTTGTAGACTGAAATTAATAATAATTTGATTAATAACCTTTTAGCTGATCCATTTTTCTTATATTAATGTGCTAAAGTAGATTAATTTAGTTATATTTGAAAAAACTAACGATAATATGTGTGCGTCCATTTAAACCTTTTGAAATTTTGCATCAATATGGCGGGTGGACTTCTATTGTCACCACTGTGCTTCGGTCTACAGCCATTAAACTGCATCATATTCGATCCAAATTTGTCAATCTCAATTAGTCGTGTATGTGTTGTGTTATCGTTTCCGAGTAACAAGTTAAAATGGCAATGGCGTCACATACCATAAGTAAAAAAACTAGCTTTCGTCATTCATCCACATTTTAGAGAAAATTAAAAATCTCACAACTTGGTTATGTCATAACTGAACAAAACAACCTAAAGAAGCGGTATTTTAAGGAAACAAAAAATAAAAACCAAACAAAAAGTTATGGTTATGACAGATCGCAGAATTATAGTAGTGACTCAAGTAGCGCAACTCTCTGCATGCTACAACATTACGCACACAACGCATTAAATTTTAAAGAACCGGTGAAATATTCGCAAGTCGTAACCGCTAAAGTCCAATAGAACGCCATTGTTTATTTTTATCTCCCCTGTAAGTATTTAGCTATGACGTTTATTTTTGTGAGTATAAAGATTAAAAATGCATACAAATTAAACGTCATGTGAAACAAAGAATCACTCTTTATAATAAGATATTTAATGATAATTACTATTTAAACCAAAGTCCAAAATTACATTTTTGAGACCTAAATTGGCCAATATATTTGAAAAAAGAACCATACATATTTTCAAAACGGATTAAATAAAGAGATAAATAAAGAAGTAACAAATAGGTTGAATTATTACTATTCGGCTACTTAAATGGAACTACACAATTTCGTACTATCTACGTAATAGTCAAAGTCACAGTAACATCCTATTCACGAAATAGTTACCCTAAAATTGTTTCAAATTTTGGTAAGTAGAGGGGATTGGGGGGTTAGTCTCGCTGCCCAACCACTTTTTTCATTGGTCTCCTACTTCCCGCGCTTGTCCCTGCCACGTCTACTTGACTCTGCTTGATTCTGATTGGTGTTAGCAGCCAACAGAGCAATTCATTCTTACTATAGTATCAGTATTTTTAAAAGTAACGAAGTTAAAAAATATATGTTAATTAAAATGAGTTGTCGCCACGTTGTTTTGCAAGAATCTAGTGATCTACATTTTGAGCAATTGGAAAAAATGTCTTCAATGTACGAAGATGAAATACTATGGTTGGAGGAAGAAACATTTTCGACGTTAAACAAGCATGGTTAGCCGATTTAGATAAGAACAATTTTGAAGAGGTTCAAGACGATAGTTAAGCAAAAAAAGATACAATACAGAGCTGATCTTAAGCATTCCAGTCAACGAGAAACCCAAACTAAGCAAATTTAAGAAAATTCCAGAATGTTATTTTCATAAAAATTTAAGTCCTTGGCATTGTGCCTTGGCTAATGTAAAAATATTATATGATTATAAAAATTGTTATAAAACTTGTTAAATGAAAAAAAAAAAAATAGATGTAGATTTATCACAAGACAATTTAATTATTAATAAAATATAACAAAATATAATTAATTTTTGTTTAAACACATAATAAAGAATATTATTATCATACATAATTTTTTTTTAGCCCCACACACTTCCATATTTGATATGCTCCTTAGTACGTTTTATTACCAATTAAATGCGGACGCAAAAAAAGTAACAAAATTAAATTTAGGAATATATATTATACATCGAATTAATAATTTCTCTTGGCACACATTGGGATTGACACTAACGGCATAATATCAATTTGAATAGGTCCATTGCTTACCTTTATACCAAATAAAAGTTCTAAATCGTGCAGAAGTCTTAGCACGACCTCATCCACACTTTTTAACCATTCTGATGAAGCTGATGCTGGGGGTGATGTTTCTGTTTGTGTAAGCTCTGGTGACATCAACTGCTATTGTCGATGTGGAGTCATGGATACTCCGGCTGAAGTTGTTTCTAGTACCTCTGGTAAATACCACTTTTTAGGGGACATCGGTATTTCGGCAGATGGTCCTGGTTCCTCCTGTGAACACCACATTTTGAGTGATATTGGTACTTCTACTGAAATTCTTGGCTCGTCCGGTACACACCACATTTCAGGAGACATTAGTATTATGGCAGAAGCTGTTCCTGGTTCCTCCGGTAACCACCACATTTTGGGGGATATTGGTACTTCTACTGAAGTTGTTGGTTTCTCCGGTATACACCACATTTTTTCGGATATTGGTACTTCAACTGAAGTTGTTAGTTCGTTTGGCACACACGACATTTTGATACAAAACAATCTAGACTGAACCAAATAACAAAGACTGAATATTGCAGTAGAATCACGAAAATATAAAGCACAAAAGAGACACTCCCAAAACGTACAAGTACCACCCTGGATGTATAGTTGTCGAGTTCACGTCGGGAGGTATTTGACACCAGTTGACGTTGGTACCACGCTATACCAGCCACCAACCTTGCCAGTGGGCGTGACTTAACAAGAAGTTTTAAGTGGCTTTCGAGTTTACATGTATCGTCAGTTGAAAGTCGTATTTATTGTACGCCAGTTCCAGCTTTCTTTCGTTTTGTGTTTTTTGCAGGTTTGATTTTTATTTTTTACCACTATGAATTCACTAACTGACTTTAATTTTGAATTTGATTTTACCTTATTTGATTTGGAAGAGACTTGCCCGGTCTATGATTTAATGGATTGCCATTTGTGTCAATTAAAACCGGACGCCTTAGAAAAATATTTTAATGAGAACATGGATAATACTGAATCAGAAATTGGTGGTATCGATGACGCTACAATTATAAACAATTTAGTTACAATTTTTAATAATCACAATAATGCAGTTCACCCTGAACTAATTTCAACAATAAATTTTGAAGAAATAGCGAGCTTTGGGGAATTTAATTCAGATATTAATCCAGTCAATGAATCATTAGACAATCTTAGAGAGGCCTCCTCAAAATATTTCACTGTTGATGAGGAGGAAATTAATTTAGAAAATCAAAAGTTTGAAATGTTAGTCAATGATGTTTATTCGAGCCAGGGAGTTGAGGGGAAACAGGGTGAAAATGAATTTCAGGTAGAGCAAAATGTCTACTCACCAATTTCTGTTTCGTCGTCAGAAGATTCGACAAAGACCGTTATTGAGGTTAAAAAAATCAGGGAGGAATCCCAACCAGCTCCTAAATTACATTTCCACCACAAATCAATAGCGGTATTCGACCTAACCTGTAACGAAATTGTAGGTGATGTTGAGGTATACAATGTTGTTCAAAATTGCAACCATAATCCACCGAAACCTCACCTCAATTCGTGTGAAATTGTCGAATATAAAGAAGTTCAGAACAAACGAAAACGTTCTGCTTCTGAATCTTCTGACGACGAAAAAAATGTAATGAAAAAAATCAAAACCGATGATATCGAAAAATCAGGGGCCGTTGTTACAACCCAACCCAGCAATTCATTAAAAACTCCCTACAGAAGTGAATTAAACAAATTTTTAGATTCGAAAACAAAGCAAAATTTATCAAAATCAGAACAAAGACGTGGTTGTGCGACGTTCAAATTAATGGTACACAACTATTTCAATTTGAATAAATGTAAAAATTTAAGTAATTTTACTTGCTCAACTGTTAAAAAATAATTCATAGACAGGGTGAGCTTCTTTTAAATTTAGGTAATATTTTTATGAAAAATCCCTGCTTTGGTGGTAAATATATGTAAAAATGTTTTAAAAATTAAAAAAAAAAAAATACAAGACCCGTAAGCGCAAACTTTTAAATTTAAATCCACTATTCCTTATTTAAAGAGAAACTAAACCTATAAATATCCAGTTCAAAATGACCCTTCTCTGCACACTCTGTCTAAAAGAATTTACACAGAGACGAAATGCCATAAGACACATTAAAAAATCATGTTTAAAAAGAGACACAAATCATAATCCGGATGAGCATTTAATCGATAGGAAGTATATTTACATTACTTACTAAGAATTAGGATATATTAAAATATAAGAAAAACAATAAAATTTGTTTTGTGTTATTTCAATGATCTTTTTTGCTTGACTTAGTAAGCGTCCAGGGGCAGGTCAGGTGGTCAGTACCCTCCCCCACCTTGCTACGCCGCTCATTATGTTATATTGCATATAAATTATTATAGTGAATTAAAAAAATTTTATTTTTTGTTTCAGTTGGTGAAAAATTCTTCAGGAATAATGCAACTCGCCATTGCGAAGACTGTAAAGCTGATATTAATTTTAATGCTTGGAACTCTCATCTAAGAACAAATATCCACAAAAGCAAGAGTACTATTAAATATGGAAATGGAATAGACCTTATTAGAAGTGCTTTTAAGTCTCGAATTGCTGCATACAAGGTTTACTCACCCAAAATGCATGTCAACCTTAAAAAGTTTCAGCAAGAAATTTCCGAGAAAGTCGTAACATTAATTCGCCAGCAACAGCAATTATATAGACGCGTTAAGATAAATGCAGAATTATTTGGTATCTACTACTCGCCAGTTTTGAAGTCTACATCCGTTAAATCATTAAACACAGCCTTCCATAACGTGACTGAGACGACTGATTTAAATAATCTCTATGACGAACTATTCAAAATTCTAGCAACCAAGGCACATGAACTACCTGAACGAGATTCTGGTAAGTTAATAATTACTTGCAAACATTTTAACATTTCAAACGCTATTGCTTCAATTTATGTTTATTTACAACAGTCTCTCTTAATAAATACTAATTATTTCTTCTTTAAATTGCAGGTTGGATTTTACAACAAATTCTCCATTTAGAAGTAAACATCAACAAGTACAATCCTTTATGTGGCGACTCTTATATTCCAATTCCAGAGTTCCGAGGTAGAGTTTGGTAAACATTTTGAATGAAGATGATTTCTGTTTCGCATATGCCGTTGTATCAGCAATATGTAGACCTTCAGGTGACCCTAGGAAAACTTCCTCGTACCCGGACTTCAGAACTATCTTTGATTTTACAGGTATTAATTTTCCAGTTAAATTAGAGCAGATAAGTACTTTCGAAAACAAAAATAATTTATCCATAAATGTCTATGGGGTTGAGAAATTTTTTAGAAATGGAGTATATGTAAATGAGTTTGTAGGACCATTACACTACAATAGACATAAAAAGAATTTACATATCAATCTACTTTTAAATACTTCTGATGACGGTAATACTCATTATTGTTGGATAAAAGATTTATCTAAATTACTTTTTAAACAACTGTCAAAAAAGAAATGTAGAAAAAATTTGTGTGAAGGATGTTTACAATATTTTGGTACCTATGCAAAATTACACTTAGAATATGATTACACATCTGTTCGAATTGAATATCCTTCAGATGAACTTATTTTAGATAAGTTTGGAAATCAAAGTCCAAAAAACATATTAAAGTTTCAAAATATTCAAAAGCAGTATAAAGCACCTTATGTAATTTATGCTGACTTAGAGTGCAATTTAAAAAACGTTGAAAACGAAAAGCTTGATCCTACAACTTCCTATACAGTTAAAACTGCTGAACATGTTCCATATTCGTTCGCTTATTACATTAAATCATCATTTGATAAAAATCTCACATCTTTAAAACTTTATCGTGGAACTGATTGTGGCTGAAAAGTTTATTGAATATATTGAACTTGATGTGAAAAACCTTTATAACTATTATTTTAGAAATCAAAACTCTATGAATAAGTTAACTAGTTTGCAACAAAAAGAATTTGAAAATGCATTTGTGTGTTATATATGTGAAAAACCTTTTTCAGACGGAAATTTTAAAAAATATAAGAGCCACTGTCATTTTAGCGGTAACTATAGGGGCGCGGCTTATTTTATTTGTAATTTACATTTCATACCTCCAACTTATATTCCAATATGCTTTCATAATCTAAAGAATTACGATTCTCATCTATTTATTAAGTCATTATGTAACAATAAGGAATCAATTAGCGTTATTGCTCAAAACAAAAAAAAAATATATTTCTTCTAGTAAAAAAATTATGGTAAACACGTGTGACTCTAAAAATAAAAAGATAGTTTATTTAAATTTACGATTTAGAGACTGATTTCAGTTTTTACCAGAATCTCTTGAATCACTATCTAATATTTTAGACAATTCTCAATGTCTTGAAATTAGGAAACATTTTTCAGACACAGAGCAATTTAAATATGTTAGGCAAAAATGAGTTTTTCCTTATTCATATATTGACTCTTAAGAAAAGTTGGATGATAAATCTTTGCCCGCTATTGATAAATTTTATAATGACTTAATTGATGAAAATATTAGTAATGAAGGTTACATTAGAGCTAAAGAGGTATGGAATGTATTCAATTGCTCCACGATAGGTGAATATTCAGATATATATTTGAAATCTGACGTTCTCCTTTTAGCCGATGTTTTCGAAAATTATAGAAATACTTGTTATAAAACTTATAAATTAGATCCTGTGAACTATGTAACAAGCCTTTCAATGTGTTGGAATGCTATGATGAAATTTACAAATGAAGAATTGGAATTATTGACTGATCCAAATATGCTTCATTTCTTCAAAAAAGGGGTTCGCGGGGGATTTAGTACTTGTTCAGCTCGAAAATCAGAGGCAAATAATCCTTTTCCTGATAATTTCAATCCTAAGTATCCAACAAAATATATTGCCTATTTAGATGCAATAAATTTGTATGGTTTTGCAATAAAACAGTATTTGCCAGAAAAAAACTTTCTTTGGCTATCTGAGGATGAAATTAATGAACTTAATATTTTAAATATTTCAGATACGTCATCTACGGGCTATGTATTTCAAGTTGACTTAAAATATCCTCAGAATTTACATGAAAGCCATAACGACTTTCCGCTCTGTCCCGAACAACTTAAGCCACCAATTTCCAAGTATTCTAAACTAATTCCCAATTTAAACAATAAGTACAATTATGTTCTTCATTATCGTGCTTTGAAGCAGAGCTTAAAATTTGGACTTAAACTTCTCAAAATACACAGGAGAATTAAATTTACACAATCGCCATGGTTAGCTAAATATATTGATTTGAATACTGATTTACGAAATGCTTCAAAAAACAAAATTGAAAAAAATTCGTACAAATTGGCAAATAACAGCATTTTTGGTAAAACTATGGAGAATGTCGATAACCGAGTAGATATTAAGCTAGTAACTCAATGGGAGAGAGAGCAAAACAAATTAAGTGCTGAGAAATTAATTGCAAAACCTCAATTTAAAGATTTAAAAATTTTTTCAGACAATCTAGTAGCTATTCAAGTTCAAAAGATATGTATCGAATATAATAAGCCCATTTATGTTGGAATGAGTATATTGGATATTGCAAAAACTGTAATGTATGATTTTTATTACGGATATTTAAAATATGGAGATAATGTAAGTTTATTGTACACTGATACTGATTCTTTAATACTAGAAATTGAAACGGAAAATTTTTATGAAGATATGAAGCAAAATCTGGATCAATTTGACACCTCTAACTATCCTGAACCAAATATTCATAATATGCCGATATCCACATCAGTGGTTGGTAAATTTAAGGATGAGTATAAAGGTGAACCTTTTTTTTTGGTACCGGTGCTAAGGCATACTGTATAAAAACCAAAGATAGTTTAGATAAAAAGGCAAAAGGTATTCGTAAATCGGCCGTACAAAAACAATTAAATTTATCAGATTATAAAGATGTTGTGGAAAAAGGTCAAAAAGTAACTGCACAATGTATGTTTTTAAGTCACATCTACACAATATTTATACGAATTTGATTAACAAACTAGCGATGACAAGTCATGACGATAAAAGATATCGTCTTTCAAATACCACACAAAATTTAGCATGGGGTCACAAAGATATTGTCCATATAGAATCAATGATTAAAAATTTATCTATTTTACAATCTGAACAAGAACCCAAATCTAAAAGACGATGTTTAGACACTCGCAATAAAAGTGGTTTTGATACATAATTGTTATACGGTTTTGAAATTGGAAAAGGAAGTTAAAGTTGTCAAGTTTTATAAAATTTGTTTCATTGATGATCTGTTTCAATAATTTGTGTGAATATATAAAATGTTGTAACAAACAGTATTATTTAGTTGCTTTAGAACAATGACTGCTACTTCATTTGTCGTGTTGGTCTCCCTTGTTGGCAGAATACTATATGTTAATCATATTCCTAACACAATTAGAGCCGACGTGTGCATCAATAAGAATAAAAATGAAACTGATTATTATAAGCAAATGAGAATGATTTACATAGATGGAAACTCACATTTGTTTACTTATAATATTTCAGAAAATGATTTAAGTGTTAATAATTATATGAAGATTAAATATTTCTTTGATAAAAAGCCTGTCATTTATTCAGAATGGATAGAATTTGTTCATAAAAAACATAATTGTAATTATGTATATTTTTATATAATATTAATGTTTCTGACTTTAATATCAATTTTTTCATCTTACGTTGCTTTTGTGATGTATTTGAAAACCTGAATTAAAAGTTTTAGTATTTGATTTTTTGTATTTTAATTTTTATTTCCTCCAACGTTAAGTAATCTCCCTCCTCCATTTAGGTGGAGGGGACAGTAGACTATAAAAATCATTATTTAGTTAGTTTCTATATTCTAAGGTCTCATAATGTTCATTCTATCGAAAAACAAACCATAGTAAATTTTAAACAGTACCCTTTAAATAAATCCAAATCAAAGTTTGTGAATATTGGTTTGTGTTTAGAAAGTGATTTTAAGCCATGGGTTGAATTTGGTGGAAACAAGAAACAATCTATTGTTCTAAATAAGGATGATAGGAAAGACCTACTAAAATATCAGGGTGTTATAACAAATTACTTTTTCTCATCAAACGCCTTTCAAGAAACTATATTTTTGAAAAATATGTCCATTCTTTTTGAGAAATTTGGTTAAATGCCAATAGTGAGGATTACAAAACATGATGATTACGTCTGTTTTGGAAATTAAACTGTGTGCAGATTATGGGAACAAATACCTTTAATCGAATACAGATTAAATATTTTACAAAAACAGCAATTTAACAGTTACTTCGACATTTTTAAGAACAGTCTGTTTTCCGAAACCAATTGTCTTCAAAAAGTATATGATACTCTGTCGCCAAGTGAAAACCCCAATAGGGAGAATGTTTGTACTATGCTGGAATTATTACTAATGCATCCAATCCAGCTCGAACAAAAATTAAGAGAAAGAAAATATTATGAAGAAATCAGTAAGTTTTGATGAAACTAAAAATCAACTTCATACGATGCATGCATGGACGTTTGCATATAGAAAATCCCGTATGTCGCCTCAAGAGTTTGTAGACCGACAACATTTTAAAAGACGAATTGAATTATGTGAAATTATTTTAAAACCTGTTTTAAATAATATGTTAAATAGGATTATAAAATAAAAAAATGTGTTTTATTGATGAATATTTTACAAAATATCCTTTTTTTAATATCCATGAGTTATGTGTTTTGCCTAATCCCAACCGTTTAACTAACACCTTATTTCCTTTTCTTCTTATTACTTTTTCCATTAAGTATATGTCTGAATGTCTGACTTTTTGTAATTCTTTTCCGTAAAAGCCTCCTTGAATTTCTGATTTGTTTTCATCTTCCAGTAACTAGGTTGCAGGATTTGTAAGTTGTAACTTTTTTATTCTAAAAATTTCATTTGACCAGTTGGGTGTGTACCCTTTAGAAAAAAATTCTCTGTGTTTGCTTATTCGAACAAAGTCACCAACTTTAAATTTTACACTAACAATATCAGGCAATATATCTAACCATTTATAATTTCCTTGAAGACTAAACTTTTTCCACATTTTATTCTTTAATGTTCGGTTCACTCGCTCAACGATACTTGCTTTCAAATTAGAAAAAGTACTATAGTGATTGATTTTAAACTGTTCCATTAGCTTCTGAAAATCCTTTGAATAAAATTCTGTTCCTTTATCTGTTTGTATATTTTTTGGAACGCCTTGCAGGTGTTTAGGGGCTACTTTTAAGTCTTTGAGAATTTTTTTTCATTGCTGCAGCCACCTCTTTACCAGTTTTTGTTTTAATAGGTAGTGCCCAAACGAATTTAGAAAAAGTATTGATTACCACTAATATATATCTATATCCTCTATTTAATTTTGAGTAAGGTTGCATTTCAACTAAATCTGCTTGAAACAAATCATTAAGCCCTTTTACGATTACTCGTCTTCTTTTAAAATTTCTTCTAGCGGGTCTTTGTAATTCATTAACGACATCCTCCTTAATTTTATTCATTTTCAGTCTTACACTTTAAAACCAATCCTGCGTATAACACTCCAAGTGATGCAGAATATTTAAGAGATCTTACAACAGAAATATTATCACCATTACCGAGTTTATGATCTAATAGTTCAACCGAACTAAATATATTGTTATTTATGATAAAATCTATGTCTTTACTACAGTGAACTTTTATCACTTCTGCTTCTGGAAATGGAAAAGCTAAAGTAGTTTCATCGCCGCTAATAGTAAAACAACGTCTTGTTTCACCATTCGGTAGATTAATTGATTTTGTCGAATGTCCAAGAACCATGGGAAGGATGCAAAAGTAATATAAGTCTTCATTGGCATTTAGTTTTAGAAGTTTAGTTCCAAATTTATTTACCGACATACTCAATATATAATATGCAACTGTTGCTTTTTACTTCAAAAACTTTTATTTATAGAATTAATTTGGCTTCTCGTAGTTCTTCAATAATTGAGAATATTTCATTATTATGTCCAATATGCCCGGCAACCCGAGAAGCCATTAAAAGTCTAAGTCTATCAACAAGTTCGTTGATGTTGTCCCAATATACATAGTCCGTATCTGTTTTGTTAAGTTTCAATATCCCCATTCCCAGCCTTGTTTGCCTATATGGAGCCTTAGGTCTACTAAATGCTTCTATGAGATTTTTTGCAGGTGTTTTAATATTTTTTGTTTTCGTTACCCCTTTGGTTTGTAAGTACGGTCCTATAATAGTTACATATTTGACTGAACCGTTACCTTGAACTTGCTCATTACGGTCGTGATTTCTGCGATATGCATTAGTTCTTGATAGAATGTCCATATACTGATCTAAGTCTTCTTTCTTGTAACCAATAGGTTCTTTTTTAAAAAGTAGTTCATATAAACCTGGAGTGCCTTTGTAGGTTACACCCTCAACTTTTATATTTTTATTAATAATTTCAACTGGTTTCATTGTTGTCCCTAAAAGAAATTTGTTTGTTGCCAAATCATGAATAATACCTTAATTGTGATCAAATATATGTCTTGTACCTAAAAACCTAGGCACATCTATCAACAATACGTACAACAATACCATAGTGCAATATCATTTTGTACCATCGAAATAAACAAGATCCTATATATGAACAAACTAAAAACCTTATTGTTCAAAAAAAAAGGAAAACAAAATACTCATACGAACATACCTAAATTCACTTTTCGATGGCATTCGCTATACAAAATATAAATACATTTTTTCTTTCTTACTATCAAACGAATGATTATAAATATTAGAGAGTCTCCGACGCGCGACGTCTCGCTGTTTAGATTTACAGGTATTTTCTTCTTGGTTGAAGCATTCCAAGCAACAACTTTACCGTTTTCCGTCCATGCCATATGCTTTCCATATTTTTCCTTGGCCTTCATTAATAAGTTGTATCGTGCTCGAGTTAAGTCTTCAAAAATTGAGATTGGAGTATTTTTCAGCTGTTTTTTCGCCTGGTAAACCCTATTACGTGCCATATTGCTTACAAAATTTATGATATTCGGAGTGGGATTATTTGCTACACTATTTTTTGAATTCAATCGAAAAACATAATCAATGTCTCTCGATGTGATTTGTACCTTTAATTTTTCTGAAAAAAGATCAATCAGGACCCCTGACAGGTCTTCATTTTTAGTTTTCTTAACTCCACAGATTCGTAGGGAGTTAGCTTTTGATCTTTGTTCCAAATTGTCGACACGATGCTGTAGTTCAGAGATTTCTTTTTTATTGCAATCCATTTTTGTCTCAATCACTTTTAATGTCTCACAGACCTGATTTATTTTAGAATCGATTTTGCTGATTTTATCACTTAATTCATCATCATACTTACACTAAAAGTTCTTCCTCTTTTGAAATGTCTTTCACTAGAACGGGATCTTCAATATATTTTTTCAATTTAAGAAGATGATAACCAAATCCCAATCCCCTTATGTCATGAATAAGTTGTATTAAATCTAATGTTTCACAATACTTGTCACATGCAGATGCAGCACTCGCATATTCATTCGATTAATGACACCATTGTGATCTGCTTTGTATAGAATCCTGGCAATAAGAAAATGATAACAAGTAGAATTATTTACTTAACTTTTTAACAGCTTTCACTAACTTGCACATGACCCCAACACCTCTTTATAGATCGCGGTGGTCCATCTATACAGTCACCCCCTTGGTTATGATGAGTATAACACGGTAAGTTTAACTGTAATTTCTTGTCACGTCTATAGCGTTCTGGTAGCTTTTCCCAAATTTGTAACAACTCCACTGACTCTACAAATCTTCTTAAGTAATTAAGAGGAATATATTTTAGATCACCCACCGGAATGTTCCTCAATGGGGCCGTTAGCGCTAAACAAATAACTTCACCAACACGTTCAATAATATCTTCGGTAGGTACTGTATTCAACGAACCCATCTGACTAAATTTAAGAGATGAAATTGAACTGATCTGTTGGGTTGGTGCTAGCACGGATAAACACGTAAGAGTGGGGAAGACCAATCAGAATCAAGCAGAGTCAAGTAGGCGTGGCAGGGACAGGCGCGGGAAGTGGGAGACCAATGAAAAAAGTGGTGGGAGGAGCGAGACTAACCCCCCAATCCCCTCTACTTACGTAGTCTCAGCTTAAACAAAACGTGGCGCCACCAAGTTTCGGTTTCTTCAACGAAAATACTTGTGGTAACAATGACGTATTCATGACTAAATGTGCTACTTGAGATATTCACTTAACGCTGAAATAACTCAATTATAGCAAAATAAATAAAGATTCTACGGATAATCAATGCTTTTACAATTGTATTATACCATTTTGTTGTTAAACTAAATAATTTACCTAAATATCACAAGCCCTTCAGAAAAATAAACAGGAGGCAAGTTGAATGGAATTTTCTCAAAACACCGCAACAAGAAATTAATAAAATATAAGCCAGTCATCAACTTATACGAGTTCATTGTTTGTATTCAGATACGAGAATAATAAATGATAGATATTAAAAAGCCACATTTGGGAATTTTAGAAGCTTATATATAAAGCAATACGAGAGCTCCAAATCAGGGGAATCTCAAAAATAAAAATTTTTGGTAGTAAAGATATTTTCAAATTTCAGAATTTGAAAATATACTGTTTCTGAAAGCTTGGGTCAAATCAGAATCATAGAAACATTTTTACAGCTCAAAATAGGCTCATTTTGACCCAACCCGAAAACCCCTCATAAAACCTAAATTAAGATCGATATTCGGCCCAAAACCAAACAGAAAGGTATAATTTAACATAAGCTTCATTTTGAATCCTAGCATGACTTTTTTTTTGGACAACTTTTAATTTTTAAGTTAATTTTTTCTGAAAAATTAATTTTCTATTTTCGTCTTCTATTGCCGTCTGCATATTTTCGTGTTCTCTTTCAAACTAGCCACATCCCCGATTTTTAGGTTTTTTTTTTCATATTTTGGGACTTTTCGATCGGTCGGAACTTCCAGAAATTTGAATTTAGTACTCTCGTTATAACATCAAAAGATAGGGAAAAGTAAATAATTTCTTTTATCTAGAACACCATTTTTTTAAAATTCTCAATGGAACAGCTAATTTTGATCATCAAAAAAACCACACGTACCCGACAAAATAAAAGCTTTAAGGCTACGGCGACGATGCACGCCTAAACTATATCTTGGGCACTATTAAATAATGCAACAATCCACGGACTGAATGGACCTGGTGATTTTTAACAGAATTTAAAATATCAAATTTATGGAAAAATCCAGAAAAAAACACAGGCATAGATTTTAATACGTAGAATACGGGAAAAATAATCGCAAGTCCATAAAACATCAAAATAACATATGGAAAAATAAAAACCAATTTCCCGGGAGCTCCAATTTTCCCTGCTGCATCTATATGTTTAAGATCAAGACTGACTGATCAAATTCAGAGATCCCGAAAATCTGACTTTACTCTGATTGATCCAAACGTGCATTATAAGTTAAGACGTATAGTACCGAAACCATCGATAAAGAATTTTCCTTCCACGGGGGATGTACGCCGGAACTTCTATCTGAAATTTTGCATTGCACTTAGCTCTAAAGTAAGATTTTGGTCCGTGGGTTCGCCAAATGGTCGTGCGTCATAATACCCATTACCCATTATTGTAATATCGGATCTTTTGCTATTATTTATCGAAAATACCATTAAAAACATGTCCAAATTCAAGAATATACACGTATAAGCAAATGGATATACGGCAAAAACAACATCTTCAAGACTCAAAATTCACCAGGAAAAAATAAAAAAGTTACAGGAAAAATCTGAAACTTGGCCGAAAGGCACATAAAGTGACTGGCACTCAGGCAAAAATACTATGTTGGAAAAAGAATCAAAAACAAAGCTCCTGCAGGACATGCAAATCTCTCTGGAGATGTGATCAGTAAATAAATTCGGAAAATGATTAGAGTTTCGTTCAACGGACTTCGCCCAGAATGGCCACCATTGGTCCAAAGTGGCAGGAAAGGAGTAACCGTGACGTCGAACTGCAAACTACTATAAATATAGACCGAAATTTTCAACTATATCAGATCGCGACCTAAACTCGAAGGTGATTCATGTGCTAATAATCAGTCCTCCTTAAACACCGGTTGTGTATATACAGCGCGTTTCTTAATTGTCATTCTTAGTGATACAGCCGAAGACTACAAGAGGAACATTGCATTTAGTTCCCAACGTTGGAATACGTCGGGTCTTAGTATCGAAAGGTTCCATTACACAAAGGTTCCAAGTAGAGCTTAGAGTGTCATGATCGTCCTAGGAGGAGTCTCAAGTCATGGAAGAAAAAATACTGGCTGTCTAAATTGCGCGAAGAAGAAACAGGTAAGCCACGTTTCTATTCTTTATCTCATAAGCGTTCTCCAAGCCTTAGTTCATCTTCAGATACATATTTTTCCGCTTAAGTAACTCACAGTATTTCTGATGTAAAGTGTTCTTTGTGTATTTGTTTATAGTGCTTCTTGGCGTGGGTATTACTATTTTTTGTATGAAATATTTTTGCATTTTTTGACTTTGACACTTTTTGCACAACAATAATTTTGAATTTTGCTATTTTGATATTTATACATCTGAATCTTTGAAACTTCGACTTTATACTGATTTGTGATTTTTTTGCATTTACCTATTTTCGACTTTGAAATATTTTTGATTTTTGCAAACTGATAGTGACAAATTTGATTTCTATTTGACTCGATTTGGCAAATCACTTTTTTTTCTGATTTTGTTAGTATTTTTAAAACTTTTTGACTTTGTTAATTTTTTGAAAAAAACATTTATCACGTGTCTAATCCTAAGCGGCGTGATCCGGGTGGATTGGATAGGGATCGACAAGGTTGATTAGAATATCTTTTTGAGTTTACCAGATTTTTTACATTTTTTCTAATTACTAATTTTTGCATATTTTCAAACTTTAAATATTTTTAACTTTTCTATTTTAATATATATATTTGAAATTTTGATTTTGTAAAAGTTGATTTACATCCAAAGGACTTTGCCAATTTTCTACCTTTCTAGTTAGTTAAATACGAATAATTTGCTGACTTTTGCTTTTGAAAAACTTTGATTTTGATTTAAACTGATGAAACTTTTTACGTACAGAGTTAGTACGTAATGCTGAACACAAAAGTGACAGTGTTAAAAAACAGTGATTATCTTGAACGTTTAAAACGACTTGAAATCAAACAGTGAAATATTAAATAACGGTGTACGGCCTTAGTAAAGCCTACACAGGGCCCACGGATCATTAGCTAGGAGTTCATACGTGAATAAAATCATTAAGATTTTTTAAAAAATTGTGTAAATTAGACTAAGGGTTAGGTATCCACCCTGTGGCGTTCTAGTTTAAACTTGACCCGACTTAACCGTGTGACTGATTCCCGTTGCTACTTAAAGTATTTTGTCTAATTTATTTAGACTTCGATTTTTAATTTTTCAAATTGCATACCGTGGTTATTTCACCTTCTGGAACAGTTCCCACGAAAGTTATGTCAGAAATCTCAAAGCCCAGCAACCCCGTCCCAATTTCTGAGCAAAAGCTCACTCATTTATTTGGCAATAATTGGGGAACAAACACTACCTAGTTCCTTGGGTGAGTGAAGGACTCTCGACAAGCTTATCAAGCTTGTCGCATACAACTGATGTTTCATCAATTGAACCTATTTTCAATTTAAATAAATTAAATTCAAATGATACTATGAATGAACCAAAAAGTAGACAACTTGTTGCTCGATACAGCTTGCCTACCGCTGTCTGCACACATTTTATGAGGACAGTTCACTAGAATTCAGAAGGTTTCCTTATTCGATTTTAACTTTTCTAGTCCCAGACAATTAATCCGCGGAAGAGAAAATCAACCTACTTTCCATCTGCTATGGAGACTATGACTCTGAATACGACCGCAGATCAGAACTAGAAAATTTATCCGCTGCTACAGGACTTGACAATAATATTTTTTCGGCAAATAAGCGCCATATTCGAGAACCATATGCGCATAGCTTGCCGCGGTAAACAGAAGAACAGAAGTTTGAGTGGTACTTTAAATTATCGCGAGGAAAAACTCAAGGTATGTGCCAACATAGTCTGTCTTTTGTATTCGAAGCTCCTTGTTAGTCTCTGTATTTACCCAAATTTGTGCTTACCCATTTAATCCGAATTTTCGCAAGTGATTTTAAAATAACCCGGTAGTGCTTTTGATTTCCCTTTGAAGTGTTTGAAAATATCTAAACCTTTCAATTTTGGCCTTCAGCAGTGTTAACTTTGACCTTCAATTTTTTTTACAAGTGAACTTAATAATTTGATGTAATTTTTCTTTGATAATTTTAAATCAACTTAACGGATCACCCAATAGTAGGCAAACATTAGTGTTATCTCATAAAATTTTTCCAAGTTCGCGCACCATTTATTTATTGTTCTGCTTAACTTATTGTTGCTTTGTATAAATAATATTTCCTAAAACTTAACTTGTAAACTTAAATGAATTTGGCTCTCAAATTTTATATAAATATTTTTTCTTAAAAATTTTAAAATTAACAATTTTTCTAGAACTTTCAATTGTAAGTTGTGTTGTCCTCAGGACATTTTTGTAAAACATTGTAGTTTAAACGCAAAGCGATTGTAATAAGTTTGAAGCTTTACAGCAACATTGATTATAACAAACTAAATTGTGAAGTGAAAAAATCGACTTAAATAAAAGTCAGTGCTAATAAACTTTCAAACAATTTTTAAACATAAACTAACCTACAGGTCCCTTGAAAGACTTTACGCGAAGCTTTTAGAAAGGAAGCCACTTTTCTCAGTATGAAAAATTGAAACAAAAAATAATTTGTAAACTAGTTCTAGTATATTATCCACCCGACGTCCACGTTAACAATCGTAATTAGTTTTAAGATATATATGAATTAGTGATATTTATTTAAACAAAACATTTGCAAAATATAGTCAAAATAGATTTGAACTGTAAATAACACTGACTAATAATAATGTCTAATTACTTAGATAATTATAAGTCAATAGTTTCAATACTTTTCGTTTTTTATTGATAAAGCATTGACTTTATAAATAAAGAATCAGAAATAGCTAAGACCAGTGTATATGTCATATTCGAGGGCATATCCATGTCGCGGTGCGCTGTTATCTGCGATAAGTCACTTTTTGTAAATTAAATTAATTTGACTGTTATTTAATGACGCAAATTTGTCAATGATTTTGTCATAAAGCTCACCAGTACTTTCAGAAAGCGATTCTAATAATTCTTTTTCTATTGACATTATTGATAGGGCTAAAAGTCTGTCCTGAGATATAGTATTTCATAAATAGGACTTGATTCGTTTTAAGCATGAGAAATCTCTTTCAGCCTGTACACTTGTTACAAGGATTGTCAAAATTAACGTCGGAAGTCGACATACTTAGAGAACACTGAAATTAATTCTAAACCACAGAGTTGTTTACTAAGTTCATGAATATTGAGTTTGTGAAACTGTTCATCTCAGTAAATTATGCTGAGCTCATTTTTGAGGCGGTCTTTGTCGAACATATTTGGATACATTTTTTCCAACAAATTTAATAGATTTAAAGGAAATTCTGCTGCAAAGTTTTTATACTTTGATATGTTGAAATTCCAATTTAAGTAAATCCTCAAACCTAATGTTAATTTGGAAAAGTATGCAATCTAAAATTTCATAAAATAAACATTTATATTTCTCAGTTCGATCCAATTCGTTCATATTGAGAGTTTGTCTACCATGTGGCAATCCTGTAAGCGTTTTTGCTTTTTCAGATATAGATTTAAAACAGTCTTCAACGAGAAGCTCATTTAATGGTTGGATGATCATGTTTATTTGTGAAATGCAGAAATCAACTTCTAAGTTACTTAACTGAAAAACTTTAAAAAGAATATAGGTAATTACAAAAATTCCTTGAATGTAAATGTTAAAAAAGCAAATTCAAAATCAGAGAGGTCTTTTAAATATCCCTTTGCCTTGTGAATGATATCTGAATCTAATTCGACGTTCTCGATAATTTCCTGAAACACTAAGATTAGTCCCGCCCAATTAGTGGCGACAAAAAATAAAATGTTTGAGCGGGAATACCATCTCGTCTCACATGCTTGGGGAATTTGTTTTTGTAATATTTTGCTCAAGATAGATGTCCATTTATAAGATTTATGGAAAAAAGCCAGCAAACTTTTCAAAGTTGCGAAAAAGATTCTGCTTTCTGTGATATAATTCGAACCCTGCTCTAAAATTAAATTTAGCCAATGAGCAGCACAATGTGTGTAAATTGCGAGTGGGGTACCCGATATTATGCGTGTTTGTAGACTGCTCAGTTCGCCAGCCATAACCGCGGCTCCATCGTAACATTGTGCTATTAGCTTCTCTTTAAAATTTAGACCTTCTAAAAATCATACAATTAAGTTATACGAGCGCATTAGCTCTAGAATGTGCGCTTATGTCGTGAAATCCTAAAAAACAATATCGTACAGTTACACAACATTGGGCTTTTGCTAAATATCAGCTGTATCGTCTACCATCAATGAAAAAAAACGTAGCCTCTGATATTTTTTGTTTTATAAAGTCATATATTCCTATATTCCCCGATACAAAGTATTAATTCGTTTTGAATAGTTTTAGACTATCCCGTAAATACAATTTTTTGTTCTAAATAAAAATAAAATAAAAACTTTTTTAAAATATCCCTTGTTAAATGAACATTTTGATTGGTCATGCCCCTTAAAAGCAAGTTCTTGTTTCCCCAGTAATATTGCTGTATCTGTAAGGTATGTTAAAATTAAACGCTTTTTCCTAACATCTTCATTGTATAATAGTTTCGATACGTGGGCATTTTCCATAAGTGCATCTTTAATTGCGGCCATATTTTGAGACAAGCGTAAAAAACCTAAAGTATTTTTGAAATCAGCAGGCCCATCAGAGGTACATACGTTTTTTGTTTTTCCAACTAATAAGCAAGGCCAACAAAATAAACGCTGTTTAAAAAAACTTCCGCAAATCCAGGTATGAGCCTGGTACCACGATAATTTAAATTAACGTTTATATTGTCGACCGTCTCTCTTATTATTACTTAAGGTACTTATCTGAGGCATTGATTTATCTCTGTGAAGAATTTTGTTGTTAATATTGACATTACAATATCGTGCACTGGATTCATAGTTAGCAGTTCACAGTTAACACCGATCTAATTATCACATGAAAATATCAGACACGATTGCGAAACAAAAAGTCACTTTTCGACGATCACGACACACGTACTCGAAAAAACTAAACATTAATGCCATTAACCGAGTACACCTGCCACCGACTTCCTAACACTTTCAGACCACTTGCTGACTTGCAAAGACTTCCACCCATCCGCCAAGGATGTCTTTAGCAAGTAGGTAGAAGTTCGGCCTATGCCTGAAAACTTAGCCAGAGACGTCGTGAAGTATCTAAAGGACGAAATATTCACTAGATACGGCTGTCCTGAAATCCTGGTGAATGAGAATGACCCTGTTTTTATCTCAAAAGCTCTAGAAAAACTCACCACAATCTGCATTTTATCACCAATCAGGCCAACACTGACGAACGTCGAGTTCAAGAGTTTAAAGAAGTTATTCGTTTTCTACTCCATAATAACCCCCTGGGGCACTAAAGTCCAACAGGCCCTAAAAATCCTCCGATTCCGTAAAAATAAAGCCACAGGTGAACCACCTGCTCCTATAATCTTAGGGTATGAATTATCTAGACCTGGTACTTCGTTTACTCCCGAAACGCAACGTAGGAATAAATAAAACTCGCAAAAAAGCAAGAAATAAGGTTATTTTACAACGTCACCTGGAATTTCAAAATAAAACCTACGATCGACACGATAAACCCCCATATATAATTTTCCAGTACGGAGGTAAAATAAATTCCCGCGCTAAATATAGCATTGGTCCTGATTCATTTGCTAACACATGGACAGGCCCACACGAAATAGTAAAATCTCTAGGTGATACGTCATATGTAGTATTAATGAATGGACGACACACATCTAGACGATAGCAAAATAAATATAGATTCTAAGGATAATCAATGCTTGTACAATTGTATTATATCATATTGTTAAACTAAATAATTTCTTAAATATTATAAGTCTTTCAGGCAAATAAACAAGAGTCGAATTGAATCGAATTTTCTCAAAACTCAGCAACAATAAATAGATAAAATATAAGCGACTCGAAAACTTATATGAGTTCATTGTTTGTATTCAAATGTGAGAATAACAGATGATACTAGAAAACCTCATTTGCGAATTTTAGAAGCTCATATACAGGGTGATACGAGAAAATCTTTAACAACAAAAATGAAAATTTTTGTTGTTAAAGATATTTTCTAAATTATTTCAGAATATGAAAGCAATAAAAATACACTGTTTCTGAAAATCTGATCAATTCAGACCCATAGAAAAATTTTTACAGCTTAAAATAGGTTTATTTTGACCGAACCCTTAAAAACTCTTCATAAAACCTAAAGTCGATATTCAGCTCAAAACCAACAGAAAGGTATAATTTAACATAAGCATCATTTTGAATCCTATCATGACCTTATAATAAAAGTCCATAAAACATCAAACTAAGTTAAGAAAAAATAAAAACCAATTTCTCGGGAGCTATAATTTTCGCTGTTGCTTCTATATGTTTAAGACCAAGACTGACCAAATTCAGAGATCCATGAAAATTTGAGTTTGCTCTGATTGGCCCAAACGTGCATTATAGGCAGCATTCCGGGAAAAGTTAACAAAAGTGGCGCATTTTTTGGCCACGAATGTTCAGTAAAGTTGTTAAGTTAATACGTATAGTACTGAAGCCATCGATAAGGAATTTTCCTTCCAAGGGGGATATACGCCGGGGCTTCTATCTGAAATATTGTATGTGTCAATATATTAAGGCCATTTTACATGCTGCAATTTTTCTTGCAAGTTGCAATAGTCTTGAACAAAAGCATGCGCAGTGGCAACACATTTGTACCTTTTGTCAAACTGCGCATGCCTTTGTTCAAGACTATTGCATATTGCAAAGAAGAATTGCTTCATGTAAAACGGCCTTTACATAATTGTTAATAGTGAAAGTTTTCAAACAAGGTAGGCCATAGGAAAAATAATAAACTATTTTTCTTGCAACTACAAAGAGTTTTCAGTAGGACTTTATTTATTTTTCAAAACCAGTATTGAAAAACTGAATGATTGATTTGAAACAGATCAGAAGTGGCCTTTAGCTTTTTTTTACTTTCCATCTTTCAAATACTATACTAGTGAAATTTTTTAACACAAGTGTGATATAAAGATCTTTCTAGCGTGCTTTTGTCACTTTCATTTGTAGCTGTATGACAAAAAATTTTGTCTAACAAATTTACTTCAATTCCAATTTGTAGGAAACATAACGCAACAAAATCTGCTTCTGTAAAATTAGTTGAAAAAAGGTTTCTTTTTTATGAAGTTTCTAGTTCTTGTAAAACCTCTTTTCATTCCTGTCAGAGGAAGGTTTTTCTTAATGTTAAGTAATATTCTATTATTTATTATGATAAACTAACATACCAAATATCTTTAACAAAATGAAACACTATCTACATTTTTTATGACACTTTTATTCACAGACTAATTAACAGATACACAAATATATACATACAAACATATATACAACTTAAACTACGGAAAAGACACTAATATAATATTAAAAAGCTAATAAGATTTTCTCAAAATAGAAGAATAATAATTACATAAAATATACAATATTACTTACCTTTAAATTGATTCTATTCTTGCTATCAGAATCTACAAAAATCGAGAATTTTTTTAATCTACCATGTATTAAATTTGGCAGAGAGTTTCAATGCCAAAGTGAGAATTTTGGTTGTGGAAGATTTTAATAAAGTAGATGATAGTTATTGTAAAACTGGGATGTTAACTCAACAATTTTTTTCTTTTGGTTTCACCTAGCTCATACACAGTCCAACTCACTAGAAAGTGAATTGTTTATTTTTATTAATTTTGAGATAAGTGGGGTTCAGATTATGGAAGGGGGATTTGTCTCAATGGAAGTGTAAATGTATAAACATATATATAATCAAGATAAACATCGAACCTTGTATAATTATTTTCCACAAGAAAGTTGGCAAAATGTGTATGAGGCTGATCTAGTCGAGTTGAAAAATATATCTTTTCATGAGACTTTTCATTACTTTTACAACCCGCGCTTCCCACTAAAATTAAATAATAACTGGGACTACATACATTTAATATAAATGCTTGGGTTACTGAAGAGGTTAGGGCAGTAAAACAAACAGTTATGTTAAGAATGCTTTTGTTGGAGTAAAACCTTCTCTTTTTATTTCACGAAGCCACTTCTTTGGAGTTTCTTCGTCCTTTAGAAAGCTAAAAAACTAACCTTAGGTTCTTTTGGATAGTTTCCATTGCAGTTAGATACAAAAGAAATAAAGGGCATCGTTCTAAATTAAAAGATTTCTTTTTATTAGAATTCAACTGTTAGCCTCATTACCAAAAACTTCTATTTTGACGAAAGTTTTATAGCACCAGTCTCAAAACTAATAGCACTAACACAAATATGTACAGAAATAGTTAAAAACTACTAATATTCTAATTTATTTGTAAAAACGAATGCAAAAAACACGCCATAAACGAATTTACAGATAGCAGTTAACTACGAAAATTAACTACTATTGATGATCATCGCAAGCTGTCAACGGCCGTTTCCAGGCTTTCTGGTTGAGAAGGTGTTGAATCAATTCGAATAAGTAGTTTTTTAGCGCGCTCTTATTAGCTTAATTACATGTTATTAACTAAGTAACCGACTTCTATTCATATCAATCTGGAATTTTGCAGGTATGTGTCATTCGGATGACAACAAAATAATTTGGTAACATCGAGTTAATTAGGTCAGTATTAAATGGTAGCAGTACATTTTAACCTACTTCTAATTATGGTATCGATTTGCATATTGCAAGTGTATGTAAGCTCGATAGTACCAATTGGTATTGGTCGATTATAGCATATATCTAATTATCGTCTTGATTTGAAATTTTGCAACATTATGTAATTATGTACCAGATGGCACCAGTAGATTTTAACCCATTTCTAATTGTATCGACTTGGATATTTTCAAGCGTGCCTTATTCGGATGAAAATACAATAATTTGATTCCATCAAGTTGATCTGATCCGCTCGAGGGCACCAAATGGTACCGTTAGTACCAACTAGTATACCACTCGAGTTTGGGTTGTCTTGACGAGTCCAATATATTACCAGTAATATAATAAAGATATTTTGAGAGTAGAAGGAAAAAAAATATACTTTAAAAAAACTAGTAAATAGTAAAAACGCTTTTATCGGTAACGCATTAAAAAGTACAATATAATGTAATTTACTTAAAATAGTTTGTTACGATACGTGAATTTTACTTTTGATAGTTCAATAACAGATGTCTAAAGCCTGGATCGTTTTGTAGAAGTTAATTAAAAATACCTGCTTCTCAAAGAAACGTAAAAAAAAGCGACGATTACATTTGATTTTTGCGCAAAATATAAAATCAATCGAAAGAGTACTTATTTAGACCGAATTTTGTAACATTTAATTAGGCAGTTATTTTGTTTCACTGCCAAGGATTCGTACCAAGATTTTACCTATATCACATGTGCAAAATTTTAAATCAACCTAATGAATAGTTTTTTAGACTAATTTTTTATATATATTAGCGCGTAATGTTGTTTCGTCATCTTCGATTAGTACCAACTTTTGGCCATTTCATTCTATACCATATTTGATTTTTGTGGAACATTTTAAATCAATTAAATATGTAGTAGAGTGATTTTTTGAAGATTTAATTAGGCTGCCCTTTTTTATTAATTAATTAATTTCTTTATTTATTTATTAATTTATTTGTTTACTTATTTATTACGGAACATTCCCAATCCATGAAACAGATAAAATACACACATTTTACTTATAAATTTAAAAAATACAATACATATGTAATGCACAACAAAGAAAAACAAATCACAGTATAAAATGTCAAGCATTCAGTAAGGATTTTCTAATCATTCGAAAAGAGGAGCAGAATATGTCAACCGTGATCCTCTTTGCATTTGTCATCATTCGGTTTATAACGGAGTTCTGACCATATAACGTTTTTTGTTCAAGAGAAAATTTGTAGATGGAGCATGAAGCAACCCACGATAAGTGATCATATTTAACAACAATTTAAAAACAAAAATGTTATATATATATATATATATATATATATATATATATATTATATATATATGTATATATATATATATATATATATATATATATATATATATATATATATATATATATATCAGCATATAGTAGCACATATTGTAGCTAAACTGAAAGCAGTTGAATATATCGCAACTTTCTTATAAGAATATGTTTAAAGACATTTGTCAGGTAAATATTAATTATGAATTCGAACAACTTCAGAATTTGGGAGATAACCGATATAGAACTGTCATTTTGAATTTCATCTCTACCACTTTCGTTCTTAGTGGCCTTGCAAGTGAAAAGAATAAAGCCGGCATAACACACATTTTTATATAAAAAGAAATTATTGGCTGACATAAATATTTAAGATCATTCACAGAGTTCTGACATGGTGCACAAACTGACAAGTGCTTGGCAAATAATTGGCAATATATGTGAAATTTGCTCTCCTAGCATGCTAAATTTTTGCTCAATGGGTGACTGAAGAACAGCTACGCCCATAACCCCAGTTAAACAATAAGTCTCAGTTTGTTCATCCATTTTGAATTAATACCAAAATGTTACGGTCTTATCCCCACACAAATTATTCAGATAAGTAGTTTTTAACTTTGCTACGACAGATCTGTAAAAACCGAGGAGAATGACTTTTTTCACGATTACAATTGACAGGGTTGTTAAAAACGTAAAACAAAAAAGTCTGAATTGTGATCATTTGTACACTTGTTTTGTTTTAATTAATATTTCGTGTGTTTTAGAATTTTACCAATAGAGCATGTTCAAAAAATTCTAATTGAAAATTCAAAAATCTTTAGTTTCTTTGCTTCTCTTCTACTTGAGACACGCTGTATATATTTTCAAAATAAAGTAAGTTGTTTAGTAGTTAAATTACTATTTTGCAAAATAAATACGACACGTAATAGTAAAATAATTTAATTAAAAAAAATTTTCTCTATCTGTAAACACGTGCAACAGACAACTTAATACTTTAAACTCAGCGCATGCCCTTAAACCTGCTTTCGAAGCAACCCCATCGGAAGTTTAGAGCGCGTTCAACAGTTTGTTTCAGCCGTGTCAGCAAGAAAAGGGGTAAGTTATAATATTTTCGTTATAGTGATATTTTTTTTTTAATTTTACGCAATCTCTATAAATGATACAAAATTGGGTTCAACATAATTTTGTATTTGATTTACTATTTAACGAAGAGAAAACTAATGTATTACTAATTCATTTCATGTACGGAACGCACCTGTACGATTTTGTTAATTATAAAATGATTGTTGTAAGGCGATAGTTCTTTTTTTGGATGAAAGTGATGTTTATTTTTTAATTTTAAATAGAAAACAAAAGTCTCACTCGCTTATTTTACATTTTTATTGGCCAAAATGCAAAAATGTATCTTACCGCTTTTTTAGTAAAAAAACATCTTATTTTATAATAAAAGTTCAGACTAAATAAGGTTCATATAAAAGCTAGATACATTTTTTGCAAATTCAGTTCATTATAGTTCTTTATCTTCTTAACTAGAATGCCCCAAACTCTCTATATTTTACATTTTCTTCTTAGTAGAAGTGTCAGTTGGTTTCTATACGTTTTATTTCGCTTTCTCAAAAGTTTGAAAATATATCATAACAAATGATTTTTATACGGACCTATGTTAACCGAAAGATATATGGTTTAACTAGAACTAGAAAATACTCCATTATGAATTTGAAAGACCTTAAAAATTAAAATATGAGTCTAAACCTTCATTCTCTGCGCAGTAAATTTGCTTTCAAAACCACTCTTACAGTTTTTGGATTAAAACATGCATTGGACACTTTTTTAAAATAATATCCATCACAATATTGTTTATTTAGGTTTATGTTCATTTTTAATGTGTAGCTAACATATACCTAATATTAAAAATGTAGCAGAGTTCATTTTCCAAAAGTTAAGTAGGTCCATAGGTTATTATTTGTTTCATTAAAAATATCCGCATAACGTTAGTTACTAGGTTTCCTTTGCACATTTAACTTTTGACATGTAGTTATAATAAAAAAGGAAACAAATATATAGGGAAACATAAGATGAGAAGTTGTAAAACATAGAAGTGCTAAGTAAGTGTGATAGATCTCACGATTTTTAAATGCGGCTATACTGTTTTGTGATATATGGTTATCTTATTTTTGTGTTAACACTCGAAGTGGTACGATTCTGATTTTATTGAAAACTTAATTGTACATATTTTCTATAGATCAATATTTTTTCAGCAAGTACTGTCTAAAACAGGTCCTTTTCTAGGAGTAGGCGAGCGGGTCCGTTGCCCTGGCCGCTGAATTAGTTTAGACGCGGAAGAGGCGTAGTGTCGGTATATCTTTTCAGTCACTTGGTTGCTAGAGACGTCAGAACGTGATATTTTTTGTAGTTTGATATTTATATTAAAAATATTTAGGTTTGAATTTTCTCCAAAAAATTTAAGATCTCTTCTAGGAGCAATCGCTCTATCTTAAATTAAATGATACCGAAAAGACAAGTTTATCGTTTAACTTTTTCTTTTTTTTTTTGGAAATATTGGAAAGTTATAACTTAATTAACTATTAATTTTTAAATATGTAGAAAGTTCTGTTCAGACTTTAATATTATTAAAATTTTAACGGAAAAAAATCCTTACCACGAAATAAATCTAGAGCGTTCCATTAGGCGAAAAGTATGTCAATTGTCTTATAAGACAATAAAAGAATCCCGTTAATTATATTATTATTATTAAATAAAGTAAAGGAATCATTGATAAACAATCACTTAATAAATCAATAATAATCACTAAAAAACATGTAAATAAAACAAATCGAAACAAAACACACATTAAGGAAGGTTCTAATTCAAGTAAACAATAAAAAAGAAATACATACATACAAGATTTGCCCAAATGAATAAGCAATATTTTGAGTGAATATGAAATTACAACAAGCAGCAAAGAACTAACATGCTGAGTCCCATATTTAGTAAATTAAAAAGTCAAGTAGCACAGTAAGTGTGTAGGAATGACTACCCAAAAACTTGAAATTAAATTAAAGTGTCACGAGTATTCGAATAATATATTAGAAGCCTTAAATAAACACTCTTAAACAGATTTGACTATAGTAGGACACATAATTTTAATAAATATAAATTTTCTATAAAAAAATTAGCAATCCAAAATGAAGAACATTGAAAAATAAAGGACTGATATTGGTAAATTGTTCTTAACATACAAAAACCCGATAAGCTAGCAGTTAAAAAAATAACATATAAACCTTCAAAATTTGCATATTTTAGGAACTGATAATCGTTCAGCAAAATGTCCATCTAATCTTGTGCCAATGTTTCAATATTTTATTTCCTTTTTGGATTTTGATTTAATTAGACATGTACGGCCTAATTTCAAAAATCATTAATAATCACACAAATATTCTGTTGATTCTTAGCCCTTCACGGATGGAAAAATACGGTGTGTTTTTATTCCGGGTGTATATCTGTTCACTACTAAGGTTCTGAAAAGAACAGTTTTGCTGACGTTTCGCCAAAACCACATTTAGCATTTTTGAGTCTTGCTTTCTCGCATCCGGATAGAGACTGAAGTGTTAGTGAGTGCAAAGCTTACTTTTATACCCCCACCCGTTTAAGTTTTAGTTTATTGCATGGATCTAGCTATTAGAGTTGGTGATGCCGCGAGACTAGACGAGACGAGAGAAGGCCTTCGCTCGTCTCTTCTCGTGACACGAGACAAAATTGTCCTCTCATTTCGCCGAGAGTGCCCCGAGACAAGACGAGGGAGACTCTTTCGTCTCATCTCCCGTGTTATAAAAATTAGAAAAACAATTCCTAATTTGTTAACAGTCGATATAATATTAACATTAACGGCTTGATATTTAATTTTTTACCAAGAAGTTAATTTTTAATTATCTTAAAAGAAAAAACGATCTATGAAGAGTAATTGTCAATTCTAAAAGTTTTTAGTTATTTTTTTAAAGAATTTTCAGAATTAAATTTGAAGCATTCCTCAGTTTTTATCCATTTTATTGGCCTCTTGCACTTACTGCACTTGAGAATAAACTTTACTATCTCGTATGAAAGACCCAACAAGCCACTACAAACGCGCATATTGCAAATAAAAGTGGTATTTTTTTCGATTGTTTACAATTTTTTTTTCGAGTTGTTGCTTTTGAGAAGGTTGTGTCCTTTTTCCTGTAGAAAGCAGCCCTTCGTGAATGAATTTTGGTATAAAGTACTCTAGTGAAATAGTAACAAATGTCTATTTTTATCTATCTAAATTTTTACGTTGCCAGAACCAAACCAAACCAAAAAAAAAAATCAAAGCCGATTCTTATATAGTGTCGCTCTCAATCTTCTAGGTATAGAAAAATGCGATGTATTTTCATTCCGGGTATAACTCTTACTCTTAAAGTTGAGTCAAAATATTATGCGCAATTATCGCAAAACTTACACACAAATAAAAACCATAAAAAGTATATTAGATAAAAAGGCCTTAGACTTGTGCCTATATAGGGGCAATAAGGACCTTCTATAACACTCGGAAATAACCACCTAAAAAAAATTAGTTCTTATGTAAAACGACCTGGCTGATCCGATTTATTAAAAATTAAAATTTTTAGGAGAGCCAATTTATACCTTTGTCATGATAACTGACATGACAGAAAAGCAAAGATGCTAAAGATGCAGCAACAAATACTCGACTGAGAAATGTTTTTTGTTTATAAAGCTAGATGTAAGCGATAAAGTTATAGCTAAATAATCATATAAACTTTTTATTGTTTCGGTGATTTTTTTGATAACTGGCTTGATTTTTAACGGTAACGTCATACGCAGATTGAGAGCACCGGAATTAATATTGTACTTTAGAATAACCTATTTAAAAATTGTGAGTTTATTTCCAAGTTTATCTAGTAAATTCTAACATTATAAAAGGAGAAAAATATAAAAAATAAAGTTTTAAGCTTCGATAAAGGTAATTTAGACACACTCATTCTATATCCATATTTAACTTCTAATCGAATAATTAAGCAACAATATTTAAAAGATAGGTAACATATTTGTAAAAACGGATTTTTGCTTAACATTTATTAGGTACTCATCTACTACTATTGAGCTCCACATTTTCCTTGGCATAAAAAATTACCCCGTATTCATTAAAGAGGTTTAAATTTAGATCAGATCTAACTTGACAGTTATAGGTTTACAGTTATATAAGTCACAATTGAACAAATATTTTTTGTAAATGTCTAAATTACAAAACGACAGTGACATAAGCAAAACACAACTGGTACCATATCAATTAGATCTGGTCTAACTCTTAAACATTTTTAGTGAATACGGGGGATAATGTTGCACGGCACATTCGCTTTAAGACATTTACATTTAATTATACAAGTAAATTTCACTTGCAGTTGGCTGTAATTTTTAAAAAACCTGGCTTTGCTTATTTTAGTGTCACCCTTGGCACAAGAACATTGTTTCCGACGTAGCAGTCAAAACCTGGGTTGAATTTTACTAGCGTTTTTATAGACTGCGCGTTGCAAAAACGCACTTTTTACATGCAATGAAAATGCATCTTCCGTTGGAGGCAAATCTCTAAAATGAAATATCAACGATTATAGTTAATAATACACTCTAGTGATCAAGAGGTTTCAAATTTAATATATTTAGGTAGTTTAAAAAAATAGAATAACAAAAAAAACCATAGAAATTAATGTTAGTCACGTTATGTCAATTTTACAATTTGGAAATATATGCGCTCGTAATTCATCAATATTTTCCATAAAATTTGGCCGGCCGTACAAATTTTTAAAAAAATGCTCTAGAACTTGTCCATAGAGTTTCCGATATTTGGTATCCATTAAAACTTAAAAATCCAAAGTCAATCAGGTCTAAACATGCTTCATTAGAAATTGCAATTTTTAGAGCTTTCCTTTTGCCTTTTCGAAATGGAAAACGCACCGAATCGCACACACTTAATTAACATACTACTAATAAAATCTCGGCTAAGTTTTTAGCATTCTTCTGATAGGTATTGGCTAGTGATTAAATTATCATATGGGATGGTACAAACTTATCATTTTGCATCAATATTTCTAAGTCAGTATAATAAGAGGAGTAGTACAATGATAATACAAAAATGTTTGTATCTGTAGCATATATCAAAAATCGTTTATACCTTTTTCTAAAATGATCAATAATAGAAAACACCTAGTATCAGCTTGCTCATGTTCTGTAAATCCAAATTCCTTTGCCACATTAGTATTAAATTTGGAGTACATAATTGTTTTGCCGTTTTCTTTTGTCATGCCAGCTAATAATACATTTATACCATCTGGTAAGGTGTGATGGTCATTTATGAATTTGTTGACAAAATATACCAGCATCTTTTCTAATTGTTAGGGTTGGCAATAATTTTTTTCCAATCCGGGATCCTAAATTCATCTTGAACTTCATAATCTATAGGTTGATTGTTCTTTGCTCTTCTATTTCTTTGTGAATCCTTTAAGCTGTTTTTAAAATCGTAACGATCTCCGACGCACACAATAAAATGTGAATTTTTAGGTTCTAAATCTATAATCAGATTAAAATATTTTAAAAACAAATCACTAAAGGTGCTAGAATTATAATTTTGAAATCGTTGAACCAGTGCCATCAGTGGCGGGGCGTGAGATGTTTAAGGGTGTTTCTGCACTAAAGAAAAAATACGCCAGCAAAAAACCACTTTGTATTATTATAAACTCTCTCATTAAAATGGCGCTTGTACGTTTTATTTCTACTTGAATCACTAACTTCAATGTTTATTTGTGGTGTCGGTCGACTAAGTTCTCTAATTTTAATCTTGTCTTCGTAGGCCAAAAAGCCAGAACTATGAATTTGTAAATACTCGATTGAATTCATATTTATGTAACTAATCAGAACCAATAGAACGAACGATTCAATAAAATAGAGCCGCGCGTGTGATTCGAAATGAACAAAGCAACTCTTGTGTTCTGCCGCTCTGTGATCTTTAGGCCATGACACTTCCGGTGTTCTCGTTGCCCTTATAGAAAAAATATTTAAGGATGTTAGAGATTTATTCTCGGATTTATTTGTTATACAAAAATAAATTGTGGTAAAATTGTCGAAGTTCCATCATGCCCATAACAAATACGGTTTCAATAATTTCATTTGACTTTGCTGGAAGACACGTCAGTTCAGTTGACATATCAGTAATTTTTTTTAAAACAGCGTTATAAAACTCCGCCTTATTGCCTTTCCTCATTATACAATTTCTTTCCGAATTAACTTTAAAAAGAGATGGTGGATATTCCGTCCATTCATGAGAAAATAGCCTTTTTTTCGGTTTCTTCATCTAGCTCTGTCGTAAAAACTTAAGGTTTAATATGCCAATTTTCTAATAGTTTTTTTCGTGAGCCTCCAATAAAGCAGCTAGTCCTATTTCATCCGCTTTATACACATTATTTGACGCGCTTTTATAACCCGAAAAAATATTCACTAATTCTGTGCTATTCTGTTGGAAGGGATTAACTTTTTGTTTTATTCTTAGAAGCCAGAAACAAAGCCGCTGGACAAGCCAATCCAATATTTTATCTTGCGACGCGACGCGGCAGACAAAGTGCTATCTTGCAGCGCTTTTTTGAAAACTAAATAAGTTATCAAGTTACTCTTTCTTTAAAAACAAATCTTTAACAAAATTTCGTGTTACCAACTTTAACTTAAAAAAATATATTATTGGTAACACGTATATTTTTTTGCATGTCATGTCAGTCATGGTAAAGTTCTAAATTGGCTCTCCTAAAAATTTCAGTTTATTCGGAATTAGATTACGGGAGATGTAGGCTGATATGCAAAAATTAAAAAATGTCCATAAAATTAGATATTTTTCGATAATTACCGATTTTACCCTATTTCGCAATTCCGGATTGGCTGGCAAACTCCAGAATTGTATTCAGCAGGTCGATTTACATGACAATAAATTTTTTTAGGTGGCTGTTCGCGAGTGTTACAGAGGATGCATTTTAGATATTCTTTTTCTAACATCCCTATAATTTTTTTCTCTAACGGCAAGAACACGGCCTAAAGATCTCCAGCGTAGGCTCGTTTTCCGACGAGCGAGGGACTGTGGGTGCACAGTGGACGATTTTAAAAATGACACGTCTGATTGGATTTATGAATGATTTGCGGCTGCACGCCAGCAGAACGCAAGTTTAGAGATACATATGTATTTTCGGTACTTTTGAATACTCGTTACTAATCGTTACTCGAGTATCAAGTACTCATTTATTGTATTCGTTACTTTGATTACTTTGATTAATGTCGATAAAATTGTATCTATATGTAGTAGTACGAATACGAAATTGGTAGTATACAATGTTGTAAATTGATTACAGTGTAAAATGGTGAATGTTCAGGCGTGAACTACTTAAGAAAAACTAATATAAATAAAGATAATACAAACGGTTTCACTTTCACAAAACAATAGAGAATATTTTTTTAATTAACATAATGTTAGTTATTACTAGTTTATCTCTATATCACACTTAATGAATGCCCAAAATTTTAAATTGATCTAATAAATAGTTTTTCAGACTGATTTTTTTTGCTGTCTTGGATTCGTACCAAAATGTTACAGGTAACACTTGATTTTTGACCAAAATTGGAGGTAAACTGGATAATTTATTTTTTAGTAATAATTTTTTAACAATTCACTAGGTCGCCATTTTGTTCCGCCATATGGACTTTTTACCAAAATATTACCAGGTCATTCCCACATAACCTTTAATTTTTGACCAAAATTGTAAGTCAATCGAGTAAGTAGTTTTTAGCTACGCCGCGAACTGACAGACAGACCGATAGACAGATCAATGGAATTGAAAAAACATTTTTTGACATCTAGGGGCGCTAAAACGTGAAGATATGTAAAGATTTTTTTCACGATTACAAAAATTTTCATTGGCCGCCATCTTGAATTCGTACCACAGTTTCACCAGTTTATACCAGAGGACATCGAGGGGCGCTAAAACGTGAAGATATGTAAAACGATTTTTTTCACGATTATAAAAATTTTTATTGGCCGCCATCTTGAATTCGTACCACAGTTTTACCAGTTTATACCGGAGTTAATTCTTGCACAAAATTTGATTAAATATATTCAGTAGTTTTTTCAGGCTTAATTTTTAAATAACTTATTAAGTCGCCATTTTGTTTCGCCATCTTGGATTCGTACCAAAATTTTACTAGTTAATTACTACGTAATACTTGATTTTTGTGCAATAAGGTAAATTCGATAAGTAGTTTTTTAGTAATAAGGTTTTTAACATTTGATTAAGCCGCCATATTGGATTTTTACAAAAATATTACCAAGTTATCCTCATATGACTTTTCATTTTTGACCAGACTTTTATGTCAATAGTTTAAGTAGTTTTTAAGCTATGTAGTGTATAGACAAACAGACGGATCGACGGAATTGAGAAAACATGTTTTCCGCCATCTAGAGACTCCGAAATGTAAATACTGAAAAAATCTCGGAAGGTGATTTTTTCTCATCTCATCGTATACAATAAAATTTATTGATCAAACTGTCAAAACTAGTGATTACACTTTCGAAGCAAACACTTTGCAGTATACAACGCGGATAATGAAATCATAGTAAAAAATTACAAACAAGTTCAAACTATGGAAACAAAATGTAAAACCAACCAGATATCATATAATCATTCAGTGTTGTCTTTGTCTTGCTACAACGCAATATTTAAAAGCAGCTTCTTTACAGTTCCGACGGCGGAAGACCGAAGATAAAGATAATATTATGAATTTGACAAAAAGTGACAAAAATTCAATGCGGCGGCCAATCCACAAAAAATCCGTGTTGCTTCTCTAGTCGGGTTCATATTTTCTTCTTATATCGATGCGACTATTGCCAAGCAGTAGCGCGACTGGCTTATCGGTCGCATGTCGCATCGGTATCGGTATCAGTACAATATTCGCATTTAGAGTAGTCAGATTACCGAAAGTAATCAATTTAACGATTCCATTTTGGAATCGGTATTCGTTACTACCAACATCGGTAAGCAACGAGTACTCGAGTTACGAAAAATTACTTTTTCAATACCTCTACAAGAGTTGCTTTGTTTTGAATTACGCGCGCGACCGTGTTTTGTTGAATCGTTCGTTCTATTGATTCTATTTAGTTGCATAAATATGAATTCAATCGAGTATCTACAAATTCATAATTTTAGCTCTTTCGCGTAGGAAGACAAGATTAAAATTAAAGAGTTTGGTCAACCGACACCGCGAATAAGCATTGACGACCCAGGGACGCCCCGAAAAAAAATAATCAAGAGGAGTAAGTAAGCAAAACCCAAATAAAAACTAAAAGAAAAACATGCGCGTAGCGTGTAGCTACCTAGTATCATCATTCATAAGTCAGGATCCTTCGGCTTTCAACAAAATTAATTTGATTTAATTTTTTTAACGGTTTACTGAAAAATTAAATAATTTCAACATAAAATAAGATCTTGCCAACACAATATAAAATATGGGGGGGACGCTCCCGCCCCAATCATGTCCGTCCCAGAGTGAATCAAGTAGAAATAAAACGTACAAGAGCCAGTCTAATTATAGCTTATAGTGATACAAACTGGTTGTTTTGCTTGCATATTTGTAGTGTAGTACTTACCCTTGAACATCCACGCGCCACCACTGTTAGCAGTTAAATTTGACCTTTTTAAAAAATGTTTTTAGTTTTGAAAGGTGGTAGAGGAAAATGCTGTCTTTTTTTTATTTTGATACTTTTATACCAAAATTCAACAGTAACTGTTAACTTAAAATTTTCTCATTTGTTTTAATTTACAGTTTTTTTACCTAGAGATAACCAAATGTAAGTAAACTTGAATTACTTTTTCTATCACTGCACTCTTATTAACAGACTGAGGAATTTGCTCAGTTGTTTACATAAACTACTTTATAATTTAGGCTTTATTTGGTTATTTTAATCCTTTTATTTTTTTAGAGAGGGCGGCATGGCGATATAGAACTAACAAAAAAATTTTCAGTTTTGTTTTGATTAAAAAGTGATATTGGAAAATTTTCGAAAAAACATATTTAGAAAAAAAAATATGTCTGTAGGGATGTGGGTGTATGTGAACAAAATCTGCGCGAACAATAATTTGAGATGGGTCTAATCGATTATTTTTAAAAATGCACCGAAAATAGACATATTTCGAGAATGCGGAAGCCGATAGTAGTCAAATTGAAAACAGAAATAGTTGGGATAAATGATCTGACATTAAAAAAAATTAGAAGCGATTGGAGTAGAAACTTGATGTTTTGTTCGATAATATATTTAAAAAAAGATATTATTTCGGAAAACACTAAATTTATTTTATTTTTCTGCAGACAAAATAATTTTTGTCCAGTATACAGGGTAGCCCTAAAAGAATGAGTCAGCTCTCCGGAAATGAAAAAAAGTATTCAGAAAACGGTAAAATATGTAAAACTTCTTTTATTCTTTGTATATATATTTTTTGAACTATGCAGAAATATTTATTTTAGAAACTTTTTAAACTGATTAGAAAACAGTGATATACTATGAATTTTAATTTTTTGTATTTAAAAAGTTATTTTTTCGACTATACAGTGTAGCCCTAGCAGGATGAAACCGCCACCTGAAAATTAAATAAATCAAAAGTATTTAACACGCTTAGAAAACACGTCAAATCTATTTTATTATCTTGTATTTAAAGACCTTTTTTTCCAATTATACAGGGTGGTCCTAGGTCAATGAATTACGCCCCTGAACCTTGAAATCCGAAACTATTTCAAGACAGAAAAACAGCAGTTAAGGGAGAACTGCACGCAAAAAGTGAAAATCCAGCGAGAAGGTCTAGTCAAGTTCAAAGTAAGATGAAAAGGTACCTACGTATTAGAGAAAACCTCCTGCACGTCCGACCTCAAAAAAATGTGTTATGTATAGGCAATTTAAATTACATTTCGTTTTGAAAATGGGTTCAAAAGGGTTCACGCGCTGCAGAAATACAAAGACATGAGTACGATTTACCATTTCAAATTTTGCAGTCACGTAGACAAAGGAGCAGTGCAAGGCGGTAAAGAGCCATTTTGTGGAAAAAAAATTATATGCGACGGCATTTGCGTCAAAAAGTGGTCAAAAAATGGTTGAAAATGGACAAATCTACTTCTATTTTATAATTCTAGATTTGATTTTTTCATAAAAATTCGCATTTAGCGCCCAACTATACATATTTCCCTATTAAAATCATATTGAAGCTAATACATATCTCTTACAGTTTTAACATAATATTGCAGCGGGGGAAGGCTTGCAAATGATCCATAATACTGCGTGCAGTTCCCCCTTAAGAAAAACCACGTGACTACATAACACAACCTTTTATGTTATTAGAGCAAAAACATTTTGCGAACTCACATTTTACTTAGGGCAGTTATTTAAAAAAATCCCATATCTGAAGGAACAGAAATTCTCAATTTTTTTATCCAACTTCATCATGACGGTTAATAGATCAAAAAGTTCGCTTAGTGTATTCCTACAATGGGTTCGAAATAAACTTCTCCCAAAAACTTAAACATATCTATAAGGAACCCGAAATTTTAGCTTTCTTAAAACAAAATGGCATTTAAATCCCAATATACAGGATGTGTGAAAATGTCTCTGCTCATATAACAAAAATAATTATCTTGTGTTTTTGTGAAAATCTGAAACCAATAAAGTTTTTATTTATTGTTTGGTGAAACTAGATAGGACTTTTACGTAGCCAAAAGGAAAACAATCTTTAACAGAAATTAAATATTTTAACTTTCTTTTTGAAAATTTGCATTTTATTACTGAGATTTATTTGATCTTATGTTTAACATGTTGAATTGTACTTTGTCCTTTCGTTGTATGGGGTGTTTGTGGAAATAAATACAAAAATCTCAAAATTTTTGTATTTATGTTACTCTTCATAAAAAATTCTGCTTCATTCGAAAATAGTATTGGAATTATAAAACCTAAAAAATATTGTATAGATTGGCCAGAACTCTAAAATTGCCTGAAGGGAAAACTACCGATGAGTTTAGTTTTAGAGCAAAATGCCATAAAAGAATTATTCTGAGTATTCCCAGGTGTGATAAAATACTAAATTTCATAAATAAATTCGAAAGTACTTTTCTAGTAGCAGAAAATGTAATGTTTTGCCGTTAGGCTGACTACTAAAAAAAACTGAGTAGGTTGAAAAAAATTCTCCTCAGGCAATTTTAGATTTTCTAAGTTTTTGGCAACCCTGTACAATATTTTTTAAGTTTTATAATTCTAATAATATTTTTGGAGGAAGCAGAACTTTTTATAAAGAGTAACATTTCTCATAAAATGAAAAATAAAAAAGTTTTATATTTTTTAAGAACTTTTCAGGACACGCACCCCCGTACACCTTCTTAGAAGATGAATTTTCAAAAATAATGAAAACCATGATTTTTTGCTTCTTTTAATGAGTATATTTACAAAGGATCATCATCGTCACTTAATTTTTTTCTTCATGCAAAATTTACCATCCCGTTTCACTTTTTTAAGGATTCAATTTTGTAACATCTTTTCTTAGGGTACCGCTAAGGTACTCAAAAAATATTTACTCCCAATTTCAAATCTCTAGGTCCACAGATTTAGGCTGTGCGATTTCTGTCCGTCAGTCACGGTACTGTTTTATAGATATAGATAACTATTACCGTATAAATACTTTTCCGGTTCCGTTAAAAAGTAAAAAAGAGACAAGTGATTGTATTTAGGAATTATATTCTGTTTTTGCTTTTAGGATTAACATTTTAGAAAAAGGCATTATAATGTGACTTGTAAACTCTATAAAAGAAGTACTTTCAGACTTATACGTATTTAATTTACATAGGAGAAAACAGAATATGAAAATATTTATTTCGGGATAAAATTCCCAAATATATACGTACAATGTGCTATATAAAAAAAAGAAAACTACTACTACTAATTCGTTTTTTCTTTGTGGTCGTCCTCTAAGTCGAATCATTCATATTAACAGATATATATATATATATATATATATATATATATATATATATATATAAGTATATATTATATATATATATATATATATATATATATATATATATATATATATATATATATATATATATATATATATATATATATATATATATATATATATATATATATATATATATATATATATATATATATATATATATATATATATATATATATATATATATATATATATATATATATATATATATATATATATATATATATATATATATATATATATATATATATAAATATATATATATATATATTTAAATATGTATATGTATATAATGTATATATATATGAGGTGTTTAATGAGGTCACCCTTTATAATAATTGCAATTGGTCTCTCGTCAGATGTAATGGAATATGTTTTTGCTGTGTGTGATATTAAAAAAATGTGTACTTTTGTTAATGTAAATTACCTTTTTAATCAATCAACAAACGAATTTTTCATAATCATTATCATTTATAAAAATAAAATATTTAACAAATATTATTGAGAAAAATATAATTGTTTTCTTTGACAATCAACATAATTTTCTATTTGGCCGGACTTTTTGACGGACAGTGTAGATTGATCACCCGTAGATTACTTTTGTCGTAATACGATTTCATAATTACAGCAGGTCAAAGTAAATATCAACTCTAATTGCTAAGACGAAGTTAACACAAGTTGTGGAAAAACTAAATGGACTGAAATAAAAAGTAAAATTAATATTACCGTTTCCAATGCTCATACCTCGAATTTGTAACAAATTGTATGCATGCGCAACTTTCCGTTAGTTTAACCGACTTTGTATCCCTAATATCTCCCACTAACAATAAACTTGAACCCGAATATCGGCATATTGGGTATAAGCATGCTCTTACAGAATCTGTGAAGTCTCTTGATGAAAACCTCTTAATGCTTCGACGTATTGCACATCACACAATTTGACTATTAAAAATCGGCATTTCATAATGTAATGTATTTTACTCATCGAACTGTGAATTGTTTTGATTTCATTGAAATCGGTAATTTCCTTTATGTTATTTCTAAATATTATGGAAGAAAGCAATGATTATGTGGTTTAATGAATATTAGAGTAATTATTATAAGTCATACAATAAAAAACAATTAAATGAGATGTGTACCAAGTAAATACTAAACAGATATTGTGTAAGGGAAGCGGTTTCCTTAGAATCATTGTTCTTTAAAACAAACTAGCAGTGTACAAGTAAAGGAAGATACAATATATTGTTATTATTACTCCACTCTAAAAAGGGAAGTATTGTAATCGTAAAAAAATCACCCTCCCAGATTTTTTCAGATCTTTACGTGTCAGGGCCCCTAGACGACGAAAAACATATTTTCTCGATTCCGTCGGTCTGTCTGTCAAAAATTAAGGGTCATATGGAGATGATCTGGTAACATTTTGGTAAATATCCAATATGGCTAAACAAAATGGAGGCCTAATGAAATGTTAAAAAATTATTACTGAAAAAATGCTTTTCCAATTTATCTCAAATTGTGCACAAAAATCAAGTATTATGTAGGAATCAACTGGTAAAATTTTGGTACGAATCCAAGATGGCGGAACAAAATGGCGGCTTAATAAAATATTTCGGATTCAGCCTGAAAAACTACTTAATGCACTGATTTCAAATTGTGTGCCATAACTAATTGTAGTATGGAGATAAACTAGTAAAGTGCAAGATGGCGGAACAAAATGGCGGCCAAATAAAATTTTTGTAATCTGAAAAAATCACCCTCTTAGGTTTTACATAACTTCGCGTTTTGGCGTCCCGAGGTGCCAAAAATATGTTTTATTAAGTTCCTCGGTCCGTCTGTCGGTTTGTCTGTCTGTCTGTCATTTAGCAGCATAGCTTTGAAACTCATTCATCAAATTGACTTTAAATTTTAGTCAAAAAATAAGGCTCACATGGGGATGACCTGGTAATATTTTGGTTAAAATCCAATATGCCGGAACAAGATGGCGGGCTTAGTGAAACGTTAAAGAAATTATTACTAAAAAAACTAATCATCCAATTTTTCTCAAATTTTGTGTAAAAATCAAGTATTATGTAGGAATCAACTGGTAAAATTTTGGTATGAATCCAAAATGGCGGAACAAAATGGTGGTTTAACAAAATATTTAAACATTCAGCCTGAAAAAACTACTTAATAAACTGATTTAAAATTGTGTGCCATAACTAATTGTAGTATAGGGATGCACTAATAAAACTGTATTATTAATTAAAGATTAATAAATTACGCTAGCAGGTTTTACATATCTATGTTTCACCAATTCGGTGGTTCCACTTGTCGGTTTGTCTGTGTGTTCGCGGCATAGCTTAAAAACTACTTATCAGATTGACTTCAAATTTTGGACAAAAATTAAGGCTCATATAGGGATGACCTGGAAATATTTTGGTTAAAGTCCAATATGTCGGAACAAGATGGCGGCCTAGTGAAACGTTAAAAAACTAATTTACCTCAAATTTTGTAAAAAAAATCAAGTGTTAAATGAACTGGTAATATTTTGGTATGAATATAAGATGTCAAAACTTATTGAATTAATTTTAAATTATGCCAAAAATCAAATGTGGCATAGGTAGAAACTGGTAAAATATTGATAGGCATCCAATAAAAATGTTTGAAAATACAGTATATATATATATGTGTTCCTAAATAACTATTGAACTAAACAGATTTACACTTCATTATTCCTAATAAAAGGAAATATTCTTAATGAGGGAAGTTCTGTCTAAAGGAAATTTAACGAGTTTTTTTAATTTTGTGATCTGCAGTATTTTTGTTACCATACAGATGCTATGGATTCGGCGTTATAGTAGGATAACTCTGAACAATTCTGCGCCTCACCTACAGGGTGGTCTAACTGGAAGAGACCGCTAAGAGCTACAATCTGAAATTATTTTCGATTATACAAGTAAGACAAAAGTATTGTAATTGTATTGTTTCAGGGTCCCTAGATGCCGAAAAACATCTTTTCTTAATTTCGTCGGTCTGTCTGTCAGGCTGTCTGTAAGTCTACAGCTAAAAACTACTTATCCGATTGACTTCAAATGTTGGTCAAATATTAAAAGTCACATGAGAATAACATGGTAACATTTTGGTAAAAATCTAGTATGGCAGAAGAAAATGGCGGCCCATTAAAATGAAAAAAGAAAATGACTAAAAAACTGCTTATCCAATTTCCCCAAATTTTGCAGAATGTGGGGTACATATCCAAGAAAGCGAATTAAAATATCGCCTTAATAAAATTTTAAGAAATTATTACTAAAAACTGCTGCTCCAATTTACCTTAACTATTGCACAAGAATCAAGTTTAATATGGGGATAAAACGGAAAATTTTTGGGGTGGAGCCTTGATAGTGAACAAAAATGACGGCCTAATTAAATGTATCAGTAACATAAAAAGTACGTATACAATGGAGTTGAAATTTTAGACAAAAATAAAGTGCAAAACAGGGATGAACTGGTCAAATTTGGTCTATCCCATGTCGCGAAACAAAATAGCTGCTTAATGAAATGTTTAAAAAAGTCGGTAATATTATATTTCCTTTTCTTAGAATAGAAGAAAAAATCTTCTATTTATGGAGAAAAATATTAAAAGTTATCGTTAATTTTTTTTTGTCGGCCATATACATAAACTTAAAAGAAATACAAAATAATTAAAATTAAAAAAAATTAACAAATAAAAGCATAATTAAAAAAACGGTATGTGTATATGAAGAAACAGTAGAAAATATATTGAAAATAAATATGAAGAAAAATAAATTTTAAAAATCGTGTAATTCTGCTTTACCCGGGATATCCCTCGTAACAAATTCCACCACACATAGATAACAGTTTATATTGGCAATAATTTTATAGATATTGTATAAATTGTGCTTATAATCTCTTATAAGTTAAGTCCTGGTTATTTGGGTACAAAAATAGGTAAAACCCTTTTAACAGAACTGTCCTCGTAATAAAGAAAATAGGCACATATTGATATTTATACAGTGTGTTATCTTACTACCAAATAACTATATGGATATATCTTAGTCTTATCGAGAAATTCGTCATTTCGCGAAGAGCTTAGTCAGTGCATTAAGCATCGGCATATTGAGTAAAAACATAAAGTTGCTTCGTCTGGCTGGGCTCTACTTAAAAAGTCCAAATCGTTTTCACGTATTATGTATACACAATCTGCCTAAATTAAAGACTTGCCGGTTCATGGAGTGTCCAAGAAAAAGGGCATTTTGTGTTTAAATGATATACAGTGTGGTCCAACAGTGCGTTCAAATACAATAGCTCGGTTATTGTGAGAATTAGAAAAAAATTGTACGAAAGTTGTAAGGACTGCTGAGAGAAAATAACATTTTCGATTATGCAGGGTTGATGATACGTTTGCCACAAACAAAATTTACATTTTTTTAAATGAAACACGCTGTATATTCTTTTATTTTCAGATTCCTCCCTTTCTGGTCATTCACCCAATATAGGGTTTGTGGGGACTAATACATAGTCATTCAAGATTTATGGCCACTTTTCGATATTTTAACGGCTTGTATTTTTTTAATGCGTTACCATAAATCATTTTAGCATGGTAAAAACTTCCAAATGTCGTCTTCTTTTAACTGCGGTTTTTTAGCATTCTTTGATAACGGTATACAGGGTAAATAAAAATCCTAGATGCAAATTTTATCGATTAATTTAAATAGCACGACCTGTAAATTATTATATTTTCAGATTCCTCCCTTATTAGCTATTGATTTAGTATAGGGTTTGTGTGATCTATACAGAGTTGTTCAAGATTTATGGCAACTTTTTGAAAACATGAGAGGTGAACATCTCAATTTATTACAGGAAAATATTGCAAAGTGTTTTTCTTCCAAGACAAATTTTTTTTAAATTTATTCATACCAGCATGGATGGGTCGAAAAAGTTGAAAATTTCAAAAAATAAAAATTATCAGTAATAAAAAAAGATTTTATCTAAAAATTTTACAAACACAAGTGATAGTATTACAATGATCTAGTAATAAAAACTAGTGGATATTACGAAATAATCGAGATAAATTATGTGTTAGGAGCAAGTTAATACAATTGCCAAACAAAAATCTTTTTTGGCATTTTCGCAACTGAAAAAAATATCCAACTTTAAATTAGGTAAATGATCTCAACATGTAGATAGATGCTTGTCAATCTAAACACAATGAATGCAGCCGTATGATGAACTGGGAAACCGTCATGCATAAACCATATTTGATCATGGACGCTAATAGGGATTTGGTATAATAGTGTTCTAAAGTTTTCTCTATCTATTTTCCTTGCAATTCTTCTTTACCCAACATGTGGACCTTCTATAACTTTTAAGTTTACAGCTAACTCGTTCTTCTCATTTAAAACAGGTTTGGCTCGTCTATTCTACATTTCCCGTCTCGTCAAACCGTTTCATAAGCCTTTCAAAAGCGCTTCTGTGTGGTTGTCTTGTATCAGGATATTTTTGTCGCTAACAAACAATTCTTTTCACTTCCTCCTAACACATAAATCATATCTTCCATTTGTTGTCTATTAAAATTCATGTTTTCGTCTTGCAATAAAAACTGTACTTAGTTTATAATACAAAACTCAGACACCAGCATAACAACTCAAATTTATATTTTTGACAGTTTAATTTCTTTTGTAAAAATAAGGCCCACTAGATTTTTGTCTCTGGGCACAACAACAAATTCAAAGAGATTTGCGGACTTTTTTGTGTTATTTACTGACAATTCCACAGAAAAAGAAATGTCAATAGACATAAATTTCACTATAAAGCTACTGAAAAACCTCATTTTACTCGCACAACTAGTCAAAATAGGGGGCTCTTACATCAAATGTGCCTCAAATATTTTCGAAAAGTGGTCATAAATCTTGAACGACTCTGTATAAACCCTATATTAGGTAAATGGCCAAAAACGGAAGAATCTGAAAATATAATAATAATAATAATAATATACAGGGCGTTCCATTTAAATTAATCGTGAAAATTTGCATCAAGGATTTTTATTTACTCTGTATAACGTTATTAAAGAATACTAAAGAAAAATACCGCAGTTGAAAGAAGACCACATTTGGAAGTTTTTACCATGCTAAAATGATTTATGTTGATGCATTAAAAAACTATAAGCCGTCAAATGTACCTCTGATAATATCGAAAAGGGGCCATAAATCTTGAATGACTCTGTTTAGTCCCCACAAACTCTATATTGACTTGAACGCTAAAATTTTCTATTTTATCACTACATCAAACTTGATTCTTGTGCGATGGTTAAGGTAAATTAGCAGCAGTTTTTAGTAATAATTTCTTAAAATTTTATTAGGCCGATATTTTATTTTACCTTCTTAGATATGTACCCCACATTCTGTGAAATTTGGGGAAATTCGATACGTAGTTTTTTAGTAATTATCTTTTTACCTTTTAATGGGCCGTCATTTTATTCTGACATACTGGATTTTTACCAATATGAAAGCGCACTATAAAATACTCCTACTTTTTAAGTTAGAAGATATACACCCGCATGTACCTATTCTTTGACTTAACATAAGCAGAAATTTTTTAAATAAAGGAACTGACGCTCAGTTCCACAATAACAATTTAAGTAGGTGACTAACTTTTACTCAATAATCCTGTACACATGCTTACACAGGAACATCTACTATGGCTATTAATGTTGACTATAAAAAATTACCAACAAAAGCTAAATTTTTTTGTTAATCTGCATTTTTATATACGACATACCTCAAAACTCGCGGTTTTAATGACATACTGTTAAATTTGAATGCTCATATTCCTTAGACTGGGTTTAAGTTACATAACGGGACTATTTGACATTTACGGCTATAGTCCAGTTTACTGAACTATGGCCGGCTTACTAGAAGTACTAAGTTTAATACCGGTCTAAATCTTAAACTCCTTAAATTGTTGCGGATGTAAGTAAACAATCCAAAAAAATAAAAAAAAAACTATAAAAGCATGCTTATTGTGTCAGAAAAAAACTATAAATTACCCATTTTTGAAAGATCAAATTTTGAAATTTTTCATTTCATTTCGCCGATCAGTTTACAGTTATGTTGACCGTGATTATTTCTCAGGAAGCAAATTTATTTTTTATTATCATTTATTATGTTCTCATCAGTCGTAAAGAACATAATGACACAATTTACTTTTACCAATGCATTATCTTGGAAAGCAAATGGTAAAATTAATAAAGCAGGATTATTAAATGTCTGCACAACATAATACAAACAACGAAGAGCACCACAGATATATTTTAATATTGGGATATGGCATCAACAAATTTTAATTTGACATTATTCAAAAAAATATCCAACGTGAAATCTAATTGAGCAACTTTTTTAGAAAACAAAATAGCATAACATTTATCGAGATTGACGTGCAGCCTATTCAAAGTACAAAAATCCCAGAAATTAGTTATATTCCTCTGCAGTTGAAGAATGTCATTTTGACTTTTAATACTTGTAAATATTTTAAGATCGTCCCCATATAGATAATAACCAGAGTTAGTAAAACATTCCCCAATATCGTTCAAAAATATACTAAAAAGAATGGGACCCAAATGTGACCCTTGAGGCACTCCCGATGTTACATATATGCACTCAGATTGTGCATTGTTAAGAGCTACGAATTGGCTTCTACCGTCAAAATAACTTTGAAGGAGCTGAAGAAGTGCCCCGTGCACACCGAAATTGCCAAGCTTTCTAATCAATGTCGGGTGATGAACTTTGTCAAATGCCTTGGAGAAATCGGTGTACACGGCGCACCTATAAATACAAATTGAGACAAACATTTCTACAGCCACGGGATGTCGCAAGAAGCTTTGACGCAAAACTGAGTAAACGCAATACGGACTCGGATGTATGCAAACGTAAAAATTAAATTATTCTAAGAAATTCGTCGGCTCTCTTTTAAAAAGCGACTGCTGCAGTGTTGTCAATTTTCGGATGTCACAACGAATTATTAATCAAATAAATATATAAATCTTTTTTAGTGGATGTCAAAAAGTAGTATATCTAAAATTTCTTTTGTATATAAAATATACAGAAATTGCCGGATGTATATGTATATTTTTCTGTATAAAATGTTTACAACACATGCCTTATGACATCCATTAACAATAGTTACCCCTGTACCCACCACGCCCCGATTAGCTCAAAAAACCGAAAAAACGCTGTGACATCCAAATTTGGATGTCGGAACGTCGCATGATGTCACAACAAATTTAAAAATTTGACGGTTGGATGTCACAGCGATGGACAGATAAATATGTATATATATATATATATATATATATATATATATATATATATATATATATATATATATATATATATATATATATATATATATATATATATATATATATATATATATATATATATATATATATATATATATATATATATATATATATATATATATATATATATATATATATATATATATATATATATATATATATATATATATATATATATATATATATATATATATATATATATATATATATATATATATATATATATATATATATATATATATATATATATATATATATATATATATATATATATATATATATATATATATATATATATATATATATATATATATATATATATATATATATATATATATATATATATATATATATATATATATATATATATATATATATATATATATATATATATATATATATATATATATATATATATATATATATATATATATATATATATATATATATATATATATATATATATATATATATATATATATATATATATATATATATATATATATATATATATATATATATATATATATATATATATATATATATATATATATATATATATATATATATATATATATATATATATATATATATATATATATATATATATATATATATATATATATATATATATATATATATATATATATATATATATATATATATATATATATATATATATATATATATATATATATATATATATATATATATATATATATATATATATATATATATATATATATATATATATATATATATATATATATATATATATATATATATATATATATATATATATATATATATATATATATATATATATATATATATATATATATATATATATATATATATATATATATATATAGCAAAATATACGTTTTTCTCACCAAATTTTTCGACCTGCTTGTAGTCTTCAATTCTCGACTTTACAAAAGACGTACTGGAGGCTAATTTTTCTTCTGCCAACCTTTTGGCTATTTTGTGATAATGAATTCCGTTAATTTTAGAACCGGGTCAATTGTGCTGGGGGACTGTTAGTTAAGTGGAAGATATCAACTGCACTTAAAATGTATTAACAAAATTAGCGTGGAAAATTTTTGAACAATAATCAGTTACAGTAAATAACAAAGTAGATTAAAACTAAATTATTATTCAAAGGCATGATGTGAAACCAAGCTAAAATGTAAACTTTCGTACTAAAAAGAATTGCACGAAATTAAATCCCAAAGAAATTATAATCATATAATCCCCAATTAAAGAACAAATATATTTTAGAGGATTGTATTCCCAATCCCGTTTTGTAGGACGTAGCACAAAAAAAAATATTAACTCAGATTTCACCGTCAACCATACACATGCCTTACCTTAAAGGCATTCTATTGGTCGTACAATATAAGAGGTAGCATCCAAATACTTTAAACTGCCTAGGTGTCGGTAGGATTAAGAAAATAATTTATATTCAAAACAATTCCGCTTATTTTACTAACCTAATAAAATGTATTTAATTTTTTATAAACTTAATACTAACTTACCAACAACCGCTGTATGATAAACACACGGCAAAAACTAATAAAAACCCCATTTTTTTAAATATTAATTATGTGAAAAAATCAAAACTTCTATTTATCAAGGATTGTTGTCTGTGGATCCAAATAATTTGTTTGAAGTACGTTATTCAACAAAATTACAACATGAGTCCACACGTACCATTACCATATGTCAAAAATAGAACTAAGGGATTGTAGTTTATCATTGAAGAAATAAACTAACAGGAAAGTGTCTAGCGCCGTGACCTTGACGAGACCGGGAAGGTCCCAAGATTCAAAGCGATGGCGATGGCCTTGTTTCCGGTTTTCAGTGGCTTATCCACTTTGAATTTTACATTGAAATTTAGAAAGTAATTTGAAAGCCTATATATTGGAAAGAGAATTATAATTAAGTTATGAACTAAATTAAACAAGCCAATTCGTGTGACATATTATTTCAGGTAACAATTGGTGGAACATTAAAATTAATATCTTTAACAACTCACTTTGAATATTATTAAATTTTACTTTTTACACAATAAACCTATCTTACAAATATCCTTATATTTATTCAACAACGTTTGTTGTTATTGATGCTTTCAAATTGAAACTGGGTTTGAAATAACGACTTATCAAAGTTATAAAAAAATGTGGCAAATTTGCTGCCTGTGCAAAATAAATTAACATAGCGAGAACGCATTCTGGGTGATGAGTTGTGGTGACGCGTGCACAATAATTACATTAATTTGATGTATGTATGTACCAAGAAATACCTGCAACTAAGAATTTAACAGAGCGCAACTACAGCAGAGTTTATTTGGAAAAACTTGTAGCCCATTCGAAAGTTATATCATGTTTTGATAAGCTGTAAAATACACGAAATTTTTCTGGTTTGTCTCTTTTCGACTATCCTTTTGTATATATTCTTTATATTAATTTAACTTGAATTTAATAAATTATTAATTTACTAGAATTTAATAAATACAATTTAATGATTTTTGTCTAAATAAGCAGAATGGTTATTTTTAGTACAACTAGGAAATTATATTTTTTTCTAAGTAACTAAACTTATTTAGAAAAAGTTAAGTGGTTAAATTGACATTTTTTATCGTATCATAGAAATACAAAAATAATTTTGGAAATGTGAATAAAATAATAAAACTAAATAATTGCTATTACACTGTACCTAACAAATTTTATTGGTTAAAAATGCTTTATTATATTTTAGAATAATATTAATATTAGGTATCCAATATTTACACACTTACCTTTAAATATTCTGATTGGTAAAATAGTGCCGTCTGCGTCTGGGTGATGAAGGTTATATAGTTAACAGGAGTTCCTACGCCTTAATTTTTAGTACTTTTTGGTTTGCATAAACTCTCATTAAACAATACTAGAATACAATTAACTCTAGTTATGATTTTTATTTCGAGATGCAATAACACTTACATAAGATGTCAGTGTGGATTTTTTTGTAAATTTTTTTTTTATTCTTTTTACCGAATTTTTAAAAAATTCTGAGATATTGGAAGCCAAACTAACCCCTTGATAATTTCCACCGTAATAATGTTGCAACACTCTACATATGTTTAGTATAGGCTTTAATAAACAAAAACATGAAACTTGAATTAACATATTTTATAGAACTGGCTTCAAAAATAAAACTTTATGATTTAAATGAATTCTTTATAATAATCTTTATAATATCGTAATACAAACGGAGCGACATGTTTCGTCCAAGTAGGTCATAATTAGATTTTTAAAAAATATATATAATTACACTAAGAACAGTTCAAGAATAGTTGGGATACTTAGGGTTAGTTTTTAGCTACCTGGCATTAATAAATACAAGAAATATATTATATTTTTATTGAAAACATGTCTTAAGTGTTTACAGAAATTAAAAAAAATAAGGTACCTATACGTATAGCTATATTTTATTTTTCCTATAAAAAGTATTCTATGGGACTTTGCTGCCCAAGATCTACATTTTGTACTAATTATGTACAGAGTTCACTAGTTCACCGAAATTGTTTGAGGAGATGTGCATACCGCTACCCAATCCAATAAATCGCACGAGTTTATAACAACACGTTTAATAATAACAAATGAAAATCAGTTCCTTGTCTATAAGTGTAATTTTTGTATTAATTTATCCAAAATTGTCCATTTATATCATACACAATTCTACAATTTTTTCTTATTCTCTTCAAGTTCGACCGCGACGCTTTAGCAAAGTTTACTGAATAAAAAATAAAAATATAAGTTGGGGCTCTTGAACACGTGACTCGATTTACCTATTCCTCGCGTCCCGCCCCGGCTTATACATTCTGGGTCCGGGTCGGGTCTCCGGCACATACACAGTTGAAATATGACTCAATATGCCTATTAGATTTTGCTCTGTAGATGGTTGTAAAAAACATGTTTTACCAATTCCGTCGTTTCGTCTGTCTGTCTATTAGTTCGCGATATACCTTAAATACTACTTACTCGATTGACTCCGAATTTTGGCCAAAAATTAAGGGTCATATGAGGATGACCTAGTAATATGTTAAAAAAATTGTTAGAGTGGGGTATTATTTGGGCTTAAGATCCAGCAAAAAAAGCAAGTCTTTTTTTAAATTGTCGATGTTTCCCAACTTTGTTGTTGCATATAGATTTTATATCCTGCATGAAACCCATATTATCAGTCTTCACCTACTCCGTTGGACTGCAGATATTTCGCAGATATTAAGTGTCTAAATGGTTTTCGTTAACGATGCTCTTGTTGATTTGTTAGACTGGTGTATTATTTTAATTATCTCTAATATTTATAGTTTCGCACCCGTAAACGTGTGTTGTGAGAGTGAACCACATAACTAAAATATCTTGCTCTGTTTGTTTGGATGTATCATACTAACGAATTGGATATTGCGAATTATATATCCATTATTTAGAAACTATACACACTTTCTAGTAATTAATGACGTCGTATGTTTAGATTAGAATGCACATATAAATACCGCCATTTCTAATTAGTCGTCAGCCTAAGTCTGTACTTCGTCGTGTAAACTTATATTCGTAACATTTAAGAAAGTTGTAATTTTGGAATTCGATCGAATAAATTCATTTTAAATAGTAATAAATGTTTTTTAAAAACGGTCTCTCCTGAAAATTACACGTAAATGGCGCAGTCGTTGTAGGATCCTCAAAGTTCCAGATTTTCACTATCCAGAAGTCTTGCTTTCGCTGCAACAAGAATTTCTACGAGTGGAGGTCCAGATCTTCAGTTTCAACTGTCAGTTGAGGATACAAGAACATCATAAGTCTCCAAGAAGCATTTTTGTAAGTTACCTTTCTTTCCTAAAGTGCTATTATAATTTTGTGAATTGGTGTTCTTTAAATTATTAAGTCCTTTTGTAAATTTTCACCCGTAAAATTTTCAAGTTTATTTACGTTCTTTTGGAAAATTTTCATACGAAAAATTTTCAAGCTTTAGATTTTTAGAAATCCTCATACCAAAAAGTTCTTTTTGCGAGTGTTAAATTTTCATAAATAGAAATTTCTAATTCTATTAACCTTATTTTAATATCTCATACAAAACTTTAATTTTATGAATCTTGACTCAATCTTAGAAGATCTCCAGAATCTTAGTTTAACAGACAATAAAATGGCTGAAAGTTTAAGAGCAACTGTCCAACTCTTAAAATCTTTTAATGGTAACCCCGATCATTTAGAATATTTTATACACGCAATAGACGAATTTTATACACGTTATTATACTGGTGATGAATCACAGAAAGAATTTGTTTTACTTTCCATAAAATCCAAATTAATCGATCAAGCCGGAAACTTTCTTATGAGTCGACCCGATTTAACAACATGGACAGATATTAAAAATGCTTTAAGACAAAAATTCGGCGACCCCATTTCTAGACAGAACTTAACAAACCAATTAACCTTTTGTGCAAAATACAAAAACGAATCTCTCTTAGAATTTATTGATAGACTTAAAATTTTAGTACATAGAATAACCTCTAAATTACACTCAGAACATTTGTCACAGGTAGTAAAAAATGCCTTTATTGAACAAGCGGAACAAACGGCAGTTCAAGTCCTTATGGCAAATGTGCCCTCTGAACTAAAAACCATTTTGTTAATTCATAACCCTGCAAATTTAAGTTTAGCTACTAGCCATGTTATGAATTTTACAATGTTAGAAAATCAAATTAACTTTAGGCCTAACCCAAATAATAATAATAATAATATTCCCCAAAGACAGATACAAAAAACGCCTAACTTCTTTAAGTCAAATCTATTTCAACAAATGCCAAATAATTTTCCTTCCCCAAATAGCAATTTTCGCCCTCAGCAAACGCAATTCCCTAGCCAACCTATAAATGTTCAACCTCGCAGGCCATTCCCGCAACAAAGATTCCCGACTAATTCGCAAGTTTTTGGAAAACCAAAAAATGTTTTTGCACATCAAAATTCAAATAAAAACTCAAGCCAACCTACACCAATGTCCGGAGTTAGTGTCCAACAAAAACATTTTAGGCCGAATAATTCAGGTCCACAACAAAACCAATTTTCTCAAGTGCCTAACAATAATTTCCAAAGACCAACAAACTCCGCTTCACAAAACTTTTGGCAGAAAAATCCCTATGCTAACCCCTTACGATTTCAGGAAATCACTTATATGAATGATTATCCCGAACCAGAATTCGAATATTTTGACAATTCAGATCTTTACAATCCTGATAACCCAGATGATATAGAATATAATTACAGCCAGTTTTCTAATGACCATGAAAATTGCGAAGAACAGACCTTAGAGGAAAATGAAAATTTTCCATCGGAGGCCTCTGGAATAGACCATCCAGTTTAACTTTAAATAGCTTTCAAATTAATGCCCTTCCATATATCGAAATAAAAAACCCCCCTTGTAAACTTCTAATAGATACAGGTAGTCACACCTCACTAATTAGACCAGCTATTGCAGAAAAATATTTTGCAAATAAAATACGAAATTCCAAACACACCCTAGTTACATGTATGGGAAAGCAAACAACACAAAGTAAAGCTGAAATAAATATTTTATCAGACTTTGGTATTTCCCAACCACTTGAATATATACTCTACAACTTTCATGATTATTTCGATGGCATAATAGGCATTAGAGATTTGAAAAAACTACAACTGAATATAGACTTAATGAACCAATCGCTATATAATAACAAATATACCATACCTTTTTATTTTCGTACAAATTTTGAAGTTCAAAAAATAGAAATTCCACCTAATAATAGTTTATTAGCAAAAATTAATACTGATTTGCCTGAAAACACGGAAATAACCATTCCTTATATAAAAACTAATCAAGTTGAAGTATCTCCTTGCATAACAATGGTAAATAATAACCAAATTCTTCTCGAGTTAAAAAACTTTACTGATAAAAGTGTAATTCTTGAGTTTTTGCCATATCATATAAGAGAAATTAGTTCACCGTTTCACTCCGAACAATTTGAATTATTTAATTTAGAACAAGTTCGAAACGAGGTATATCAAACTGACGACTATATAAAACTTAATAACCCCTTTTCATTAATACGTTCAGACCATCTCAATTCCGAAGAAAAGAGTGCATTAGAAAAATTAATTAATCAATTTCCTAATGTCTTACATAAACCAGGCGATAAACTTATATTTACCAACCGTGTTAAGCATGAGATAAAAACAACAGATGAAATTCCTATACATACTAAAACATATCGGTATCCCTATGTCCACCAACAAGAAGTTAAAAGACAAATATCTCAGTTGCTAGAAGACAATATTATTAGACCTTCCCAAAGCCCCTGGTCCTCTCCTGTTTGGATTGTTTCAAAAAAAATGGACGCATCTGGCAAACAAAAATGGCGTATGGTCATCGATTACCGCAAGGTCAATGAAAAGACCATTGATAATAGGTATCCTTTGCCTAATATCTCTGATATCCTTGATAAATTAGGCAGAGCTCAATATTTTACTACGCTAGATTTCGCATCAGGATTCTACCAGATTGAAATGCATCCGAATTCTATTCAAAAAACAGCTTTTAATGTAGAAAATGGTCATTACGAATATACTCGTATGCCATTTGGTCTAAAAAACGCCCCAGCCACTTTCCAGTGTGTCATGGACAACGTCCTCCAAGGCCTTCAAGGTAAAATTTGCCTCGTCTATATGGACGACATAATTATTTTTGCAACATCCCTTCAAGAACATGTTAAAAACCTAAAATTAGTATTCCAAAGGTTAGTAGAGAATAACATGAAAATTCAGTTAGATAAATCAGAGTTTCTTCAAAAATCCGTTGAATTCCTTGGTCATGTCATTACGCCAGAGGGAATAAAACCAAATCCCCGAAAAATAGAGGCTATAAAAAAATTTCCAATTCCTAAAAACCCAAAAGAAATAAAATCTTTCTTAGGTCTTATTGGATATTATAGGAAATTCATAAAAGGTTTTGCAAAACTCACTAGACCAATGACAAATTGTTTAAAAAAGGATAGAAAAGTAGTTCATACGCCCGAATTTGTCAAAAGTTTTCAGATATGCAAAGAACTTCTTATGAATGACCCAATACTCCAACACCCCGATTTTTCAAAACCATTTCTGCTAACCACTGATGCTTCTAATTACGCCATTGGAGCAGTCTTATCCCAAGGTCCAGTAGGTCAAGATCTACCTATTGCTTATGCCTCTCGTACCCTCAACCCCGCTGAATGCAATTATTCAACGATCGAAAAAGAATTATTAGCTATAGTGTGGGCAACCAAATATTTTCGACCCTATTTATTTGGAGTAAAATTTAAAATCCTCTCTGATCACAAACCATTACAGTGGCTAATGTCAATTAAAGAGCCAAACTCTAAACTCGTACGATGGAGATTAAAATTAGCAGAATTTGACTACGAGATCCAATATAAAAAAGGCTCTCAAAACATGAATGCAGATGCATTATCTAGGCCATAATTTTAAACATATATTTCGTTTCTAAGGTGACGTTTCGACCATAGTTTTGGTCTTTTTCAAACCGAAAATTTGTTTAGCACTATTTTTTTAAGTTTATAAAGTATTAAAAATTTAGGAATTAGCATAGAACGTAAAATAGTTGAATAAAAAGTATACATAATCCACATATCTGACATATACTACACATATTTATTTACATTTTAAAAATATTGTGGACGTTTATTACAGACAAATTACAAGCGACTGAGCGAACACTGTTACAGTAAAGATATATACAATTTATTTAGGTTGTTTATGTCTTTTTTGTCATTTATGGCGTTTTTGTTTTTTTGAATTTCAGCCATCTCAAAAAATTCTCTTTTTTTCAACTGAGGTTCGGATTTTAATACTTTCACTTGTTCGTAGCTGAAAGTATGTTTTTTGGACATCTCATGGTGTGTTAATGCGGTGCAGTTCTTTTTATCATATTTGTGACTTTTCAGTCTATTTTCTAAGTATTGGCTTGTTTGTCCAATATAAACACAACAATATTGCAAGGGATCTGATAGACTATATTGCTTTTTTTATTAATTGGCGTTTTCGATTTTAAGTTGCTGAAATTCTTTGATAATAAGTTATAGGCTTTGTGACTTGTCGTGATGTTATATTTTTTAGAAAGGTTTTGAAATTGCTGGGATAAACCATTTATGAAAGGCGGAGAAATGTATTTTGTTTTAGGTAGATTTGATGTAATAATGGCATTTTCAGAATTGTAATATTTATGTATTCTGCTTTTGAATAATTTATTTATTAATTTTTTAGGGTACTGATTTAGTTTTTAGTTTAATTGCTCGTTCTCTGAATTCAAAGTCGGACAGCTTAATTGCCCGATCTGCCAGACCAATAATTACAGATTTTTTTTGAGACATTGGGTGAGAGGCGCTGAAATTTAGGTATCGAGAGGACCAAGTTGTTTTGTGTACCATTCCGTTTTAATTTTATTTCGTATATGATGTAATGTTAGGTCTAAAAAATTGATTTTGTTGTTCTCTTCGCTTTCAATTGTAAATTGTAGTCTTTTATGGTATTGACTAAATTGCTTTAAAATAATTTCTGTTTGGCCAGATGGGATTGCAGTAATACAATCATCGACATAACGATAAAAAAATGGTATATTAAAATCCACATTACTTAGAACAGTCTCCTCTAAATCTTACATAATTATTTGGGCAACGACGCTTGATATAGATGCTCCCATAGCACAACCTTCTATTTGTTTATATAACTGATCTTCGTATATAAAATATGTAGACTTTAGTGTTAATTCTACTGCTTTAAGAAATTCATCTTAAGGAATATCTGTGTATTTTTTTATTTCAGACCATTTCTTTTTAATTATTCTGGTAGCCAATGATATTGGAACGCTGGTATACAGGGAAACAACATCAAGCGATATCAGTCGGTAATTTTCCGGAATTTCTAACTGTTTTAATTTTTCTTTAAATTGATAGGTGTCCTTGATATAGTAATTACTTTTATGTACAATATTTTTTAAGATTTTTTTTAGAAAATTTGATAGTGGTGTAAACGGGGATTGAATGCATGAGACAATTGGCCGTAATGGGATATTTTCTTTATGTAGTTTAGGCAATCCGTAAATTTTGGGTGGTACACTATTGCGGATTTTTAGTTTTTTAGCAGTGTCGGGTGATATAAAAAGATTTTTTTCCCAAGAGTTAACTAATTCATTATTTCTTTTTTGATACTGGTTTGTGGGATCTTGTTAAATTTTTTTATATGTTTTAGTGTCATTTAATATTTCATTCATTTTTATGTTGTAGTTAGCAGAACTCATTAACACTGTTTTGTTTGTTTTATCGGCTTTTAGAACCTTTATAGAAGGGTTATTTTTTAAAAAACTTTTAGTTTTGTTAAGTTTATTGAGTGTTTTTTATTTTTATTTGTTTGATTTTTCAGTTTAGTTTTAAAATTTGTTAATATATTACAAGATTTTGCTCTAGTTTCGTCTTTCTCTCCACCTCTCAAATGATTTATACCGTTTTCAATGTTACATAGTATATCGGTAGTTGGCAAAAGTCTATCATTATTTAATTTCGTTGCAAAATTAGGTCCTAAGCTTAAAATTTACATAGCGTAATCTGGAATATTTTGATCTGTTAGGTTTTCTACCCACATTGATGTTGTTTTTTGTTGAGGGGGAGTTTTTTGCTTTGAAATTAGGTGGTCTAGTTTATTTTTATTGTTTTGTTTTATTTCTTGGAAAAGTTTTTCAGTTTTTTGTATATTGCAGATTTTAAATTTAATGAAAATTGTATTTGGTAAATTTTCCGCAAGGCGATTTTCGAGATGCTTGAATTTATTTCGTAAATTTGTTATGTTTATAGTTGTTTCTGTAATTAATAAATTTAATGTACTTAAAATAAATTTTGGTAAGACAAACTGGTTATATTTACGTTCAAGGTTTACATTTTCGATTAAGAAAGGTTGGTTGTAAGTTTTCTGTTTTACATCTCAATAAAAAGACTCTTCTATTCTTTTGGTTGGCAAAGATATATACAATAAATTGTATATATCTTTACTGTAACAGTGTTCGCTCAGTCGCTTGTAATTTGTCTGTAATAAATGTCCACAATATTTTAAAAATGTAAATTAAATATGTGTAGTATATGTCAGATATGTGGATTATATATACTTTTTATTCAACTATTTTACGTTCTATGGTAAGTCCTAAATTTTTAATACTTTATAAACTTAAAAAATAGTGCTAAACAAATTTTAGGTTTGAAAAAGACCAAAACTATGGTCGAAACGTCACCTTAGAAACGAAATATATGTTTAAAAATATGTACTAATTTTGTTGTTAATGTATTGACCTCAAACCAAGAAAAATTAGGATAAATATATATATATATATATATATATATATATATATATATATATATATATATATATATATATATATATATATATATATATATATATATATATATATATATATATATATATATATATATATATATATATATATATATATATATATATATATATATATATATATCTATATATATATATATATATATATATAGATTTTATATTCTGCATGAATTATTATATTATATATAGATATATTATCAGTTTTTACCTACTGGGTTGGTTCGCAGATATTTGCCAGATATTAAGTTTCTAAATGAGTTTCGTTAACGGTCTTCTTGTTGTTATGTTTAAGTAGTGTATTATTTGGGGTTAGGAAATATGTGAGGATCAACGGAGTACTGATAATATAAGGCCCATTAACTCTATTAGGTTACCTCGCTGAGCAGCTATCGCGCGAGGGGAGCTACTACTCTACGCGCTATTTTTCTGCTATCCACTCTAGGTCACAAGGACGCTAGGACAACAGAATACGAGCTAGAAGAGCAAAAATGCGTCGGGCGGCTGTTTGTCCCAATGACAGTGATTTCCGCGTATTTTGTCTACGATAATTTATGTTTATTGAAATATAATTGTAATAATTTTAAAAAATGTGAGAGGATTTGAGCGTACTCCCCCCTTCCATTAAAACTTCCGGTTTTAATAAAAAATTGAAATAAGTCAAAATTTAATCATTACGAGTGAAAGGACAAACCTTTGCAATAGACCTCAAAAATATACTTTCCTTAGTTTGAAGTTTTACAAGTATAACCCTGCCGTCAGCTCCTGGGATTACCTCTACTATTCTACCCATCAGCCACTTTATTATCAGGCATATTATCATCTTTAATTAAAACAACATCGTTAATTTTCAGGTTTTTGGTTGAGTGGAGTCAAATTGGGCGATTTTGCAACCGATTTAAATAATCTACAGGCCACTTCTTCCAAAAATCTTGCTGAAATTTTATACAATGTTGCCAAAAGCTTAGTCTATTCGTGGATAAATTTGAAATATCTTTTTCGGGATTTTTTTCCGGCTAGAAAATGTCCTGGAGTTAAGTAATTAAAATCCGAAGGATCGTCCGATAATGATAGAAGGGGTCTTGAGTTTACTATAGCCTCTATTTGGGCAGGCACTGTACTAAGCTCTTCAAAAATTAGATGCGCATTTTCCACGATGCGATAAATATAGTGTTTTTTGTGCTTTTAATAGCTGCTTCCCACAAACATCTCCAATGCGGGCTTCGGGGCGGGATAAATTTCCATTCGATTTGTTTCATAGATAAAAAGGTTTCTATATCGGTTACATGATTTTTATTTTTAAAGAAAACATAAAAGTCTCTTAACTGGTTGTGTGCACCTACAAAATTGGTTGCATTATCGCTATGTTTTATTTCTGGATTGCCCCTTCGGGCGATAAATTGCTTCAAAGTCAACAAAAACACTTCAATAGAGAGACTGCTCACAAGCTCAATGTGTACCGCTCTGGATGTCATACAAGTAAAAACGGCAATCCAAAACTTAGTTAAAGATGCTTTTTCAAATGAGAAGAGAGGACCGCCAAAGTCTATACCTATTTTACTGGAAGGTTTAGTTTGAATTACTCTATCCTTCGGGAGATCAGCCTTTATTTTTTGTTGAGATTTGGCACGTAATCATAAACAGTAACTCGTTTTGATTCATTTATACCATTAAATAGCCAAATTTTTGTTCTAAAATTGGTAAGATCAGTTTGGGCGCCTGCGTGATACAAAAAGAGATGCTCTTTTCTTAACAACAAAGTGAGATGTGATTTTTTGACGCTAGGAGTACAGGGTGTTTATGACCATAAGTAATATCTGCATTTGATAAATGACCGCCTATTCGTAATATTCCAACATCATCTAAAAATGGATTTAGACATAAAATCGAATTATGTTTACTACTTTTTCCTAATCTTAAGTCAGAAATCTCCTTTCCAAAATATTTTTCTTGAATGCGCTTTATTATAAAATTTTCGGCATCTTTTAGTTCCTCAACACAGAGAGAATCGAAATGTTTTCTTGAGTTATGTTTTGAGTTATTTAAAAATCTGAAACAAAATGCTAGAGATCTTTGTAAACATGTGAAACAAGAAAATCTTTCGAAAATATTATTCCAACAACTACTACCTTCTATACTGTGTAAAGTAATTTTCCTTTCTTCCGGAAGTGTTAGCGAATTATTTTATACATCATAGTATAGGTTTTCTAAATTTAAATTGTAATTTAATAAAAATTTTGGGCCATACCACCACTGCAAACAATTTTTTATTTCATTAGCTTGAATGCCGCGGCTCGTATGATGAGCTGGATTAAGTTCAGAGGGAATGTAATGCCAGTCACATTCGGAGGTCAAACTTTGAATTTCAGACACTCTGTTTGAGACATACACTGTCCAGCGAGTAGGATGAGATTTTAACCATCCTAAAGCCACTTGAGAGTCCGACCATAAAGTTACACAACTAATTTTAATGGTATTTTAAAAATGGACAATATTCTATTCGATAATTTGGCTAACAAAAGACATGCATTTAACTCAAGCCTTGGTAAAGATAATGTTCGTATTGGGACCACTCGAGTTTTTGCGCAAATCGGGAAACAAGAAACAGTTTTGTTGAGATAAGTGGCTCTAAAATACAAGCACCAACCATATGCTTTAAGGCTTGCATCACTAAATCCATGTAATTCGACTTTTAAATAATCGCTACTGAGAAACAAATTTTGAGGGACTTTTAAGAAAGTCAAACCTGGCAAGTTTTTTGTCCATTATCTTAGTAAGTCTTCTCTTAAAGGTGCATCCCAAACCATTTCCGCAATCTAAATTTTTGCATTGTGATTTTAGTGAGGAGAACAACTCCTGCAATTAGACCGGGGGGGGGGGTCAAATATTTGAGCTATCAAAGACTGCGCAGAGCGTCTAGTGTGAACACGAGGATATTCATATTTTAAATTGGAGATTAAAAATTCATCCAATTTTGAATTCCAGGTCGGGTCTAGGACTTTATTTGAGACGTTTTCCGTTTTAATGTCATATACTTGGGGCGGTGAGAGATTATCGAAGGGTTCTAAGATCTTTTCTAAGTTTGAGGACCATTTATGGAGGGAAAACCTTGCAGTTTGGAGTAAAGAGATAAGCTGGTCTCGAAGAGCAATTAAAGTTTGGTCTGAGTCCGATATTTCCAAAATATCGTCCATATAGCATTGGCTCAAGAGCTCTTCAGAAGCGAAGGGGTATTTATCCTTTTCTTGAGTTGCGAACTCAACTAAACACCTAATGGCTAAATAAAGAGAACTTTCGTTACCAAAAAAAGCTCTGTGAAAATCGCGCCAAAGAATGTTTTGAAGAAACTGTTGAGAGGGGTTTATTTTATTCTGTAAAAACATTTTTTGTATATCGGCGGTGAAAACAAATTTGCGAGAACTGAATCTACACAAAATATCAAACAATTTAGGTTGAACTGTCAAACCTTTTAAAACAAAATCATTTAAAGAAAAGCCAGTGGTTGTTTTCATACTGACGTCTAAAACTTCTCTTAGTTTTGTTGAACTGTTTTCATTCCTTATTACGCAATGGTGGGGTATGAAATATTTATTTTCTAAAAACTCATTTTATACAACTAGAGGTACTTCTGTGTCGTATTTTTTTCCAAATAGTCATCTATAAATTATTTATATTCCAAAAACAAGGTTTTATTGTTAGATAATTTTTTCTCGAGGCTGAGAAATCTTTGATTTGTCTGGTTAAATAAAATACCTGAGTTTAAATAGGCATATTTTTTCACTAGAGGCCAATTGACCTGAAACTGACCGTTTCCTAGCCTAATTGTTATGTCTTTAAAACATTGCTCTGAGACCTCTTCTTGAGAAGAAAAACGGTGTAATTTTTCAAGCGCATTTTCGCAATTTTCAACTGTCCAAAAATTTTCGATTAGGATGTCAAGTTTTTGAGTACCTGTTTGCGTATAACATGATACCTTACTACTTACACTTAGGTGTGTCGAGATGAAATCATTTAAGATTTTCCCTCCTAATACATAACCTAAAAACGTATTAAAGAGAGAAGGGAGACCTTTTCCTAATTTTATTGTGGCTGGGAGAACCAAGTCAAAAAGTATGTCTGCTCCCAGCAATAAATCTATTTTAGAGGAAGTAATAAACAATCATATTTCTATTAATTTCCGTTTGCGGGAGAGGTCACGTAATATTTTCTAGTATAGAACAAGATATGTTAAACTTCTTTATTTTATTTACATTGGAGTGGATGCTAAGATCAAGCATTTCCTTTTGAGAGAGTGCTGCCGTTAGCGACACATGATATTTGAACAAGGTTTACGTAAGGTTTTTTACTAATTTTAAGAACAAGTTCCCTTGTCATAAAAGAGCTCTGACTACTGGAGTCAACGGAGGACGTACGCACCTCAACAAGTGCGGCTGCTAAAATCACTTGATTGTTTTTAGAGAGAGACCTGCGAGCGACATTGTAAAGAAAGAAATGCCGAATGGCCTGAGGTCGTGGTATTTATGTAGAGCTGAATTCTAGGCTGATGGTTAGGTGGAGCAGTAAGAAAACCATTCTTATGACCATTATTTTGCGAGTGTCCCTGTACTGGGGATTGTCTATGTGGCAATTGATTATCTTGATGAGCGGTGTTAACAAACTTTCTTTAATTATTCCCATATAGAAAACCGGTTCTGAAAAAATCGTTATGTAATAGAGAATGATGTTTTCGTTTACATACATACATACGCTACAACTCACTTCTGATGTACAATTATCTACATTGTGTTTCGTACCCAAACAATTAAAGCATAACCTTTAAAGATTCTAAAGCTTGGCAACGTTTTTCTAAAAATACGAAAAAGTTGTCGAGAGTGGGTAAGCTAGACCTATCTTTTTCTATTTCATATGCTTTACGAGTTAGCATATCTAATTTTTGAGTGAAAATATATTACAAGAGTAAATCCCAGTGCTGCACAGGAACCTGTAAATTTTTCAACGACTGTATATTTAACTTCACAGTGGTGACAAATTCTCTCAAATTCTGAACATTAAGTTTAGTGAAAAATGGAAGCTGTAATAGGGTTTTAATATGAGAATTAATTGTTACCAAATTATTACTGTATCTATCTACGAGAGTTTGGAGTGCTAGACTAAAATTGACATTAGTTAACCGCAAATACTAATTAACCTAAGTGGTGGTACAGTCCGATTTTAAATACGTTAAACGCTGGGCGTTCGATAAATTAGAATTTTTAATGATCAAAGTTGAAAATATATCGTAAAAACTAACTCATTCTGCAAAATCTCCGCTGAACGGTGGTAGCTTAATATCTGGTATTTTTGCCCCAGGACTGGCTTTACTTTGAGCAATATTTACTTGTGGTTGAGATAAACTATTTTGGGGTAAGAGCGAATCGACTTTGTCTTGAATTTTGCTTAAAGTATCATAATATTTATTCTCACGGTCATCTACTTGCCTACCAGTGGCATCTACATCCTCAATTTGAGTTTAAATAATATTATATTCAGAAAAATGTTCCACTAAGTTTAACTGTCTAATTTTAAATTTATTTACATTGTGTTCTGTATCAAAATTGTCGTTTAACCAATTTATTAACCTAGTTATACTCCCTTTTATCTGAGATCTTAAATAATATCTCCATTTTCTTTTTTGTTTCCTTTTTAGTATTTAAAATATAAAAGTACCCGACTGATTGCGAAACAAAGAATAAAATCAGGAATAAAATTGTTAAAAACTGCTATAACTAACTAATTTAAAAATAAAACATCTACTATCATAAGCTCAAAACTACAAAGCCTGTTTTCGATTATTATGGACACAAAAGAAGATTTGTCAAAAATTGAAGTTTTTATAGTTGCTCTGTATGGTATACCTGCAAAAACCTTTTTTTTTCTTGTTCTCTATATTTCTTCTGCCTTTCTTACGCGAGTCACAACTTAAACATTCAGCGAAAAAAGTTCGCTCCAAACTGCTAAATAAAAAGGAACAATCTTACCTAGGTTTCTTCCTTTCGATGTAGTGCAGAGAACCAAATGGTCCTCAAACCATTAACTGTTACAGCCGTCTTCTGGTTAAATTCACGAAGTAAGCCATTTAAAATTGTCACTATACTGTGGCCGCGTATGCTGTGGTATTGCGTTGATAAATATACGTTATTACCGTAGAGAAACCAATTTATGTCAAACACATTTCCTTAAAATATCTGGCTGACGAAGGACCATTAAATCTACGGGATTTTGCTGCCCAAGATCTACGTTTTGTACTAATTATGTACAGAGTTTACTAGTTCACTTGAATTGTTTAAGGAGATATGTATAATGTGTATAATGTTTTAGTACAGATCAAGTCAACAATAACATCGACAAAAAAAAAGTTGCCACTAGCAAAAACTGGTTGAGGGGCGAAAAAACAGGCGCCCAGGCTCCAAGTAAAAACAACCCTGTACCATAATTACCTTTCTACATCAGGGGTACTCGGAATGAAAATAGAATATGTTTTTAAATTCGCCCGTCAACTAGCGGCTATGGGGCTCATGCCAGTGGCTGCCGCCTTGGCCAACCCACAGGCCTTGGTGAACTAAGAGTATCAGGTCAAGACTTGTGGCCAAAAGGGCCACTTGCTGCGACAATCTAGGAGTGCGTCCACAAGAAAATAACCGAACGCCGAAAACTATAAAGACCCAAAAATAACTAGATGAAAGATCACCCACTTTAGATAGCTATATTACTTAAACGCGCAGAGGGCCGATTCAGGACCTTTTACCCTGGGATAGGGCAACGATCCTTCTGCTATTCCCTCCGAACCCTTGAGGAAGTATCATAGTGTCTACATCCTCATGAATTTACCTTTAGAAGTGAGTTGGGCTCAGAGGATTTACAACGACGACCATTGAAACCCAGTTTAAGGACAGCCCGTGGTGCAGAAAGGCATAATACGAGCGGGAGCATAGATACACCCGTGAAAATACGTTCTATAAGAGACCCAATCACCTTCACAGCGGTGGATGATTTGAATGAGGATGTCATCCTGGGCATGCCATGGATAATATCCATCAAAGCTTTAATCGATAGTGTGTAGAAGTGTGTTTACTTTGGAACCAAGAAAAGGCAAATAGCTTATTGATGACAAAGAAATACGCAAGCGACAACTTCTACCGATGGCCAACCATTTCGGCTCCCGATGTTGCCGAAGGAATGCAGGACTGACTACCTAAGAAAGAAAGAAGATTTCAAGCCTTTGTTTAAGGAGGGATTGAGACAAGCCACGACTAATGCAGCTCATCACCGGATTATATTGACCAATAAAGTCCCGATACGTCGAAAGCCATACCCAACCTCAGAAGAAAAAAAGAAAATTATTAACGAACAAATCGAAGAGATGTTGCGATTGAGGGTCGTTTAGGAGATGTTGCGCTTGGGGGTCGTGAAGGAGCTGGGATAGGCAAAAGTATATACGACCCTGGACCTCAAATCGGGATATTGGCAAATCCCCATGCATCCATCGTCACGCCATCTGACGGCATTTACAACTCCACATGGGTGTAGTTTTGAATTTAACGTAATGCCATTTGGCTTAAAAAATGCACTGGCCACGTTCCAAAAATTTATGGCGAGATTCGTATCGGGCGAGCTTCATCGTTTCGTTAAGGTTTTTGGACGACGCACACTGGCCGATTTTGCCAAAATCATAGCAGAAATTAAAAATATCTTTTTAAATATATTTCACTTTAAACAGGACTAGTGGGCATTCTAATATATCAAACATGAAGTTGCCTTTGAAATTGACGTAATAGAAAGTCCATGCTTTGTTTCAACAAACGTCAAAGTCAGATAATTTTACAGGTGATTTGTAATAAAGTTGGTTTCCTAGTAAATAAATTAAATGTGTTATTATTAATAGCCAAGTTTGTTCTATCATGGAAAACAATGAGCAAGGTATGTGGTTTAGAAATATTGTAAGTCATTCTATACAGTAACATTATATACATTTTGGACAATTTTTAGTAAGTTATAAATGGGAGTATATTTTTTGGCATATTTCATTTGTTTTCAAAATTGAAAAGTCATTTTATTTATGATTTCACCACATTTCACCTATCGCATATATATTTTTTAATTGCGCCTACGTCCTTCTTATAATTTCTATTGACAAACTCAGAAAGTATAATCGTTAATTTTAGATAAACATGTATAAAATCATCGAAAGGTTAAAACATAATTTTTAGTTTATAAAAAAGTCGATAGGGTATGCAACAGCCAAAAGATAGTGTAAATGTGGCCTTTCTGGTAAATTTATCCTGTTAATTTTTTTGTAATGCATCAAGCATTGCATTGTAATTCTTAATGTATTTTTAATTGTCCATTTTCGGATGTTCCTTAATAAAGCGATATGATATTTTTAAAAACAGCTTTTTGATATTAAAAAGCATCTTTTTAATACTAAAAAAAGATTATCGCGTGTTTACCCAATAAATACGGATAATTTCAGGCTCTAATTAATTTCACCAAAAATAATTCGTTATCTGTGGTTTTTTTATTTCTTTCACAGGCGAACATGGAGTTTTGACATTAAGCTACCGACAACTAAGTGAAATTATTATAAGTTTCCCGAAAAAAAACATCTAAATACCAAATTCCTAAGACTAAAAGGCAGAATTTTAGAACTGACCGTCTATACATCATTAATCACTGAGGCTATAAAAACTTTGAATAACTTTTATTATAATATTTAACAATAAATGGAATTCTACACACAGAAGAAAACAAAGATTTTTTGAAGAATTTAGTGTATGGCTTGAAATTAGAATTTCATTTTCTCGTAATCATAATAAAGGTGGCATAGGGGTCGAAAAAAACTAAAATTCGAAGAATGTAATGAGAGAACAAAAAGACAAAAAACTAAAAAATCGCCAAAATTTTAGTCTAGAACAATTGGTCTATGCTGCCCAAATGAAGTATAGAAGCGAAAAAAATGTTAATGCGGTAAAATTATTAAAAAGAATAAATCAAGATCCTGCAAAAGCAGACGATTTTCTCCTTGCTTTAAATAAAAAAAATCAATATTCTTATTCCGGACTTACTGGAGACGAAGCTCTATCATTGATGGTTGAAGCGAAGCTATCAAAATTCCAATATAAATTCATAAGAATACAAGCTTTAAACCATAATTGCTCCATATATCCTTCATATGACAAGGTCTTAGAGGCAAAAAAAAGATGTTACCCTGATGGAATTGTTGTGAGAGAATCTCAGGCTGAAGTTCCACTTCAAAATATACTTAATCATACATGTCTAAAATTGCAGGAGATGTCCTGAAACAACGAAATGTCATTGAAAAATTGACCGATTTAACTTTAATTTGTAAATGAGGTTTTGATGGTTCTTCGGGACATTCAGAATACAAACAGAGTTTTAATATCAGTAATTCCGATTCCAGCACCTTTTTTACTTCTCTAGTACCCATCAGACTTTGTTTAGAGCAAAATAACAAACCTGATATCATAATCTGGCAAAATTGCAGGCCTTCCTCGACAAGGTTTTGTCGCCCCATTAAGGTTGAACAAATATTATCTACACCTATCATCTATCACACATCAAATCGAGATTATCTAAAATTTGGCTTATCTACATTGCAGGCCTGGATACGATTTTTTGAGTATTTGCTACATTTAGGCTATAAATTTAAGACAAAAAAGTGGGAAGCGAAAAGCCCTGATGATAAACTAAATGTGGCAAGCTCAAAGAAGCGTACATTCTCATTTAGGGTTCATTGTTGATAAACCGAAACCTGGCTTTGGCTCGTCTAATGACGGCAACACCGCACGTAGATTCTTTGAAAATGCTGTCGTTTCCGAAATTTGCCAAATTGACCTCCACATTGTAAATAGATTTCATGTCATATTGCAGACTTTGTCGTCTCTTTATGAAATTGACATTGAAAAATTCAACAAATATTCAATTGATACGGCTAAATTGTTTTCTTTATCGTACCCTTGGGATCCTATGCCTACCACCATCCATCGAGTTCTGCTCCACGGATCAGAAATTATAAGTGAATTTATAATTCCAATAGGAAGCTTATCTAAGGAAGCACAGGAGGCGAGATATAAAGATATAAAAAATTACCGATTAAATTTTTCCAGAAAAACTTCGAGAACTGACAATTTGCATGACACTTTCAATCGCCTCCTTGTTTCTTCAGATCCACTCATTTTAAGTCAACGATCAATTCCACCCAAACATGGAAAAAAGTTCAGTCCGGATGCAGTTACCTTATTAAAGTCTCCAAATGTTGAGTACAATAAAGAAAATTTTACTTTGCCAGATGATGATTCTTCTGAGTCTGATGGGTTCTAATATTCGAGTCTGTAATTAGTTTTCAATAATATTTGTATATACTATTTTTTTGCATTTTGTTTTAATTTATTATAGGTAGTAGCTAGTAAGGCATAGATATGATTATGTTTTCTCTACGACGAATAAGGATTTGACGTTTTCATGGTTTGCTCGCCTTGGGATCAAAATTTTCCACTTGTATCTAGTTTTCGTTATGGATTTATCAAAAAAAATACGGTTTAGTGCATTGGAAATCTCATAAATTATTTCTTATAGATAGTTACCTATCGAATAGTTTTGAAATTTACCTAACCTAAATTATTGCAAAATGTGATAATTCTATTCAAATAACCGGATATTTTTATTTTTTTATAAAAAACAAAAATATAGTAAAAGATTATATGGACCTGTAAGTTACCTAAGGATTATTTGTGTTTAATATACATATTATTATGTTTTTTTTTTTGTGAATTACAATGATATAAATGGATATTAGTAGGAACAAGAAAGTATCGTTCAGATAATTCTTAATATAATATGTAAAAACACGTCTAGTATTTTTTCTTATGGTTGTATCTGATTTCTGTAATGTTTTACAGTCATAATGTTAATCACAGTCAGTAAATTCTTACTGATTTCGGATGTTTGGAGTATTTTTCGTAAGGTTATAATGTAAAAATGTTGATATAGATATAAAGTTACTGGCCTTAGTTCCAAGGTTTACAATACCTTTATGATAGTTTTTATATACGTATATGTCTAATTTACTCTCAATATACTGTATACTAGTTTAAGCAAAAGCGCTTTGTTATTTGTGTTGTATATATTTCTATTGACTTGTGCAAACCCTATTGTAATTGGCGCTAATAAATTATCTTTATCTTTATCTTATCTTTATGTTTATATATTGAGAGCAAAACATGAATTATAGATTTTAGAAAAATCAGAATGGAAATTTTGATTTTCAAAGTAAGAGGATTCAGTGGATTTAACTGGCCCCGAAAAAACAAGACTAGGTATTTTTTTCTAACATTTATTATAGGGGTATTGTACAAGTAATGTACAAGTTATATAAAAGAAAAAAGGTATTACAAAAAATAACACCCTGTATTTCGGATACTGTCAACAGTAGTACTAAGGTTAATTTAGTTTAGACCATCATATCCTAGAGCCAGGTATATTTTTCTAGACCTTTTACAGGCTCGATATATATAAAAGATGCTCTGATCTAATAATAACGCAATAATTTTAATTTTAACACCCTGTAGAGTAAAATAAAATTTAAAAAATTGTCAAGAAAACAATTTTAATGACTTATTTTACCAAACCAGACATATTTTACTCAATAAAAACCAACAAAATACATCAGATTATGATATTAGACCATGAGTCCCACCTACAATACTTAAGAAAAGTACTGGAAAAACTAATGGTTTCGGTCTCACTTGTTCCCTGAAAAAATGCGAATTCGGGAAACTATATTATTGAAGACATCACATCACACAGGATAAAAATCAGCCCCAGATAAAACACTTAAGATAGAAAAAGGAGTTGCAGGGTTTTTTGAGGACCGTGAATTGGATACGCGAATACATGCCTAAGGCGGCCGAACTACTGGAACCCTTGACTAACTTGTTGGCAGACAAGGGAAGCTTTAGGTGGACGAAGGAGGAGTCAGAAGCCTTTAAGAAGGTGAAAGAAGCCTTGAGAAATCCCGTAGAACTGAGCCGCCCAACCAGACCTGAAAAACATCCTGCAAACAGACGCCTCAAAAACTGGTAGCGCCGCTACCCTATACCAGACCACAGCCAACGGGGAAAGAAAACTAATAACCTACATATCTGTTAAACTGTCCCCGACACAGTAGGTGAATAAGCAAGAATGTCTGGCAGTAATATGGACAGTAAAGAAGCTTCGCCCATATTTAGAAGACAAACCCTTCATCCTACGTACGGATTCAGCGGCTAGGGTATCGTCGTTCCTGATTAGAGCTACCCGAAGATCATTCGATCGGACAATGGTGCCCAGATCAGAGGTGAAGCGTTCGAGCAAGCAATTCTTGTCGACAAAAACGCATCCAAGGAATCTCGGCCCGGATCTTCCATCAACAGGCGAACCCCGTAGAAAGGAGATATCAGGAAATGAAAAGGGCATTAAGAGCAGCCGTTGGGTTCGAGCCTGACAATACGTGGGATTTACACTTAGCTAAGTTGTTATTTGCGCATTGAAGACGTCGCAACGAGGCCACGAAAAAAACGTCCAGGGGAGTGGCGGAACGGCGACGAAGAAGAGCGAGTGACTGACAGACAGGAACGTCTGAAACGATTAATACTAGAAGTGGCCGAGGCACAGGAGAGCTACTGTGCGAAGTACCCACCTCGAGGGGTGACTGGGTATATGTTAGGAACTTCGCTCCGGAGGGAAGCTTTGACATGACATGGTCAGGACCATATAAGGTATTGGAAGTACAGGGTGACACGACAGACATCATCGAGAAGGACGGCGCTCATTCCAAGTGCCACCTTAATGATCTGTGACGGGCCAGGATCCGTCGGTTATCGGTCGACTCCGGAGACGCGGACTCTAATAGTCCCAACAAAGAGGAATTGGGTCACGAGGACACAAGCGAGGATGGTAGTTCTGATTGTTTAGACTGAGACGAGCCCGAAAAGACAACGAGCACCGACTCTGACGTGGTCCCTGCAGAGGCCGTACCGACACGACGGACAATGAGGATGCGTCAACTCACGTCACTGGAACGACCACGGTGGAGGTACACCCGTCGCCACGCTATATGGCCGACATACCACTCGATCCTGCATGTCAACTACTTAAGTTAATAGAGGACATTATTAGAAAACCCGATAATCGCACAAGCTGGCTCAATTACCTCCTCTACGAAGGCCAGAACCTAACGAGGTTACCTCGTCGAAACCAGAGTCTGGAACGCCAAATACAACCGCTGTAGGAGGCACTGAAACCTGGGCTTACGCACCCGAGCTTGTCATTCCAAATATTCCGGCCATGACGAACCACCGATGTTGACAATCACCACTGATTGTGACGTTCCATTCCATCGTGAAGAAAACCACAAATAGAGGATAAAGCACCAAACCACCGAATAGGCTAAACCTAGCCTAGGGGCTCAAGCACCAAACCACTAATTTAGGCAATCCAAGACCTTGACACGAACACTGGAAAAGAAGGCCAGAAAAGTGAAAGAAGCCAACATTTTGTATAAATCCTCATTTTTAAACATATTTTGATTTCCTTGTAATTTTTTATACATATACAGATTGTTTATAGGTAGTCTGAGGTGTGACGTTATGGGTTGTCAGTAAGCCTCGAGTTAAAGGAAAAAACTGTCTTGTTCCGAGTGGTTCGTCAGACCAGGACCCAAAAACGGACTGGCGCTTAAGTGGGGAGAAAAAGAATTATCCCAAGTGCTCGGCTTCACAAGGACAAGTGAGGTGTCTGCTGGAAATGCTTCTCGGTCTCGCTGTTCTGAGGAAGTTCGTAGTCCAAATTTTTTAACCAAGTTAATACCCGTTAGTGGCCACGCGAGTCACAGCTTCGTCAGGTCTTTTGACTCCCTGGGAAGGCAGTAGGATGTCTGCTGGCCAGCTCGGTTCCATTCATGAGGATTGCAGCAGGATAGTGTTGGTCTCGCTTTAGGCATCAGCGGAGGGCAACAAAATGATGTTCGCGAGGAAACGGTACAAAGGCAAAAAAGAGTTTACCACAGATATGAGCAAAGCATGAAAGTTGTAAATAAATGTCTGGAAAGACGAGTGAAAGGTTCGGTAAAAAAACTCCCTTTCGAAGGTTGTAAAGTAGTTGTTTTTGTGTTGTTAAATAGGAGAAAATTCCTAAAGGTTGGAAAAAGGCTATGGGGCTCGTGCCCGTGGCTGCCGCCACGGCCAAGTCACCGGCCTTGGTGGACTAATTGTATCAGGTCAAGGCCTGTGGCCAAAAGGGCTATTTGCTGCGGCAATCTAGTAGTGCATCTACAGGAAAATAACCGAACGCCGAAAACTATAAAGATTGTGTCTTCTAGATGAACGATCACCCACTTTAGACAGCCATATTACTTGAACGCGCAGCGGGCCGATCCATGACCTTTTACCCTAGGATAGGGCAAGGATCCCGCTGCTATTTCCTCCGACCTTTTGAGGAAGTATCGTAATGTCTACACCCTCAATCAGGGGGTTGAACCCAGCTATAAATAATATCAATATTCGGAGTCCGAAGTGACTTTAGGACGGAAGGAAAACCGATGTTTTTTTTTTCACATTGAGGAAGGACAAGGACCCTTTCAATACCCCTTACAAACCCGAAGGGGTATCTAAGTGTCCTCACTCTCAACCAGAGGGTGGAAACTACCCAGTCGACTGCCAACATAAAAATCAGGGACAGTGTTCGCACGTCGCCATGGACAAGAGGGAAGAGAACCGACGTCCTTCTAGGGAAAGGTAAGGACCCCACAATCATAGGACACCGACCCCATCCTGTTAGACCCATGTTCACTACCCTTAGTGTGGGGGTGAAATCGGCTACCAGCCGAAATGACCCTATCAGATAAAACCATGACATCAAGCCTTCAGCGTACATCAGTAAAACCCAAACAGGGTGAGAATATCCTGGGAATCCCAAAGGGATGAGATCCATAGAGATCCCCCTGCTATCGACGGTCCCGAAGGAGCAGTAGGGGTCGAAGGTTTCGAGCGAGGTCCAGATACTGAGCTAGGCGACACCGATTAAGGCACAGGGGCACGTAAACGTCTCCTAGTGACATACCAAACGGGATTGGACGTTCCGTCCCCCAAATACGTAACGAGGACCCGTTGTTCGAACAGTTTGTCCCAAAGACAGTGATTTCCGCGTGTTTTATCTACTAGAATTTATGTAAATTGACTTTTCACGGTACGCTAAAGAAGAGTCTTATGATTATTGAAATATAATTGTAATAATTGTAAAAAAAATATGAGAGGATTGGAACAAGTATAAAAAAGGAAAATATAATGTTAGATATTAAAATTTATTATGTCCCTTAAAATTGTTTCTAGAAACTCATAACTCCCAACTTTTTTTTTCGTTTTAAAACATTCTTAAGGTAACTTAAATGTTTTGGCCTAACAAAATATTACATGAAATGTTACTCTACTGTGTTTTTATATACGACTTGATTCCTAACCTAACAGTTTGACCGTCTAAGAATTATGATTTTCATTATAAAAATAATTATTTGCCTTTAAGTCGTATTTAAAAGTATCTAGTTAATATTTTTACTTACGAAAATACAAATGCACTTACCGGGGCAACAAAATTCCTTTTTTCCTGGTACTTTTAATACAGGAAGGACCGCATGCCACACAACTGGCCATTTCTTGTATTCATCACAAGGCAAACCACCAAATATGTGTTTGTTACGTTTTATACCACAAAATACAACTTATCAATCAACTTGTATAATAATTAAATGTGAATATTACTTATAAGCTTCTAAACATTAAGTTTAAATTTGCAAGAGCGACGGTTTGACAATACACGTCAACAAAGCAAAATGTAAACGCCAGAAAAATAAGGTCCCAAAAATGACGTTGCCTATTTATTCAAAGCAATTTGTTTATAGTCTTGTCACATTGTTTATTTAGTGAGTTGAATAGGGTTTTATGTTTTTTTCGAAAAGTTCAAAGATACAATTTTAAAATATTTATGTTTCAGAGTTTCTCAGAAGATATTAGGATATATATATATATATATATATATATATATATATATATATATATATATATATATATATATATATATATATATATATATATATATATATATATATATATATATATATATATATATATATATATATATATATATATATATATATATAGCGAGAGGGTGGGTAGTTGTGACTAACTAGTTAGAACAAAACGTGCTAAATCTAGTGGGGCTGTAGTCAAAGAGAGGGGACCTTAGATTAAAACACTTTGTTGCTTTGCCAAGCTTTCGGCAACTGTTTATTGCCTTCCTCAAGACAGCCTAAAAATTGTTATTATTTTGTATTAACATTTATTTAAAAAAAAAAGTTGTTGTGGACTTACTACTTGGTTTTACTCTTGAAGAAACAACACTGAAAAATTCTCAACATTGCTAAAGACCTATACATATTATTTACACCTTTTTATCACTAGTTTTGACTTGGATGTTGTTATATTAACACATTTTAAAATTCTTAAAGATTTGGTTTATTCCAACGTGCAGACACTGTCGGCCATTTTACGTATTTTAAATGCAAATTATTATTGTAAGATGGAGAACGTGTTTTTCAGCACAAATCTTACAAGTTCTGTAATTGTTGGTTAAACGATGAAAACATTTTATATTCTGTAGTACACTGTGCAGCTGATAGAGGGACATGTTCCACCATCGTGTTGTGAAAAATTTTTATATTTATTTGCTATGATTAGAAAAAAGGGGGAAAAAACAAATTACGTGAACAACACAACACCATGATTGAACTTTTCCTGAAACAAAAATGAAAAGGAAAATGGAAAATCATATATAAATGCAAATAATCAATGCACAGTGCCCTACAGTATGAATATATTAGGACTAAGTTATTCAGAGATTTGGACAGCATTAGAGTCATTAATAGAAACAAAATTGTCCCCACTAATTCTTAACAGATATGAATATATTGTGCTTAGATTATTGATATCAGTTTTCTTATTCATTGTGTTTGTCCCTTGGTTGTGTATATGTATCATTTCAAGGAAATTTCTTTTATAATATCTTTTTTCTTTAGCAAGAATTTTTGCCTCGGTGAATCGAATGCTGTGTCCTGTGTCTATGAAGTGTTCTGATAATGCACAAGATTTTACAAACCTGCGGCAGTCGCTTTTATGTGAAGTAATTCTGCCTGACAAATTTCTAGATGTCTGACCTACATATATTTGATTACAGTTGTTGCAATTTATGGCATATACAACGTTATTATTTTCAAACGTGGAAAGTGGAGTCTTAGTTTTTGCATAAAGTTGTGAGACAGTTTTTATTTGTTTTTTGGCAAACCTTAGGTTTGGACTATCTTTGAAAACGTCTATTAATTTATCAGTTAAATTTTGAATAAAAGGAAGTGGGTAATATTTTATTGTTTGTGTTGGCTGACTGGTGTTTTCCTCTGTCGTTATATTATGGATTGTATTTAGTTGTATTGGATTTTCATTTGTGTTGCATAAAAACTTATTTATGATATTCAGAGGATAAGAGTTTTCAAGGAGTATATTTCTGAGCCTATCTAAGCTTTCCTGTTTGTAGTCTTTATGTGAGAGCTTAATAGCTCTATTTTTTAGAGCAGTTATTAAATTTATTTTCATTTTGGTAGGGTGGTAAGAATGATAACTTATGAATCTGTCAGAGCACATCGGTTTGCGATACCATTTTGTTTTTAAAACATTGGTTTCGCTTCTGATTACCTTCATGTCAAGAAAGGGAATACTGTTGTCTGATTCATATTCCACCGTAAATTTCAGATGTTGGTTGTATGAATTGAACATTTCTAGTGCTATTTCTGCTCTATTTTTAGGGAGAGCCAAAATAAGATCGTCCACATACCTCTTGACAAAAGGGATATTAAAAGGTAGATTTTCTAAAGCATAGCTGACTAAGTCATCCAAAACAAAATTTACTAAAATAGGAGAGATTGTAGAGCCCATAGGTGTACCAAAAATTTGTTTATAAAAACTGTTGTTAAAATTAACATAGTTTGAATCAAAAATAAACTGCAACAATGCTTTAAAGGATTCAAATGATAATTTACAATGTTGGGAAATTGTGTCCCATTTTGCTGTTAAACATTCTTGTATGACTTCATATGGGAGATTCGTAAAAAGAGAGACAACATCGAAACTGACTACTTCGTAGTTATCGGGAAGTTGGTAGTCATTAATAAATGAACTAAAGATGAAAGAATCTCGCACATAAAATTCATTGTTAGTGTTGTACGCATCTGTCAAAATTTTAGTTAAGAAAGATGCGAGAGGGGCATTGGGTGCATCGATGGCAGAGGTGATAGGTCTCATGCTTAGGACTGGTTTATGAATTTTTGGTAATGTATAAAACCTCGGGGCTATTGAGTTATAAGTTGTTAAATTTTTAGCCTCCTTTTCATCTATACACCCTTCGCTCCTTAATTGTTTAACTAGTTTATTGGCTTTGAACTGTAACGTAGTTGTAGGATTGCTATTAAGTTTCTTGTAACTTTTTGAGTCATTAAGTAACTCTTGACTTTTTTCAAGATATTGATCTTTAAACATTGCTACAGTTACATTGCCCTTATCACTACGCACAAAGTATACTTCTGGATGTTCCTTCAAAAATTTTTTACATTGTTGAAAAAGTTGAGAAAAGTAAGGTTCAATTTTATGATTTTTATGAATGAAATTTGTAATTATGTTTGTACATTGTGCACGATAAACGTCCTGATATTGTTCGTCGAATGTGGAAACGATCATTTCGATGTCAGCCAACAATGACGGCACATTAATATCTTTCTTTACTGAGGGTCTTAAAGCAAATTTAGGTCCAAGAGAAATTATTTTTATGACATCTTGTGGTATATTCATATTAGTTAGATTTTTAAACCACTTGGTTTGAGTTTTAATATTTAGTAATTGTTGTGCTTTTAATGAATTTAATTTAGTAATTTGCCTATACTTGATATTATTAAATAATTTTTTATAAGATGTTTCTTGTCTACGATCATATTCATTTATTATGTGAAAAGGTAGAATTTGACTTAATTTTGTCTTGATCGATTCCAGATCCCTCGAAACCCCTTTTATATATGCAAATGTGACTTTGATTTCTAAATTTAGAATGCTTTGTCCTAACCTGTGATTAAAGTGCTGTATCTTGTGTCCTGTGTTTCCCTGAGTATGGTGTAGAAGATTGGTTATGTTGGAAGAGCCATTGGTAATGTGGTTTGGTCTGATGTCCATTTCTCTGCATTTAATTAAAAATATTTTTCGATTTTCCAGTGAAGCTTTCTTGTTGTTAAGATTGGTCCATTTTTTAAGTAAAATTACCGTAGCAGGTCCAAATTCATGGCTTATGTGACGGTAAAACCCCATTCCTGCAATAGCGAGAGGGTGGGTAGTTGTGACTAACTAGTTAGAACAAAACGTGCTAAATCTAGTGGGGCTGTAGTCAAAGAGAGGGGACCTTAGATTAAAACACTTTGTTGCTTTGCCAAGCTTTCGGCAACTGTTTATTGCCTTCCTCAAGACAGCCTAAAAATTGTTATTATTTTGTATTAACATTTATTTTAAAGAAAAAGTTGTTGTGGACTTACTACTTGGTTTTACTCTTGAAGAAACAACACTGAAAAATTCTCAACATTGCTAAAGACCTATATACATATTATTTACACCTTTTTATCACTAGTTTTGACTTGGATGTTGTTATATTAACACATTTTAAAATTCTTAAAGATTTGGTTTATTCCAACGTGCAGACACTGTCGGCCATTTTACGTATTTTAAAGGCAAATTATTATTGTAAAATGGAGAACGTGTTTTTTTTTTTTTTTTAATTTTTGCTCTCCTTCCCTTACTTCACACTAGTTGGTTTACGCGTTTTTTGTTTTTCAAATAATTGTCGACTGAGCACGAATCGGTAACGACGGTTTCCCAAATGTATAGTTGGAAAAGAAAAATGTAGATGGCGCATTAGTAAACAGTACTCTGCAAAGCTGGTAACCCAATCAGCACAAATCTTACAAGTTCTGTAATTGTTGGTTAAACGATGAAAACATTTTATATTCTGTAGTACACTGTGCAGCTGATAGAGGGACATGTTCCACCATCGTGTTGTGAAAAATTTTTATATTTATTTGCTATGATTAGAAAAAAGGGGGAAAAAACAAATTACGTGAACAACACAACACCATGATTGAACTTTTCCTGAAACAAAAATGAAAAGGAAAATGGAAAATCATATATAAATGCAAATAATCAATGCACAGTGCCCTACAGTATGAATATATTAGGACTAAGTTATTCAGAGATTTGGACAGCATTAGAGTCATTAATAGAAACAAAATTGTCCCCACTAATTCTTAACAGATATGAATATATTGTGCTTAGATTATTGATATCAGTTTTCTTATTCATTGTGTTTGTCCCTTGGTTGTGTATATGTATCATTTCAAGGAAATTTCTTTTATAATATCTTTTTTCTTTAGCAAGAATTTTTGCCTCGGTGAATCGAATGCTGTGTCCTGTGTCTATGAAGTGTTCTGATAATGCACAAGATTTTACAAACCTGCGGCAGTCGCTTTTATGTGAAGTAATTCTGCCTGACAAATTTCTAGATGTCTGACCTACATATATTTGATTACAGTTGTTGCAATTTATGGCATATACAACGTTATTATTTTCAAACGTGGAAAGTGGAGTCTTAGTTTTTGCATAAAGTTGTGAGACAGTTTTTATTTGTTTTTTGGCAAACCTTAGGTTTGGACTATCTTTGAAAACGTCTATTAATTTATCAGTTAAATTTTGAATAAAAGGAAGTGGGTAATATTTTATTGTTTGTGTTGGCTGACTGGTGTTTTCCTCTGTCGTTATATTATGGATTGTATTTAGTTGTATTGGATTTTCATTTGTGTTGCATAAAAACTTATTTATGATATTCAGAGGATAAGAGTTTTCAAGGAGTATATTTCTGAGCCTATCTAAGCTTTCCTGTTTGTAGTCTTTATGTGAGAGCTTAATAGCTCTATTTTTTAGAGCAGTTATTAAATTTATTTTCATTTTGGTAGGGTGGTAAGAATGATAACTTATGAATCTGTCAGAGCACATCGGTTTGCGATACCATTTTGTTTTTAAAACATTGGTTTCGCTTCTGATTACCTTCATGTCAAGAAAGGGAATACTGTTGTCTGATTCATATTCCACCGTAAATTTCAGATGTTGGTTGTATGAATTGAACATTTCTAGTGCTATTTCTGCTCTATTTTTAGGGAGAGCCAAAATAAGATCGTCCACATACCTCTTGACAAAAGGGATATTAAAAGGTAGATTTTCTAAAGCATAGCTGACTAAGTCATCCAAAACAAAATTTACTAAAATAGGAGAGATTGTAGAGCCCATAGGTGTACCAAAAATTTGTTTATAAAAACTGTTGTTAAAATTAACATAGTTTGAATCAAAAATAAACTGCAACAATGCTTTAAAGGATTCAAATGATAATTTACAATGTTGGGAAATTGTGTCCCATTTTGCTGTTAAACATTCTTGTATGACTTCATATGGGAGATTCGTAAAAAGAGAGACAACATCGAAACTGACTACTTCGTAGTTATCGGGAAGTTGGTAGTCATTAATAAATGAACTAAAGATGAAAGAATCTCGCACATAAAATTCATTGTTAGTGTTGTACGCATCTGTCAAAATTTTAGTTAAGAAAGATGCGAGAGGGGCATTGGGTGCATCGATGGCAGAGGTGATAGGTCTCATGCTTAGGACTGGTTTATGAATTTTTGGTAATGTATAAAACCTCGGGGCTATTGAGTTATAAGTTGTTAAATTTTTAGCCTCCTTTTCATCTATACACCTTCGCTCCTTAATTGTTTAACTAGTTTTTTGGCTTTGAACTGTAACGTAGTTGTAGGATTGCTATTAAGTTTCTTGTAACTTTTTGAGTCATTAAGTAACTCTTGACTTTTTTCAAGATATTGATCTTTAAACCAGTTACATTGCCCTTATCACTACGCACAAAGTATACTTATTCAAAAATTTTTTTACATTGTTGAAAAAGTTGAGAAAAGTAAGATTCAATTCTATGATTTTTATGAATGAAATTTGTAATTATGTTTGTACATTGTGCACGATAAACGTCCTGATATTGTTCGTCGAATGTGGAAACGATCATTCCGAAACGATGTTCCTTCAAAAAATTTTTGAAGGAACATCCAGAAGTATTGAATCCTTTAAAGCATTGTTGCAGTTTATTTTTGATTCAAACTATGTTAATTTTAACAACAGTTTTTGTAAACAAATTTTTGGTACACCTATGGGCTCTACAATCTCTCCTATTTTAGTAAATTTTGTTTTGGATGACTTAAGCTATGCTTTAGAAAATCTACCTTTTAATATCCCTTTTGTCAAGAGGTATGTGGACGATCTTATTTTGGCTCTCCCTAAAAATAGAGCAGAAATAGCACTAGAAATGTTCAATTCATACAACCAACATCTGAAATTTACGGTGGAATATGAATCAGACAACAGTATTCCCTTTCTTGACATGAAGGTAATCAGAAGCGAAACCAATGTTTTAAAAACAAAATGGTATCGCAAACCGATGTGCTCTGACAGATTCATAAGTTATCATTCTTACCACCCTACCAAAATGAAAATAAATTTAATAACTGCTCTAAAAAATAGAGCTATTAAGCTCTCACATAAAGACTACAAACAGGAAAGCTTAGATAGGCTCAGAAATATACTCCTTGAAAACTCTTATCCTCTGAATATCATAAATAAGTTTTTATGCAACACAAATGAAAATCCAATACAACTAAATACAATCCATAATATAACGACAGAGGAAAACACCAGTCAGCCAACACAAACAATAAAATATTACCCACTTCCTTTTATTCAAAATTTAACTGATAAATTAATAGACGTTTTCAAAGATAGTCCAAACCTAAGGTTTGCCAAAAAACAAATAAAAACTGTCTCACAACTTTATGCAAAAACTAAGACTCCACTTTCCACGTTTGAAAATAATAACGTTGTATATGCCATAAATTGCAACAACTGTAATCAAATATATGTAGGTCAGACATCTAGAAATTTGTCAGGCAGAATTACTTCACATAAAAGCGACTGCCGCAGGTTTGTAAAATCTTGTGCATTATCAGAACACTTCATAGACACAGGACACAGCATTCGATTCACCGAGGCAAAAATTCTTGCTAAAGAAAAAAGATATTATAAAAGAAATTTCCTTGAAATGATACATATACACAACCAAGGGACAAACACAATGAATAAGAAAACTGATATCAATAATCTAAGCACAATATATTCATATCTGTTAAGAATTAGTGGGGACAATTTTGTTTCTATTAATGACTCTAATGCTGTCCAAATCTCTGAATAACTTAGTCCTAATATATTCATACTGTAGGGCACTGTGCATTGATTATTTGCATTTATATATGATTTTCCATTTTCCTTTTCATTTTTGTTTCAGGAAAAGTTCAATCATGGTGTTGTGTTGTTCACGTAATTTGTTTTTTCCCCCTTTTTTCTAATCATAGCAAATAAATATAAAAATTTTTCACAACACGATGGTGGAACATGTCCCTCTATCAGCTGCACAGTGTACTACAGAATATAAAATGTTTTCATCGTTTAACCAACAATTACAGAACTTGTAAGATTTGTGCTGATTGGGTTACCAGCTTTGCAGAGTACTGTTTACTAATGCGCCATCTACATTTTTCTTTTCCAACTATACATTTGGGAAACCGTCGTTACCGATTCGTGCTCAGTCGACAATTATTTGAAAAACAAAAAACGCGTAAACCAACTAGTGTGAAGTAAGGGAAGGAGAGCAAAAATAAAAAAAAAAAAAAAAACACGTTCTCCATTTTACAATAATAATTTGCCTTTAAAATACGTAAAATGGCCGACAGTGTCTGCACGTTGGAATAAACCAAATCTTTAAGAATTTTAAAATGTGTTAATATAACAACATCCAAGTCAAAACTAGTGATAAAAAGGTGTAAATAATATGTATATAGGTCTTTAGCAATGTTGAGAATTTTTCAGTGTTGTTTCTTCAAGAGTAAAACCAAGTAGTAAGTCCACAACAACTTTTTTTTTTTTTTAATAAATGTTAATACAAAATAATAACAATTTTTAGGCTGTCTTGAGGAAGGCAATAAACAGTTGCCGAAAGCTTGGCAAAGCAACAAAGTGTTTTAATCTAAGGTCCCCTCTCTTTGACTACAGCCCCACTAGATTTAGCACGTTTTGTTCTAACTAGTTAGTCACAACTACCCACCCTCTCGCTATTGCAGGAATGGGGTTTTACCGTCACATAAGCCATGAATTTGGACCTGCTACGGTAATTTTACTTAAAAAATGGACCAATCTTAACAACAAGAAAGCTTCACTGGAAAATCGAAAAATATTTTTAATTAAATGCAGAGAAATGGACATCAGACCAAACCACATTACCAATGGCTCTTCCAACATAACCAATCTTCTACACCATACTCAGGGAAACACAGGACACAAGATACAGCACTTTAATCACAGGTTAGGACAAAGCATTCTAAATTTAGAAATCAAAGTCACATTTGCATATATAAAAGGGGTTTCGAGGGATCTGGAATCGATCAAGACAAAATTAAGTCAAATTCTACCTTTTCACATAATAAATGAATATGATCGTAGACAAGAAACATCTTATAAAAAATTATTTAATAATATCAAGTATAGGCAAATTACTAAATTAAATTCATTAAAAGCACAACAATTACTAAATATTAAAACTCAAACCAAGTGGTTTAAAAATCTAACTAATATGAATATACCACAAGATGTCATAAAAATAATTTCTCTTGGACCTAAATTTGCTTTAAGACCCTCAGTAAAGAAAGATATTAATGTGCCGTCATTGTTGGCTGACATCGAAATGATCGTTTCCACATTCGACGAACAATATCAGGACGTTTATCGTGCACAATGTACAAACATAATTACAAATTTCATTCATAAAAATCATAAAATTGAATCTTACTTTTCTCAACTTTTTCAACAATGTAAAAAAAATTTTTGAAGGAACATCCAGAAGTATACTTTGTGCGTAGTGATAAGGGCAATGTAACTGTAGCAATGTTTAAAGATCAATATCTTGAAAAAAGTCAAGAGTTACTTAATGACTCAAAAAGTTACAAGAAACTTAATAGCAATCCTACAACTACGTTACAGTTCAAAGCCAATAAACTAGTTAAACAATTAAGGAGCGAAGGGTGTATAGATGAAAAGGAGGCTAAAAATTTAACAACTTATAACTCAATAGCCCCGAGGTTTTATACATTACCAAAAATTCATAAACCAGTCCTAAGCATGAGACCTATCACCTCTGCCATCGATGCACCCAATGCCCCTCTCGCATCTTTCTTAACTAAAATTTTGACAGATGCGTACAACACTAACAATGAATTTTATGTGCGAGATTCTTTCATCTTTAGTTCATTTATTAATGACTACCAACTTCCCGATAACTACGAAGTAGTCAGTTTCGATGTTGTCTCTCTTTTTACGAATCTCCCATATGAAGTCATACAAGAATGTTTAACAGCAAAATGGGACACAATTTCCCAACATTGTAAATTATCATTTGAATCCTTTAAAGCATTGTTGCAGTTTATTTTTGATTCAAACTATGTTAATTTTAACAACAGTTTTTGTAAACAAATTTTTGGTACACCTATGGGCTCTACAATCTCTCCTATTTTAGTAAATTTTGTATTGGATGACTTAGTCAGCTATGCTTTAGAAAATCTACCTTTAGGTATGTGGACGATCTTATTTTGGCTCTCCCTAAAAATAGAGCAGAAATAGCACTAGAAATGTTCAATTCATACAACCAACATCTGAAATTTACGGTGGAATATGAATCAGACAACAGTATTCCCTTTCTTGACATGAAGGTAATCAGAAGCGAAACCAATGTTTTAAAAACAAAATGGTATCGCAAACCGATGTGCTCTGACAGATTCATAAGTTATCATTCTTACCACCCTACCAAAATGAAAATAAATTTAATAACTGCTCTAAAAAATAGAGCTATTAAGCTCTCACATAAAGACTACAAACAGGAAAGCTTAGATAGGCTCAGAAATATACTCCTTGAAAACTCTTATCCTCTGAATATCATAAATAAGTTTTTATGCAACACAAATGAAAATCCAATACAACTAAATACAATCCATAATATAACGACAGAGGAAAACACCAGTCAGCCAACACAAACAATAAAATATTACCCACTTCCTTTTATTCAAAATTTAACTTATAAATTAATAGACGTTTTCAAAGATAGTCCAAACCTAAGGTTTGCCAAAAAACAAATAAAAACTGTCTCACAACTTTATGCAAAAACTAAGACTCCACTTTCCACGTTTGAAAATAATAACGTTGTATATGCCATAAATTGCAACAACTGTAATCAAATATATGTAGGTCAGACATCTAGAAATTTGCCAGGCAGAATTACTTCACATAAAAGCGACTGCCGCAGGTTTGTAAAATCTTGTGCATTATCAGAACATTTCATAGACACAGGACACAGCATTCGATTCACCGAGGCAAAAATTCTTGCTAAAGAAAAAAGATATTATAAAAGAAATTTCCTTGAAATGATACATATACACAACCAAGGGACAAACACAATGAATAAGAAAACTGATATCAATAATCTAAGCACAATATATTCATATCTGTTAAGAATTAGTGGGGACAATTTTGTTTCTATTAATGACTCTAATGCTGTCCAAATCTCTGAATAACTTAGTCCTAATATATTCATACTGTAGGGCACTGTGCATTGATTATTTGCATTTATATATGATTTTCCATTTTCCTTTTCATTTTTGTTTCAGGAAAAGTTCAATCATGGTGTTGTGTTGTTCACGTAATTTGTTTTTTCCCCCTTTTTTCTAATCATAGCAAATAAATATAAAAATTTTTCACAACACGATGGTGGAACATGTCCCTCTATCAGCTGCACAGTGTACTACAGAATATAAAATGTTTTCATCGTTTAACCAACAATTACAGAACTTGTAAGATTTGTGCTGATTGGGTTACCAGCTTTGCAGAGTACTGTTTACCAATGCGTCATCTACATTTTTCTTTTCCAACTATACATTTGGGAAACCGTCGTTACCGATTCGTGCTCAGTCGACAATTATTTGAAAAACAAAAAACGCGTAAACCAACTAGTGTGAAGTAAGGGAAGGAGAGCAAAAATTAAAAAAAAAAACACGTTCTCCATCTTACAATAATAATTTGCCTTTAAAATACGTAAAATGGCCGACAGTGCCTGCACGTTGGAATAAACCAAATCTTTAAGAATTTTAAAATGTGTTAATATAACAACATCCAAGTCAAAACTAGTGATAAAAAGGTGTAAATAATATGTATATAGGTCTTTAGCAATGTTGAGAATTTTTCAGTGTTGTTTCTTCAAGAGTAAAACCAAGTAGTAAGTCCACAACAACTTTTTTTTTTTTTAAATAAATGTTAATACAAAATAATAACAATTTTTAGGCTGTCTTGAGGAAGGCAATAAACAGTTGCCGAAAGCTTGGCAAAGCAACAAAGTGTTTTAATCTAAGGTCCCCTCTCTTTGACTACAGCCCCACTAGATTTAGCACGTTTATATATATATATATATATATATATATATATATATGTATATATATATATATATATATATATATATATATATATATATATATATATATATATATATATATATATATATATATATATATATATATATATATATATATATATATATATATATATATATATATCAGAAGATATTAGGTACTCTTTATATGAATATGTCAAAACCTACTGATAGAAATAGAAAATAATGTTTTAAAGCAATTTACAAACATCCGACTTTAAACTGTTACATTTATCTAAAACTTTACAATTTTATAACTAGTGCTAAATTCGCAATATTACAACCTCTCCAGAGTTGTATCTAAGCTTGCCAGATTAAGGCTTATCATTTCCGGGACACGATTCTGGGGTGGGGGGGAGGTTTTGTAAAATACCAACTATTTTTCAAACATTTTTTTTACTAAGAAGTTTCACATATACGAATTCTTTTGCAAAAAAAGTAAACAAATAAACTAAACCGCTCTTTGTGTTTGCAAACTCAAAATAAAAAAACCTAATCTTTCTTTGGTATAAAATTAAAATCAACATAAACTAAATATTTCACAAATTAAAAACCACCGCTCTTTGACTTATCTTTCTTTGGACAAAAATTAAAACATAAAGTAAACTTTTCGTAAAACAAAAACAAATAAATAATTCTTAGACCTAGAATATCCCAGTTCCCAGCCTTTGGCTTTGCAAATCCAAAATAAATGAATCCTAATCTCTCATTGGCCAAAATTATAATATACCAATAACTAATAGACTAAACCTTTCCCAAAACAAAAACAAAACACATAAACTAAACCTAGCACACAAATTTTACAGCTGCCTTTGGCTTTGAACAATAATTAAAGTAAATTCTAACCTTTCGAAAAAAAAAAGCGCAAACTAAACCTTAAATTTAAAAATCCTCCTTTGGCTTTGTAATAACAAAATAAAACTCCTTTTTAAATACTTGTCGCCAGATTTTGCCATCTTTATAAGTTTGAAGTTCAGACTTGATTAATTCCACGGACATTCGGTTTCGCTCTTTTGTCCATAAACTATTTAATAGGCTAAAAATCCTTTCACAAAAGGCGTTACTTGTGGGAATAGACAACACAAAACTAACTATTAAATAAATTCAATTATTATTTATGTGGGCAATGAAACTTCGAAATCAAAAGTGATCATCGTCCTTTACTTGGCCTACTAGTAAAACCTCTAGATGAAATGTCGCCACGCGCGCATTCAGAGACTAGCAATCAGACTTCTTAAATATCAATTTACACTTGTGTTTATTCCAGGGAAAAATTTACAAATTCCTGACACTCTTAGTGAGCTAACCAAAGATACGATCGACACTGATTATTTAGACTCCAACGAATTTTCTCGGTAAACGCTGTAAAGGCCCGAAAATGAAAATAGAATTAAAAGTGCCATTGCATCTGACTCAACCCTGAATGAAATTAAAACTTTTGTAATGTATGGATGGCTTAATCATAAAAATAGTGCCCCAGAAGATGTTAAATTTATAAAATCATTGGAAGTGTTTGTTCTGAAAAAATTGGCCCAGATCTTATCATTTGGTAAGTCGGTTGGAAGGAGATCAAAAATAGTTTTTAGACATGCAAACTCGGCATAAAATAAATCAAAATTAACCGCATCTTCAATTTTCAATATCGTAATCGAAATAATTAGTTTTTTTAAAAATGGGAATAGGGTCCTAAAACATTGCGTGTGATTGTGAGTCCATATGTCATTTTTGCAGCTATTTGACTGTCTGGAATAATCTTGTGAATATTTTTTGCCAAGCAATATAACCTGTTGTAACTCAATCCATGTTTAACGATATGATAATTTAATCCTACTTCAGCACTAACGATCAAAGATTCTTCCTTTGTTTCATTTTTCAGGAAAATGTCATCCATGCATCGTAAAATTTTCTTGGCTGACACCATCTTTTTATGTTTAGTACTATTGACATGAATCTGCAGTACTATTGACATAAATCAATATCTGAGTTACATACTTTACAAACTGCAGTAAATTCATTTGTCTTCCCTATCCATTCTTTAAAATCACTATCATCTTTCCATTAGTCATTAAAACCAGTGAATCTCTTTTTGCTCGTTGATGGTTCCATACCGATGAATAATCTTATAGCGACACACGTTTACTCTGGCAAATCAAAATACAAATGAAGTAAGACGAGAAGATGAGACGAGGACGCTAGTTTACTACGCTACTGAACTGAGCCCGGCAGACGGGCACGCGCTGCGTGATCGGAAATATTCGTATAAACCAACTCTGATTGAATCTCAGGTCGTAACCTGACTCATTCTATGGTTTTTTCTCTGTAATCTCTGGTCCACTATGAAGGTACCCGAGGAACGACACTGAAAAATATCTATTTTCTGAACGTTTCGGGGGAAACTTTACCCCCGTCTTCAGCGAAACTAAAAGCAGAATATTACTTATGTTTTGTATCAGAAATATAACCAGAATGGCTAATCTCTTATAGAATGTCGACGAATGTCAATTTAAAGTTGTTATTTTTAATGTTAAAATGAGGAGAAAAAAATATGTGTACCTAAAGTAAGTTCATTTTAATTTACTGTATTTTTTTATGTCCTTTTTTTACTTCAGTATTTAGAAAATTTAACCATGTGTTATTAAAATTAACGAAACAAAATGCTACACAATTATCTTTATTTAACAAAACTAAGGCACTTTCTTTTTTTTTACGTTTTTTGGAACATGGTTCTTTTTCCAAAATACTAAAAGCATTCCAATTAATTGTTATTTAGTGCCTGTTGGCAAATGTTTGATTCCCTATTGTTTATGTATGTTTGGCGTTCTTTGATTCTTTTGGATAATAGCCTATCGGTGGCTCTTTATCGTTCTCTTTTTGTGGAGTCGGATTACTATATCTTTTAACTGAACGCGTAATATATCCAATCCAATACCTATTCCCTCACGGAGCTTCGGTTAGTTTCAATGTTTCCGATGTTAGAGAATCTTGAGCAGAAATCGAAATAGCTCTTAATGGTAATGAGTTAATAACCAATTTCATTTCTGCTGGATAGTGGTGGAAATTTGAATTTAAATATCGATTTATATGTGTCGGTTTTCTGTACACAGAATGTCCTAATGTACTATTTTTCTTCCTTCGCACAAATACAATATCTTCAAGGGCCTCCATAAAGACATTTGCTACCACAGGTGATATAGGAGATCCCATAGCTGCCCCTAAAGTTTGTTCATAAAAAGTTCCTTGAAAAATGAAATAAGCTGATGTAAGACAAGCTTCCACTAGGTCTATTAAGTTATTATCAAAATTATTATTTTCCCATATATCTGATATAATTGAAATTGAGCCGTTAACAGGAAAATTTGTCTATAGTGATTCTACATCGAAGCTGACGAAAATATCCAGGGATCCAACTAGATTGGCTTAAGTTTTCTTACAAAATATACAGATTTTTTTATAAGAATCTGATTTTTCAGTAAATGGATTAACAAAATTTGAAAGATATTTACCTAGTTTGTCGAGTTTATTATACCGACGTTCGGTCGAACATCACGTGTATGTCCAGCTTTAGTGTGTTGACGTCTGATCGTATTGTCTTCAGAAAATGTGTAGTTTGTGAATAAAATCGTGATAATTAATTGGTATTGAATATGTTACGTGGTGGTGTCACTGAATATACAGGTACTGCCCAAATAGCTATGAATAAGATTACTGTTTATTGATTTTATGAACGATTTTCAATACATAAACAATGCTTATCTGTACTGTCGTTCTGCTGTTATCAGTGGCGCGAAGCGATTTTGTTTAAAGGAGATCATACACCTACATATATTACTTTTGGTTCCGGTGTATATTTAGCGATTAATAGCAGGCAACTATACAATTGATACGTGTTGCCATTATTGAAATTGTTAATTGAAAAGTGGAGACTTTACACTTGTTAGTGCTTAAGTAGTTTACATGATAATTAAAAAGTCAATAAAATAAGAAATGCCGGCTTTCTTTAAATGTTGCAAAAGCAAAACCAATAATAACTGGGTTTGTGTCGTTTGCCATAATGTTTTTCATCCCGGATGCTGGGTAAAACTCAAAAACTACACTATTATCGATCAAAATTTAATTTGGTGCTCAAAACAGTGTGCCTCATTGGCTGAAAATGACGATCAAGACACCACGGATGGTCTTAAAGGCATAATTGCAGACCTAAGAAAAGAATTGGACCTTAAAAATGTCCATATAGATAGACTCAAACGAAGTTCATGTGCATTTGAAGAAGAGGCTTCCGAGTCTGAAGCGAATCTATTGAAAGAAATTGAAATGCAAAAATTAAAGATTATCCAACTCAAAGAAAAACTAGACCAACAAAACAAAATTATTGATGACTGGGGAAGCTTAAAGGTAGTCAACGCCGAAACGCAGACCTATTCTTTTCAGAGAAGTTCATGTACACAAACTTCGTTTCAGACCAAAATCCAAGTTACTTAAACAGATGATAATATTTTGAATAGTGTGTCAAAAAGTACCCCAACAACAGTTTCAACTCATGAGGCACAAACTCAGACTGACATAGCGTTAGCTAACACTACCGTCTTGGAAACTGCCCACAATTCCCGATCACTTGCAGATGAGATAAATCAGTTGAGAAATGAAACAAATCAGTCCAACGCAGAGAATGGGAGTTCCAATAGAAATAGAGAAGATGTCACTATGTCCAGAGAAGTTGGGAAACAGAACAACATTTACGAAAACAAGAAAAAAATACTGTTTCTTGGTGATGAGACGGCTTCCGGATTTTCTTTTCGCTTGGGATGTTTATTGGATAGTAATACGTATACCGTGCAAGGTATTGTAAAGTCCGGTGCGCGTTTGAGGGAGGCTCGAAGAACATTTTTGAAAAGACGCAATATTATGGTATCAGCGATGCTATTGTGTTCATGATTGACATTAATAAACTTATTTCTTTTAGTTATAAAGATATATATAATATTCTAGGTGTAGGAAAATATACGAACTTAATATTGTGTTGTAAGTATGACCCAAATGATGAAACTGAACTGAAATTTGTGAAATGTTTATCTGATACTGCGGAAAAAATACGTAATATTTCTGTCAAAATAATCTGGAATTGTAGCATGTCTGGTAGATATAAGTATAGCAATAAGTCTCTTACAAAAATAATATGTAACTACGTTCATAATTATTCATTTAATTTAAGCTTGACTCTTAAAGCAGTAAAACTTGTTGAAGATAGACAAGAGGCGGGTTCAAACATTGAATTTATAGATTTGACTGAGGATTTGGATAGTCAGGGCGGTTTTTTAGAAGGGAGTCGGACTACCGGAAGCCACCCCTGATGAATGAGGGATCACTAGTTCAGTCTTTAAAGATTAGGGTTGCGGTTTTAAATATTCAGTCTATTAGGAATAAAATCGATGAGTTACTTCTATTTTTAGAAAGTGTACAATACCCTGATGTTCTACTTTTAACAGAGCATTGGTTGAATGAGGATGAACCGCTTTACATATCTAACTACATTATTGTATCAAAGTACTCTAGGACTAGTTCAGTGCATGGGGGTACAATTGTATTGATTAGGGATACGTTTTTGGATCAATACCCTTGTACAAGTGTTGATGCTCATAATGCTCTAAGGGCAGATAAAGAATTTGAATTTTCAGTTGTACACTGCGCTAAATTTAATATTTTCTTTATTTGTATTTACAGGTCACCAAATACTGGTGTGGACACATTTCTTTGTAAACTCGATAAGCTGCTTTCTGAATTTTCTTTGAATTCTGTCATTATATTGGCGGGTGACCTTAACATTGATTTTTTAGATAAGTTAAATACAAAAGTTCAAACGCTGGATAACTTATTAGGAACTTATAATTTAAATACGCATGTGAGGGAACCCACAAGAATTACAGGTAACTCTGCAACAATGATTGATTACTTGTGTTCTAATATTGACTGTCAGGATGTTGAATGTATAGTTGTAAATCCTGGACTCTCTGACCATGAGGCTGTTCTTGGAAATATTTTTGTACGAAACCATAAGACTAAGGCCCCGAGGCGTCGGGGAAGACTATATACTAGAGCAAACTATGATAGGTTTTCGCAATTGTGCGCTCAGGTAGAATGGAATGGTATCTTTGGTTTCTCGGACCCCTTAAATCAGTTTCATCGTGTTTTGTTGGACACGTTTAATAAAGCCTTTCCTATTAGAAATATTAAAAAAAAGCAGGGTAAACCATGGTTTACAAAGGGACTCAAGATATCAGCAAAAAATATGCGCTCCTTACATACCATTAGAAAGTACGCCATAGATAATATACAGTTCATTACTTATTATAATAGTTATCGTAGTATTTATAGACAAACAATTAGGACTGCTAAAAGAACTTACTATTCAAAAAGAATTTTAGATACTAATAATAAACTAAAAGAATCATGGGACATAGTAAATGAATTAAGAGGTAAACATGGTATCCCAAAACATTGTAACTCTTCTCTTAACTCTACGCAAATTAACTATTTTTACTGTTCAATAGCTTCCAAGCTATCCAATAATTTACCGACCAATAATGATCCTTTAAATTACTTGAGCGATATTAATGTTAATGAAACTTTCTTTTTTCTTCCTACTGATGTTTTTGAATTAAAAAAAGTATTTACAGATATCAGGAACAAGAAGTCTTCAGGATGGGATAACATTTCCTTGAAAATATTCTTGAGGCTACCTGAAAATTGTTTACAGGCATTATGTGAGGCTATTAACCACTCCTTCTTGGTGGGATCTTTTCCTGATTGTTTGAAGGGGGCTACAGTGATCCCTCTCTTCAAGGGTGGAGACGTTGAGGAGCCCTCGAACTTTAGGCCTATATCTCTTCTGCCGACATTATCAAAAATAGTGGAAAGACTGGTCAAGCAGCGAGTCTTGTCATTTTTGAATGGGCATAGACTTCTCAGTGATGTGCAGTTTGGATTCCAGAGTGGTAGTAGCACAAACGATGCAGTGTTCTCATTGCTTGATATGGTCTATCTAAGGCTTAACGAAGGTGATGGGGCGGCCGCGGTGTTCTGTGATCTATCCAAGGCATTTGACTGTGTAGATCACAGAACACTGCTTCGCAAACTTGAGATCTACGGCTTTAGGGGCACAGCGTTGCTTTGGTTTGAGTCATATTTGTCCAATCGTCATCAGAAGGTGATGTTTAATGGAGAACAGTCAGACAGTAGAGAGATCACATCGGGAGTACCGCAGGGTTCTGTTTTGGGTCCTTTATTGTTCTTGATTTATGTGAACGATTTACCAAAATTAAATATATCTGGCTCTTTTACTATTTTTGCAGACGACACAACAATTTTTTGGCATGGTAGTGACCCCTCTATTTTAAAAAATACTATCAATGGTGACCTAAGTAAAATAAAAGATTGGTGCGATGCAAATCATTTGTCCTTCAATGCCTCTAAGACAAATTTAATTACTTTCAAATGTAGACTTGAAGGAGTGGCACTAAACGATGTGATTATCAGCAACCCCACGGTGAGCAGGTTTTTGGGGCTTCAAATAGACGGAAGGTTAAAGTTTGAACAGCACATTTTAGCATTGAATAAAAAATTATCTGCCAGTTGCTATGCATTGAGAGTGATTGCTGGGGAGCTGGATGAAACAATGACCAGGACTTCATATTTTGCTCTCATAGAGTCGCATTTGCGGTATGGGATATCTTTTTGGGGATCATGTAGTGACACTTTATTTCAGTCAGTGTTTGTAATGCAAAAAAGAGCTCTTAGAATAGTTTGCAAATTTGGCCGTAGAAACTCTTGCCGGCCCGGTTTCGTAAATAAAAAAATACTAACTCTTCCTAGCTTATTTATTCTCGAGTCTGTGTGTCTAATGCACAGGAAGCGAAAGAGTGATATCTTGTCTGCAAGACCGGGGGGATACTCCTCTCGCCGCACCCATACTATTACACTCCCAATTCCCACATCAGGTCTTACGAAAAACTCTTTAGTATATAACAGCAAAAAGCTCTTTAACCATCTGCCCAATTCCATAAGGCGGATTGAAGAGGAAAAAAAGTTTAAATACGAAGTGAAGAGTATTCTAGTTGCGAAGGCCTATTATGGTGTGCAAGAATTTTTTGACGATACACTCTAAAATTTTAGCAAATTTTTATGTTTTGTTTTTGTCTTTGTATCTTTAACCGGGGTTAATTCGGCATTACTATTTTATCCCTTTTATTTTATTTATATTTTTATTTATGTTTTTATTGTACTGCCGGTTGTATAATTTTAGTAACTAGGTGTAGCTCTTAATTTTAATATTGACACTGTTATTTTTTCTGTTTGATTGTTTTTTTAGTACCTTTATGCATATTATTGATTTGTCATTAAAAAATTAATAATATACATTTTTTATATTGAATTTCATGGTGATAATTTTATATTGACTAGTTCTTAATTTTAATATTGACGTGGTTTTGTTTTATTTTTTAGTACCTGTATTTATTGACGGTTTTTAAATTCAATTATTTAAACTATCTTGTTTTTAATTGTAATTATTGTTTGCTATTATATTTTGTACTATAGAATTTTTCCCCTAGCTTTGTAAATGAGAACACTGTTCTTTGTACAATAAAGCATATTTGAAATTGAAATTGAAATTGAAGTGGTACGTTGTTCTTGTGTATATTGGGAAGACCGTAGAATCTGGAGATCTTGGAGCTGCTTGGCCTTAATGATTTCTTCTCCGCTAGTGATAGACTGGATGCGTCAATCAGACAGCGCAGTGCAGACAGAAGAGGGTCTGTCTGCACAACCTTATAGGTGTTGTTGTCCGACCAAAGTTGAGTTACCTTTTCCACGTATTCGGTTCTGTCCATTGTACATGACAACTCTGACGTTGCCTGTATCTGCTGGAAGGATCAGAATGTCTGCGTTTTCGTTTAAGGTCCTCATCTTGTTTTTTTGGTTGCGGAGAGATTAGGCTTCGGTGGTTTTGAACTCTTAATGATCCTGGCTGTCTTATATCTGACTTCATCGACTCGCTGCACTGGCAATCTTCTGATTGCAACTTCAATGAGGATAGTATGTCTTCTACCGAAATGCTATTCGGTGCTATTGCATATTTTTGGCAGCTTCGGTTAACAGCTTCGACGACACGTTGATAACTGTATTCTGGGGAGGTTTCAATGGATTTTTCCGTTCAGATGTGCTTCAAACTTCTTTTGTTGCTTAAGTGTAACTTCTTGATTGATTTTTTCTGCCCATATATTGGCGATGTTGTCTAAAATTGCAAAAATGGTCCTTCAAGTCTAAAAGCTAATTTCAAGTGAATTTCTGGTAGTTTACGCGCAATTGTGTCTAAATCACGACGTTTTACGTTAATTATTTTTCCAACTTTATGTATAAATATTTTTAGCGGTTCTGGAAGTATCGTGATGTCTCACCTGTAGTGATTTCGGTACGACATCCTCATCTCGACATGTAAGGACAAAAGCCAACTAGCAGAGTAACTGGTAGTGGACTACTGGTAGGTGGATGATACTTTTGTTGTTGGCATATGGCAACACGGTAATGCGGAACTTGACATCTTTTTAACTCATGTAAATTCAATACATCCTAAAATACAATTTACGCTAGAGTTAGAGAAAAACAACAAACTTCTATTTTTAGACGTTCTGCTTATAAAACGGACAATGGACACATTGAGTACACAGTTTATATAAAACCAACACATACTGACAGATATTTGAATGCTGGATCACACCACCACCCAGCACAAATTCAAGCCATGGCCAATACCCTCCTATCTAGATCCGGGCGATTAACTAATACACAAACGAGACATGATGAACTTAATATAATATCTAGTGCTTTAAAGAAAAACGGTTACAGAAAGCATGCCATAGATAAAGCCATTAATAAACAGGGTTCCCGAACAAACAGCAAAGATTATGAACCCGGAAGGCACCAAGTAGTCCAAGTAACTACTTGGAAATCCAAAGATAAAATAAAATTAGTAAACCACGAAGTGTATAGCATCCCGTGCCAAGATTGTGAAAAGTTGTATGTTGGGCAAACAAACAGACGAATATCAGCAAGAGTAGAAGAACATAAACTCAGCATCAGAAATAAACAAACAACCTCTGCCTTATTTTTACATCATCAGGAAACAGGCCACAAAAAAAACTTCGAAGGGTATAAAGAGATTGCCAAGATAGAGCCCTATAGGACCAGAATAATCCGAGAAGCAAGACAAATAGAAAAACAAGGTGATTTAAATAGAAGGGACGAATCATTAAAGTTACCAGCAGTATGGAAATCAATCATATATAAAAAAAATCACAGAAAATCAAGCGGCATTAGTCCAACAACAACGTCCTGAAAATATAAACAATGACGCATGACTATTTAGATATAACCTTCGGCGGAGGGTGGAGGTATCAAAAGAAGCTCCGCTGTCACTTACACTTTCAGTCTTCAATAGAACGCGAAACAGAAAGCTTCGAAAATGCCAAATGCTATTTTGATCAAACGAGAGTGATAAACGGATGTAAAATACACTCAGAATGAAAACACAACATATTTTTTCATCCCTGCAGGAGTAGGAATCAACATATATATTTATATATATATATATATATATATATATATATATATATATATTTTGTGTTTTTTTTCTTTAACCATATATAAATATTTTGTTAATTATTTTCAAGGGCATAGGTTAACTCATTGAAAAGTAAAACTATAATTCATATCAACGTTTCGCTCATTATATTGAGATTTCTCAAGATATTTATTTCGACATGGTTCCAAGAAAAAAATTGAGAAAGCTCACTATAATGAGCGAAACGTCGATATGAAGTATAATTTTACTTTTCAATGAGCTAACCTATGCCCAAGAAAATAATTAATAAAATGTTTATTTATATATATATATATATATATATATATATATATATATATATATATAAATATAAATATAAATATTAACTATTAACTGGGTCTTTCTAAGACTTTGGCTGTTTTTGTGTTCGAGTATGGAGGTTTTAACCTAAATCCATTCAGAATAGGCTGAATGTTACCTGTACACTACACTACACCCAAGAAAGTCAAACTATTCTCAGAATTTTATAATTTAATATACCTACTATACATTTGTAGTGTATAAGTTCCACAGTTTGATAGCATACTCAAGAATACCCAGCCAAACTACCAAAAATCTTTCAATTGCTACTAAAATGTTATCTTACATATTATTTATTTAAATGCTATAAGCAAAAAAAAACATAATTACTGATTTGTAAGTTAGGAATATTTAGTTTAGTAATTTTAGGATACCAATAAAAAATATGTTCATTTCTACATTTGGTTATATATGTAGTTCAAAAATAAAAACATAATTATTTTATATTTTAAACACTCGAGCACATAATTTGAATTATTGTTTTTTTTTTAATCTAATCAATGCTTAAATATATTAATTAGACTACAAACATAGTTAGTTCGTTCTGTTAGCAACTAAGCAACTACATTTTATATAAAATAAAATATCTATTGGTTTCTTCAATAAATCATTATTACTGTAGATAGATACTATTTTCCTATTCTTAAAAATGTATATACTGATATTGTAATATATAAATACCATTTATGTAAATGCTATTATTTCCTAATAAATGACTAACCAGCAAACAGAGTTTTTTATATTTTCTCATCCATCTTCAATATTTATAAAAGAAAAAACTTTATATTCAAACTTTTTCTCTTTCTATCTTTTAAACCTATCAGAAGATAGAAAAATCCCATCAGAAACTAGCAAACAATTTTTTATTTTTGTAAAAGCAGAACAATTTTTTTATCTGCTTAGACTAGAAGTTAAACCATTAGTAGAACAATTTTCATTTTACTGACATTGCAATTCTAAGATTTCAAACGAACAACGAAACTAAATATGTTTAGAATCTTGGGGATATTTTTTAAAATTTTGTTTTTGAAATTTATTTTTTTCTGACCTTTATAACAAATTGTAGAAGTTGGAATCAAAATAAAGAAAAAAACACTCTCTACCCAGATATATCTGAAAACATTTCATGATTAATAAATTTCAGTGCTTAATTTATGCTAAAATAATTTGTCATGGTTCATAAAAAGCTGTTCGTAATTTTGCAAAAAAAGGGTAGAAACAACATGCTTATTCATGTTTTGTGCTATGGCAGAATTATAGTACATTTAGGTACTTATTTTACTTTTAAATTCTATACAACTGTTCCTATTTTCTTAACAGTTTGAGGGAGAAGGTTTTCACCTGCTCAAGGCGTATTTTGTTTTTTATACAATGGACTATTTTGCATACCCGATATAAAAATGATAAACTACATTTGAGGACGTTTAAAAGCATGCAGGAAATTTTATAAACTTGTTTATTTTGAAATTAAATGTCCAGTTAGGTATACTTTACTAAATACCTATATGAAACATCAATTCGTTTTCTTTGCGTAGGGTCAAATAAATCTATATATTTCTATTTTTTAGAATAGAGCAATTTTGAGTTAAGAAATCCTTTCCAAAATTTAGTGTTTGGCATAATTTTTTGCCACTAAGAATAGTTTGATTGATTTTTTTTTATGTTACATGACGAAAAACAACCAATAACGATATGAATTCTTATTAACTAAAAAAAAAAATAAAACTATAATTTGTTACACGAACCCACCGTAACAAACTAAGATATGACCTAAATATACATTCCTCTTCCTTAATATCCCACATAGTTCAAGGAAAGATCGATTTTCTCCCTTAAAATACAAATATTGTTTAAAAAATTATCTATTTCCATTTGCCCAAATCTACTGATTACTTAGTTTTTCCAACATGATATGTATTAAAATATTCTAAACGTTATTTAAAAGAAAAACCATAGAATCTCATAAAAAATAAACGAAAGACCATGCGAGAAAATGTTTATTTATCTGATGTCATTGACAACACGCGATCGGAATTTCATTTTCTTTGATGTCATTGCGCTCTCCCTTCCATTAGAAAATATTGAAAAATTTGGACCGACCTCTTGCGGTAGGGGTTCAAACTTTACCTGTTACCAACTGCAATTGCCAACCTAACGTATTCTCCGCAAAACATTCCAAGATTTTAGTAATTATCTTTGGTGATAGTTTGGAAAAAAACTACTATGTTTTTCGAATCAATTTTTTTTCAGAAATGTACCTATATGTATGCTCTCCAATTTGAGTATTTTGGAATTTGACGAAATTACTTCTGAGCATAGAAAAGCTCAAGGTTAGTACCACTATTGTTTTCGAAAAATTACTAGACATATAAACAGATTTTTTTTTTACTTTTAAAGGCTAAAATGAAAAATTCAACATACTCAATTTAATTTAGAAGTGTTTTAGAAGATATGTGTTAAACTCTCATCCTCAAATTCCTTTTTATAACTTCGCAGACTATCACAGAAAACAACCTATTTTTGGTCATTTTACGCGATATTTTCTCAATGCTAATTGACTGCAACTGCCCCCTTAAGGACACCTTCACATAAATAAAATGCTGTCAGTGGTTTTCAGCTACCACAAAACTATGTTTTAATCTCGTTGGACGTGGTATCTTTATTTACTAACATCCCACTAAATTTGGTAATTAATATTTTAGAGCAGAAATGGCCCCAAATTGAAAAATTTACCACCTTATCAAAAACTGCCTTCTTAGAGCTCATTAATTTTGTTTTCAATAACTTATTTTGGTTTTAACGGCCAATTTTACAAACAAATATTTGGAACTCCTATGGGTTCTCCTATTAATCCGATTTTCGCAACTATTGTTTTAGATCACTTATTAGACAATGTAATACCAAAGTTGCCTTTTCACTTGCCTTTTATTTACAAATACGTAGATGATCTGATTTGTTCTGTTCCAGCTGATCAAATTCAAGATATGTTGAATACTTTTAACTCGTTTAACAGCCATTTGCAATTTACAATTGAGTATGAAAAACATAAAAGCGTCCCCTTTTTAGATACGAAAGTCATAAGAACAGACGAAAACAAAATTATTTTAGATTGGTACCAAAAACATACATCATCAGGTAGATACCTTAATTATTTTTCAAATCACCCAACCAATCAAAAATATAATACTGTCATTGCAATGAAAAACAGGGTAAGCCACATTAGTGATGACATTTATATACAATCAAATCTAAACAAACTTTTTAACATATTTGTAAACAATGGTTACCCTAAACACATTCTAAAAAAGCTCATTTACAACACAAACTTTTATGATGGTTCCACAGAAGATAGAAAACTACAAATAAAATATATCAGAATTCCATATATAAATAATTTCGCTAATTCAATTATTTCACTTTTTAAACCTTTTTCTAGTATAAAAATAGCCAAATATAATCTAATACAAAATTACTCGTTATTTTCAAAGGTCAAAGAAAAAACTCCATCTGTATATAAAACCAATTGTGTTTATCAAATGTCTTGCTTGAGGTGTGACGGTTGTTATATTGCCCAAACGTCACAATGGTTGAAGCAACGAGTAACTCAACATAAAAGTGATTGCCATATTGGCAAAAATTCTTGCGCATTGGTAGAGCATCTTAAAAATGGGGTATAAATTTGAATATAATAATGTCAAGACACTAGAACAGCATAATAATTATAAAAATAGATTGTTTCTTCAAATGTGCCATATCAATAAAAATAAAAATGTAATTAATTCAAAATTAGACACAAATAAACTAAGCAATATTTACTGTAATATTTTAAACCAAATGTGACACTTAAGAATTAACATCCTATATATATATATATATATATATATATATATATATATATATATATATATATATATATATATATTTATATATATATATATATATATATATATATATATCTTAGGTTTAGAATTCACTGTTTTATGTTCTAGGAATGTATAAGAACCACATGCTATAAATTTATCTTTTTTTTTTCTTGTTTATGTAAACGCACATTATCGTTTTGTATTTGTATTGAATACTTGTTAATTGGTTTTGTCCTGAATATACATAATGTTGCTTTTATTGTCCTTGTTTTGTATGTTCGACTAACTCTAACATTGTAAGTATATATTTTAATGTTCAATGTAACTGTATATTTTCTGAGGTATGTTAATTAAGACAAATTTATTGTTTCTAGTTGTCTCCTGATGAAGTCAATAAAAAGTTGACGAAATATCGAGATCTAAAATAAATAGAGTTTGAATAGTCGCAAACCGCTTACCTGAAACTACTGACGTAATTTATATATATATATATATATATATATATATATATATATATATATATATATATATATATATATATATATATATATATATATATATATATATATATATATATATATATATATATATATATATATATATATATATATATATATATATATATATATATATATATATATATATATATATATATTATATATATATCCAGAAAAAACTACGTTATAATCAATGAATAATTTAATGTCAATGTCAGTGTCACTACGCTAAATTCAACAAAATTAAAAAGAAAATCAACAGATGAAAAAACTGATATTAGGTACATGATTTTCTTTTTAATTTTATTGAATTTAGCGTAGTGACATTGACATTAAATTATTGATTAATTATAATGTAGTTTTTTTCTGGAGATTACGGATATGGAATAAAAACTGCACCTTTCTATTTAACATTTGAAAGTTACCCCCCACCCCTAAACAGTGGAAAGGGTTAAAACATTACTTACTCCGTCAAAAAATGTCCCCCAACGACCCATTGCATCCCTAGAAATTTCATTTATTTTCAATCAGCCGTTTTTTCAATATCGCTTTGTAACACTTTAAAAGAACCACCCTGTATATATATATATATATATATATATATATATATATATATATATATATATATATATATATACACAGGGGCTTTCTGAAAAATTTCAATCTATTTTCAAAAAACAAGACTTAAGTGTTTGTCATACGGGTTACAATCTTTTGAAAAAAAAAATTTGGTTCATTAAAAAGTAAAACAAATAAAAACAAATACACGTTAGATACCAAATACCATTTACCGATTTGTCCAAGTGTCTACATATATACATCACAATATCTGCAAAACCGATTAAATGGGCGCAAATTTGACAAAAAAAAACACAACAGCCTTAAGTAAACATGAAAATCAAACTAATCATAAATTTAACTTTTCGGAAACCAAAATATTGCAAACAGAACATAATCAAAGAAAACAAGAATTCCTGGAGATGATCTATATTACAAAATCCGCAAACTCTATTAACGATAGGTTATATAGAATATATATATATATAATACCAATAATAGTTTTCGCAATCAATCTTTTGTTTACCACAAAAAGAAAGTATATATTAAAAACACAACGTAAATAACTCTATATGCATGCATTTTTGATAAATAAATATATAGTATCGTTTTAACTATGTACTAGTATGTGTAACTTGTTTTTTAAGAATTTTTAAACATATATGTTACAGTGTTTGTGATTTGTCTTAAATAGATTAAGGTAAGCCAAAAAATATCACTTTTTCGAACTGTTAAAGTTTGTATATATGCATCCTCACAGAATTTTAGAATTAAAAATTAACACTAAACTCCTAAGACAGTGACTTTATCTCGTTTTATATAACTGATGAAAGCCATAAAATGGCCGAAACGTTTTTAAAAAATAAAATCATTCAACATCAATAATATGTTAATATGTTGTGAACACTATTCCCAAGAAAGGTTTTTTATAACAATATAGTTTACGTATTCAAGAAACCTCCCTTTTACTATCTATATATATATATATATAAAGTAGGTATTATCGACCGTATATAAAATTATAAAAAGGTTTTGGTTTCGGGTCTAGCGGTCAGTGGGTAAGAAAAAAAAAAAAAAAAACTCTTTTTTCCTTAAGTGCTCAATATTTCGCCAATGTTTATTAGCTTCATCAGGAGCAGCTACAAGATTAACAGAAAACAAAATTAAAATATTACACTAGCGTTAAAATTTATATAAAACAAAAAAAAAACAAGAAACATTAGGTACTTTTTAAAATTACTTACAAGAAAGTAGAGTCAAACTCTGTAAAATTTGAACATTGTCACGTTCGCAACAGCACAAACAATGTAGCGTTATCAACAAATAACCATAGCTCGATCAATCGGAATGCAAGAAAAAATGCACAATAAATCCTTATCAGTGTAAACTATCTTAGGTGCTAATAATTATTTCTACGAGGAGTATGTACAGTATGGAATTAAAAAGGATCACATTAAATTTAACAGATTACAATAAATATTACTTAACTGATTTGTGTCTGAGTTATAATTTCTACATCTATTATTCCTATTAATATGAAACATTTCCAGAAACAATCTTTTTTTATAGTTGGATGCAATTTCCAAAATTTTTACATTTGCAAAATCAAAATTATGGCCAGTTTTTTTATTATGTTCAGCTAACGCACAGGAGTTTTTTCCTAAACGGCAATCGCTCTTGTGGCCAGTGATTCTTTGTCGAAGCCATTGTGAAGTTTGGCCAATATACTGTCCATCACATTCCAAACACGATAACTCGTACACTACATTACTATTAAAAAACAAAGGTGTTTTATCTTTGACTCTAGAAAACAGATTAAAATTTTTTTATTGTGTTGTATTTCACTACCTTAATCTCTGGAAAGGATTTAAATAATTTTGAAATGTTGTTAGTAAGGCCAGTAATAAAGGGCAGTTTTCTATATTTAAGGGTAATGGGTTGATTTTCTTCCGTGGGACCATCGAATGAATTTGAGTTGTAAATTAATTTTCTTAAAATGTGTGCAGGATAACCGTTATTTAAGAACATCTGTAACAATTTCTTTAAGTTTTTTTGTAAAAATGAATCATCGGAAATATGCGTTGCCCTATTTTTCATCGCTATTACTGTATTGTATTTTTGATTTTTTGGATGGTTAGAAAAATAATTTAGAAACCTACCTGATGCCGTAGGTTTCTGATACCAATCCAAAATAATTACGTTATTGGGGTTTCTAATTACTTTAGTGTCCAAGAAGGGCACACTACGTTGGGATTCTTTTTCTATGGTAAACTGAATATTATCGTGAAAATCATTAAAATATTGTAGGGTTAGATCTGCACTATCATAGGGAACTGCACAAATTACATCGTCTACGTACTTATATATAAAAGGCATACGAAAAGGTAATTTAGGGATAACACTGCCTAACAAGTTATCTAGAACAATTGTTGCAAGAATCGGGCTAATCGGTGAGCCCATAGGAGTACCAAAAATTTGTTTATAAAACGAATTGTTAAAACTAAAGTACGTATTGTTAAAAATAAATTTAATTAATGTTATGAAATTATTTTTCGAAAGGGTGGTGAATTGCTTAATTGTGTTCCATTTTGTGTTTAATATATCAATTACTAGGTTAACAGGAATATTCGTAAACAGAGAAACAACATCTAAAGAGATTAATACATAATTATTTGGCAATTGAAGGTTTCCTACGGAATTAACAAACGTAAAGGTATCTTTAATGTTATAGTCGGTTTCATCTGCCAAAGCATTCGTTAAAATGTCTGCTAAAAATTTGGATATACAATAGGTAGTGGAATTAATGGAACTAATTATTGGACGAAAAGGAACATTTGCCTTGTGTATTTTAGGTAAACAATATAGTTTAGGGGAAGATGAATTATATATTATAAGTTGTTTATATTCTTGATCAGTAATCTCTTTTTTAGTTTTTATGTTTTTTATTAATTCATTATATGTATTTTGTACAGATGTTGTTGGGTCTTTATTTAATTTTGTATAGGTGGAAACGTCTTGTAACATTGTTTCAGTTTTATTGATGTATTCAAGTTTGTCAATCGCGACGGTGCATCCACCCTTATCAGACTGCAATATGTAAAGGTCAGGATGAGATTTTAAAAATATTTTAGATTTATTATACAATACATTTAATTGATTTGGTTTTTCTTTGTGTGAGTTTTGCAAAAAATTGGTAACTATGTTGGTAGCCCGTGCCCTTAGCAAATCCTTAGATTCCCTGGGAACATCATCTATGATGCTCTCAAGGTCGGCCATAAAAACGTTTGACTTAAAGTCTTTATCTGAGCACGGAACTCCAAATTTTGGTCCCAAAGAAAGAAAGTCTGATATATCGCGTGGGATATCTACAGATGATATGTTATCAAACCACTTGTTGTTGTCAATAAACAAACGATTATGTGAAAAGCTTCTTTCTTTTAACTTATTAAATTTTTCTATGTTATTATGTTTTACTTTTTTAAATTTGTTATTAAAAGTTCGTTTCAATCTGTTTTCAAATTCATATACGATATGATGCGGTAAGATATCCAATAAATTGGATTTTATTTGTGTTGTTTTTTTAATATTTCCAGAAATGTTATCACATGTTATTCTGATCTCTAACGACAACGTCTTTTTACAATTTCTAGAGATAAAATTATCTACTCTACTATTATTTACAAAATTATTACCTATAACCAACAAATTATGAACATTCCTTATACCATCATGAATGTGCCTTGGCTCAATGTTGGAACTCCTACATCGTAACAAAAAAATTCGTCTGTTGATATTATTTGCAAGTTTGGTGTTTAAACCTGCCCATTGCTTCATCAGTTTTGTAGCATCTAGTCCATATAACTGTGTGATTTCTTGATAAAAACCCATCATAACATAAAGTAGGTATTATCGACCGTATATAAAATTATAAAAAGGTTTTGGTTTCGGGTCTAGCGGTCAGTGGGTAAGAAAAAAAAAAAAAAAAAACTCTTTTTTCCTTAAGTGCTCAATATTTCGCCAATGTTTATTAGCTTCATCAGGAGCAGCTACAAGATTAACAGAAAACAAAATTAAAATATTACACTAGCGTTAAAATTTATATAAAACAAAAAAAAAACAAGAAACATTAGGTACTTTTTAAAATTACTTACAAGAAAGTAGAGTCAAACTCTGTAAAATTTGAACATTGTCACGTTCGCAACAGCACAAACAATGTAGCGTTATCAACAAATAACCATAGCTCGATCAATCGGAATGCAAGAAAAAATGCACAATAAATCCTTATCAGTGTAAACTATCTTAGGTGCTAATAATTATTTCTACGAGGAGTATATGAGGATATGAGGAGTTTACCATAGAAAAAGAATCCCAACGTAGTGTGCCCTTCTTGGACACTAAAGTAATTAGAAACCCCAATAACGTAATTATTTTGGATTGGTATCAGAAACCTACGGCATCAGGTAGGTTTCTAAATTATTTTTCTAACCATCCAAAAAATCAAAAATACAATACAGTAATAGCGATGAAAAATAGGGTAACGCATATTTCCGATGATTCATTTTTACAAAAAAACTTAAAGAAATTGTTACAGATGTTCTTAAATAACGGTTATCCTGCACACATTTTAAGAAAATTAATTTACAACTCAAATTCATTCGATGGTCCCACGGAAGAAAATCAACCCATTACCCTTAAATATAGAAAACTGCCCTTTATTACTGGCCTTATTAACAACATTTCAAAATTATTTAAATCCTTTCCAGAGATTAAGGTAGTGAAATACAACACAATAAAAAATTTTAATCTGTTTTCTAGAGTCAAAGATAAAACACCTTTGTTTTTTAATAGTAATGTAGTGTACGAGTTATCGTGTTTGGAATGTGATGGACAGTATATTGGCCAAACTTCACAATGGCTTCGACAAAGAATCACTGGCCACAAGAGCGATTGCCGTTTAGGAAAAAACTCCTGTGCGTTAGCTGAACATAATAAAAAAACTGGCCATAATTTTGATTTTGCAAATGTAAAAATTTTGGAAATTGCATCCAACTATAAAAAAAGATTGTTTCTGGAAATGTTTCATATTAATAGGAATAATAGATGTATAAATTATAAATCAGACACAAATCAGTTAAGTAATATTTATTGTAATCGGTTAAATTTAGTGTGATCCTTTTTAATTCCATACTGTACATACTCCTCGTAGAAATAATTATTAGCACCTAAGATAGTTTACACTGATAAGGATTTATTGTGCATTTTTTCTTGCATTCCGATTGATCGAGCTATGGTTATTTGTTGATAACGCTACATTGTTTGTGCTGTTGCGAACGTGACAATGTTCAAATTTTACAGAGTTTGACTCTACTTTCTTGTAAGTAATTTTAAAAAGTACCTAATGTTTCTTGTTTTTTTTTTGTTTTATATAAATTTTAACGCTAGTGTAATATTTTAATTTTGTTTTCTGTTAATCTTGTAGCTGCTCCTGATGAAGCTAATAAACATTGGCGAAATATTGAGCACTTAAGGAAAAAAGAGTTTTTTTTTTTTTTTTCTTACCCACTGACCGCTAGACCCGAAACCAAAACCTTTTTATAATTTTATATACGGTCGATAATACCTACTTTATGTTATGATGGGTTTTTATCAAGAAATCACACAGTTATATGGACTAGATGCTACAAAACTGATGAAGCAATGGGCAGGTTTAAACACCAAACTTGCAAATAATATCAACAGACGAATTTTTTTGTTACGATGTAGGAGTTCCAACATTGAGCCAAGGCACATTCATGATGGTATAAGGAATGTTCATAATTTGTTGGTTATAGGTAATAATTTTGTAAATAATAGTAGAGTAGATAATTTTATCTCTAGAAATTGTAAAAAGACGTTGTCGTTAGAGATCAGAATAACATGTGATAACATTTCTGGAAATATTAAAAAAACAACACAAATAAAATCCAATTTATTGGATATCTTACCGCATCATATCGTATATGAATTTGAAAACAGATTGAAACGAACTTTTAATAACAAATTTAAAAAAGTAAAACATAATAACATAGAAAAATTTAATAAGTTAAAAGAAAGAAGCTTTTCACATAATCGTTTGTTTATTGACAACAACAAGTGGTTTGATAACATATCATCTGTAGATATCCCACGCGATATATCAGACTTTCTTTCTTTGGGACCAAAATTTGGAGTTCCGTGCTCAGATAAAGACTTTAAGTCAAACGTTTTTATGGCCGACCTTGAGAGCATCATAGATGATGTTCCCAGGGAATCTAAGGATTTGCTAAGGGCACGGGCTACCAACATAGTTACCAATTTTTTGCAAAACTCACACAAAGAAAAACCAAATCAATTAAATGTATTGTATAATAAATCTAAAATATTTTTAAAATCTCATCCTGACCTTTACATATTGCAGTCTGATAAGGGTGGATGCACCGTCGCGATTGACAAACTTGAATACATCAATAAAACTGAAACAATGTTACAAGACGTTTCCACCTATACAAAATTAAATAAAGACCCAACAACATCTGTACAAAATACATATAATGAATTAATAAAAAACATAAAAACTAAAAAAGAGATTACTGATCAAGAATATAAACAACTTATAATATATAATTCATCTTCCCCTAAACTATATTGTTTACCTAAAATACACAAGGCAAATGTTCCTTTTCGTCCAATAATTAGTTCCATTAATTCCACTACCTATTGTATATCCAAATTTTTAGCAGACATTTTAACGAATGCTTTGGCAGATGAAACCGACTATAACATTAAAGATACCTTTACGTTCGTTAATTCCGTAGGAAACCTTCAATTGCCAAATAATTATGTATTAATCTCTTTAGATGTTGTGTCTCTGTTTACGAATATTCCTGTTAACCTAGTAATTGATATATTAAACACAAAATGGAACACAATTAAGCAATTCACCACCCTTTCGAAAAATAATTTCATAACATTAATTAAATTTATTTTTAACAATACGTACTTTAGTTTTAACAATTCGTTTTATAAACAAATTTTTGGTACTCCTATGGGCTCACCGATTAGCCCGATTCTTGCAACAATTGTTCTAGATAACTTGTTAGGCAGTGTTATCCCTAAATTACCTTCGTATGCCTTTTATATATAAGTACGTAGACGATGTAATTTGTGCAGTTCCCTATGATAGTGCAGATCTAACCCTACAATATTTTAATGATTTTCACGATAATATTCAGTTTACCATAGAAAAAGAATCCCAACGTAGTGTGCCCTTCTTGGACACTAAAGTAATTAGAAACCCCAATAACGTAATTATTTTGGATTGGTATCAGAAACCTACGGCATCAGGTAGGTTTCTAAATTATTTTTCTAACCATCCAAAAAATCAAAAATACAATACAGTAATAGCGATGAAAAATAGGGTAACGCATATTTCCGATGATTCATTTTTACAAAAAAACTTAAAGAAATTGTTACAGATGTTCTTAAATAACGGTTATCCTGCACACATTTTAAGAAAATTAATTTACGACTCAAATTCATTCGATGGTCCCACGGAAGAAAATCAACCCATTACCCTTAAATATAGAAAACTGCCCTTTATTACTGGCCTTACTAACAACATTTCAAAATTATTTAAATCCTTTCCAGAGATTAAGGTAGTGAAATACAACACAATAAAAAATTTTAATCTGTTTTCTAGAGTCAAAGATAAAACACCTTTGTTTTTTAATAGTAATGTAGTGTACGAGTTATCGTGTTTGGAATGTGATGGACAGTATATTGGCCAAACTTCACAATGGCTTCGACAAAGAATCACTGGCCACAAGAGCGATTGCCGTTTAGGAAAAAACTCCTGTGCGTTAGCTGAACATAATAAAAAAACTGGCCATAATTTTGATTTTGCAAATGTAAAAATTTTGGAAATTGCATCCAACTATAAAAAAAGATTGTTTCTGGAAATGTTTCATATTAATAGGAATAATAGATGTATAAATTATAAATCAGACACAAATCAGTTAAGTAATATTTATTGTAATCTGTTAAATTTAATGTGATCCTTTTTAATTCCATACTGTACATACTCCTCGTAGAAATAATTATTAGCACCTAAGATAGTTTACACTGATAAGGATTTATTGTGCATTTTTTCTTGCATTCCGATTGATCGAGCTATGGTTATTTGTTGATAACGCTACATTGTTTGTGCTGTTGCGAACGTGACAATGTTCAAATTTTACAGAGTTTGACTCTACTTTCTTGTAAGTAATTTTAAAAAGTACCTAATGTTTCTTGTTTTTTTTTTGTTTTATATAAATTTTAACGCTAGTGTAATATTTTAATTTTGTTTTCTGTTAATCTTGTAGCTGCTCCTGATGAAGCTAATAAACATTGGCGAAATATTGAGCACTTAAGGAAAAAAGAGTTTTTTTTTTTTTTTTTTTCTTACCCACTGACTGCTAGACCCGAAACCAAAACCTTTATATATATATATATATATATATATATATATATATATATATATATATATAATATCGAATTCTTACTAGTTATATCTAGTTATGACTGTTGGTAACAGTAAAATGCCGAATAAAAAGATAATATCGGTATTTTACTAAGTTTTTTAGATAAAACCCGTTCTTACGTCAGAAAGAGTAATATTGATAAAACACTAAAACAAGACAAACGAAATATATTGCTAACAAACTTTTCTAACACACTATGTTCTAACATATAAGAAAACTAGAAAATATATACATTGCTTACCCTATTTTCAATCAACGTCTATAACAAATGGCTTTAGCCTTTGCTTACTATAAAGACTATTATATTAAAACAGAAATGAAATATTGTATAGAGCGAAAGTTGGAAAATATACTCAAACATATCTTAAAGGTTATTAATTACAGCGTTGATTGAAGGAAAAAGGAAGATGCCCCACCTTATGGGTGAATTCGTGGCAGTGCTGATTTCATTCCACTTACGTTTCAGCTGCTGTACGGTGGAGCCGCTGTACGGCAAACATAAGGTACGGTTTCCTCCACGGTCGCCACGACCACGACTGAGTAGTGACGACTGATTCGCTTTAAAGTTTTATTCAATTTGGTGTTTTCCTAGCTCGCGACACAAGAGCACAAAAATGAACGTTTCGCGAAAAACTTTAATTTCAATGATATGTAATTATAAAGAAGAAGAAGAACTTGCACTTCTTTGTTTGACTGTCTGCAATAAAAAAAGGAAAAAAATTCATCAATATTCAAAAGTAGAAAACAAGAAGAAATTCAAGCGATTTTGATAAAGAAACATTTGACTAACAACGAAGTTAAATTTAAAGAATTCTTTCTAATATCACGCTATCATTTCAATTATATACTGGAGCTCATACAAAATGATATTAAAAAGGAACCCTATAATCGCGTAAAAGAGAGCATTTTGCCAACAGACAAATTGGCAATAACACTAAGGTAGGTGCAAGCAAATCCTTTAATTTTCTTTAAATATAAATGCATACAAAATAAGAACATTAGTGATTAACCAAAGAAGTTTTGAAATAATTTGCTGCCTCAGAACTATCCTGTTGATCGCAAGAAGAACCAGTCGGAACGTCTTGTTCCCAATTTGACGGGGACAACAAGGATGAGCTACTAGTAGTAGTCTCACATGAATAGGTTGACAGCCGAGATGGTGGTAGTACTTGTTCTGGCATTAATAATTGCAGTTCTGCTTCAGAAATCACCTGAAACAGCTTGTTTTTTGTTTGAGCCCTTAATAGAGGTGGAAATTTTTTGACAGTTAAGGCAAGACTCTTGAAAAGTACATCAATTTCATCCGTAGGGGGTGTAGATGGAATTGAAGAAAGCTGCCTCATTAAATGTTCTCTCTCCAAGCGGCTCTTATTTACGGAACATAAAATTTCATCTTCCAAATGTTTCTTTCTTTTTGATCGTGGTACATTCTTATCATTAGTTGAACATTTTACGTTAGATGCGCCGATAGGCGCTAGTTCGTCGACATTATTATTGGTGGGTTTTAAGAATTCAGAAGTTGTTTCTTTTAAACTTTCATCTAGTTCTCGGATATTACTTGTATCTTCGTCAGAATTTAATTGTGTGTTAGAAATTTGCGAATCAGCACTGGATAACAGCCTACAATAGTAAAAATATTTTTAAGATTTTCTCTCAATGTAACATCAGGCATAAAACTTAGTTACACCAATAAAAAAAATTCTCAGTTAGCCAAGAACCATAAAAATGATATCAATTTTATATATTGCATATCACTGGTCAATGTAAGTAATATTTTTAAAATATTGCACACGTGGCATCTGAAATGTTTATTGGTTCTCTCTATGTACGGTGGTGAGCAAAAAAAACTAGGACATTCAGGCTAAAATATAGTAGTCTGAATAAAGCTTAATTTTTGTTAGGTAGGATTGTCGATTTCAGCTAATTTAACATATGTTGTTTATCTTCTAACATATCAAAGTGACCTATGTCAAATATTTTTAGAGAATTATGCCGCGATTAACCGGAAATCAAAGGGTTATTTCAAATTGGTCTACCTAAATTTTTTATTTAAATATGTATAGAGCAAAAATTTTGTAATAAAAAACTAATTTAGTTTAATATTCAGCTTTTAAAACATCATTTTTTTCTATTACCCTGTATAGTTTATATTAATGTCATTCTGTCACGATAACGTCAACATTTTTAAGCCTCGTTCACCATCGTATTTTCTGTCATGTTAAATTTATTGAATGACCTTGAATGTCCCAGTTTTTTTGCTCACGACCGTACAGCATGGATACCTTCTTTCGTATTCTATGACGTCGAGAAACTGTAACTAATCCAAAATTGGATTTCTTTTTCGATTTCCCATGGCAGCAGATTCCGTCGGCTGTTTGGTCTTCTTCTGTTTGTAATAATTATCTCGGATGTTTTTCCATCTTTTTTTGCATGCCGCAACTAAAACAAAGATTAGGTAAATGGTTTTTTTGGAAGTAGTTCATAATAGTAAAATAAAAACCACTACAGTGTAAGCCTAATAGATAAATAAAAGTCAAATGCTATATATATAGTTAATACTATAGGACCCAAGATGGTATTTGTATTAATGAATTATATATCATAGTTTACATTTATTTTAGGTTGGATTATTGTTTCACGTTCCTTGAAACAGGAGAGTCTTACAGATCATTAGCTTTTTCATTTCGAATTTCTCACAGTTGCATAAGCACATTCGTACCAACTGTTCTAAAAAGGATATGTGAAAAATTAATGCCGATTCAACTTCCATCTCCTTCACAAATTGATTTTAAAGCAAAAGCAGAAGAATTCTGGTCTCGCTGGAACTTTCCGAATGTTATGGCTGACATTGATGGAAAACACGTGCGAATAATGTGCCCAAATAAAAGCGGCTCTCTTTTTTTTAATTATAAGAAGTATTTTTCGATAGTTCTTTTAGCTCTTGTTGATACTAACTACAAGTTTTTGACTGTCGACATCGGATCTTAAGGGAAAGAAGGCGATGCAGGAATTTTTTCTAACATCAAAAGTTGGGCAGGACATTTACGGCGAAAACTTTAATTTTCCTCCACCCTCAGTACTTCCTCGCACCAAAAACACTATTTTGCCTTATGTTATCATTGGAGATGACGCGTTTAAGCTTGATAAACATGTCATGAAACCTTACCCAAAAAAACAAGTACAGGAGGACCCAAAAAAGGCAGTTTTCAATTACAGACTCTCTCGGGCAAGAAGAGTAACCGAAAATGCTTTTGGCATACTCTGTCATACATTTAGAATTTTTTTCACTCCCATAAATGTCAAACCGTCAACTGATGATTTAATCATTCTTGCTAGCTGTTGTTTACACAATATGTTGCGCAATGAATATTTACTCAACAATCCACGAAAAACTCATTTGCAAGAAAACTTGTTTACACTTCCTACTGCAAATGTGATTCCTCTGAAAGGAACAGGAGGTTTTGCTTCCGCAGAAGGTCTCCAAGTACGCAGTAGATTTACAGATTATTTTATAAGAAAGGGAGTTGTAAATTGGCAGAACACAACAAATTAGTCGTACATTTTCTTTGTAATATTCGTTAACTTATTATAAAAAATATAATTATTTAATGAACTTACCATTTTTATTTAAAATGTCGGCAATTTGCTTCCAAATGGTCTACTTAGCAGTATGCAATTTATATTCTGGATTTTGTGGATCATAAATCACTGGATGGTCAGCTATGAAATGAACAAGTTGTTCACCCTCTAAATTCGAAAATTCTTCCATTACTTTACTGTGGTACTGTATAATAAATTATTAAATACACTTAAATTCGACGCGCATATCTCGCTTGACTGCTCTCGGAGCGGTATGGCTTGACTGCTCTTGAGCGAATGTCGAACGATGCTCAGTAGCAGCGACTGAGTCGCCGCCAGGAACACATACGCATTTAAGAGTGCAAATCCACGCTATAAAATTTCTCGTGTTCATTTTTCGAACTCAAACCTCAAGCGCCACTCTGTAGATGACGCATCAATGTCGGAATCCGATTATTTTTTAATTTTTCCCAAAATAGGCCATATAAATAAATTAACACGTTCAATATTTAATTTTATAACATATTTATGTACAAACATTACATAAAATCTATCAAATACTATGCAAATAAGTAGTTTCACTTTTAACGGAAAAATTCAAATATTTTAGACAACGCTTAACAGTGACGCAACATTGTGGTATCCCCTCCATCTCAAGCAAATAACTTTATGAGTTTTACATTCCTTTGATAGAAAATTCAAAATATTGCACATGGCATGTATTTCTTGCCTCGTTGATATATCTATCTTTGTTGCGAAATGAAATAAAATGACAGAGTGCTGTTAAAGAATACCTCTTTTACAGACTATAATAAATATGATCTCCTATTGACTGTTTTTTATCAGCTAGCCGAAGTAATAATTGCAAGGCCTTTCGACTTTCGGCACCTTTCGGTGTTTGCCGATAAAAACCAGTTTTTTTAATATCTAAATACCCGGAATATTGGTTTCCTTATATTTTTATGATAGCTTGAGTCTTGGGTTGAGAATTTCCTGTTTGTTTATTATAGGTGTGTTTTAAAATAACTAGTACTTGTATTTTTAAAACGTCGACGTTTAGTTTAGAACTTCTCACTCTTGTGACTGTGTCTAAGCTTTCTAGATATTTGTTTATGAATTCCTGTGTTACCTGTGTAATCAGGATTTGTGTAATGAGTGTAAAGGGCGTAAAAATACGAGAGCAGCAAGACCTCGGCGCCGAACTGCAAAAAATTTTGCAGTGAGAATCCTGGGAAAATGCAGAATAAGGTAAGTTCAAATAATATAACTATAGGTGCTCGATTTTGAGACCCTTCATGAATTTGAAGAATTTGAAATGGACAATTAATTACAGTACATCATATTAAAAATATCAACATATTTTTTACGTTTGGGACTACTTATATAAACTTTTATCTGTATGTCCATGCTATAGTAATTTTTTAGAAGGTACATGGTGGATGTATTTCTGAAGTACATATCTTTTGTTTGAAACTTAAAATAGCCCAACTTTGAAGGAGGAAGACTATTTTGTTTTCAAACAATGATGAAAATAAATAAAACTAATAAATGTGTTTTTTATAGGTACCTAGGCAACACGATTCTCTTAGAATTTTCTGGTTCATTTTTATTTCATATTCATATTTTTATAAATGAGGTGAATTCTCTCTGAAATTTACATAAATACCTACGGTTTTTATATTTGTAAAATTTAAATATGTTTTGTAATATTAATTTAATTAAATTAAAACCTTCAGGGGTATAGTAATTCGGTAGGTATAAAAACTTATTTCCTGTTGGTCATATAATTGTGGTAGAAATTAAAAGCTCATAAAATTAGACACTTTTTATGCAACACTAATACTTTCATAGTGGTAGACCGATAATGCTGGCTGATGCAATTTAACTCACCGGATCCATGACAATCTGTGTAAGAATAAAGCTTTTAGTTATCAGTATTATATTGATCCTTTTTATGTGATTTCCACTTAGAAAGTTTTGCTGTTTGCAGATAGTAGCAGGCTTTAACAGCGTATACCCCCACAGTTATCACATCACAAAGAGAAAATTATTGGGAAGCAACTTTTTATCGGTACCTAATTTACTAAGGCATTGCTTGCTAGTATCTTGCGCATGGCTATGCATATATAACATATTTAATATATTTTCAATCTTGACCAAAAATGTACATACAGATTCCTGAATCGCTGGAAAAGTAAGAAAAAATTGGGGATATTAGTTTTCATTTCTCAAGTAATTTAGTGTACTAATGTATGTTACTGTATTTATGTATGTACAGTGTGATCAGTGTATCTTGATAGCATTTTAAATGTTAATAACTTTTTTACTTTTTAACTTATCGGAGTGAACAAAAAACCAATTGTAGGGCTACTTAAAACTTTTTTTCTGGTTATTAGAAAAACAGAAGACTATTAATTTTACAAGATATCACCATAAGTTGTATTGTTTAAATCGGACACACCTCGGCACACACTCTATACTATATTTCCCTCAAATGGAACTCTTCTTGCAGATTATAAATATAATATCTGGTTTAATGACTTTATCTTCAAAGACACTCGATCAATTTAAGAAAAACCATATGAGGCAGTGTGTTAGAGAGAGACGGACAACACTATTATATAGTGGAGTGAATAGGTATCGAACCAGATATAATTATAATCTGCAAGAAGAGATCCATTTGAGGGACATATAATAGTCAGGATGTCCAATTTGAAAAATATAATTTATAGTAATATCTTGTAAAATTGACAGTCTTTTTTTTTTCGTTTTTTACAAGCTTGATAATTTATGTAATTTTTTTTAACAAGCATTTGACCCTCCCACACTAATAATATAACAGACTTAATATTTGGACAGCACATATTTAAGATTTTCCCATAAGAGACAATGTTTTAGAGAGAGAGGGATAACCTTGATTTCCTCAAATTTTAAATACTTTTAATGTATGAGTGCATTACATCGTTGGATTTTGAAATGCAAAGGTTTGTTACAAAACAAATTAAAAAATCCAGGTGTGTATTTAAAAGTTGATGATGGCCCCTCATTTACGAAACATCAGATTCAAAATATGACAGCACCATAAAATGTTAGACAAAAAATGCTTTGGCAATATGTTTATAACTTTAAAAAAATTTTAGGATTAAAAAATTTACTGCATAATTTTAAAAATGCAATATTTTATTCGTTTCTAAATATCTCAAGAACATAATGGCTAGAATTCGCCAGCAGGTGCTATTAGGCTTGTAACGAAATTGTCTAAAACTTTCTATATTTAACCATTTTTCTATCTCTTGCAATAAGCGAAATTTGTTTTGTGATGTTACATCCTCTCCAAATATGAAAATACAAATTTTCAGAAGTCAAAATCTCTAAAACAAGTAAAGATACTATATACAAATAGCTAGAATCTGGGACAAAATTCAAAACCCAGAAGAAATTGATGTTTTATTTAAAAAATAAAAGTTGATACCACCACTACGTTTTATACCAATATGTATATTTAAAAATATTTCTAAAATGTAACAAAAATAAGTAAAGTAAATAAGCATCCAAATATGTATTCCTCTTTTTTTTAACTGGCATGTTTTTTTTAATACAGAATTGTTTCTAGTTCAAAATTCCAGGTATTACTGGTATTAATCTGTATTGTCATATTTCTTATCAACTTGAAGGAAATTGTGCCATCCAGAACTGGTATTTTATTTGTTAAGGCAGTATGCAAGTTAACAAATATCACAGGAATAAATACATGTTTATTATTAAATCCATTTTTTGAAAAAAAAGTATACATGGTAAGAAATCTGGTCTACAACACAACTGCCTAAGTTTTACACAAATTCAATGAAAATTGAATAATCATTTTAGACAGAAATACGAGCAGAAATATTAAAATATGTAATATTGTTAATTGCTTCTTTTTAACATTATATATACACTATACAAGGTTCAGATGCTAACATCGATGGTAATTTTCTTTAAATATAATACCATTTTTTTAAATACATGCTTAGTTTTTTAAGGTCTTTTCGAAGGTCTTTCTTATAGCATCCGCTTTTAGTCTAAATAGAAGAAAGAGTTTTTCTGATAAAAAAAAAATCGATAAATTCACTTTTACCAACAAGTTTCTTCATACAGAATTCTCTTACGAGACCACACGAACGACCATATAAAACTGAGGTAGGAGTGCATAATTTCTGCTCTTCTAAATCTCAATCGAAATGGGAAAACATGTTTTTTTTGGGATCCCGGAACCCTAAAATGTAAACATCAGTAAAAATCTCTTAGGGTTATTTTATCACGATTACAATACTTCCCTTTTACGGGACCATAAGAAAGATCATACGAAACTGAGGTAGGAGTATACAATTTCTGCTCTATGTAGAATTATTTTGATTTTACAGCCTTTCTAAATATCAAATTGTCATTTTTCAAATGTCATATTTCAAAAAAAATTGAACTTAGGATTTTTAAATATGTAGAGTCAAAAGCGCAATGTAATAAATAACTTAACATGTTTTAATATTTTTTCAGACATAATAACCTGAATTATTCAAATTTGTAAAAGGCTTTAAAGACGCATGATTTAAGTATGCGCTTAAAACTGCAAACAAGAAAAAATATCCTACAACTTATATTACCGAGATATCAACTAATCAATTTAATGTTCCAAAAATTTTATAAGTCTTATTGATCTGATTACTTTTACTACTTTATAGATATTACTTATATATTTGTTTAAAGTTATCCTAAGTAAAATAAATATATTTTTATGTTAAAATATATTTTTTGGAATCTTAGTCTTATTATTTCAATTTTTTCACTTCAAATGTATGTCTTAAAATCCACTTGACATTTTTTTTCTTTCACCGCTCTCTCTATTTTTGGAGCCTCACTTAGTTCCCTCAAAAAAAAAAGTGTATGCCCCTGGGCATTATCATATAAGTGCCATAGGTATACCAGTCAGTTTACCATGTTGTTAGGATATAATAGATAATATTACAACAGTTTCAACTACTATGTATGCATCTTTTATTGTAGGGATGATATTAACAAAGGCCATACATATTCAACCAGTTTTGCAAAGAAGCGTGGTAATGATGTTGAGAGTTTAAAGTTCCAAGATGAGTCTCCAGCGAGGTCTCCAGGGATATCTTTGTGAGTATAAATTAAGAAATCTTTCAGTAAAATATTTGAAAGTATCACATATTAGTCAAACTATTCCTAATACAATGTGCCAAAATGAATTACGAAAAAAATTTTTAAAGGTTTGATTCAAGTAGATTCTAAAACCATGACAAAATTACAATAAAAAAAAAAGATTATGCATGCACAAGTGGTGTTTGCCCTGACATGTTTTGTAAGGGCAAACAATGCAAGGTGGCAAAATGTAAGGTGTTGGCTGTAGAAACATTATTCCATAATTTTGGGCACTTGGTTGTACTGTTTTACAACCACATTTAAAAAGTAAAAATTTGTCTTGATATAGGCCGTTAAAATATGTAGGATAGGGAAGCGGTTCACATGAAGAGAAATATAGTTTGATGATGTGAAAACAAATCTAGCAGCATATAAGAAGACTGACACTTATATAATTCTAACACCACTTTTATTTGTTCTTGATTATAACTGGATTTACTAATATTATTAGTAATATATATAATATAAATATTTTGTTAATTATTTTCAAGCGCATAGGTTAACTCATTGAAAAGTAAAACTATAATTCATATCGGGGTTCCGCTCATTATATTGAGCTTTCTCAAGATATTTATTCTGACATGGTTCCAAGAAAAAAATCCAAGAAAAAAAATTGAGAAAGCTCACTATATATATATATATATAGCGATATATACGTCGATATGAATTATAGTTTATTTTCAATGAGCTAACCTATGCCCAAGAATAATAATTCATATTTTTTGTTGTTCGTTGTTCGATATATATATATATATATATATATATATATATATATATATATATATATATATATATATATATATATATATATATATATATATATATATATATATATATATATATATATATATATATATATATATATATATATATATATATATATATATATATATATATATATATATATATATATATATATATATATATATATATATATATATATATATATATATATATATATATATATATATATATATATATATATATATATATATATATATATATATATATATATATATATATATATATATATATATATATATATATATATATATATACTATATATATATATATATATATATGTATATGATAAAACATATATATATATATATATATATATATATATATATATATATATATATATATATATATATATATATATATATATATATATATATATATATATATATATATATATATATATATATATATATATTATATATATATATATATATATATATATATATATATATATATATATATATATATATATATATATATATATATATATATATATATATATATATATATATATATATATATATATATATATTATATATATATATATATATATATATATATATATATGTATTCCATGAGACTGTTTGAGAAAACATAAAACAATATACATTGTTCCTTAATTTTATGCTCATTCTTAAGTAGGTCATTCTTTGACGTATTTTATGAGAATTCATATAAACATGTTTCCTATAGTCTATGTTTTGTTTTGTCTTTGAGATACAGGCTGTCTTAATAAAAAGAAATAATTTTTTATAGATATTTTAAATATATTTCACGACGATTTTGGTCAAGCATTGCAAGTTTGATTGGATGACAAGGGGCTGAAAGTATTAGGATTATAATTATCCATTTCATGGCGTCTGGCGGAAGGGCAACATAATTCATATTATAAAAAGTTTTTATTTTTGTTTAGATCAAGAAATTAAAACTACAGTTTTTTAAAACTCGCCTTTTTTGTTCTCTCTCTTTACTCTATATTTACTATATCTCAATAATATTAGGTTTTTCATTTTGTAACTTCCATCCAATGTTAAGCTTGTTTTTGGTATGCATTGGAGGGACTCGCGCAAGGCAGAAATTAAAGAAAAAAAGAAAAAATAAGTAAAATTATTAATTAAAATAGTATTCAACACATTGATTGCAGAAGGAAAAGTTGATTTATAAACAACGATGCCTGAAGTATACTGCATTTCATATAGAATTTACTTTAGACATTGCCTCCTTAAGAATTACATTGACCGTCATTAATTTTAGGCTGAAGGGCAGCAATATATGTATTGATTTAGAGAAAATGTAGACACATCTTCCTGTGTGACTATATTTTTGTATAGCTTGCATTTTCTGTAGGCTTGGTTCATTTATACTTATACTGGTTGTAATAGTAGTGGGAGGTACAACACAAAAGTCTATAGTTTTTACTATTTTTAGAAATATATTATATAGAGTATTAAGATTCTGGGGCAACTTAATATAGTAAGACAACTGAATTGCATTTATGTATTGAGTTGGCACATCTCTCTTTGCGAGTATGTTTTTGCATAGTGTTCATTTTCTGTTAGGCTTTGTTCATTTATACTTCTATATAATACTCTGGTGTATTACATGCTCCCTAATATTTTTAAATATATGAACATTTTTCTAGGTTACTTCAAGAAATACAGTTGGGCAGTAGGATAATCCATTTTAGGGAGAAATTAGAAAATACATATTAACAGCTTCAGTATTTGGCACAGTATGTAAAAGGCGACATAACACTTCCTGCAATAACCTGGTCAGTTCCATTATAAATCTAAGGCATTTTAAAACCTATTACACACTTTATGGAAAGCAAAAAGAGAGTGTTGCAGGGCAGAAATTCGCACAGTCAAGACCAAATGCAAAAATCAAGGAACCTGCCAATTTTATTCATGAAGAATTTAACCACTTAGCTGCTATACCTGATGGTAAAACACTTTTTATTATAACTATTAAATTCCCAAAATTCTATTTGTTTATTTAGACTTTTTACATATTAAGTACTTGACTAAACATTAAATATAGTATAAAAAGAAATCACATTTATTATTATCAGGTAATATAATTATTCTTTCAAAAGATAACATTTAAATCATATTAAAGCAAACTAAAATATTATTTTTATCTCCAACCATTTTTTTCTTTGTACGTATTCAAAATACACAAAATGTCGATTTTTTTATTAAAAAACAATAACTAAGAATTTTAGGTCTAAGGTGTGGTACATCAATTATGTTTTCTTTCAAAGAACTTGCTAAATTTTTTCTGTTCTGTTTTGAGAGTTCTGTAGCTTGTCTTAATAGTAGCTATAGTTTATAATTTACTTTTATATGTATGACAACAGTTGATAATGATTAAAATAAACATGTTTTTTTTATATGCACTTTTCCCTTGCTTTTCTTTATTTGCTTGGGCCTTGCCTGAACCTAATGGAAAACACCTGTTAAGTTTAAATTATAAATAAAATTATTTTCATGCTTTTCAGTTTATATAAATAATATTTAATTATTCTGGCTTTATTATTACATCAAGTCCATCTCGCTAATGAAGCTAGTTTTTGCGTCTTTTTTTCCTACCAATTAGCATTAAAGAGAATTTGTTCTATATCATTACTGTTAATAATAGGCCAAAAAATCTAAAAGGTATTTTGCCTATTACTAATATGTAAGAAAGTAAAATGCAACAAACCCTTACTATCTAGTATTAAATTAAAACGTCCAAAGCTTTTACAATTAAAGATTAACTTATACCTATTTTACTTGGACCTCTTTTGTGTAGTACTGATAAAACATATTTAATTTTGACACAGAATTTAATTTTTTTATTTTGTTAGGTATGTATTAATTGTAGAGAACTAAACAAGGAAAAAACTAATTCTAGTTATTTTTTTCTCTAGGTACAAAGAAAACTCCATATCACAAGAAAACTGTTTATTGCTACGAACTGTACAAGCTAATAGACCATGTAATTTTGAATCTCACCATCGATGAAGAAAGCAGAAGGAAAATATACTTTAATTTATAGATTTAGTTAAGTTTGTAATCGTTAGTAGAACAGTTTATGCTTTTGTAGTAAATCCCCATGACTAGTTAATGCATCTTATGAGTATGAGTAGGCGTGTTTGTTGTGTGCAGAATTTAGTAATAAGATCTCTTTATGTAGGGATATATTTGAATACTTAGAAATGGAGATAAATGTGACCCCATAGCTATCCCAATTTTTTTGCTGATAGTCATGTTATATTGAGAGTTTGTTGTTTTGTATACACTGTAAGTGGTTCAGTATTAATGCATTGTTTCACTACTACTTATTTGTGTTGTTTGCCAATTCATACCATGTGGTATGTGTAGAAGCATTCTGGAGTGTACATTTCATAAGGACCATTTATCCGATGCTTGCCTCAGGCATGTCTTTATATTAATAATTTGTTTGTTCACCTATACTGGTATGATTTTCAAGTTTATTTGTTACATTATAGTACATTTATAAAAGACTTACATCAGAAAACTTGCATTACCTGTCAAAATTGACATTTCTTTAAAAAATTACAGAAAAATGGTCTTATTTGTTAAAATATGAAAAAGTTGTATTAAGAAAAGTGGTTTATTTTTTAATTTTACATATGCGTACCAAATTTTGGTCAAAAATTCCAATATTTTTTTAACTTTTTCCTGATTTTTGAAAATTCTAAAAAAATAATAATTGTCTAACTTAAAAAAAAAGATTTTTCTGTTAGTAACCTTAACATAATTTTAATTTTTTATGCCTAAATATTCCATAAACTGTGTCTTTTTTGGAAAAAAATTAAAATTTCTTCTAAAAAGTATGTTAAGCTTGATTCAAAGTTGTCGTGATTTTATTATTTTATTATATTATATTAATTAAAGATTTTCGATAGTAAATAGATATCTTAATAAAAAAAAGTCGTAATTGACTAATTTAGAAGCATAATCGAAATTTAAAACTATTTTTTTAATATTTAAGTGCCTTGTACAAAGTTATAAAAATTGAAAATTAGAATTGCTGACCAAAATTTGACATGTAAAACTATAAAAGAAACACCTTTTTATAGCACTTTCTCCTATTTTAGCAAATAACCCCTTTCTCTGCGACTTCTTTAAAGAAATATATCAATTCTGGCAGGGAACACAAGTCAGGTGACTATTCCCTCTAAGTCATTTTTCATCCTTAGTAAAGCAAAAGTTATTACCTATGTTAAATTTTGAGAAAGTAACCTAATAAATGCAAACTTTTTCAAGGACACTGTATATATATATATATATATATATATATATATATATATATATATATATATATATATATATATATATATATAAGGTAGAGGTAACATTCAGCCTATTCTGAATGGATTTAAGTTAAAACCTCCATACTCCAATGCAAAAACAGCCAAACTCTTAGAAAGAGCCAGTTAATAGCTAATATATATATATATATATATATATATATATATATATATATATATATATATATATATATATATATATATATATATATATATATATATATATATATATATATATATATTTGTTTTTTTTTCTTTAACCATATATAAATATTTTGTTAATTATTTTCAAGGGCATAGGTTAACTCATTGAAAAGTAAAACTATAATTCATATCGGCGTTCCGCTCATTATATTGAGCTTTCTCAAGATATTTATTCTGACATGGTTCCAAGAAAAAAATTGAGAAAGCTCACTATAATGAGCGAAACGTCGATATGAATTATAGTTTTACTTTTCAATGAGCTAACCTATGCCCAAGAAAATAATTAATAATATATATATATATATATATATATATATATATATATATATATATATATATATATATATATATATATATATATATATATATATATATATATAATATATAAATATTAAGTATTAACTGGCTCTTTCTAAGACTTTGGCTGTTTTTGTGTTCGAGTATGGAGGTTTTAACTTAAATCCATTCAGAATAGGCTGAATGTTACCTCTACACTACACTACACTACACCCAGAAAGTCAAACTATTCTCAGAATTTTATAATTTAATATACCTACTATACATTCGTAGTGTATAAGTTCCACAGTTTGATAGCATACTCATGAATACCCAGCCAAACTACAAAAAATATCTTTTAATTGCTACTAAAATGTTATCTTACATATTATTTATATAAATGCTATAAGCAAAAAAAAACATAATTACTGGTTTGTAAGTTAATAATATTTACTTTAGTAATTTTAGGATACCAATAAAAAATATGTTCATTTCTACTTTGGTTATATATGTAGTTCAAAAATAAAAACATAATTATTTTATATTTTAACCAACTCGAGCACATAATTTGAATTATTGTTTTTTTTTAATCTAATCAATGCTTAAATATATTAATTAGACTACAAACATAGTTAGTTCGTTCTGTTAGCAACTAAGCAACTACATTTTATATAAAATAAAAGATCTATTGGTTTCTTCAATAAATCATTATTACTGTAGATAGATACTATTTTCCTAATCTTAAAAATGTATATGATGATATTGTAATATATAAATACCATTTATGTAAATGCTATTATTTCCTAATAAATGACTAACCCGCAAACAGAGTTTTTTATATTTTCTCTTGCTATCTTTTAGACCTATCAGAAGATAGAAAAATCCCATCAGAAACTTGCATAACAATTTTTTATTTTTGTAAAAGCAGAACAATTTTCATTTTACTGACGTTGCATTTCTAAGATTTCAAACGAGGCTAAATATGTTTAGAATCTTGGGGATATTTTTTAAAATTTTGTATTTGAAATTTATTTTTTTCTGACCTTTATAACAAATTGTAGAAGTTGGAATCAAAATAAAGAAAAAAACACTCTTCTACCCAGATATACCTGAAAACACTTCATGACTAATAAATTTCAGTGCTTAATTTATGCTAAAATAATTGGTCATGGTTCATAAAAAGCTGTTTATAATTTTGCAAAAAAGAGTAGAAACAACATGCTTGTTCATGTTTTGTGCTATGGCAGAATTATAGTACATTTAAGTACTTATTTTACTTTTAAATTCTATACAATTGTTCCTATTTTCTTAACAGTTTGAGGGAGAAGGTTTTCACCCGCTCAAGGCGTATTTTGCTTTTTATACAATGGACTATTTTGCATACCCGATATAAAAATGATAAACTACTTTTGAGGACGTTTAAAAGCATGCAGGAAATTTTATAAACTTGTTGTTTATTTTGAAATTAAATGTCCAGTTAGGTATACCTTACTAAATACTTATATGAAACATCAATTCGTTTTCTTTGCGAAGGGTCAAATAAATCTATATATTTCTATTTTTTAGAATAGAACAATTTTGAGTTAAGAAATCCTTTCCAAAATTTTGTATTTGGCATAATTTTTTGTCACTAAGAATAGTTTGATTGATTTTTTTAATGTTACATGACACAAAACAACCAATAACGGTGTGAATTCTTATTAACTAAAGAAAAAGATAAAACTAAAATTTGTTACACGAACCCACCGTAATAAACTAAAATATGACCTAAACATAAATTTCCTCTTCCCCACATAGTTCAAGGAAAGATCGATTTTCTCCCTTAAAATACAAATATTGTTTAAAAAATTATGTTTTTCCATTTGCCCAAATCTACTGATTTCTTAGTTTTTCCAACATGATATGTTATAAAATATTCTAAACGTTATTTAAAAGAAAAACCCTAGAATCTCATAAAAAATAAACGAAAGACCATGCGAGAGATAAATGTTTATTTATCTGACGTCATTGACAACACGCGATCGGAATTCCATTTTCTTTGACATCATTGCACTCTCCCTTCCATTAGAAAATATTGAAAAATTTGGGCCGACCTCTTGCGGTAGGGGTTCAAACTTTACCTGTTACCAACTGCAATTGCCAACCTAACGTATTCTCCCAAAAACATTCCAAGATTTTAGTAATTATCTTTGGTGATAGTTTGGAAAAAAACTACTATGTTTTTCGGATCAATTTTTTTTCAGAAATGTACCTATATGTATGCTCTCTAATTTGAGTATTTTGGAATTTGACGAAATTACTTCTGAGCATAGAAAAGCTCAAGGTTAGTACCGCTATTGTTTTCGAAAAATTACTAGACATATAAACATATTTTTTTTTACTTTTAAAGGCTAAAATGAAAAATTCAACATACTCAATTTAATTTAGAAGTGTTTTAGAAGATATGTGTTAAACTCTGATCCTCAAATTCCTTTTTATAACTTCGCAGACTATCACAGAAAACAACCTATTTTTGGTCATTTTACGCCATATTTTCTCAATGCTAATTGACTGCAACTGCCCCCTTAAAAAACATTGGAGGTGTGCGGGCGAATTGGTTGTCGCTACTCGGTCGTAGTCGGCGACCGGCGACCGTGGAGGAAACCGTACTTTAAACACCCATTCGCAGTCAGGAAACGATGAGATTCGTGGAAGACGGTGCCGCGCAATATTATTATGGTTTATTGATCACCCAATGTTATTATTTAATCCAACAAAAATTCTATCTATTTAGCCGTTAACAGGGACGTAGCAATTATAGGTCTTGACAATAAGAAAAAAACTTTGTGTTATTTTATAATTACAAAATAAAGAAGATTATTTTAGATATACGATTAAATCTAAATTTTAATTTACAAATTATTGTTACTTACCTTTTTTTAAGACAAAATTTACTGTTTACATTATTCTGAACTAGTAAATGTACAGGATGTCCCAAAATTAAGCGTTTTTCCAAAGTTTCTGAAAAATAAAACCCGTCATCAGTGCTAATTTATGATGAGGACCGAAACATTGGGTCAAAATTCTAATCACGTCATATTGTCGAGAAAAAAATGGCATTCCGGAGTAGAACAAAAAAGTGAAATATTTTTGAATTAGGTACTTCTTTTTTGATTCTAATAAGAGAGGTAGAGAGAAATAAATTTTACATTTCCATTACCACATTTTTGGCTTCAAGTTAACGTAGATAAATAAATTTTTGACTCGACGCGGGCTTTCCTTTCCTCGGCAATTATTATTAACCAGCATTGATGATGTTTTTTTAGTCCGAAATATCAGAAAAATGTTAAATGTGATACGCTGTTGGATTTAGAATTAAAGTTACTGTTTATTAAGAAGAACATAAAATTTTTGACTATTTAAAAAGCAAAGTTTATGATGAACGTTCGGGGACGAATCGTCGAATCGTAAACTTAAAATCGTAAAATTAAATAACATATTTTAGTAGAGGGAATATGGTGGCTGTGATGATTTTGACATTTATCTGAAAATATCTTTTTAAAAAAACTTGGTAATAAATTAAAACGATTTTCAAATATTTCTTCAAAATATCCTCAATTTCAAAACGGCATTTGATTGAGCACAAAACTGGGCAACTTTGACGCAATTTAAATTTTTCTATATCTCGTATAGCTTCTCCCAATGGTCACCCTAGAAATTGGAATACTCTGTACACCATGTGAGCGATTTTCCACACGTTTTTTTAAATTAAAAATTAGAGGAAAATATTGTTCATAAAAGATTTTAATTTTTTTTACAATGACTAGATTTCAAAATTTTCAAACAAAACGTAATTTAGAAATAATACATACTCAAAACAATAGGTAAATAATTATGCAATGTTTTGCATTAAAAAGATAATGAAAATTTAGACAAAATGTGATAATAAACTTACATTTAACTACTAAATAGGTACTATCCATAAATATTGAATACATACAATTTACGCAACTGGTGTTCTTTTTACTTCCCTCGTTAAAATCACTCTTTGAGATTTCTTCGGATCATCAGGTTTTAGGGTCCCCAAATGACGAAAAATATGTTTTCTCAATTTCATCGGTCTGTCTGTCTGTCTATTCGCGGCGTAGCTAAAAAACTGCTTATCCGATTGACTTCAAATTTTTGTCAAAAATTAAGGGTCATATGGAGATAACGTGGTAACATTTTGGTAAATCCAATATGGCGAAACAAAATGGCGGCCTAGTGAAGTATTAAAAAATTAATATTAAAAAACTACTCATCCAATTTATTTGAAATTTTGCAAAAACATCAAGTATTATATTGAAAACAAGTTGTAACATTTTGGTAGAAATCCAAGATGGCGGAACAAATGCCTGCATAATAAAATATTTAAAAATTCAGCCCGAAAAAACTACTTAATGGTTTGATTTCAAATTGTGTGCCGTAACTAATTGTGGTATAGGGATCAACTAGTAAAATAGTGGTATTAATTCAAGATGGCGGAACAAAATGGCGGCCAAATAAAATGTTTGAAAAAATCACCCTCTCAGGTTTTGCACATCCTTACGTTTTAGCATCGCTAGATGCCAAAAAATATGTTTTATCAATTCTGTCGTTCTGTCTGTCAGTTTGCGGCATAGCTTAAAGACTACTTACCCGATTTGCTTCAAATATTGGAAAAAAATTAAGGGTCATATGGGTATGACTTGTTAATATTTTGGTAGAAATCCAAAATGGCGCCTAATGAAATGTTAAAAAATAGATTTTGAAAAATCTGCTTATTCAATTTATTTCAAAATTTGTATAAACATCAAGTATTACGTTGGAATCAACTGATAAAATTTTGGTACGAATCCAAGATGGCGAAGCAAAATGGCGGTATAATAAATTATTTAAAACTGCAGCCAGAAAAAACTACTTAATGGATTGATTTCAAGTTATGTGCCATAATGTGGTATAGGGCTCAACTAGTAAAATTGTGTTACTAATTCAAGATGGCGAAACAAAATTGCGGCCAAATAAACCTTTTGTAATCATGGAGAAGATCACCGTCTCAGGGTTTACATATCTTCACGTTTTAACGTCTCTAGATGTCAAAAAACATGTTTTATCAATTCCATCGGTCTGTGTGTCAGTTCGCGACATAGCTTAAATACTACTTACCCGATTGAGTTTAAATTTTGATAAAAAATAAGGGTCATATGAGGATGGCCTGATAATATTATGATAAAAATCCTATATGGCAGAACAATGTTAAAAAGATTTTGTTAGGGTGTATTATTTGTGGTTAAGATTCAGTAAAAAAAAACAAGTCTTTTATAAGTTGTTAATGTTTCGCAATTAATTGTTGCATCCTCAGGACACATATATAGATCTAATATAGGGCATGAAACCCACATTAGCAGAACTTTTACTCCATTGTTCCGCATATATTTCCCAGATATTAAGTTTCTAAATGGTTTTCGTTAACAATCTTCTTGTTTTTATATTAGAGTGGTGTATTATTTGGGGTTAGGATCTAGTAAAAAAAAACAAAAGTCTATTTTTAAATAGTCGACGTTTCGCAACTGTATTGTTGCATCTTCAGGATACATGTGTAGATTCTATATCCAGTATGAAACCCATATTATGTCTTTACGTATTCCGTTTGTCCGCAGATATTTCCCAGATATTAAGTTGCTAAATGGTTTTGGGTAACGATTCTCATGTTGTTATTTTACAGTGGTGTATTATTTGGAGTTAGGATCCAGTAAAATAAAAGACCTTTAATTTGTCAACGTTTTGAAACTTTATTGTTGCATCCTCAGGACACATATAGATTCTATATCCCGCATGAAACCCATATTTTCAGTCTTTCGTCTTCGTTAACGATCCTCTTGTTTTTATGTTAGAGTGGTGTATTATTTGGGGTTAGAGCCCAGTAAATAAGCAAATGTCTTTCTTTTTATTTTCGACGTTTCGCAACTTTATTGTTGCATCCTCAGGACACAAATTTTATATACTGCATGATACCACTATTATCTGTCTATACCTACTCCGTTGGTTCGCAGATATTTCCCAGAATTAAATTTTTAAATGGTTTTCGTTAACGATCTTCTTGTGGTTATGTTATAGTGGTGCATTTTTTTGAGTTAGGAAATATCTGCGGACCAATAAAGTAGGTAAATACTAATATGGCTTTCATGCTGGATAGAAAATCTATGTGCCCTGAGGATGCAACAATAAATTGGCGAAACGTCGTTTTTTTTACTGGATCCTAACGCCAAATAATACACCATTCTAACATAACAACAAGGGGATCGTTAATGAAAACCATTCTGAAACTTAATATCTGCGGACCAACGGAGTAGGTAAAGATGATAATATGGGTTTTATTTTAAGATGGCGAAGCAAAAAGCCGCCAAATAAAATTTTTAAAAAATCAGCGTAAAACCTCTTGAGCATTTGATTTTAAATTTTGCAGAAAAATTAAATGTGAAAATGATACTTATTGAATTTATTTTAAATTATGCCCAAAAGTCAAATGTGGCATAGATAGAAAGGAAATGGTAAACATATTGGTGGGAATCCAATAGGAACAAAATGGCGCCCAATAAAAATGAAGAGACAGTATATGTAACACATATATACAGTGACTCTGTACTGAACTAACTTGTATCACACTTCACTTTTCCTAATAAGTAAGAATTCATAGCGAGGGAAGTTCCGGGTAAAGGAATTTACCGATTTTTTTACATACTACAACATGAAAGTTATATTTAGTTATTTAATTTTAAATTTTAACGCGCGCTATACATGGAGATTTTTAAATTTTAGTATATATTTTTGTTAACGCCATTTTGCTGCTATTACTTAAATAATTATGCGAAACGTCCAAATTTCTGCTTGAGACATTTTCTTTGTAAATATAGAAAAAAATCCTTGTGCTACTTTATTAATACAATATAAAGCAGATTGTTTCAGGTCTACGTTAAAATCGAAATTTTAATTTACAAATTATTGTTACTTACCTTTTTTTTAAGACAAAATTTATTTTTTACATTATTCTGAACTAATAAAATCCTTCATCGGTGCTAATTTATGATGAGGAACGAAACATCGGGTCAAAAATCTAATCACGTCATATTGTCGACGAAAATAAATGGCAATGAGAATGGATTTTTAATTCCGAGTAGGACAAAAAAGTGAAATTTTTTTGAATTAGGTACTTCTTTTCTGATTCTAATAAAAGAGGTAGAGACAAATAAATTTTACATTTCCATTATCACATTTTTGCCCACTTTAAGATAACGTAGGTAATTGAATTTTTTACCTGACGCGGACTTTCCGTTCCGCAATCATTATTAACTAGCATTGATGATGGTTTTTTAGTCCAAAATATCGGAAAAATGTTAGGTGTGATATGCTGTTAGATTTAGAATTAAAATTACTGTTTATTAAGAAGAACACAAAATGTTTGACTAATTAAAAGGCAAAGTTTATGATGATCGTTCGGAGATTAATCGTCGCATCGTAAACTTCATACCGTATTTTGGTAGAGGGAAAAAGGTGGCTGTGATGTGATGTGATATCTTTTTAAAAAACTCGGTAGAAAATTAAAAGGACTTTCAAAAATCTCTATTTTTCCGGATATCTATAAATATCCTCAATTTCAAATTTGGGCAATTTTTTTACAGTTTACACTTTTCAATATTATCTCGTAGGTATAGCTTCTCCCTCCTAGAATTGGGATACCCTGTACACCATGTGAGCGATTTTCTCTTTTTTTAAATGAAAAATTAAAGAAAAATATTGTTCATAGAAGATTTTTATTTTTTTTTTACAATGACTTAGGGCATAGATAAGTAAAAGCAAAGTTGAAATAAAATAACTTTATTTCAAAATTTTCAAACAAAACATGTACTTTAAAAATAATACATAATCAAAACAAAAGGTAAATAAATATGCAACGTTTGCATTAAAAATAAAATTAAAATTTAGAAAAAAATGTTAAAATAAACATACATTTAACTACTAAATAAGTACTATCCATAAATATTGAAGACATATAATTTACGCAACTGGTGTTCTTTTTACTTCCCTCGTAAAAGGGAAGTATTGTAATTGTGAAAAAATCACTCGAGATTTTTTCGGATCTTCACGTTTTAGGGTCCCTAGATGACGAAAAACATCTTTTCTCAATTCCATCGGTCTGTCTGTGTTTTTTTACATACTAACATAAAAGTTATATTTAGTTATCTAATTTTAAATTTTAGCGCGCGCTATACCTGTAGATTTTTAAATATTAGCATAGTATATTTTTGTTAATGCCATTTTGCTGATATTACTTAAATAATTATACGAAACGTCCAAATTTCTGCTTAAGGCATTTTTTCCTTAAATTATTTTCGTGAATTAAACACATGTTAACTAGGTCCCGCGATTTCGATCGCGTATGACGCTAACGAACGGGAAATAAATAGGTAGGTACTTAGATCGCCTTATTTTTTTTTAATTTTAGAAACCACGTTTTTGCATTTTCGTTCAATTTTTGTCAATAGGGGCTTGAGAGATTTATGTTTATAAATTATTTCCGATTTTTTGGACCACCCTGTATACATTTTTAAAAAATAAAATGAAATATACCTGATCAAGCGTTGTTTTGAAAAATTAACCGTTTTTAAATAAAAAATATTGTATTATTTAAGGGGCAGTTTCATCCCCTTAAAATTTGATTTTTGAGCAGGATCGTGATTAATCAGTGACCCAGTTTTTTGAAATACCCTGTATACATTTTTAAGAAACCTTAAAATATGTTAAATAACCAAATAAAATACACGAGCTTAAGAGTTTTGTCTAAAAACCAACCGTTTTTTTTTAAATAAAAAATAATGTAATATTTAAGGGGCCGTTTCACCGCCGAGTTTTGAAAAATTCCTTCTTATCCAACCTCTACATTCTACTACCAACCAAAATGCATGTTTGCAGTTTGAGCAAAATCGTGATCAAACCGTGACCCGATTTTTTTGAAACACCCTGTATACAATACAAAAAATAGATGTGAAAGGTCTCGGTTACCAGACGATCATTTAAAAAAAATCATATAAATCGGTGCAGTACAACTCTGTCAGGAACTTGCCGAAAACTTTAGCTCAGTGTTTTAAATATATGGATTTTACAACAAATATTAAAAAGCATTAACACGTTTTTTTTTTAATAGCAAACCATTGTTTTGTTGTTTTGAATTATTTCACTGAATTGAAATAGTAAATATTAAACTTACCATCACGGTCAGGAAAGGAAACTGAAAAAATTATGTATTCGACAAAATTCTTATTTTTCTATGTGGTTTATTTTCCAAATCTTTATTTTCGTGATTATGCATTTTTTATTCTTTACATTGATACATACCACCATTTTGTTACGTCATGTTGAACTCGTACCAGTTTATCCTCACATTCAGTTGAATAAGATTTTTTTTGCGTTCATTTAAAAAGAAATATTTGGCCGCCATCTTGAATTCGTACCACAGCTTTACCAATTTATCTCTATATCACATTTAATGCATGCATACACTTTGAAATTAATCTAATGAGTAGTTCTTTCAGGTTGATTTTTTAAATATTTTACTAGGCCGGTATTTTGTTTTACTATCTTATATTCATACCAATATATTACCAATTTATTCCTATATAACACTTGTTTTTTGTGCAACATTTGAGAAAATTGGGTAACTAGTTTTTTAAATAATACTTTTTTAAAGTTTCTTAAGACCGCCGTCTTGTTCCGGCATATTCGATTTTTACCAAAATATTTCTAGGTCATCCCCATATGACTCTTAGACCAGACAGACGAACCGATGGCAATAAAAACATTTTTTGGCATCTAGGGAGGCTAAAACCTGAAAATATTTAAAACCTGAGAGGGTAATTTTTTCACGATTATAAATATTTTATTTGGTCGCTATTTTGTTCCTCTATCTTGAATTATACCCCAATTAGTTATGGCACACAGTTTGAAATCAGTAGTTTCTTTCAGGCTGAATTTATAAATATTCCTTGAAGCCGACATTTTGAATTCGTACTACAATTTTACCAGTTGATTTCCACATAATTCTTGATTTTTGTGCAAAAATTAAAATAAAGCGGTTAAGTAGTTTTTAGTAATAATTTCACTAGGCCGCCATTTTGTTTTGACATTGGATTTTTACCAAAATATTACCAGGACATTTCCATATGACCCTTAATCACAGAATTAAACTGTGCCTTAATTTTAAATCTCGTAGGGTGTTTTTTCACGATGACAATACTTTTACGAGGGAAGTAAAGATTATTTGGCCGCTATTTTGTTTCGCCATCTTGAATTCGTAACACAACTTTGCCAGGTTATCTCTAGGTCACGCTTAATGCTTGCATAAAATTTGAAATTAATGTAATTTTGTTTTTCTATCTTATATTCATACCAAAATGTTACCGGGTTCATTCCTATGATTTTTGAGCAAAATTTGAAGAAATTGGATAATTAGTTTTTTAGTAGTAATTTTTTTAACGTTTCACTAGGTCGCCATCTGGTTCCGGCATATCGGACTTTTATCAAAACATTACCAGGTCACCCAAATTTGACAATCAATTGTTGACTAAAATTTGAAGTCAATCTAATGAGGCAAACCGACAGACTGACCGAGGAAATCGATAAAATATTTTTTGGAATCTAGGGACGCTAAAACCTAAAAATATGTAAAATCGAAACGGTGATTTTTTCGCGATTATAAATATTTTATTTGGCCGCCATGGTGTTTCGCTATTTTGAATTAGTACCACTGCTTTACTAGTTCTACTCTATACCACTATTAGTTATGAAACACAATTTGAAATCCGTCCATTAAGTAGTTTTTCAGGCTGAATTTTAGAATATTTTATTAAACCGCCTTTTTGTTCTTGATTTTTTGATTTCTGTTCACAATTTTAGATAAATTGGATAAGTAATTGTTTAGTAAAATTTTTTATAACATTTCTGTAGGCCACCATTTTGTTTTGCCATATTGGATTTTTACCAAACTGTTACCATGTCATCCCCAGATACCCCTTAATTTTTGTTCAAAATATAAAGTCAATCCGGTAAGTACTTTTTTAGCTATGCCGCGAACAGGCAAAACATGTTTTTCGGCATCTAGGGACCTTGAAACCTGAAGATCTGAAAAAACCTCGGAGGGTGATTTTTTCACGATTTCAATATCTCCCTTTTACGAGAGAAGTAAAAATAAAATAGGAACGTGCCAACCGTTTTGCTCCGGGCTTTCGCCAAGTCAAACCGTTTGGATTTTACAGGTTGTCAAAATTATAAAATGAAAATTTTCCTCAATATTTTAAAATTAATTAAAATAATTTATTCCTTCTTCAGGGCTCTATAATAACATAACTATCAGAAAATTTAGGACTTTTTTACAATTAAAAAGTACTTACACTAATTAAAATGAAAAGACAATTTTGACTGAATTTTCAGAAAATATAAAATTATATATTTGACATATTTAACGTATTTCTGTCATTATTATTTGATAGAAAAACAATTGGTTTTAAGTTGTTTATTTCTTGTCAAATGATGTCAAAATTTTAGTAGTTAAAATCTATTCAATTTTATATTTTCTGAAAATTCTCTCAATATTGTCTTTGCATTTAATTAGTGTAAGTACTTTTTAATTGTAAAAAAAAGTTCTAAATTTTCTGATAATTAGGTTATTATAGAGCCCTAAAGAAGAAATGAGTTATTTCGAAACCTTGGCTATTAGAAAAAAAATGTATTATACACTTTTTGGCAGAATCCCAGTTATTTTTTATACTATAGTATATAATCAAGAAAAGAAAGTTCCAATACTCAGAGATTCAAAAAAACATCAAATTCCTGGGAGGTAACACTTGTAATATTATTAGGACCCTGTTTAGTTTATTGTTTATTTCAATTTAATTTTAGCAAGAACATTCCAAAAATAAGATTAAAAATAAAAAACACTTACCTTTCCAAAATATAGGAAAGCATTTTTCTTCAGTAATTGTCTTTCGCCACTTGAATACATATCGTATTTAGAAAGATGATTTTCACATAAACGTTTATTTATTTAACATTGCCACAGTTTCGTACCCATTGACAGCGAATGTCCGGCCTGTTCACGGGGAATTTAAAGCTGACCAAATTATTTTTGTTTTTTCTTTTATTGTTGTATCCAACATACGCACACTCTATTTTTCTGGCAGGCATACTCTAGTTTCGTAGAGCTAAAAATTCTAAAATAACCACTATGATGTAAACAATACAGGTACTGTATATAAACTACGAATTTATATACGGTGATACAGGTAAGCGATTCGTACATCTCCGCCGATTATCCGATCTATCTGCTGTTTCGCTGTAAACGACTGGCAGCCCGCGGCGCCAAACAAATCTCGGACACCTTTCCTGGCGGCGACATAGCTACATCTCGGACACCTTTTGTGCCACGAATTCGCTCATAAGGTTGCACATGTTCCGTTTTCCTTCAATCAACGATTACAGTAAGAAACTGCAGGGTACGTGCTGCATTAGATAGTGATATTGGCGACGTTGTCAAGTTTATGGTTTCCATAAAAAATCGGCCTACTATTTAAAAGGCATAATACAACTATTTCAACCAATATCAAAGGACAAAGGACCACGCACACATCTTATGGAAAATCGGTTTCGGTGATGTTGGGTGTATTTTTTATATGTTGTAATTCTTGACCTCCTGAGCAAAAGATACCATGGGTACAATCTGATCCTACGAATTATTTTTAATATACAGGGTGTTAAAGTTTGCCTAAACCTCATATACAATACGTAGGGAAGATAGTGTTATGGGGTAAGAAATAAAATACTTTCTTCGGTAGGACTGTATGTTTAATTTACGTATTTTCATAAAAATTTGCAGAGCCACAAAACTGTGTCTATACATTAATGGAGTCTTAATTTCAACTAAAAATCCGTCGTTGTCAGATTTTAAACTGCTTGAACATACCGGCCCCCTTGGAAGTACTGTGTACTTTCAAACAAGAACTGAAAAAATAATCATATTAAACTACTCAACTGGTAACGCACAAATTCTATTAACTCCTCGAGTTAAAACACCATCGCGAACTTTCACATCTACCACGCGAGTGATTCCGTCTTGCCCTGGATACATTTTGACGACTCTGCCTAGCTGCCAATACATCGTAGGAGTGTTGTCTTCTTTCAGTAGAACCAGTGTACCAATTTTTAATAAATTTTTTGAATTTTGTTTCCATTTTGTTCGAGTCTGCAACTCGGATATATACTCCTTCTGCCATCTGGACCAATAATGCTGTGTCATAAACTGCAAATGTTGCCACTTATTGAGGCGATTCTCAGGAACTTCCATGAGACTTACTTCTGGTAGATTGGTAATTGGTCTACCAATTAAAAAATGTCCCGGAGTTAATGCTGAGATATCCTCAGAGTCCTCAGTGATAGGGCAAAGGGGACGGGAATTTAAAATACCTTCAATTTGTGTTAAAATAGTGCCGAACTCTTCGAACGTTAAAGACTTTTCACCGACTACACGCTTAATATGGCTCTTTGCGCTTTTTATGCCTGCTTCCCATATACCTCCGAAAGTGGGTGAGTATGCTGGGATAAAATGCCATTTTATTTGTTCATTTACTAATTGATTGGCAATGTATTCAGAGTTATTTTCTAAAAATTTGTATAATTTAAGCAATTCGTTATTTGCACCGACAAAGTTTGAGCCATTGTCGGAGTATACGTTGGCGGGTTTACCTCTCCGACTAGTGAATCTATTAAAAGCCGCCAAAAACGCCTCGGTAGTCAAGCCCGACACCAATTCGATATGTACAGCTTTCGTACTCATACATATGAACAAACAAATATATGCCTTTATTAATTTGGGATTACGCGTCTGTCTATCCTTTAAAAGAAACGGTCCGCCAAAATCGGTACCTATATTATTAAAAACTGAAAATGGCTTCAAGTGTACCTCTGGTAAATCACCCATAAGGTATGTTTGACTTTTTGGATTTATTCGAAAACATTTTATGCAATTTCTTATTACATTTTTGCAAGCGTTACGTCCTGAAATTGGCCAGTATTTCTCTCGGATAGAATAAAGTAAATTTTGAACACCACAATGCATTAAACGCTCGTGTTCATTTTTTAAAATATATTTTGTCAATGCATGGTTTTGAGGTAAAATAATAGGATGTTTTTTCTCAAAAGTTTGGTTAGAATTCCTTATTCTTCCGCCAACTCTTATAATTCCGCCTTCTAAAAAAGGATTCAGTGACAATATTTTGCTATTATTTTTAATATTCCTTTTATTAATTAAAGCGTTATACTCAACAGGAAAACACTCAAGTTGTACTTTTTTTATAATTAAATTTAAAGATTTGTCTAGTTCTTCTGGTATTAACGCTCCATTTAATTTTTTGCTACACCTTTGAAACATTAATTTTAAGTTTGAGATAAAAAGCAAAACATATGACAAGACACGCAAAATTTTATTTAAAGAAGAAAATTTTATTAAGATATCGCTAATTACATTATTATAAATGATATTTGAACAAGAGATAGTTTTTTGTTCTGGAATTTCGGATAATTCTGTTTTAATTTCTAAAAAATTCCAAGTAGATTTGTCTAATTTAAACCAACTGGGACCTTCCCACCAAAATTCAGATTCTATTAACTGTTCTACAGAAGTACCTCGTGATATCAAATCTGCAGGATTGTCCTCAGATTTGATATGATTCCAATTACGATGGTCTCTAAGCGACCTAATCTCACTTACCCGATTAGCCACAAAAGGTTTCCACCTGTTGGGCTCACCTTTGATCCAGCACAAAGTTATTGTAGAGTCAGTCCAGTGGTAATAGTAATTAAATTCAATGCCTAATGAATTTTTTACCTTTTTTGTCAAATTCGCTAATAACACTGCTCCGCATAATTCTAGTCTTGGTAAGCTAATTTGTTTTATTGGGGCGACACGAGACTTTGCACACAATAATTTAGTAGAATAATTTCCTGACGCCATTAAACATCTTATGTAGATACAAGCCCCGAACGCCTTTATAGATGCGTCACAAAAGGAGTGCATTTCTATAGTAATATACTGCGAGAAAACAGCATGTCTAGGAATATTTAGTTTAGTGATGTTTGACAAGTCCCTATTAAAAGATATCCAATTTTCAAGAAATGTTGTAGGAATTTCATCATCCCATGACAATTTGAGCTTCCATAGCTCTTGAATTAACATTTTTGCAATAGTTATTACTGGACTTATTAAACCTAAAGGATCGAAAATTTGACATAACAAAGACAAAATTGTTCTTTTTGAAACTCTTTCAAAATTTAAATTATTGTTTATATTAACATTATATTTAATAAAATCAATATTAGAGTCCCAAAAAATTCCTAGCGTTTTATTCTGTTCATTTTCCCCAATATTTAAAATGTTTACATCTATATCTTTGTTTATTTGGAATTTATTTAAAATACTTTGATCATTACACAAAAATTTTCTTAATTCAAACCCTGCACTACCTAATATACATACTAAATCATTTTGGATTTTTAACAGTTCTGCTGCCGAATTTGCTCCAGTGAGTACATCGTCTATATAAAAATCTCAGCTAAATAAGGCGATGATGCGCAGCCATAAGTAACTGTATTTAATTTGTATAATTTCACATTTTCATTTGGTTGCATTTGCCAAAATATTTTTTGGTAATTTGTATCTTTGTCATTTACTTTTACTTGTCTGTGCATTTTTGATATGTCGCCAGTTAAAACATATTTATAGAAACGAAATCTTATTAGAATAGAAAACACATCTTCTTGAAGTGTGGGACCAACAAACTGAATATCATTCAATGATAGTCCGGATGAGGACTTCGCAGAACCGTCAAATACCACCCTACATTTGGTTGTTAAACTACTGTTTTTTATTACTGCATGATGTGGTAAGAAAAAACCATCATTAAGCTCATTTTTTATTTCTGTCATATGCCCCAATACTAAATATTCATTCATAAAAGCAGAATAATCATTCTTTAAATTTGCATTTTTATTTAATTTCTTTTCGAGTATATTATACCTACTTAACGCCATGTCTCGTGAACTACCTAAATTATTTTTATTATTCTTAAATGGAATTCTAACCACAAATCTACCGTTAATATCTCTTTCTGTGGTTTGCTCAAAATATTTTTCACAATATTTTTCTTTATCAGACATAATAATTTCTTTATTGTTCACTTCTTCTATTTCCCAAAATTTTGTTATTTTTTCATCAATACGATCACCGGAACTGATAATCGAATGACAACTCACTGACATATTACTATTGTTCGAATTCAAATATAAATTACCTGCAATTATGTATCCGAACTCTGATTCCTGTAAAAAAGGTGAATTTTTACCAAGCCGGACCTGTCCTGATTTAATAATCGACCAAAATACATTGGATCCTAATAAAATGTCAATTTCGCTAGAAATATTAAAATTAGGATCTGCCAAACACAAATTTTCCGGAATAGGAATTATATTTTTATTAAAAGACATCGTGGGTAATTTGTCCGTTATTCGAGGAAGTACAAAGCAATTAACATTGGTTTTAAAATTATTGACACGCGAATTTATAGCTACGTTAACCTGTGAACTTACATTTGTTAAAGTTTGCCCAATACCCTTTATTTTATAATCAATTTTTGAAGGTTTTAACCCTAATTTGGTGCAAACCTCTTTTGATGCGAAGCTCATTTGGGACCCGCTATCGAGTAAAGCACGGGCTGTACACGAATTACTTCCATTACTAACCTTTATTAATGCAGTTGATAACAAAACTTGAGATATATTTAATGCTCCCTCCAATCCTGAAGAACAGGCAACACCGCCTGCCATCAGCTGCGAATTTAAACTTACTTGGGGATGAGGAATCTGCTGTTCGTTTGTCGTTTTCGTGGCGTCACCCGGTGGTTGATAATTTGCACCATCGGTCAACATATGCGGATTTTGATTATTTGAAGAACTATTAAAATAAGTATCTAAATGCAATAGGGAATTATGAGCCTTTTTGCATTTATGACATTTTTGTTTCGGACATTTCCATGAAGGATGAGAATCTCGAAAACAATTCAGACATAATTTTAATTGTTTTATGGCAGATATACGGTCTTCGATTTTGAGTTTTAAAAAAGAATCACATTTAAAAATACCGTGATCTTGTTTACAATAGTAACATTTATTTTTTGTAATAGTACTTGTAACTGGAAAACTGTTAGACTGCCGCCTACAACTTTTTACATTTTTTAAATTTGTATCACTTTGTTTATTGATAGCAGAAAATTCTAATTTTTCTAAAACCTCACATTTTAATTTGAGAAATTTATTTAAATCTTCCATTGTGGGTAAGTCCCCTTCGAATTTATATGTTTCCCAATCGCGACGGGTAGTTGGGTCAAATTTGTTACTTATGATATAAATAATTAAACGGTCCCAACTTGAAGTATTTTCACCTAAATTTTTTAAACATCTTAAATGCTTAGAAATTGAATCATAGAGATTTCTGAGATCTGAGTAAGACTCACGTAATACATTGGGGTGCTCAAAAATTTCTCTTATATGATTATAAATAATTATTTTTTTGTTTTCGAATCTTTCTATTAAAAATTGCCAGGCTTCTTGGTAATTGCTTTCTGAAACGTCTAATGATTTAATTATATCGAGTACTTCCTTTTCTAATGACGACCTTAAATAATAAAATTTTTGAATATCAGTTAGACCACGATCACTATCAACTAAAGCTATAAAGGCGTCTTTAAATTCAAGCCAATTACTATATTGACCATTAAAAGTAGGTAATTTAATTGGCGGTAATTTAACTAATGAATGATTGGCCGTAACACCCAGATTAATATGTGCACTTTGTGCTGATACTTGACTTTGTGTACCTGTTACTGAGCCGGAATTGGCTACTGAGCCGGAATTGAAACTCTCATTTTTATTATATTTATTACACAACGCTTGTACCTTGCCAATCAATAAAAAATAGGTCGTTTCAAACTCTTCTCTAATTTTATTATCTGGTGCAGCTTCGGAACCATCTTCACAGATGGCCAGCTCAATTTCTAGTTGTAACTCATTGAATTCTTCCCACAAAGGATTAATTTTTTCTAACCGTGATTGTAATTGAATTATAATTTCATCATCAAGAGCATCTTTATTTATTTTATCATAAAAATCTCCAAATCGCGATAATTTTTGTTTAATATTACTTCTTTTCGTTCTTAACTTAGCCAACTCAGCCATATTTATAACACAAATTGAAAGCAATTGAAAATTAAAAGGTATAAATAAAAGGAAAGATCTTACTTGGAAAATAGGAAGGAACCCTTGGTGGAACACGACAACTTCTGTTGACTTCCGATTCTCTTCTTGTTACCGTTCAGGCTGATACGTCAGGGCATCGACACTTGCCTTCAAATAAAATGGCTGTTTCGAATTGTATTAACAAGCCGGTTTCTTCTAAATTTCTTGGCTTACCCCACTGATTTCTTCCAAATTTTCATCCGAATCGATGGACCATGTTATGGGGTAAGAAATAAAATACTTTCTTCGGTAGGACTGTATGTTAAATTTACTTATTTTCATAAAAATTTGCAGAGCCACAAAACTGTGTCTATACATTAATGGAGTCTTAATTTCAACTAAAAATCCGACGTTGTCAGATTTTAAACTGCTTGAACAGATAGGATGACACTAATTCGTTTTTTCTACATATTTAACGTAAGTTACTTTACGGGACCACGAAAAACCGTTTAAAAAATATTATTGATTTCGAAAATACAAGTTTGCCAAAATGGCTTGATGTCTTACAGTTTATGTCTTGGTTCCGACTGACTGTAAAACACCATCACATTGGTATATTAAACAAAATGAATATTATAGAATTTGCGGAATCGGCTTGCTACCAAATAATTTTTGACTGTCTTCTTGCTTGTAACATATAAGTTTAACAATATTTTCGTACGGTATGACGAAAATCCATTGGTCAGCGGCATCGAGTTGATTTATGATAGGCTTCGTGATTTTCGTCTCAATTTGTATGCAAGTGGAAGTGTCTCCCACAGAATCCAATAAATTGACAGTGCATGGACTTCTTTGATCGATTTCTTGAAGACCTATTTTACTACAGACATAGGCTTGGGTCTTCGTTTCCTTGCATTCTTGATTTAGAAATGCATAGTGCAATTCGTTTTTTAGAATGAATTTATTTCGCGGTAAGATAGCCTTGAACTGACCCTTACTTAAAATTGGTATAGAATATAAATGGAAATAATTAAAATTTTCAGGATGTTATTGGAATTTGCAAAACGTAGTTAATTTTATTATTAAGTATTAAACAGTCTAGTTTTATTAATTTTTCAAAGAGTAAAGTATTTTCTAATGTTATTTCTTCAGGCATATATTTTCAGCCAATTTGATTTTGAATTTTAAGTAATTCAGAGTAAAGATCTTCAGTTTTTATTATACTTGGATGTATTACCTGTATTTTAGAGAAAGTATAGAGTTTTCTATGTCTTGTAAGACTGAATCGATAATTTCGTAAACATTTATTATTTGGTTTAGAATGTCTTTAATGAACATAGCATTTTCTCTATAAGCAGTTTTTTGAACTATTAGACTAATTTGATTTAATTTACTTTCCAACATTTTTTCATTATGCCTAATTTGTTGAACTGTATTGTTAAATTTTCGAATAATATTAAGAGAAACAGACTTTTCTTTTAAAATGCTTATACTCAATTTATTTTGATTATTTTGTAAGTCGGCAAAAACTAATGTTTTTCGTATTTTTCTCCGTCCGAAGCATCTAAGTTACCAGTAACGGCTTTAAAAACTGATCCTAACATATTTATCAAACCTCGCCTAATCCTATTTGGATAAGGAATAATTTCTCTAATTTTTGTTTCTACCCTATTTGGTGTTAAATTTGAAATCTTAAAATAATTAGACGTCTCATTTAAATATTCCGCATGACGGCTTATCATTATAGTTAAATTCCTAGAACCTAAGTAAAGTTTATTTACTTCTAATATTATGGGATTAAAATCGTAATAATAAAATAAACTATAAGTATACTGTTGCACTTTTGCGTAACCTAATCTAAAAGGAATTATACCGGGATTGTCATTCGTTTTCTCACAGCTATTTTTTCTTCGAATGCAAACGTGAGTAGAAGAAACTGAAGAGAGAAAATAAGACTTAGTTAGCAAAACTATATTTTTTTCTCAGGGGTCGTTTTAAATTTGCAAGGTGTACTTTCTCGTGAGAACCTACTTTTGCAGTTTTACGCTTTGTATTTATGGAAGTTAATTTACCTGGTTTCTCGAATTTGTCTGCGTTTTTCTGCCTAATATGCTTTTTTACGTATGCATTTTCATTTGGCGTAAATATTGCGGGGTCCTTGCGATTTTCATTGATTTTACTTATAACTCTTTCCTTGGTATTAATTAATTTTTCGTTTATTTGTGAATGGGTGTATATCCCAAAATGAAGAGATTTTAATAAGAATGTTCGACGAGAGACAAAAATGGTATTTGTGCCCTACAAATGGATTTAAAAGAAGGGAGTCTGGTTAGGTAAACCAAATTCGTAAAAGAACGCTTAAAAATATGTTTTTTTTTCAATGTATAGCCATTTTTTTAAATTAATAAAAACATGGGACTGACAGTCTGGCACGCAACTGACAAAAATGATTTATTTTCTAAAAAATGCATTTATTTAAGAACACGCATAAAAATATATTTAACGGAATGCATACTATTTTTTTAATTTAAGCGCTTTTTTAAATTTAGTAAAAGCATGGGACTGACAGTCTGGCATGGAAGTGACAAAAGTCATTTAATTTTCTAATACACGCATTTATTTATTAAATTACAAATAAAAACAAAACTTTGTATTTAAAGAGATTACATATAAAAGTACCAAGTAAGGTTTGGTTTAAATGTATATAAAAAGAAACTGACATAACACTCTCACGAAATTCGCAAAAATCATTAAAATTAACGCTTGTTGTTATCTTAACTTAAAAAAATAACTAATGTATCTTACCAAAAGTATAAAAAACATAATACTGAATTCTTCTATAAAAATGGTAAAACGGGCAAGGAACATTAGTTCATAAAACTAAGTATAAGACCCTACACAAGCTCAAAGTATAAAATATTAAATTGTTGATACATTAATTTTGTTTAAAAATTTATAGTACGCTTCCCTCTGTTTATAATTGTTGGCATTGGCAAAACCTCAATAATATTATTTTGGTTGATATAACTATTATCTTGTTCGTCCAACTTAAAAAACTGTGAAATCTTATCTATACTGCATTCTTTTAGAAATGTTACTTGAATATCCCCAGTTTCAAAATCAATTTCACTTTTACACAATGCTATAAAACGGTAGTTTTGTTTCTTATTTGATTCGGCTTGCATTGTAACTAGTATAAAGGAACCGCTTTTGATTTGTATATCAAATGTATTAGGTATAGGTATTAATGTTTGGTTTTTAGAAGAATCTTCTCTATTATTTCTTTTGCTAGTTTTGCCAATGGTAGATCGTCATGAGAGGAACTATCATAAATGTCTTTGTAATCTACTTTACTTGTGTTATTAGAATGTAGTTTGTCATTTATTGTGTCTTCAGATGATGTTTCACTTTCTATTTCATCGTAGTTTTGAACGCCCAAATGATAATGTTGACATATTTCTTTGCAATTAAAACAAGAAAGCTTTCTAAAATACAACTTTTCCAAGTTACAAACGGATGCTAATTGCCGAACCATCATCGATCCTTTAAATGGCATCACTGGAACACTATTCAATAACGCCTCAAATGATTCTACTGTGGCTGGAAGAACCTCAAAAATGGTTATGCCAGGACAGTTATCTTTTAAAACTTGAAAGAATGTGCTAAATGATGGCACATCACTGCCTTGCGCCACTAAACGGTCTGCAGTTCTTTTGCATAATCCTCCAATCCCGTCTGGAGCTCCCTTTCCGTGTCCGGCCTCTTGATAGTTCCAAGTTACATATTCTACACCAGGGAAATAATTTTTAAGGTATTTCGCAATAAATAAGAACATTTTTTTTATTGCGATATTGAGTACTCGGAGAGTCGCTAAGAAAATGCAGTTTTTTGATATCCTTGTTATAGTAACACTCTAGTACAGGACACAAATGAGCCCAAATTCCAGCAGGGCCATGTTCAAGAGACTCAGATACGGAGCAGTAGCTTTCAATTTTTGGTTTAATATCAGATTCCAGATTACTATAGACAGTTGTTGTATGCAAAGTAATTTGCTGCCGAGAACCACCAAAGTGGTACGCTTGTACTTCTTCGGCATACTTTAAGCAGTAATTTTCTGAAAAATCACAGTATATGATAATTTCGCTATTGGTCAGGTTTTCTTTTTTCTCCAATATATCTAAATATTGGTGTTGAATTCTAGCTTTGTGTGCTAAAAATAGCAGACTATTTTCTTCAAAAATGTTTATAATTTCTGAACATTTTACTTGGAAAGCTGTTTTTGCGATTTTTGAGCGAACTTCAGTTTTTTTATTTAAAAAAGTATATTTTATATTGGTCCATTTATAATACGAAATGGTTGGATCTCCATTTTTATCTTCTATATGATAAGTCAATTTAAATGTCTTACATTCTGAGCATGTTTTTAAAAGACATGTTTCTGAGTGGTTATTACACGTAAGATTTTTTACAATTTGCTCAGTTACCCTCAATTGAATAATAGCATTCTTCCAAAGAGAATGAATTAATAATTCCATATTGGCGCAAACTACACATTTACATGTATCGCAGTCCATTACTCTTAAAAATTTTATCCAGTAGGGTTTGCATCTACAAAAAAAAAGTGTAACTTATTAAAATAAGTTAGGGTATTTTTGCAGAAACTTGACGTAAAGGTTTTTCATAGTGTTCAACAAAACTCTTTTCTGTTGAGTAACTTTCCCCTTGGTAACATAATCTTTCTTTCCGGGACATATCCTGCTATAAATATCTTCCTGCAAAAAGTTTTTGGTTTTCTTTCTGATATCCTGCATTTTTGAAAATACGCAGTTTTACTCTTTATATTATGTCGATCTTGACTGATGCTTTTCAGTCTTAAATTTTTTCTATATTTAAATATTTTTTCACATGTTGATTCAAGCTTATATTTTTTCATTACTCTTCCGTGAACGATTTTGAAATACATGCTTCTCTTTGGTCCGTAACTCCCGGTAGCTTTCTGATAGCTGTTCCTTTATTGCCTCGCCAAAAAGTAGCTACTTTTTAACTTGTTGAACTTTATTTTCATCAACCAGTGCCTCATTTAAGAATTGCTCTACACGGGTATTAGGTGTTTCTGACGTTGTTGACTGAGCCTCAGAAGTTTCACTAGAGATTTTTTTCTTTTTCTTTTCACGAAGATATCTTTTTTTCCAAAACTCCACTTTTGACTTCAGACTATTTATTTCCTTTTTGTCTTTTTCCTTTTGTCTATAGCGTGCTAGCCGAATTTTTTGCAAAAAACTTTTCCTACATCTTTTTTCATCATCCTCTATGTATTCTACTGGCTCATCTTCTAGCTCTGGTAAATGTTGTGTTTTCCTATGTTCCGCTGCTTGTGTTTGTTTCAGCCGCATTCTATGATTATGTGTGTACTCCCTCCAACTTTTACGCTTACAACGACGCTCCCTTTCTGACATTTCGGCAACAACCTTTCTTTTTTTAGGTTCCCTGTAGCGAAGATATTTGTGTCTATCTTTCAGGATCCTCTTTAATTTTTCGTCTACGCTCTTTCTCCTTTTCTCGCTTAATGCGCTTTTTTTCCTCTTCTGAAATTTTTATTTTCGCCATATTGTCTCCTAAAAAACAAAACAAATTGTGTGATGCAATTTTTTCTTTGAAGCCCCTATCCATCGAAATGATAAATTGGAAAGTCTCTGCAAATTTTACATAGCTATTTATACATGTTACCTTCTATTTGAAGTAAAATGTAGTGTAAGCTTCTAGTTACGTGCGGAATTAGAGATTTGAGTCAGTTCCGTGCGAGACTGTCAGTCCCGTGTTTTTGAATTACACGAGACTGACGTTCACGGGACTGACAAATTTGAACATTTTTGTAAATTTTACAGAGCTAGCCAGATATTTTACTTTCAAATTTAAGTAATATGCAGTGCAATTTCCTAGTTAACAAAAAAATAGCGTACTATAAAAAAAATCAAATACGAAGACTCATTTTGACTTACCACGGTACTGTCGATGTGAGCGTTTCAAAGATATATTTACCACGTGACCGCCCTCAAATGCCGAACGTGATGCAACCTGCTCGCTGGAAATTCTCACGACTACCGATTTAACTGTCGTGCGGAACGTTTCATCAGTCAGCCTCGGTTACCCCCACCACTTAGCAGCGATTTTTCGGGGAATTTTGTCTGCAGCACGGGACTGACAAATTTATTTGACACACCATATTATGGCCATTTTTGAAGAATTGAAAAAGAAAATGATTTATTTTTTGTTATAATGTGTTATTTCAATCGATTACCAAGACACTAAAGAAAAGAGAATTGAATATTGATATATAGAAAATAGTGAATTTACATATTATTTTTTCATACTTATGCCAGGGACAATCCACGGAACTGACAATTACCATATATTTTGGTACTTTTACAAATCTAAAAAAAAATTGTGGCTAGATTTGAACAGGAAATGAAAGCAGGGTAAATGAGACACATCATATACACAGGGACCTTTCCCTTTCAATTCTGAGATATTCACCCGAATACAGGATTTTTGTTTTATTCTTATGGTCATTAATATAATCACTAAGTAAAAGTTAATGTCGAAGGGATTATCCTCAGTAATATCACCGTTTATTACGTCAATAGGTTTCATTTTTGTTGTAGAATGTATCGAATTATTGTAAGCTAATATTGCATATATCATTTTTTGGGATACGAGTGTTTTCTTAAATTCCTGATTATTTAACAACCGTATATTTTCAGAAATTGTCGAGTGGAACCTTTCGATTTGTCCATTTGATTGTGCATGGTAGGGTGAACAAAAATGAATTTTAATTTTATGTAATTATAGTAATTCTGTTACTACGGTATTTTTGAACTCAGTTCCGTTGTCTACTAAAATTTGTTTGGGGATTTTATGATGCGAAAAATATTTTAATAAGTTATCGACTATTTCAGTGGCAGCTAGGGAATTTAGAGGGTATGCTTGAGCATATTTTGAACAACTGTCAATGATGGTCAAAAATTTAGTTTGTTCTAATGTGTATGTATCGAGGTGAATTATTTCAAAAGGTCTTGTTGCTGTCGGGGTTATGTTCATTTGTATATTCACAGGATTACGTTCGTATTTGCTTACTTGGCAAATTTCGCAATCATTTATATACGTCTGAATAGAACTTTTCAAATTTGGCCAATAATATTTATTTTTTATTTTTTGTTCGGTCTCGTCGATGCCTCTATGATTAGTTTTACTCTCATGGTAGTTTTTGATTATTTCACTAATGTCATTTTTTTCAGTAACGTCAATAAGTTTTGTTGAACAACGTTTAAATTTAATTGAGGGCCATTTAAAATTTTTTCTTATGACTTTACATAATAGTTCGTACGTATTTGGGTTTTCAAAATATAAATAATATTGTTTGCCGGGGATTACATGTTCCTTAACAAAATTTATTATGTATTGTTCAAAATTATTACTAGAAATTTGCACGGTTATTCTGCGTTTCTTTTGAAATAAAATCTCCGTTTTCGGTGGCGCTGGGGAATGTAATGTATCTTTTATAATTACTTGATACGCGCCATAATTAACCGGTGTTTCTTCTGCGATAGGTACGCGTACGACAGGGTCTTGGCTTTCATTTGAATGTACTGTGTTGTTGTCATCAGCTAGTGGGTCATTATTATCATTTTGTTCATTGTCGAGTTGTACTAGTGTAGATAACTGATCTAGGTTTAGGTTTCCGTTATTGTCTGTGTTCGCGGTTTCATTAGGATTATGAGAATCTTGTATTTGGCTACTCTGAGGGATATTTTGGGTTATTTCGTTTACATATTCGCCTAAATCAAAAATTTCGTTTGTTTCTTTGGTATGTATTTCCCACGCTTATAGATAATTGCGTACTCGTATTCCTCCATCTTTATTCGCCATCTAACTAGTTTTGAGCTGGGATCTTTTAATGAGAACAACCACTGTAGTGGTTTATGATCGGTTATTATATTAAATTTTCGGCCATACAAATATGGTCGGAAAGACTTGGTTGCCCAGACTAAACAAAGACATTCCTTTTCAATTGTAGAATATTTCTGTTCCGAATCATTTAGTGTACGCGACACGTAAACTACCGGTAAACCCCTTCCTATTGGTCCTTGACTAAGAACACATCCGAGAGCTACATTGCTAGCGTCACAAGTTAGATTAAATGGTTTATTAAAGTCAGGATATTGTAGTATGGGTTCATTTATTAATAGATTTTTACAGATATTAAAGCAATTAATAAATTAATCATTATGTTCAATCTTTGCGCCTTTTCAAGCATTTTGTTAAAGGTTTCGTAATTTTCACGATAAATCTTCGATAGTATCCGAGGAGTCCTAAAAATCCCTTAATTTCTTTTGTTGTTTTAGGAATAGGACAAGTTTTAATCGCGAAAATTTTGTCTGGATTAGGTTTCACACCTTCCGGAGTAACTACGCGTGCTAAATATGCAACCTCTCTTTTTAAAAATTCACATTTATCCAACTGAATTTTGAAATTCGCGTCTCTTAGGCGGTTAAAGACTTGTGTTAATTTTTCTATGTGTTCTTGAAGAGAACTAGAAAATACGATTATGTCGTCTAAGTAAACGGCACATTTTTTTGTTGTTATTCCTCTCAAAATATCACCCGCTGAAATGTTGCCGGGGCATTTTTTAAACCAAACGGCATGCGCAAAAACTCGTAATATCCGTTTTCTGTACTAAAGGCAGTTTTCGGTATGTCTGGTTCGTTAACCTCAATTTGGTGGAATCCACTTGCTAAATCCAATGTGGTGAAGTATTGGCATTTACCAAGTTTGTCAAGTATGTCAGAAATATTAGCCATCGAATAGAACTGATCAATACTTTTTTGGTTGAGGCGGCGGAAATCGCAAACAACACGCCATTTCTGAATACCAGAAGCGTCTTTCTTTTTGGGGACTACCCAAATTGGTGATGACCAAGGAGAAGTACTGGGGCGAATTATATTTTGACTTAGCATCTTATTAATTTGGCATTCTACCTCTTTTTTATGGATAAAGGGGTACCGATATGTTTTTGTATAAATTAGTACCTCATCAGTGATCCTAATATGATGTTTTATTTTACTAGTAAATCTAAGAGGGGCTCCGCCTTGATAAAAGATGTCTGAGTATTTAAAACATAATTTTAAAATAGCATTTTTTTCCTCTGAATTTAAGTGGTCTGTTCTGATTTGAGATGGGTCTAATTTTTGTTTTGGGGACTCGTCAAAATTATTTAAATTTATATTTTGTATTTCATTCCTGCTAAATTTCTCTACTTCTAACGGTTCTAAAAAGTCTAATGTTATGGACTCACACGTATTATTTAAAATAGACGTAATAGCCTTTCCGTCTTTTGCTATAGTTAAACTTTCCGGGATTTCACAGTGGTGAATTTTTTGATAGGGTATTATAATTTCATCATTTTTTTACGGATGTTTTGACAGTTTGTTCAGTTCTCGGTGAAATTGTAATACAATTTAATTCACTCTTAATTTTATGAAAATGTAGTTTAATTTTAGCGTGTGGGGTAATTAAAAATCCTATATCGAAATTTAAATTTGCATGGAGGGTTGGTCAATACCAATTAGTCCCTCAAAAACATTATGAAATTTGAACATGAAAAATTTTGGATTAAAAGATTTTGGTAAATTAAAAATATTGTATGCTGGTATTAAAACGCTGTGCTTGTGTGCAGATTTTTGAAATACAATAAATGGGTCATTTTTAATATTATTGGCGAAATACTTAAAAGCTAATTCAGGGTTAATAAAAGATTTTGTTGACCCTGAGTCTATTAAAAACATTAAGTTATATTCGGGAAATATTACATAAGGAAGCTCGCTAAAATCTAAGGTATTTACAGATATAATAAGGTTTGTTATGTTTCGTCGTTTTCCTTCGCTAGAAAATTTTCGTCTTGCGACTCGTGTCTGTCATTTGTCTCTAAGATTTCTGGTTCATAACCTTGATCACTATACTCATACTCTTGGGATAGGTCATGATTGTGGTGTTCGTAATATGTTTCTTACTCGGGATTGGTTTCTGCATTATGAATTTCTTCAAAAGCAAGTTTAGGATATTGAGATTGATATGATGTACTTGGCATGTTATTAGGCCTATATGTATTGCTAGTAGACACGCTCATAGGTGTGGGTTTAGGTAAAGGCTTACTTCGATCGGGTTTAAATACATTTTTGGGACTATTTTGTCTTCCGAAAACCTCCGAATTTGTAGGAAATCTTGGTGGTTTATAGTTAGGATTTGTCTTAATAGGTATTGGTTGATTAGGAAAATTAGGTCGAAATTGGTTATGGTTAGTATGTGCATTAAATTGTTGCGGGAAATAATTTATATATTGTGGTCTTGGGTTTTGTATATATGTGTTTACTGGACGATTTGATAAATTTGGTTTCGAACTAATATATTTATATTGAGTTATATTTTGAAAATATTTCACATTTTTTTCCTGTATATCTAATCGTATAGCGTCCGATAATGTATTAGGTCTCATACACCTAATTATATTACCTAATGGTTCTCTTAAACCGGATAAAAATGTTGTTAAGGCTAATTTTTTATAGAGCTCGCGCTTTACAGCAGCGGCATTGCCTGATTCATGTGCATCTACATACCTACATAGTAAATTGAGTAATTCTAAACACCTATCATAGAATTTTTGAGCCGATTCATTGGGCAATTGTTTAAGCATTACTAAATCTCGATTTAAACAACTTTCATCTCGTCTATCTGCAAAAGTTCTATAGAGTGTATCCTTTAGTTCTTGCCAGGCTGTAACATTTTGAATATTTATTAAATAAGCGAGCATTACCTGCAAGCTTACTTATAAGTGAATTTAAAAGATTCTTTTAATTTGTGATTATCGATTGACAAATTGCTAAAAATGTATTTAATTCAGATGGATTTCCATCAAATGTTGGAACGCATATTAAGTAATGGCATGTTTGTACTATTTATTGTATTTAAAGTATTATTTGTTAAATTATCTAAATCACTATTTACTAAATTATTTTTTAAATTTGTTTCAAGACTTTCAGTCTTATTATTTTTTCTTAGATCTAATAATACTTCTAAAATTGGAGAAGTAGAGTCGGAGTCAGCTGAAGGATTAATGGTTAATTTTTCTAAGGATTTCAGTAAGTCTTCTTCGGACACTTAAATATAAATTGCACTTACATAACTACAATTGTGGTTCTAGTCATGGTTCAATTATTATAAGAATGCCTTGATTGATCCAGCGATGAGTGCCTGTCTCCATCAATAACTTTCTCGCGAAAAGGACAATGTTATTCCTTTCCCGTGGTTTTTTCCTGATGGTGGCTGCAACAGATCCTCGATGTAATGGGTTTCCTGAATTTCAAGAAGCTTCTCTGTACAACACAACCAAAATTACGAAAATCACTTTTAGTTCGTTGACAGTCTAATCGATAAATCGAGCTCGAAAATACGCGATGCAATTCGATACTATCTATCCGATCGGACTGCGCCAGTTACCTTACGGGACCATGAAAAACCGTTTTTAAAAAATATTATTTATTTCGAAAATACAAGGTTGCCAAAATGGCTTGATGTCTTACAGCTTAGGTCTTGATTCCGACTCACTGTAAAACATCATCACATTGGTATGTTAAACAAAATGAATATTATAGAATTTGCGGAATCGGCTTGCTTAGGTCAGCAGGTTCCCACAGTCATCGTGCAGAGGTTGTAAGGTAACTCGTATAATAGCACGTCCCAAAATAAGAAAAAAGTTTTATATGAATATAGGACTAAAAAGCCCTTCAGTTCCGAGATATAGGGCGAACACCCTTTACGATATAACACCCTGTATCTCGAAAATAAAACATTTGGAGAACTATTTTCATATAAAACTTTTTTCTTATTTTGAGAAGTACTATGCGTTAAATATGTTGAAAATACTAATTTGGTGTCATACTGTTTTCTCCATATTTTGTTTATATGGTTTGGGCAAACTTTAACACCCTGTATATTAAAAACTAGTCGCAGGATTAGATTGAGTCCATTGTATCGTTTGCTCAAGAAATCAAGAACTACAACATATAAAAAATTCAGCCTATTTCACCAAAACCGCCTTTCTCTTGACCAATCAGAGCGCTGTAAGTATTCCAGAATATACTAGATCGTATTCTTACCATTAAGCATTTGTAAGAACTGGTTTTAACTAAAACGTTCAGTAAAATGCCGATATTTAATATTTCGTCGGTATTTTACTAAATGCGTTAGGCATTTCGCGATGTTACTAGTAAGAACCCGATATTACTAACACTCTTAGAAACTAGTTAGATCGGATATATATATATATATATATATATATATATATATATATATATATATATATATATATATATATATATATATATATATATATATATGCTTTGTTTAAATCAAAAGTTTCCATTTCGATTTATAATCACGAAATAAATGATACTGACAACTTGTTTATTTATATTGTAACTACGTGACTTCATTATTTCAAAGCACGCTAATCAAATTTGTATCTGTTACTTGCAATAATTTGTCACATGGTGTTTTAAATTTGCACATATACATTACATTATTTGGTAATGTTCCCGAAAGTGCAAAAAATAATGTATATATCGCGGGACTAAAGTGCCTTAATAATAAAGTCACTTTAGTCCCTGGATATATAATGTACTATTACGAAATTGAGGAAAGTATTATGTCAACCTCCCTAAAGGTATTCAAATTTTATTCTGCCAATCTCAAAAATATCTAAAAAGTTGTTTTGGGTTCCTAAAATTAAACCAAATTTATTTATACTCATTTAATTTTGACAGTGTCTTTACCCACGCTTACTCTGGTTTTGTCAAGGCAACTCGACAAGTTTTTAGTGATAGAAGTTTTAAAATAAAAATGGTCATTTTTTCAAACTCAATTTCAAGTATATTTACTAAGTTGGCCTCGTTTAGATGCTACAGGGCTGGACGTGAAACACTAGTCGAGAACATAACAAAATAAATTAAATTTTAATTTTAAATGGCCCGCTTTTGACACTTTTGGACCTAATTAATTTTTCTCCCTCTGAAATGACTGATGCACTGACTAAAAATGAAATTTATTATAAGTGTTGAGATATTTTTTTTTCTAAAAGCACATCGATCCCTCGGGGTCCTGCCAAAATATCGATAGAATCGTATAAAAAGTAAAAAAAATGAGAATTTTTTGAAAATTGAGCTAACCACCAACGGTGCCTTTAATTTAAAGCCGATTATAGTCGAAGTTCTTACTTTTTCACACAAAAGCAAAGCGGATTTAAAAACTCTAAAATATTTTCCACAAATTTCTAATTTACTATTTCCTTTCACAGGTACCAAAATATCATAAAATCAAACTTGAAAAAAATTTGGTGAAAATCGGAAAACTGAAAATATCCAATTTTCAAAGACGAAATCGGCATGTTCTCGCTGGGTAATCGTACATTGGAAGAAACCCTTCTATGGGGTTGATCGTAGAGGAAAACTAGGCCCATCTTCTGGTAAAAACAAATTTTTGGTAGAACTGGAATAAACTGTCTATGTAAATAAAATTTGGGCGAATATTAACTTGAGAACTAGCAAACTTATTAGTTGAAAATTTTCATCAAAAATATACTCGGTGTGTCTCAGGGAATTAGATTTTGTGCGTCATTGGCGAAGAGGTTTGATTTTCTTAAGGAATATAAAAGCGTAAAAAATCATATTTTGAGAACGTAAAACCGATAATAGTCAAATTGAAAACAGAAATAAATGGGTTAAATGTTCTAACAATGAAAAATAGTGTCATTGGTGTAGATACTTATTTTTTCAGGTACATATTTTAAATATAATTGAGGTAATATTTCGTAACACTGCGAAACACCTCAAATTTATTTAATTTGGCATGTATACGAAATGTTTGTCCCATTATACAGGGTAGCCCAAAATGTATGAGGCAATCCCTTAAGAAAGGAAAAAAATAATATAACGGGTTTCGCTATTTGATGAAATATTTTTGCTCTTTGGCAGGTTTTCAGAATAGAGTTAAAGCATATAATGTAAGTAATTTGTTTTGTTTAGAATTTTTGGTTTAAGCTCATTTTAATTTTGCAGGCGTGTTTTTCAATTTTTTTCTTTTACTGAAACTTTCATAGATTTCAAAGTATCGATTTGGGGTTTTCGTTAATAGGATATTTAAAGTAATTTTTAGGGATGTAATTAATTAAAAAAATTTTTTTTGACAGTTGCAAATTTTTTTTTCCTGCGACTTGTTCTGCTTAAAAATTTACAGATACATACAGTTTTCACAATTCCATGTAACTTTTAGTGGCGTAATTTATTTGAAAAAAATATTTTGACCCCTGTCAAAAAACATTGTTTTCCTTATTACTAAAAACTGTCTTTTTTAATACGATATTAACAGTTACATGTAATTTTTAGTGTAAAAAACTGTCTTCTTCTCCTAACTTCTCAAAATTTTTAAATACGGTTTTCATAGTTCCGTATAATTTTTAGTGGCGTAATTTATTTAAAAAAAAATATTTTGACGTGTGTCAAAAAAACTGTCTTTCCCGTAACTTAAAAATTACTAAGAATTTTAAATACGGTTTTCACAGTTCTATGTAAAGTTTAGTAGCGTAATTTATTCGAAACAAATATTTTGACAACTGCCAAAATAAACTGTTTTACCGTAACTTTTGAACTGCTTCAAATTTTCAAATATGTATTTTACAGTTCCATATAATTCTTAATAGCATTTTTAAGAAAAATATTTTTACAGCTGTCAGAAAAACTGTTTTTCTCGTAATTTCTAAACTACTTAAAATATTTAAATAATAGTGGCACAACTATTTAAAAAAATAATTGGACAGCAATAAAAAGAATTGTTTTTCCCGTAACTTCTAAACTACTTAAAATGTTTAAATAATAGTGGCACAACCATTCAAAAAATATTTGGACATATGTCAAAAAAATTGTTTTTTCCTGTAACTTTTGAGTTGCTTCAAATTTTTAAATACGAGTTGCAATGTTTTATGTAATTTTTAGTGATGTAATTTATATATATATTTATATTTATATTTATTATATATATATATATATATATATATATATATATATATATATATATATATATATATATGTATATAAAAGACACAAACACAAATAAATGTGAGTTGAGTTTGCCACATAATTTTGAGTCTTTTAGTATAAGTACATAAATACTAATTTAAATTCGTTTCGCATTGCAATATTTAATATGTGTTTTTCCATTAGATATTTAAAAGTTGCGTATATCTGTAAAAATCCTTTTTAAAATTGTTATGCCCTTGCAAAGTTTGATGCTACCGAAAAAAAAAAATAAAAAAGTCGATTTATTTTTAAATAAATCGCGAAAACTGTAATTTAATTTGACTTTTTAAATATGGGAGTATATATATATTTATATATTTTTTTTTTATATAGTATATATATTTCTAAGGTACTTCTTCGCTTTTGTAGAAAGCTTAAATGGTTTAGTCGCCGGATGTCGTTAAAATAACATTTGTTTTTTACCTAATTTTTTTTAAGAATGAAGGAAAAATACTTTCCAAAGTTTGGCCTTACCCATTTTTAAAATGACTCAGAATACCGTAAAAAAAAAAAATTCTGAAGATGTCAAATAATTATTTTAATTTTTTCAACTGTTACCCTGTTTCAAACACACTGTTCGAAATTCGAAAAAAAAGGTTTTAATATTAATTGGCGATGAACTAAAAATAATACAAACACACTTTTTATACTTTTCGATAGCTTGAAATCTGCTGTAAAAAAAATCTGATGTTTCATGTTATATTTTTATTGGACGTTCGGCTATCATTTTATTATAAACTCACGGTATTGTCTGTCTTTTTATGTTATTTTGTAGGCCATAACAATACGGCTATGATTTTATTAGAAAATCTTACATTAATTACTTAATTACATCTTTGACAGCTGTCAAAATATATTTTGTAAATAAATTACGACATTAAAAATTACATGAAACGTTACAACTCGTATTTAAAAATTTGAAGAAATTCAAAAGTTACAGGGAAAAACAATTTTTTATTTTTTTTAAATAGTTGTGCCACTTAATGGTACATGGAACTGTAAAAACCGTATTTAAACGTTTTAAGTAGTTAAGAAGATACGGGAAAAACAGTTTTTTTGACAGCTGTCAACATATTTTTCTTAAAAATATTACGCTATTAAAAATTACATGGAACTGTTAATACCGTATGTAAGACAGTAGTTTAACAGATAAATATGAAACCCATATTTAAAAAATTTAGGCAATTTAAAAGTAATGAAGAAAACAATTTTCAAATATATATATATATATATATATATATATATATATATATATATATATATATATATATATATATATATATATATATATATATATATATATATATATATATATATATATATATATATATATATATATATATATATATATATATATATATATATATATATATATATATATATATATATATATATATATATATATATATATATATATATATATATATATATATATATATATATATATATATATATATATATATATATATATATATATATATATATATATATATATATATATATATATATATATATATATATATATATATATATATATATATATATATATATATATATATATATATATATATATATATATATATATATATATATATATATATATATATATATATATATATATATATATATATATATATATATATATATATATATATATATATGTTACACTTTTATTTCAAAAATTCAAATATATATATATATATATATATATATATATATATATATATATATATATATATATATATATATATATATATATATATATATATATGTTACACTTTTATTTCAAAAAGTCACTTTTTAAAAATATTATTTATTCACTTATAAATACTTTGTATAATTGTAAAACTTAAACCGTATAATTTGAAACTTAAACTGACATAATAACAGTATCTGATATGAACTAACTAATATTTACAATTGGTGCTTAATTTATATGTTTTGAAATGATGAGGCAGCACCTTCAAGCTGTGAGAACTGCAACTCGAAAATACTGCTTGCAATGTTGAAATCGCCATATCCGTTCCCATGCGACTGAAGGTCAATGAATACACGTGGCTATAACGGATATAACATATATATATATATATATATATATATATATATATATATATATATATATATATATATATATATATATATATATATATATATATATATATATATATATATATATATATATATATATATATATATATATATATATATATATATATATATATATATATATATATATATATATATATATATATATATATATATATATATATATATATATATATATATATATATATATATATATATATATATATATATATATATATATATATATATATATATATATATATACACATTTCATGTCTAAATGTCTAATATGAAGCCCGGTATGTCCCACAGACTACCCGAATCCCGGCCTAAATATTGGATTGAACAAAGTGTATTTTATTGAAAAACAATTTAAATCTTACAATTATTGCAAGCAAAGCAGAGGGGTAACTTTTTCTTGATATACAGAACTCGTTATATTTTCCAGGTTTTATGAAGCCCACACGTTTTTAGAAAATAAGAAGCCCGCTGTGTAAAAATGTATATACTTGTTAAATGCCCAGCATACTTATTTTTTATTAATGGAGAATTATATTAAGTAAACGTTTATAACTGTGTCAAGTCATTTTTGTAATAGACTGATATTTTCTATGCGTTAATAGAAAAAATGGTTTTATTATATTTACTACAATTTTAAGTATTATATTTCAAAGTATTGTATTGTGATTATCAATCAGATTATTAATGCAAGAAAATGTTTTTGTTGTGGTACTTTACCATTTGTTTTATTTTGATTTGATCGTATGTGGCGTTTGAATTAATCACCAATTAATGAAAAAATATAAAGTTTTATAGATTGCGGTTACCTCCATATGTAAAAACCCTTGGTCTGAAAATAAATGTTTAAGAACTTATAGTTTATCTGTTAAAAAATTATTGCACATTTAAGGGTCGTAATCATTACTAACTAATAAAAGAAAATTAAACTAATACTTTGGATATAAAACTTTATTAAAAAAATGTGTAGTTATTTACATATTTAAAGTACTAACTACTGTCAAGTACTATTTTTAGCAATATGATTATATAATACAAGAAAATGTTTATTTTTTTTTGTGAGACCTTACCACTCACAGAAAGGCTATAAAAAATGTAAAGTTTTAATAGTGCAACATTTTTTAAGTCTATAGAGTTACTAACACATTAAAACTAACTGCTTTCAAGTACTATTTATAACAATTGGATTAGGGGGGTAATTGGAACCAATTGTTCAAAAAGATTTAAAGTTCCCAATCAGTGGAGCATTTATGGCTTATATGTTTTATCTCTTTTATAATGTAAAATAGATCTTAAAGGTTGTAATATTTACTAGATAAAACTTAAATATTGTGAAATGAGATCTTCCATCTGTTAGTTATGAATGAATGATTTAGATTTGTCTACAAGGATACATCACCCATCCCCTAACAAATATTTTCTAATGTTTTTAAGAAATCAGGTACTTCACAAGAATAAAAGGAAGCATCCATTTAGTACGAAAGCTTTCACGGCTGGAGTCAACTAAGAAATCATAGTTCTTGGGTTTTGACCTTTTCAAATTGAAATTTGTTTCCTATTTACAAAATTACAATTTGACCATTTTTTCCCATTTTCTACGAACCATGTGTGCCATGACCAAGCATAAATATACATTTCCATTAATAAGTTCTAAACAGTTCAAAAAATTAAATTAATGTAAAAGACTAAGAAGTGACAGAACAGAATTAGTAATTTTCATTTATAGTAAAAATGGTTAGTGGCACTGTAGTAAAAATTCCTGTGTGGTAAAAGGAGTCGCAACCTGGGAAAAAGTAATGCCCTATAAAGTGTTCTGAAATGTTTCATAGTCACTCTGTAGGCATTATTCACAGCATACAGTAAATCAAATGTTATATAATAAAAACTTAAAAAATTAAAATATTAACACTCACTATCTCAAAAACGAATGCCTTGCAAGCACATGTTAATATGAACTTATAGCCCTAAAGTGAGCAAAAATTATGTCCTGCATTTCTTGTCACCAACCAAAACAACACCCTGTATCAAAGTAAATACAAAATTTGGACACTAAATACAATTTGATATTGGCTCGAAAGCTGGCCTCATGTTTCATTGCTAAATCTGCTTAAAAGCAGATGATCTTTTTTTATATATATATTTGTCCTGTTAATGCTTAGAATATACTGTGCTAGTGCACAGGCGGGACTAATGCTTTACAACCATATGCCAAGTGTGTCCGAAAAAGTATGTAACATATGGAAAACTTTATTAAGTAGGTATACATTAAGAAATTTTTATTTCTGATTAAAGTTGGTGCTTATAGAAAAAAATAGTTTAGACAATAGTAAACTTTAAGTCAGATATACAGGGTTATCAAAACATACAAACAAATGGATTTCAACACTAAAATTACAAAAAATAGAATTTTTGTAGTGGCAGTTTTAAAGGCCAGCAAAGTTTTTTCATATATGTTGTTTTTCACTACAAATAACTCCTTTTAACTATACTAAATACGGAAACATTTTACTTAGCTGTCAATTACTATCTTTTGTGCAGACCTTTCAAATTGCCTAGCACAGGATTGACACTGAAGAAAAAAACTAGGATTATTTTTTTAAAGTTATACTTAACGTTTTAAGGTCATTTTTGTTTCCATGCATTTCTGTTGAGTTATGTTCTGGTTTTTGATTGGTTTCATTGTTTTTATGTGGTATGAAATTTATGGGGTGTATGCTTTTAACATACGGCCGTGCGAATTTTCTATATTTTTCTGAACCAATTTTCTAAATATTAATCCGTAGAAAATAGTTGAATGTTAATTTAATTAAAAAGATAATGATATTAATGATAATGTGTCAAAGATCAAAATGAGGATCTTGTAGGATTTATGTTGTCTTTAGTGCAATATATGCTAGTATTATTTTCCCTACCGCTTAACAATTAACCAAAACAAATATCTAAAGCAAGTTTTAACCAATTTAAATATTAACTATACATGTTTTTATTGTAGAAAATAAATATCTTGAGAAAGCTCAATATAATGAGCGAAACGTCGATTAAATTATAATTTTACTTCGCAATGAGTTAACCTATGCCCAAGAAAATAATTAACAAAATATATATATATATATATATATATATATATATATATATATATATATATATATATATATATATATATATATATACATATATATATATACACGTATATATATATATATATATATATATATATATATATATATATATATATATATATATATATATATATATATATATATATATATATATATATATATATATATATATATATATATATATATATATATATATATATATATATATATATATATATATATATATATATATATATATATATATATATATATATATATATATGGAACAAGCCTGCTTGATGAGGGTAGAGGCCCACAAATCATGATCGCCTCATCCGGAGCATTCTCCGGATTTTTCATGCTGGGCACTACAACTATGCTAGCCAAAATCAATAGGACAGAAGACCCATCCCAATACAGGCCCATCACCTGTTTGCCCACCATGTACAAAATCCTCACAGGATGCATTGCAAATTGCATGTATCACCATATTCTGCAAGTGCAAACAGGCCGTTTTGCACCTGCAGAATTTATATATTTTTGCTATTTACATATATCTTTTCCGGCCAAGAACTTTTGATAAAGGTGTGTGAAAGTGCATTTTTATTGATTTTAGTATCTACTCTCCGCATGATGGTGCTAGTGCATACTTTGCCAAATTCCTATGTGTTTGCAGCCGGAAACCACTGAGGCACCAATAGGTGGCGCTAAGTGTTATACTTAGCATATAGTACTGTTTCAGGACTGGGTACAAGCCTGCCTGATGAGGGTAGAGGTCCAGAAATCATAATCGCAGGAGGGTACCCTGTGACATAATCGAAAGCTATTCTTCTTGTATGCCGTTTTGCACCTGCAGAAATTATATATTTTTGCTAATTATATATATATATATATATATATATATATATATATATATATATATATATATATGCTCAGCTTGTCCTAAAAAGTTCTTTAACAAATGGAAATCTTTTTTATTTTTCATTTAATGAAAAATGTTACGCTTAATAAAAAATTCTACTTCCTCCGAAAATATTATTAGGATTATAAAACTTAAAAAAATATTGTAGAGGGTTGCCAAAAACTTAGAAAATCTGAAATTGCCAGAGGAGAAAACTACCCATAAGTTTAGTTTTAGAGCAAAATTCCATAAGAGATTATTCTGAGTATTCCGAGGTGTAACCTAAGTAAAGCTTATGTCAGAGCCTTTTTAAACCCAACTTTGATTCATTTTGGCTTTAATATAAATAGCAACTTAGAATTTATATTCTTTAAAATTGAGTTACGTAATATCAAAATTATTGTAGGAGCTTTTTATAGACCCCCAAACACAAACATTAATAGTTATATTTCTGATTTTGATAATATTTTAAGTGAACTGATTCCAACGTCCGATATTTTTCTGTGTTTAGGTGACTTTAGTGTAAACTTTTTTAACTTAAATAATCAAATTTTTAATACGTTCGAATCATATGGTCTCCTTTAAATATTAGATGAACCTACCAGGTTGACTGAAAAATCAAGTACCCTAATTGACCCAATTTTTATAAACAATACGGATATCTTGGAAGGACATGGCACGATCTCATGCGAAAATATCACAGATCATAATCTAGTTTATGTTCAACTTATTCTTAAGCCCAACAAACAACCTCCTAAATTATTAAATTTAGATGCTTTAAAAACTTACCAACCAACTTTTTCGACACGATTTGGTGAATTTACCTGTGAATAATTTTTTTAGAGAATGTAATCTGAAAAACAAAATAATGCTTTTTAATAAATCGATTATCGGCCTGTTTGACAGGCATGCACCTTTACGCCAGTGTAAGGTCATTAAACCTAGGGCACCCTGGCTTAGTGACGAAATTAAGCATCAAAAATAAGAAACAAAGCGTGGCAGAAATATAAAAGAACAAAGACCGATCAACACCGTAACGAATACAAAACTATCAGAAATCGTGTAGTTTCGGCTACTAGAAGATGCAAAATGACTTATCTAACAAATATCTCACTAGATAATAACCCCGCGAGAACTTGGAAAACCCTAAGCGAACTTAATATTCGCCGTAACAAAACTTACACATTACCCAAAATTATTGCAAAGCCAGAAGAAATTAATAAATAATTTGCGTTTTTCTTTCAAAACGTATCAAAAGATTGCATTTCACTTAAAATTTTTGCTGTCTTCTGAGGAGGATATACACCTCTTCTTGAGCAACATTTCAACAAACGCACAAGCACATAAGGTATAAACTCAAAAATGTTAAAGTTGTGCAGTCCCTTTATTGATCACGTTATTATCCACATTATTAAAGCATTATTGAGAATAGTTACGTACCTATCACTTGGGAAAACAGCTATAGGTATACCTTTCCCCAAAATAATTAACCCAAAAAATTGCTCTGACCTTAGGGTTATAAGCATCTTGCCAACAATCTCCAAAATTTTGGAAAAAATTCTTTATATGCATTTTTAAGTACTTACTAGAGAAAAAAGTAATTCCTGATTTCCAGTGTGGTTTTAGAAAAAATTTTAGCACTGCCACTGCTCTGACCATGGTACTTGATGATGTAATTAAAGCCTATGATGACGGCATGGTAAGCGTGCTTGCCTTGCTGGACTATTCAAAGGCATTCGACACGTTAGATCACAGATTTCTATGTACAAAATTAAAATATTATGGATTTGATACAGACTCAGTGAAATTAATAAACTCATTTCTAAGTAACCGTTGTCAAAAAATTGTGTACGATAAAACTGAATCCAATAGTTTAAACATACATACTGGTGTACCTCAGGGCTCTGTTTTATCCCCACTAGTATTTATAATTTACGCTATAGAATTATAACATCTCCGGCTCACTGCAAAATACAAGCATATGCTGGCGACACCCAGCTTTATTACACGTTTAGTACCCAAATATCAACGATGCTTCGATAAATATTAACAGAGACTTGGAGCGCATTAATATATTATCTAAAGAACACAACCTAAAATTGAATTCTAACAAGTCTAAACTGATTTGTATTGGCAGTAAAGCCAAAATTTATACCGTAAAAAATTAACTGAATCTACATATCAACAATATTCCATTAAAGTTTACCCCATATGCAAAAAATCTGGGATTAGTTGTAGATGAGGATTTACGCTTCACTCAACATAAAATCTGATAAAAAAAGCATTTAACTCTTTAAAATTTTTAAACTTCGAAAATATGATCACATCTCTGGTAAAATTACGCAATGCAAATTGCTCGACATGAATAATCGTCGACTTCATCACCTCGGCAATTTTGTTCATAAAACATTAAAATCGGTAAACTCGAATTTACTTAAACATAAATTTATTCCTAGAAATAATATTCATAGTAGAAATATAAGACTTCTTTAATGCACTGTCTAAAAACCTCAATATGTTTACTAAAAATAATAAAACAACGCTATCTAAGAATGTATACAATTGTAGTTTACTTAAGGGATGGACACTTCGTTACTTGGTTGGGTGAGAGTAGCCTTGAGGCTAGACTTCACCAGGGACGATTTAGTCTCTCTCTTTTTACTTAATCTTTAATGTAATCTTATTAACAATAATTTTTTATTTGCCTCTGTAAACATATCGCTGCTTAATAAAAGACGTTTATTATTGTTATTGTTATTATTGAAATTCGCGGATGCATGCATCAAAAGGAGTGGGCTAGTTCTATGTGTTGTCCTGCAAGAATTTTCTCACTATGTGGCAAGTACACTACTATGATTTTCAGGTTTTGTTCTAGTGTTTTTGGAACTAGTCCAGTTGATACGATGATCGGTATCACATGAACCTTATTTAGTCTCCACATCTGCTGTGTCTTGAGGGCCAGCTCCGCATATTTGGCCTTTTTCTCTTGATATTTATCCAACACGTTGTTATTGTTGGGTACAGCGACCTCTACCAAATAAGCTGTCTTTGTTTCTTTATTTAACAGTACCACATCAGGCCGATTATCTGTCACCCGTCTGTCGGTGATAATTGCCCGGTCGTAGTACAGTTTGAAGGCATTATTTTCAAGCACTGAACTTGTTTGGTATTTATAATAGGGCACAAAGGTGTTCAGGAGCCCGTAGTTATTAGCAAGCTTTTGATGTTTGATGTTACACACTTACTTACTGGTTATGTCGCTGGAGGTAGTCCGTATTTGCTAGGTAAGTGCAACCAGATGTTATATGCTGTATAGTCTCTGATCTCTCGCTACATTTTCGACACTTATCGGATTCAACGGACCGGTCTTTGATGATGAATTTCGTGTAATTCCGTGTGTTAATAACTTGGTCCTGTATTGCCATCAAAAATCCTTCTGTCTCTGGGAATAGTTGTCCGTCCTTCAGCAACCTGGAGCTTCTTTATCTATGTGTGGTTGATTCAAGTCATTGTGATGTAGGCCGTGCAGTGCCATTTGAGCCCACTGTTCTTGTTTGTCGGGGTCTGAAACTGACTTTAGAATAATGTTGTCATTTGCGAGATTAAGTGGAGAGTATGAGTTGTCACTTAGATTCACTATGCGATGGAGGTTTGATGTTTGTGCCTTGTTGGTGAAGAACTGTCTCAAGTTTTGCAGCCGTCGCGAGTACGAATTGGTCAAGTCAACAAGGGACCTTCCACCTTCTCTTCGTGGTAAGGTCATTCGGAGAGTTGATGACCTTGGGTGGTGTAACTTGTACTTGGTCATCATTATGCGAGTAGTTTGTTGTAGTCCTTCAAGCTCCGTGCTAGTTCATTTCAAGATGCCGAAACTGTAGGTCAACACGGGCGCATCATAGGTGTTAATTGCTGTAATGAGATTTCCGGCGTTCAATTCTGTCTTCAGAAGACCTCGCACTCTTTGAACGTACTGATCTTTCAGCTTGGTCTTGCTTATCCTGGAGCAATCTAGCTTGTTGGAACCCTAGGTATTTGTAGGTCTCACCTTGATTCATCGCTAGAACTATTTCTCCATTCGGTAGGGCTACATGACCATTAATGACTTTCCCTTTCACGATGTTTAAGGCTTTACATTTTTTCATTCCAAATTCCATATGGACGTCTTTCGAGAAGATGTATGTCAAGTCAATAAGCTTTTTTAGTTGGTTATGGTTTCCACCACAGAGCTTAATATCATCCATATACAGAAGGTGGGATATGGTACGGGAATTATCTCTATTGGCTTTGATGTTGTCATTGTATTATTGAGCAACGTGGAGAGGGGGTTCATCGCTAAGCAGAACCAAAGTGGACTTAACGAGCCTCCTTGGTAAATTCCCCTATTGATATGTATCTCATCGGTGGTAAGAGATTGATCGCCATTATAGATCCTCAGGTTCGTTCTCCACTGGTGTTTGACAGTTGCCAGGAAATTGATTATCATAGGGTGAATTTTCTATATTCGTAGTACGTCTTTGAGCCAGGAATGTAGTACACTGTCAAACGCCTTTTCATAGTCTATATAAGCAGTGTGTATGTTGCGTTGTTTTTTCTGTGCCTGCTTAAGTACCACAGAGTCGATGATAAGTTGTTCTTTGCATCCTTGGTGGTTTCGAGTGCATCCCTTCTGTTCCTCGGCTAATAGGTTATGACTGTCAATATGGTGATAGATGCGATTTGCAATGCATCCTGTTAGGACCTTGTACATGGTGGGCAAACAGGTGATGGGCCTGTATTGGGATGGGTCTTCTGTCCTATTGCTTTTGACTAGCATAGTTGTAGTGCCCAGCATGAGAAATGCGGAGGTTGTCTCCGGATGAGGCATTATTTTGGTAAAATAACGGGCCATAGCTTCATGGAGGACCTCACATTTTTTATACCAGAAATTGTGAATATGGTCAACTCCTGGTGACTTCCAGTTGCTCGTTCCCTTAATAAAGCTGCTAACTTCCTCCTTGGTGATAGAGTCAAATTCCATTTGTGGTGTTTGAATTTGATCGCGTTGAGATTGTATCAATGTAAACATTTCGGTTATGCTTTTTTGGTTATTCCTAGATGTTCGACCAATACTTGGTCAAATGCTCTTTGCTCGGTAGCATTTTCTCAGTATTGGTTTGGTCTTTGGTGTTATTGGTATAGATAGAAACGATAGAACTGTCTTTGGTTGGGGTTGAATTGCCAATTATGTCGCTTTCTCTTTGAACATTTGTTGTATCTCTGCAGACGTTTCGCTTTAGCTTCTAGTTTTTGTTGATGGTGGAGATCGGTACGCTTTGTACCTATCTTCTTAAATATCTTCTTAATGCGGATTTTAAGTCTGCTGGAGGGCTGTTCATTTTTCCGAAATTCTGTGAGTTTTCCTAGTTCCTGTCTCAAACCATCAATTGTTTTCTCAAGTCTTTTCTGCCATATGGGTTTTTGTTGGTGTGTAGCTTTGCCTCTTTTTTTCTGGGAATGCACTTGTTGTTTATGGCACCTAAGGACGGCAACGGCAGAGCAGTAGATGAGTGTGTGGAGCTTCTCAAGGGTGCCGTACTCCAAACTAAACTCTACTAGTATGGTGTTGAAAATCTTGAGGATGCTGTGAGTCCCCCGACTAGTTCTAAGTTTGGTGAGCTTAGGTCTTTGAGTTGGATCTAGACCATTAAATTCAGCAACAGCTTTCTCGAGTTCGTTGTATACTGATATTGGTTAAGTCGGTCTCAAATTTAGTGATCTTATAATAGGAGCGCGTTATGAAACAATTAATTTCTGGTGTCCATTTCATATGCTTCCTTGGCTTCCCAGCTTTCGTGGTCTGAGGATTGGTGACATGCGTCTCCTCAGAAACAGCGAGAGCCGGGCGTGTAGCGTCGGTGGGTGCCACAAGGGGTGGTGGGGTTGTTGCAGTAGCCATACTCAACATCACGCGGCTTCCGTCGCTAGTCGAGGGAGACTGTAACTCATTTAAAACACAGGATCTTCTACCTAAATCCTGAGCGCGACAAGAGGTTATGGTGGTACAATGTTGGTTCACCCGTTTATTCCGTAGCTTGTACATTTTCATGAAAGGGTTGCATTTTACCTACTGCCACGGATTTTTATACTCTGCGAACGAGGTTTGCTCCTTGGGGAGTGATAGGGGAGAAAATGGGTTTGTGGGGACGGTGAGGAAATAAGAGGGTAAAGGACATCATAGTACTGGCTAGGGTACCTTGGGAGCGCGTGCCCGTGCATAGAGATATACAAAAGCATCTCTCTATACCCCTGAGGTTTTATTATTATTATTATTATTATTATTATGACTTGTTGTCTCACAGTATTCCTGTGGTTGTATTTTATACTGACGGGTTATACCAAGTCAGAACCAAAAATAAAAATAAAAAAAAAAAGGAAATGGAAAAGAAACAACTATTGTGTATTAAGAAATGATCTAACTATGCTACATGTTTTCAAAATGACCGATTTCTGGATGTTCCTGTGAATGTCTGTATTAAGTCCTAATTGAGCCAAATGCGGTGTAAACGTTGTTGGGGTGAGACCTGTTACTGATATGATGACTCTTTCTTGTTTCCACAGCCTTTTTACTTCCATTGCCAAGTCGGTGTATTTGGCGATTTTCTCACTGTATTTCGCTTGGATGTTCTCGTCGTTGGGGACAGCCATGTCAATTAAATAAGTGATTTTCTCTTTTTTGGATTGAAAGGTGATATCGGGTCTATTTGCGGGGATTGTTTTATCTGTGTCGATGTCAATGTCCCAGTAGAGCTTGTAGTCTTCGTTTTCAAGTATAGATGTTGGTGTATAATGGTAGTAAGGGTCTGTGTTCTCTGTTAGTTTGTATGTTGTGGCTAATGCTTGATGAGCGACCTTCGCTGTTCAGTTGTGTCTCGCGGTGTATTCAGTTCCGGCCATTATTCTACATCTACTCGTTATGTGATCGATTGTTTCTCTCTGCTGGTGACATCTCCTACACCTCTCGTCTTCAATGGTTGTGTCCTTGATGATGTGCTTTCGATAATTTCTGGTTGCTATAACTTTGTCCTGGATGGTAAGCAGGAAGCCTTCTGTTTCAGGGAACAGCTGCCCTTCTTGTAACCACGTATATGAAAGCTTTTTATGTATATGGTCTTGCTTTATGTGGTATCTGTGTCTTCCGTGAAGTGTTTTTTCAGACCAGGTGTTCATCTTTTCTAGTCGTGATTGGATGTGACTGTGTGCGTCTGCTGCGTGGCTCGTTTGAGACAGGTCGAGCGGTGTATAATTCTTGTCTGCCTTCACTATTGCCTTGCGGAGGTTAGTTTGTTTGTTGTGGAAGAATTTTCTGAATTCGTAAATTTGTTTTTTATTTAGCGATTGTATATCTATAATTCCCCTTCCTCCTTCTTTTCTCTCGATGGTGAGTCTTTCTTTGCATGCGTTGGGATGTAAGTTCCTGTGTTTAGCGATTTCAGAGCGTATGAGAATGTGCATGTTTTCTATGCCTGTGTGCGACCATTTAATGATACCAAACGAATACGTAAGAATAGGTTGGGCGAAGGTGTTAATAGCTTTCGTTAGATTTTTGGAATTCAGTTTTGTTTTTAGTAGCATTGTAAGTCTGGTTTTAAATTCCGTCTTGAGCTCTGATTTGATATGAGTGTGGTTAATTTTAGTGCTTTGATGGAGGCCTAGGTATCTGTACGTTTCTTCTTTGAGCATGTTATCTATAGTTTCATTATTCATTGTTTCCTCCGTAGGGTGGTCTTTCCACTGTCCCTTGTTGATATGAAGTAGCTTGCATTTACTTATACCAAATTCCATGTTGATGTCCAGGGTAAACGTTTCTGTGATTTTAAGGAGTTCCTTTAGCTGTGCCTTTGTGCTTGCGTCTAATTTTATGTCATCCATGTACAAGAGAAGGTTTATTTTGTGTAGGTTATTTTTTGGTGTTTAATTTGGAATCCGAAGTGTGTGTTATTCAGTGTGTATGAGAGTGGATTGAGACAGAGGCAGAACTACAAAGCGCTGAGTGAATCTCCCTGGAACATACCTCGTCTGATGTAGATCTCTTCTGTTTCGATGTGCTCTTTTTGTGTACTCAGGTTGATTTTAGTTTTTCACGTACTCATGATTTGCGTAAGAAATTGCCTGATGTTTTTATTGACTTTATATAATTCTAGTACTCTGGTTAGCTAACTGTGGGGTATCGAATCAAAGGCTTTTTTATAATCTATGTAACCAGTATGAAGGTTTCTATAATTTTTCCTGGTTTGTTCCATGATGACGCTGTCTATAATGAGCTGCTCCTTGCATCCTCTGCTGTTTTTCCTGCATCCTTTTTGTTCTTTCGTTAGAATGTTTTTGTGTGCTAGATGTTGTTCTATTCTCCTGGTAATTGTAGCTGTGATGATCTTATATAGGTCGGTAATTTGACGGGTCCTTATTGTCTGAATCTTTGGATTTAAGGTGTGTTATTCCTTGGGTGAGAAAACTGGGGAGTGTGCTAGGTTTTAAAATAATTTCATTAATTTGGCGAGTGAGAGCTTCATGTGTGGAGGTAAACTGTTTGTACCAGAAGTTATGAATGTTATCTATTTCAGGACATCTCCAGTTATGCATGTATTTGATTGTTTCTGCAACTTCTTGTGTTGTCATTGCAAAGTCCTCTTGTTCCTCTAAGCACTTGTGTCTGTCTTCTTCCGCTTTAATCCATGAAGCGTCATTATTGTGTAGTTTCGATTCTGACCAAATACTTTTCCAGTATTCTATGATCTCTTGTTTGGTCGGTGGTTCTATTACTCGTGCCTCCTCATTGCTCATGATTTTTTGGTAGAACTGTTTTTCGCTCTTTCGAAACAGGTTGTTAGCGTCCTTTCTTTCATTTGATTCTTTGTATCTTCGGAGTCCTGCGGCATACACAGATAATTTTTGCTTCAGAGTGTCAAGGATTTCTGTAAGCGTGTAATCAGGAGATGCAGATTTGATTTTCTCTACACTTTGTGTGATATGTTTTGACTTGTTGCCGTTCATGGATTGGGTAAGATGTCCCAATTCTTTTCTAATGTTGTTGGTGTTTCTGTGTCGTGGCGGGAGTTTCTGATTGTTCTGTGTTATCGTGGTTATAGCTGCTGCGTAGATCACTGTATGAATGTCCTCAATTATGCTCGCATTCGTTATGCACTCGGGAATTATATGTTCGTTGATGGTCTTTAGGATTTTATGTGTGTCTCGTTTGAAGATTACACGAGGAATAGGATCTCCTGTTGTAGCATCGGAGCCTGATCATTTGTTTAGATGTGACTTCATTTCTACTTTGATGGCTTGTGGGAGAGACGGTCCGAGGTGTAGCTGTGTGTATGGTGCTTTGGGCGAATGATTCACTTGTCCTGTGTGCTGTATGGTGCTTGTCATCTGTCGTGGGTTGTTGCTGGGTGCTTCGCCCCTAGTGAGCATTGAGTGAGGTTGCAGATCCTCTTGCACAAAGTTGGTCTGGTTTGTATGTGGGATCGGTTCGGCATCTGCCCCACTATCCTCAATGTTTGGTTGATGAATGTTTAGTTCAGCAGCTACCATAGCTTTGATGTTTTTCAATGCGAGTGGAGTGAGCTTACTGGTCTTAGTAATGACTCTTTTTTGATCTATTACTCTCTGTTCTGTGATAAGTGATTTGTATTCTGGATATTATGCTATGAAAAGTGTATGCAGTTTATGCCGATATTCTGATGAAATTGTCTCAAGTTTGGTAGCGGTGTAGTAGGAATGCATCACCGTTCGATTCATTTCATCTGTCCATTTTAACCTCCTCCTTGGTTTACCTGCCTTGGTAGTTGCAGGTAGTCGTTGCGATATATCCGCTGTAGTAATGGGCTCAAGTTGTTGTGTTTGGTTAGCATCTGTGTCAGATTTATTTATGTATCCATTTGGGCAGCGCATGATCGGTTCGCTCGATTCTGTAATGCGGTTCATGCGTTGCTCTGTCTTTCCCGCCTTGGTGGCTTTCGGTGGATCTATTTTCCTTTGTCTGGTCGTGATCGTTTCGGTCGAGCTGTCCTTTCCCGCAGCGTCTTCGATCGTTACGCTGCTCGCCCGATGCTTTGTTGTTTGGATTGATGTTTTGTGGTGTTAGAAGCTCAAAGTGTCCCGACATTGGATCGCCTGTTAGTAGAAGGTAGATCATTTTATTGTGTGTTTGTTTGCCTATTATTGTTGGTCTCTCTTTAATGCACATCTGTTTTGTTCTTGTTGTTCTTGGTTTTGAGAAAATATGGAAGATATGCTTCTGGGTTTCCGAGAGAGCAAATATTTCTAGGCTCGTTCCATATGTTTTGCTCATGAACTTACAATAGTTGTCGAATTCCTTCATGTCGTCGTTCTCAAATAACGAAAATATATGAAGTTCCGACTAGTTTTGTCGTAGGTATTTCAATGTGTCTTCTCGAAGTTTGGTATGATTGTTTTAATGGCCGTATATGTGCAAGCTGACTAATCGGAACAGAAAACTTCCGTCTCCAACAATGTCGGCTCTGATAAAATTCTCGGGAATAGGTTCGGCTGTAACAGCAAACGGCAAAGGCCCGCCTGTTCAGCCTTTCGCCGCCACCGTCCCGCATGCTGTCACCTTCAGCAGTGGCTCCAAAGGTGCCCTGGCGATCCCCAGACAGCGGCTCTTTTCTGAGGCTCGATGCTTTCTCCATTTTCATGGGTGTGCCACCATTTGACCCTGTTGGTCCAGGTAACTCGAGTCCATGGAGGCGTCACTCCCCAAGCAACTTAACCGAGGTTAGTTGCTCCGTGTGGTTTCAAAGGTAAGGAGGGGTTTAGGGTGGCTAGGGTGTGGGGAGGGCAGGGATATTGGGTATTTAGGACAGCGGACAGCTGGACGTCGCTGACAGTACGCAAAATTACCGTAGCTTCCTCAATACTGCTGGATGCAGTAACCAGACGGTCAGACTTATTTATTATTATTATTATTATTATTATCATTAGTATAATTATTATTAATGAAATATTAAATTTCATAAAGAAATTCAAATCTGAATGCAATATAAAAAGTTTTATTTAACAATATCCTATAAAAAAAATCAACTAAGAATGAACAATGAACAAATTATGCTTCTACATGAGCGCCAACCCGTTCCATACAAATTATGGTTCTTTTACTCAACTCTGCTATTGCCGCTCTTACCATAGCTGGCGTAATTTCTTGTACACACTGCCTGATGACCAATTAAGAAACTATTTAAACATCACATTTCCAAATATATCATAAAAAAAAAAGTTAAATTACAAAAGGCAAATGTTCAAAATCAACGTAGCAGGTGAATTATTTAAAAGGTATAAAAAAGGTAGCATTAACTAAAAAGAAAAATCTTGTCAATTAAAATAATTTGAAAAATTACGTTCACTAATATTAAATTACATGTACCCTAATTGGCCAATAATTTAAACACGATTAAGATAACTGGTTCGTAACACATTTTCGGATAAACTAAACTAATATAAAACTTTAAACAATAAAAAAAATGGAAATTTCTTACTAAAACTCTTAATAGCTGGCGCTACGTGGTGGAGAACGTGTTTTAACGCCAACCTACTCCTCTTTCTCAATGGTACTCGAACAGGATTTATGACGAATTATATCCGGAATTCCACCATTCCAATATTCAATTTAGGCAAGCCTAACTAAAGAGTTACGCAGTGACAGTAGTGGCTATTTCAAAAGAGGGCGAGTTAGGCATCTAGCAGAACAAAATCTTATCCAGAAATCCAAGTACTGTTACCATAATGGCAAAAGACAAAATTATGAAATGAAATTTAAAATTTCATTTGAAATTTTTTTTTAAAAAAAAGGCTAATTAGTATGAAAAGGCAAGTCGGTGTAGAGCTGAAAGGAAAAGAAAAAAATAGGCGTCAGCATGGCATGGCGTGATCTCGAAATGAAAGTAATATAATGTAAAAATTTAATATAAAAAAAATCACACTTAAATTTTGAACAAATTAATCTAAATAATCAATAATGTAAATAAAAATTTTAATCTATTACATGACTGATGTAACTCTGGGAAAAACTAACAAATTATGTTTCAAGAGTTTGACCCGTCAAAATGGCTTCTCCCAGTTGCATAAAGTTCTGAAGATAAAATGGCTTGCTAATTGTGAAACCAATACGTTTAGCAGAGAAACATGAATTCGAAAAAATGTTCCCTTTTTTTACATAGAATAGACAAATCTCAATACAGGTTTGCTGGGGCGACGGCGCAAATTAGAACTCCAAAGTAAACGTATGTCTTAAATGATTGTAATTGAAAAGGAAAACTATTACTTAAATATATACTATAAAAATTTAATTACCTCAATTAATTAAAGCTATATAAATATTATAATTAAAAACCAAACCAATATTAACAAAAAAATAACTAACAAAAATAAATCTTATCTTCCCAATTGAAAGATAATAATAATAAATATCAAATCTCCTTGTATAGTTTGAGTTAAAAACGCATTTTTAAATCTGTCTAAAGAAGGACAAGGAAAGCCAAAAACCAGTTTACACCACGCGGTGGACAAACTTATCGCCTATCGGCTACCAAATGTATACAAATACGAGAAAGATTCGTAGGTAGCCAAAATAACCAAATAAATTATATCACTGAAATGCAAGAATTCATTCATCCTTAGCGTTAAATAACTACCGAACTTTAGTGATATAATAACTAAAATATACACAATAATTATAATTAACCTATTTACGTACAACCGCAAGCTTAACTGAATCTAGAAAATTTAATACACGAAATATAGGTCTGTAAGTTATAAAATATTTAAATTAACAAATACTAAATATGTTTACTTAAAAAAAAATATAGATTTATTATCATGATAAATTGTCTGACCGTAACACACGACAGTACACCGTTACACTGTGATGCCTTGAATTGTAACATTTTCGGGAAAACGTTGAAGAAATTGTTTTACTGTATTTTCTTTAAATATCGTAATTCCTGCTCCGGAATCTATAAGTAGTTTAAAAGTGTTGGATGTGTCTTTTATGTTCAGGGTTTGTATTTGATTTTGGATTTCCGTCGTGGCATCTGTATTTGAAATCGTTTGACTGGGCGGATGGCTTTGATTCGAAGGGGGAAGAAAATCCTGATATTTATCGTAATTTATTTTATCAAGCTGATCAATATTTTGAACATTTTGATACTCGTAATTGGGGTTATCTTCATACATTTCTTCATATTGGTTACAATACTTGTCATATTGAGGTTCGGAATAGTTATCGTTAGAATATTGGTAATTGTCGAAATTGACAACACGAGCACGATGCTGGGCATTATTTTGTATTACTGAAGGACTTTGGAAATTGCTGAATGGTGTTTGACGTTGGAAATTGTTTTGGTTTGATTGGTTATGGCGTAAGTACTGCGGTATTGGCTTACCATTGTTTGGTCTATTCGACTGAAAGGAGGTGCTTGATTCGAAAGAATTTGATTGTTGATTGGTATTGGGCCTCTGAAAATTGCCAAAATTCTGGGAAGTGTATCCATTCGGACGTTGTTGCAATCTGCATTCATTTGCTAAGTAACGATTGCCACCACAGCTATGACATTTAAGGGGCTGTATATTAAGTCTTTTATTGGTTTGAATAGGTCTTGCCTATATGTATTATATTTGGCTATACTCGTCCAATTAGATTACACACGTAGTCACACCATCGTGGCTTTGTCGAGCACAATTTTAAAGCTGAATCATATAAACAAAAAATGTTCAACCTGCTGACGCAACAACCATATCGTCTTCCTCGGCATTCAGATTATTCATTTCATTACACTGTTGTGCTTTGTCGAGTTAAATCGTAGTGTTTTTTCTCCGTGAAAAATGCCGAAAAGATCGAGAAATAGTAGTGAAAGTGAAAAGTTAGAACGCAAAAAACGTAGATTATTACGGAAATTGGATAAACTAGAAAGGAAAGGGAGCCGTTGTGCCCCTAGTTCTATAAATACAAGTAAGTGTACTCTAATCATTTTTCTTGGGTAAAACCGTTAAACCCAAGCGATTGAGCAGTTGGTTATAAACGTTAAAACCATTTCTAGTGTAATCGATTGATATCATATGGGTAAAATCGTTAAACCCATACAATACCTATACCGCTTAGCCAAGGCCAATAAAACCAACAATTGGTTTTTCTTTTAGGTGAGTATAGCTCTGATTCCGATTCAGAATGTAGCGGTGGCAGTGTTGATGAGAGGCTAGAGTATGTTGAACCAGAAATTCAAATTATCAATCCCGACGGTAACTCTGGGAAAAGTGGGGATAGTCAGCAACAGGAAGTTAATCCAGAAATTCTGAAGTTACTGGGTGATGTACCGTCTGAAAGCGATCCTGTTTTTGGGAGTGAGGTACATATAGCTCTTGCAGAGCGGTGGACTAAATACCTTGCTCTAGGCATCCAAAGGGATGAAAAGGAAGATTTTGAGAAAAAATATTTAATCCCCAAAAATATTGCTGGTTTACGAGCACCTCTCTTAAATCCAGAATTGGAGGCATCATTGAATGAGGCGAGTAAGAAAGAGGATAAGTATGTTGCCACTATTCAAAAACATATAGGGGTAGCACTTGCCGCAATGGCCGGGGTTATTGACAAACTTTTAAAGGAGGAAAGGGCCACAACCGATTCTCCAACAGACTTTAAGTCAGAAGTATTACCTAGAATTGTTGACGCTGGAAAAATACTATGTGACACATTTCACATGATGTCAACAAACCGGAAGTACCATGTGGAAACTCATGTAAACCCAACCGTCAAGAAAATAATCAAAGAAAGCAAACCAGATGAATATTTATGTGGCAGAAACTTTGCCGACAAGTTTAAAGAGGTAAAATCTCAATGGAGGACTGGGAAAGAGATGAAAACCATTTATTCAGCAAAATATCAACCCCCTATTTTGCAATCCTCGTCCGGTCAAAGGCCCCCCCCCCAGCTAATACATCAGCCTCGTCTTTAAACTACCAGGCCAGATATCACAAGGGAAGGATGAAGGACAAGCCGCAAGTAAGAGAAAGTCGTCAAATGAGGGACAGGCACTTCAAGAATTACAAGAAGTCATTCCGCAAAGGCAGTTACCCGAATTAGAGGTAAATACTAAATATTATGGTGGTAGACTAAAACATTTTCAAAATTCTTGGCAGATTTATACAAAAGATAAAACAATTCTCTCTTGGATTAAAGGGTATAAAATTCCCTTTATTAAAAAACCCTATCAGTATAAATATTATTATACTATAAAACTATCTAATAGTGAGAGAGAGAGAGCTATTCTAGTGTTATTCTAGAATTAATCAAACAAGGTATAATTTGTAAATGTCAAGCAGTACCTAATCAATTTCTATCTTCCTTTTTTCTTGTGTCTAAAATTGGCAATTCAAAGCGCTTCATATTGAACCTTAAAAACTTAAATATGTTTATAAAAGCTCCTCACTTTAAACTCGATAACTATAAAACTGTTAGAGATTTAATATCTAAAAATATTTTTATGGCTACAGTTGACCTTAAAGACGCTTATTATATGATTCCGATAAAAAGAGAACATAAACAATATCTTAGATTTCAATTCGATAATAGTCTTTATGAGTTCAACTGCTTGCCTATGGGTTTATCAACAGCGCCATATGTTTTCACAAAGCTCTTAAAACCCATATTTAATTACTTTAGAAAAAACGGCTTGTTATGTATTATATATTTAGACGATATTTTATTGTTGGGTAGCACAAAAGAAGAAGTAAAAAATAGTATTTTCTTGGTTTTAACAACATTGCAAAAATTAGGTTTTATTATAAATTTTAAAAAATCGCAATTAGAGCCCATGCATCTTCCTGAGAATAAGAAAAAATTATTAATGCAATAGATATATTTATGAAAAAGAAAATATGTACTATTAGAGAGTTATCTAAAATTATTGGTATGTTAGTGTCTGCTTGTCCTGCAGTGCAATATGGTTGGTTACACACTAAAAAATTAGAACGTGAAAAGTTTTTAGGACTTAAAAAATATAATGGCAAATATAATTCAAAAATTAAAGTTTCAACCATGATATGTAATGAATTACTATGGTGGAAACAAATGTTAAATCAATCATTCAGTTTTATTGATTGTAAAAAATTTTCTCATGAGATATTCACAGATGCTTCAAAAACTTGGTGGGGGGCAGCATATAATTCAGAAGCTACTCATGGGTTTTGGACCGAGGAAGAAGCAAATAATCATATTAATTATTTAGAACTTCTTGCTATATATTATGCATTACAATGTTATGTTTCAAGTGCAAAAAATTGTAATATTCTTCTTCGGGTAGATAATAAAACAGCAATAGCATACATTAATAAAATGGGTGGAATAAAATTTCAAAAATTAAATAAATTAAGTAGACAAATATGGTCATGGTGCGAGGAACGAAAATTGTTTTTATATGCTTCCTATATTCCTTCAAAAGAAAACATAATAGCCGATAAGCAGTCTAGAACATTAAAAATAGAATCAGAATATTCATTGAATAATAAAGATTTTTTAAAAATAGTAAACATTTTTGGGAAACATCGACCTTTTCGCTTCCAAGGTTAATGCTAAATGTGACACCTATATATCATGGTTTAAAGACCCGGGGGCTCTGACATGTGACGCATTTACAATCAATTGGGACAAATCTCTTAGATTTTATGCGTTTCCCCCTTTTCCTATAATAGGGCGTGTTTTAAAGAAGATAATTGAAGATAAATCCGAAGGAATCCTTGTGGTTTCCTATTGGCCAAATCAGTCTTGGTTTTCATTATTCCAAAAACTTAGTTTGAGTGAACCAAAAATATTAAAACCTAACAAAAATCTACTCGTATCTCCTTTTAGGACCAGCCACCCGATGTGGAAAAAATTACCCCTAGCGGTGTCGAAATTATCAGGAAATCTTTTTTAAATAAAGAAATCCCAGAGGAAGCTGTACCAATAATGTTAAAGTCAATAAGTGAGTCTACTCTAAGACAATATTGTGGTACCTTACGGAAGTGGTGGTCTTACTGTACAGTAAATAAAATAAATGTCTACACCGTAGGGGTTGGACATATTATTTCGTTCTTAATTAAGTTATTTAACAAAAATATTTCGTATTCTACTCTTAATTCGCATAAATCCGCGTTGTCTTTAGTTTTAAATATTTCAAATTCTGATGAATTAATACTAAAACGATTCTTAAAAGGAGCGTTCAGAACAAAACCAAGTTTTCCTAAATATAATGTAACCTGGGATCCAGTAAAAGTGTTAGATTATGTTAAGGATTGGTATCCTCTAGAAAATATATCTTTAGAGAAGTTGGTTAAAAAGTTAGTAATATTGTTAATGTTAGCATCAGGGCAGAGAATACAAACAATTTCTAAACTTAACATAAAAAACGTTGTAAGAATGGAAAACGGTGTACAAATTTCTGTTACAGATATTTTAAAAACCTCAAATTATAATCGCGAACAACCTGTATTGAAATTTAATTTTTTCGATGATCATCCTCAATTATGTGTAGCTAAAACCTTACTTACCTACTTGGATGTAACTGATTCAATAAGAAAAAATGAAGATTACTTAATTTTAACCTATCGCAGGCCATTTCAAAAAGCATCTCCCCAGTCTATAAGCCGTTGGATAAAAGATGTAATGAAATGTAGTGGTATAAATACTGAACAGTTCAAAAGCCACAGTACTAGGCATGCGTCAACTTCAGCGGCTTATAGAGCGGGGATGAACATAGATAGTATTAAAAATTCAGCGGGTTGGACAAAAAAGTCCGAAATATTTGCCAGATTTTATAAACGACCTCCTTCAAGATGAAACGAATTTGCTTGAGTTTATTTTGAATAAATAATAAAATAAATTTTCCATTAGATACTAGTTCATTGTTACTGTTTTTTTTTGTTTTGTTTTTTTTTGTATTTCTAAAAAATATTTTTTTATTACATTATAGAACGACATATGTAGTCTTTAAAGTTGTTAAAGTTAGGTCTTTAAATTAGTTTAAAAGACGTTGAAGTAAAACTTTAAACTTATAGAAATTAACATGTATGCATATATGTATTTTAAATATATTATACATTATATACATATATTAAAAATCTTTACATTAAACTTATTAGTTAATGTCTATCAATGTGTTTCTATAAACAATAAAAAAAAAAAACTAAAAATAAAAAATAGAGAAAAAATAAAAATGATTGTTTACTTTAAATAACTACGTGTGTAATCTAATTGGACGAGTATAGCGAAATATAATTACAAAAACAAACGACTTACCTGTGGGAAGTTCGTTTTGAATTATATGAGCTATACTCGTCCAATTAGAGTCCCTCCCTAAGAACCCTACCCAAACAATCATTTTTAGTTTTTTTTTTACAAACCAATTCTCACCAGTGTAATGAAATGAATAATCTGAATGCCGAGGAAGACGATATGGTTGTTGCGTCAGCAGGTTGAACATTTTTTGTCTATATGATTCAGCTTTAAAATTGTGCTCGACAAAGCCACGATCGCGATGGTGTGACTACGTGTGTAATCTAATTGGACGAGTATAGCTCATATAATTCAAAACGAACTTCCCACAGGTAAGTCGTTTGTTTTTGTAATTATATGGCTAATTCGGAATTCCAGGCCAGTAAGTAGGCTATTTAGATTTCGATTAATGTTTTTTGACTGGTTGCGAGTAGAGATTTTTGTATGTTCGTGTACATTTTAGCATTTAGGTCATGAAGTCTATTAAGGAAGGCCAGAGGAGATTCCTTCGGTAATTGTCTCATTCTTTGTAAGTCCTGAATAAGCGAAGATAGATCTCGCGTATCTCCAAAGTGAGAATTAAGTAATTGCTTTATCTCTAGAAAACAAAGTGGATTTCGGGAGCTTATCAGCTACGCTGCTCTCCCTCGTAGCCTATTTTTTATGTGAATCACTAAAAAATATTTTTGGTTACCCGTAGACATATCATATGCATATTCGTAGGCATTTAGAAAAGTTTGTAAAAATATTTGACCACCTTCGAATTCGGGGATAATAGAAAAAATCTCGGAAAATTTATAAAGTTCGATTACAGCTATGGCTGCTGCAGTTGTTCTTTCATTATCTGGCAAATTTGCTCAATATATCAACACAGTAAACACTAGCTCAATATAATATAAAAAGGATATGAAACACAAAATATTTTAGTAGTAAGTAGTATGCCAACCAACGTAAAATAAACAGATCTTATAAACTAGTTAGTCGAATTAAATTAAGATGTGGAATATTTTTTATTGTAAAAATACATTTGCTAATTGAACATTAGCAGAATAATTGATTAGTTTATCGAAAAATCATTTAACAGAATAATTGATTATTTTACTAATTAATAAAAGGTAAGATCGATTTTGAAAAGTCAAACAGGTATTTAATTAAATATTGTTTCAAAATAAACGTAATGAATCGTTACTTACAAACAGGATAGAAATATCGCCCTTAGCAGTTAGTTCTACCAAGGGCTTCACTATGTGTTGCTTCCGTTGATGCGTGTTTTGCCAAGTTGATGACGTCACAATGTTGCCAGTTAGAGTTCTCTTGTTCTGCCAACGTTGCCAGATCCTACCGACTGCGCCAATTTGTTATATCACTAAACTTGAAATTCACTTTTTTAAAAAAAAGTTATTTACAAAATCAATTGAAACTAACAGTACTAAAGCTTAAAAACGAATCATGATTTTATTTAAAATTTACACTATTTATATAAAAGACGAATGATGCGTCAGTGGGCCCTTGCTTGAAGGTGACCCTGCTCGTGAGAAAAGATATAACATATATATATATATATATATATATATATATATATATATATATATATATATATATATATATATATATATATATATATATATATATATATATATATATATATATATATATATATATATATATATATATATATATATATATATATATATATATATATATATATATATATATATATATATATATATATATATATATATATATATATATATATATATATATATATATATATATATATATATATATATATAACTAATTTTTTGCTTGGGCTTCATATTTACAAGTTACTCTCTAAAAACATACACGTCATATATATATATAGTATATATATATATATATATATATATATATATATATATATATATATATATATCGGAAGTCCGAAATGTCATATTGCACGGGCAATCGCAGCCCATTGCGACCTTTGGAAGCTCACCTTCGGGCTTCCTAAATACAAACGTGTATAAAGCTTTCCTACGTTCACACTAAAGTTAAAGAAAACTGTAACTAATTTTTTGCTTGGGCTTCATATTTACAAGTTACTCTCTAAAAACATACACGTCAGGGTTCACGGTATCGTACTGTAGTTGGCGCTCTAGTCGTTGTGTGTAAATGATATACAACTTTTTATAAGTTCTACGGGTTTGAAGAGCCCCACTAAATACGACGAGTTTAGCCGTACCGGCGACATGGCAGCGTCGCAGAAAATTTGGATTACAATTTTAATAAGAAGATTAGACATTTGTGTATTATGGTTATGAATTCGAAGTGGGAATTCATGGCCCGGGCTTCAAAAAAACGCGCGAAAGTGAATTTAGTGAATATTAGTGACAGAGGAGATAACAAATTGTGGCTGGAATATTTTTATATTAATGAAACGTTTAAAGCGGATTTTAGAACCTGCTTTAAGCACTTTTATCAACGTTCAAAAACCTACAGCGAAATGGTTTTGGTTAACTGTTAAGCGGTAGGGAAAATAATACTAGCATATCTTGCGCTAAAGACAAAATAAATCCTACAAGATCCTCATTTTGATCTTTGACACATTCTTATTAGGTTAATATCATTATGTTTTTAATTAAATTAACATTCAACTATTTTCTACGGGTTAATATTTAGAAAATAGTTCAGAAAAATATATAAAACACATTATTAGAAAAATATTAAAAAGTGTATCGCACGGCAGTATGTTAAAAGCATACACCCATAAATTTCATACCACATAAAAACAATGCAAACCAGAACATAACTCAACAGAAATGCATGGAAACAAAAACGACCTTAAAACGTTAAGTATAACTTTAAAAAAACAATTCTAGTTTTTTCTTCAGTGTCAATCCTGTGCTAGGCAGTTTGAAAGGTCTGCACAAAAGATCGTAATTGACAGCTAAGTAAAATGTTTCCGTATTTAGTATAGTTAAAAGGAGTTATTTATAGTGAAAAATAACATATATGAAAAAACTTTGCTGGGCTTTAAAACTGCCACCACCAAAATTGTATTTTTGTAAGTTTATTACTGTCTAAACTATTTTTTTTCTATAAGCACCAACTTTAATCAGAAATAAAAATTTCTTAATGTATACCTACTTAATAAAGTTTTCCATATGTTGCATACTTGGCATATGGTTGTGAAGCATTAGTCCCGCCTGTGTACTAGCAAGAGTATATTCTAAGCATTAACAGGACAAATATATATATATATATATATATATATATATATATATATATAAAGATCATCTGCTTTTAAGCAGATTTAGCAATGAAACATGAGGCCAGCTTTCGAGCTAATATGAAATTGTATTTATTGTCCAAATTTTGTATTTACTTTGATACAGGGTGTTTTTTTGGTTGGTGACAAAAAATGCAGGACATAATTTTGGCTCACTTTAAGGCTAGAAGTTCATATTAAGATGTGCTTGCAAGGCATTCGTTTCGAGATAGGGCGCGTTATTATTTTAATTTTTTTAGTTTTTATTATGGAACATATGCTGTGAATAATGCCTACAGAGTGGCTATCAAATATTTCAGAACACTTTATAGGGCAATACCTTTTCCCAGGTTGCGACTTCTTTTACCACACAGGAATTTTTACTACAGTGCTACTAACCATTTTTACTATAAATGAAAATTCCTTATTCTGTTCTGTAACTTCTTGGTCTTTTACATTAACTTAATTTTTTGAACTGTTTAGAACTTATTAATGGAAATGTATATTTATGCTTGGTCATAGCACACATGGCTCGTGGAAAATGGGAAAAAATGGTCAAATTGTAATTTTGTAAATTGGAGAGAAATTTCAATTTGACAAGGTCTAAACCCAAGAACCATGATTTCTTAGTTGAATCCAGCCGTGAGACCTTTCGTACTAAATGGATGCTTCCTTTGATTCTTGTGAAGTCCCCGATTTCTTAAAAACATTAGAAAATATTTGTTAGGGGATGGGTGATGTATCCTTGTAGACAAGTCTAAATCACTCATTCTTAACTAAGATGGAAGATCTCATTTCACAATATTTAAGTTTTATCTAGTAAAAATTGCAACTTTTTAGATCTATTTTACATTATAAAAGGGATAAAACATATCTTACCTGAATCTGTAGTAAACTATGAACACGTATTGTCAACACATTTAATGCATTTTTTAAATTTTAAAACCAAAACCTTCATTAGAATAACGCCGTAAATGCCCCACTGATTGGGAACTTTAAATCTTTTTGAACAATTGGTTCCAATTACCCCCCTAATCCGATTGTTATAAATAGTACTTGAAAGCAGTTAGTTTTAATGTGTTAGTAACTATATAGACTTGAATAATGTTGCACTATTAAAACTTTACATTTTTTATAACCTTCCGGTGAGTGGTAAGGTGTCAACAAAAAAAATAATAAACATTTTCTTGTATTATATAATCATATTGTTAAAAATAGTACTTGACAGCAGTTAGTACTTTAGATATGTAAATAACTACACATTTTTTTAATAAAGTTTTATATCCAAAGAATTAGTTTTATTTTCTTTTGTTAGTTAGTAAAGATTACGACCCTTAAATGTGCAATAATTTTTTAACAGATAAACTATAAGTTTTTAAACATTTATTTTCAGATCAAGGGTTTTTAAATATGGAGGTAACCACAATCTATAAAACTTTATATTTTTTCTTTAATTGGTGATTAATTCAAACGCCACATACGATCAAATCAAAATAAAACAAATGGTACCACAACAAAAACAAAAACATTTTCTTGCATTAATACTCTGATTGATAATCACAATACAATACTTTGAAATATAATACTTAAAATTGCAGTAAATATAATAAAACCATTTTTTCTTTTAACGCATAGAAAATATTAGTCTATTACCAAAATGACTTCTTCAGTTTTTCGAATTACCCTATTCAGAGTTAAAAATGTTTATTTAATATAATTCTCCATTAATAACAAATAAGTGTGATAATTGTAATTAAAAATGCTTGTATTGCTTGAGCATATTGGCAACGCAGCTGGGCTTATAATTCAACAAGTATATACATTTTTAGACAGCGGGCTTCTTATTTTCTAAAAGCGTATGGGATTCATAAAACCCGGAAAATATAACGATTTCTGTATATCAAGAAAAAGTTACCCTTCTGCCTTTGCTTGCAATAACTGTAAGATTTAAATTGTTTTTCAATAAAATACACTTTGTTCAAACAAATATCTAGGCCGGGATTCGGGTAGTCTGTGGGACATACCGGGCTTCATATTAGGCATGAGATATATATATATATATATATATATATATATATATATATATATATATATATGGGATAATCAACTAGAGCACAATTAGTCAGGGAATTCTTTGAGGAAAGCGTTTTAGAAAAACTAAATATTAAACCTGTGACTGTCTAATGGCATTTCCGAAAAATAAATTAAATGAAAATTACAGTTTACACCTGAAATAAAGCAAAACAAGCAAATAAACTTTTTAGACATGTCACTATTATGAACTGGTAATAAAATAAATACTAAATGGTATACTAAAGATACCTGGTTTGGTAGGGATCAAAATTATAATTCAAATCACTCCAAAAATCAAAAATTTAATGTAATAACGGGATTAGCTGATCGAGCATTGAAACTACCATGACCCGAGCATATAAAAGATACCTTAAAAAAGATTAAGGGCGTATTATAGAAAAATACCTTTCTAGTGAAACATCCACATAATAATTAAACAACGTACATATAAATTAAATAAAACTACCCATTTTAATAAAGAAACCCATATTATGGAGGGGCAAAAAGAACGTTCCTCTCTATTACGAACATGTACTTTCGTAAAAAATTATGTACATTTTAAAAAAGCATGATATCATTTGCGATAAATCACATAATAGGGCAAATAAAGTTTTTACAAAACTCAAGAGCCGAGTCTCTCCCCCCAAAACATATTAAAAGGGCACTAAAAATGCCACGATAATCATAAACAAACACATACAAACTGAAAAACACACCATCGACTGTGGCGACGCTAATAATAAATACTTACTAAAGACAGGAACTAAAACAAATTAGCAATTAAAGAGAGGCTAGAAATCATTAAAGGTAAAAATACCCCAGCAACGAAATTATTAATTTGAGCCATGTATACATAAATTTAATAAAGTAACAGCTTAATCCTAATTATCAACTGTACTACTCCACACTTAAGTAGTTTCCAATATCAACATTAGTTAAAAAAATTAAAAAAAAAAAACTTTTCTTGTGTAGCATAAAAATTTTCTCATATGTTTATTTGTTTCTGAATATCATTTTTGAGTAGAAAGTCACATTGCATATAAATGCTTTAATATACCGGCTGACACAGAACATAGGGTACACGCTCTAATTTTTTTATCTTGTTAGCTATCGCTTTGAAACTTAGGTACGTTTAGTAACTTATTAAAATGCATATTTTGACAGATAATTGGATTATACATCTCTTCCGGTTTAACCGGAAGTGACCTAAACTTCAATTTATCAAAGCGAACCCTGTATATTTTTTATAGTCGTATTCTGTGTATAATTTTTTTTCCAATGATACATGACAAGTTATATTTTTCTTCCAAAATGGCGGCAATAAAACCGGTTTTTTGAAAAGCGTTATATTCACCATATAGCATATAAAACAAAAGACAGTGTCAAACTTCTGAGGTGACCCGTTAAAAATGAAACTTTTTAGGTTAGAAAAAGCATGAAAGCATCTTATTTTTTTTTAAATATTACGCCTTTTCGAAAAAGAATTTAAATGACTACTTTTAATCTAAATTTTCTGCCAAAATTTAAATTGGACCTTGTATATTTTATCATTAATTAATCATCAAAAAATTACGTTTCCAATAATGTGCCACAATAATAAATAGAATACTTAGTTATTGTCTACTAAAATTATGGGTAGTAGTAAGATGGGGGGGGACAAGCCCAGCAACTAGGCCTCATAGGCCCTTTTCACTAACCCCGGCTCCACCCACCTCACACCACTCACCTACAAAGGCGACCCGTCCTTCTAATGAAGGAGAGCAACTTGCCCCAGTCGAGGGGTTGTAGTTCTTCCTTGGAAAGGTACTCGACGCCGAAGGTATTCCAGCGTAGTCTTGTCCACTTTTCACACGTACCAACAAGATGATAGGGATCCTCCTCCTCTATCCCACAATTAGGACAGCTAGGGCCGTCCGCTAGCCCCAGTCGGTGCATGTGCCTGTTAAGTATACAATGTCCTGTCAAAATGCCAATTAGGTCTCCAATCGCCTGTCTGCTCCTTGACATCAGCCAAGATGTCCTGGACTTGCATGGGTTGGGCAGCATTTCCTTTGCCTGTCTGCAATGGTTTATCCTTGACCAATTCTCCTTTGTCTTACCCCAGGCCCATTTATTCAGGGCCTGGGAGCATTGTTGTTTGCCTATACCCAGGCAAGGTTCTGGGCCCGAGAAATGAAAGTTCGATCCATTCCTGGCAAACTCATCCGCTTTCTCCTTGCCCTCGACTCCACTATGCCCAGGGACCCATTTTAGTATTACCACCTTTGTCCTTGCTAGCTCACTTAGCGCATCTCTGCATTCCTGGACAAGAGCTGAGCTCATCCTGGGCTGATGGCTTTGAGAGCCTCTTGACTGTCTGAGTGAATGCGGATTTCACTCTCCGCTCCCAGCCTGACTTCATCCTTTATTGCAACTTGCAATATAGCATAGACCTCAGCCTGGAGAACAGTAGTGTGTCTTCCCAGCGGAAAGGCCTCTCCGATACCTCGGTCTGACCGGTATATTCCGGCGCCGGCTGACCCAGAATTGGCCATCCACGAACCGTTCGTATACCACGATTGAACGTCAGCCCGATGAGGTGTCATATCCTCCTTCAATTGATCCCTTATTTGAATTTCAATTTCAAAAGGCCTTTTGAGCCTAAGGCGACTGTCGGGAAGACAGGAGAGGAATCTCCTAGCGCATAATAGCAGCAATTTCCATGTGGCCCGTTCCTATTGGATTTTTATACCAAGTTCCGCAATCGATCATCCTCTTGCACAAGGCCAAGGCCTCCCTTTTTATCCATATTGGAATTCTGGGAGATCTAGAAGAGTCCTCATTGCTCCAGTAATTCCTAAACAGGCCAGTCTTTGAAGTCCGACCAGTTTCTGGCAATATGTAACATTTCCCACTGCTGGCCACCAGACCACGGATCCATAGGCGATCCTTGGTCGGATCACTGCAGTGTGTAGAGCTAGTAGAGGACTTGTGGAGATAGACCCCACTTTCGCCCCACCACCCGGCGCAGTTGCCACATAATTGCCATGGCATTATTGGTTATCTGTTCGACCCGTGATTTCCACGTCAGCTTACTGTCCATAACCACCCAAAAAAAAAAAAATGATGGGTAAGTAAATAAAGTAAAAACATGGTTTAACTGATAAAAATGGTAGATTTTGATCTAGTAGCTTCCCCAATAAAAAATTATGTAGCTCGGAGAAAAAATCGAAATATTGTTGTAATTTAACGACAAAGGATAACCTGTGGCACATTCTCGGAAACATAATTTAACATGAAATTAAACGGATAAATAAAATATACAAGGTCCAATTAAATTTTCGGCAGAAAATTTACATTAAATGTGGTCATTTTAATTTTTTTTCGAAAGGGCGTAATATTTTGAAAAAAACATAATAACATGCTTTCATGCTTTTTCTAACCTAAAAGGTTTCATTTTAATCAGGTCACTTCAGAAGTTTGACACTGTCTTTTGTTTTATATGTTGTATGGTGAATATAACGTTTTTCAGAAAACCGGTTTTATTGCCGCCATTTTGGAAGAAAAAAATTACTTGTTAAACATCATTTTCTGCACAGAATGCGACTATGAAAAAAAATATACAGATTCCCTTTGATATATTCAAGTTTAGGTCACTTCCGGTTAAACCGGAAGTGATGTATAATCCAATTATCTGTCAATATGCATTTTAATAAGTTACTAAACGTACGTAACTTTCAAGGCGGTATCTGAAAAGGTAAAAAAATTAGAGCGTGTGCCCTACATTCTTTGTCACCCCGGAATATTGCAATCTGGAGCATGAAACTGTAATTATTCAGAAAACATAATTTGGACATAGCTGGAGGTGGAACTCTGATTTGGTGGGCGGCAATAATTTTCCAGGTCAGGGTATTTCCCTAGGTTATTACAAATCTTAATAAATGTTGATAATATATTAGATAAGTTTCTCTGGACATAAAACTTTTCTTATGTCATATCTGAGGTGTGTGGGGGGGGACGAGTTGAAATTAAATAAATGTATGTTCCAAAGTATCGTGTTTCATATTTTCAGTAGTTTTTAAGGGTATGAAGTTTAATTCTACTAATAATATTTATTTGTGGCAAGGAAAATTTGTATTGATTAGTTAACGTGATTCTGGCAAAATTTTAAGTTCAATAGACTTAAGTTTAGGCCTCAGATACCTTGATCATGACGTTTACAATAAAACCTTTTAAAAAATGGAACTAAAAAGGGTTAAATAAAAAAATTACAGAGAAAATAAAACCGATTAAATAAACATTGAAAAGTAAAAAATAATAGTTAATTCAGTATTAAAAATTTACCTTCATGAAGTCGGCGTCAAACTAATAGAAAATGTAAATTTTGATGGTGGCATTAAACATTAATTAGGTCTTAGAGTCAAATTTCTCTGATGGAATAGAATATAATTTTTGACTTCTCAGTGTTTTTTAAGTCAATTTTATTTTATACATTTATTGACTAGAGCTTTGGATTCATAAAAAACATTTTTTTGTATTGGAACAAAGGATTACTTACCAGATTGACTTCATATTTTGTTAAAAAATTGAAACCCATATGGAGATCAACTGGTACCGTTTTGGTAAAATTGTAATTTGCGGTAGCAAGATGCCGGTCTAGTGAAATGTTAAAAAGAAAATGTTACTAAAAAACTAATTATCCAATTTACCTTAAATTTTGCGCAAAATTAATGTTATAATATAGGAATAAACTGTCAACATTTTGAACAAATCCACGATGGCAAAACAACTCTGTTCCCAATAAACGTTAAAGTTCATAACGAAGGAAGTTCCGGGTAAATAAAATTTACCGATTTTTGATTTTGTAATTTTAAAATTCTTATTCCACTGTGAACGCGGTGACATTTATTTTTTAAAGAACCATGATGCATATCTAATCTTGTTGTTTATTGAAATTTACTTTATATTTATGTTATATACCTCATGTTTGTCCTAACTGCAGATTAGTCTTGCTAAGAGGTCAAGTTTCAATAATACGAAAAATCTCTTATTAGCAAATATACCTAGTTATCAAGGCTTATCCGTGCGACTTATATTACTTTCCATTTAAAGTCTTGGGTTTAAATTTTGAATTTGCTATAGTTTCGTATTTAAACAGAAAATGGCTACTAATTCCAAAAAGCTTGGAGTTAGTATTAATTTCCACTCGGAATTATTTGTTTAAAACCACAATTATAGCTCGTCGTGTTTAAGCGCAAAACTGTAAAAAGTACTATTCCATAAACACCTTCTCTATTCTCGCTTTTTTAAAGACTATTTCAAAACTAGTTTCTTTTAGGAACAAGGAAGTCTAATTCCGTTTTTAGTAGATATAGAACCGTTTTATTCAGTAGCATTTATTACATCTATTATAAATAAAAAAAAATGTTTTCTTTTAGATTTTGCTTCCTTTATTTAAAACGTTTGACGGCATTTCTTTTTTTACATTTATTTCTAATATGTATCAACCAGCCAAAAAAAAAAAGATGGGCACATAGTTTAGTTCTTATTTTAATTATTTCCCTAAAATTTAGTTTGAATTTGCGAATTATTTTCCAAAGAAAAAACAAACAACTACGTAAAATGAGAACATAAACATAATTTTTGCTAATGAAATTCGCCTAGAGAAATCGAAGATACGTATAGAATCTAAAAGGTAAATAACAAGATCACCCTTATACACAAATCTCTCATACCTATGAGATTGACATATGTACCTGTTAGGAAATAAAAATATATATTTTAACAAAAGTATACTAAATATTAAGTTAATGTCTCATGATGATTCATCTTTAGCACATAAACATTGATTTACTATCGTACTATTATGTACAAACACTGCTTAAATATTATGTTATGGTGTTATCTTATTTTATAAACACACTATTATAACAATTACAAATGCAGCTTTAAAGGCTCGCGCTTGTTCGCGGGTCACGAACCAGAATATTCTCTTGTTTATAACACTATAAATAAGGAAGTACTAAAGCATATTTCCTTATTTTCAAATGATCAGTAAAGCTCACTTCATCCGTTTTACCCCCTGCTGTTTTTTTAACAGCAGAATTTAGATAATTGTTTTTGACAGCTAATGACGAAAGAAGAAAAATGGTCGTATCTAAAAAAAATAATTATTGCTGAATGCCTACGTTCTAATACAAAACCACTCAAAATTTAATTTTTTTGATAGAATTTTTTATTGAAAATGTAAAAAAAGCCACTAACAAAAGAATCGTTTTAAAAAGTCAATTATTTAATTAAGATATATTGTAAAAATAAGGATATTTTACCCCCTTAAGGATGAATTTTGTTGCGTTAACAATTTTCTAGATCATTATTCTATAAGTTCTCTTATGTTTCAATTAGTCGAGGAGTTATTGCTAAACTAGCAAACATTTTACCCACCCCCCAATGTTGTAATCTCGAAAAATTCAGAAATCTTTTTTTAGGCATTTAATTTGCTAATGGCATTAACAAAGGAATCACTTTAAAATATTTTTTAGTTAGTTTGACAGACTAACAACACATTTTCACTCACTTAAGGGTGGATTCGTAAAAAGGTATGTAAAAAAATATGAAAAATTAAACTGACCTGAAAAAAATAAAAACTAAAAAATATTTTATTCCATCTTAAAAATTTGACTTTTTAAAGTCGGCGTGAAACTAATTCTTCACTACTAAATCACAACAAGACATGTGTTGCGTGTCTTGAATATAGTACCACGAGTTTAATATCTATTTGCTGACTTTATTAGTTTGACACCGATTTCAAAAAGTTTTTACAGAACATTGTCAAAAAACAAAATTATAAGTAAAATTTAATCTATATCCCTTTTTCCCACTTCACATTTTACCCATTGACTCAAGAAATGTTTTGTTGCCAAGAATAAAGATATTTGATATTTTTAACATTCACTCTTATACTTAATTATCGAAATAACGTGATGAAATAATAGATTCCCCACCCTATGGGGATACGCACCTTTTTTCTGTCAATTATATTCGATGCAATAAATGTAAAAGCAGTATATTACAGCAGTTCAGATTTATTGCAGAAACTCCTACGTATAATATTATTCAGAATGGCAACATTGCACAATTTTAATTTTTTTATACATGCTATGGGACCACTCCAGTACTACCATGAAAACTTCCTGAACAATTCTTTCAAATTAGTCAAACCATCCACGAGTAATCGGTGTATATTAACAAATACATAACTTTTTTGAAGTCGGTTAAAAGTTAAAATTCATTAACCGCTTTTATTACATCCCTTCTACTACATGAGTATTAACGAGGTTTCTTTCAACGCCTAGGCATCTACTAAGGAAAAGAAAATAAAAGAAGTTTGACATGTTTCACTATTTTTTGAATAATCCTTTCCTGTTTACAGGAACTTACTACTAACTAAATTACCCTGTATAAAGGACAAAAAATATTTTGCATATAAATAAATTGACGTGTTTCTCCATTTTTCGACACGCACACACACACAATTTTTCAATGTCAGAACATTAAACTATTTATGTATTCAATTTGACTGTTGCGTTCTCCAGTATATGTTTTTTTATTTTTATACCTCTAAAAAATATAAGATCAGCGAGGCACTAACCTAGACTATTTTTGGTTCAAATTTGAAACGAACCAGTTTGACCGCTCTCAAATTGTCGTTGGAGCAAATTTTGTTTACATGTATAATACGTTTGGATTCTAAAAATATATTTTTCGTTTTCTAGTGATGATAATAGGATGATAGTTAATAAAAAGAAATATAAAAATCTATATTTCATAATAAAAAAAACAAGTCAAAACATAGTTCATGTATGTAAAATTGATTTTCTGAGAAATAAATCAATAAATTAGTAGATAAATAAATAGACAAAAATGGAAACATAAAAAACTTAAACTTCAAAACCATTATAGCCAGGCTCTTAAGCCTTGCAAGTTAAAAGTATAATATCTATAAAAATTATTATTTCACTTAAAACGCATCCCTGTAAATCGCATACAAGTTTGTAAACGAAAACTAGACTGGTGAGGTCGCCACTCATTTTACTCGTCACGAAAAATTAAAAAAATGTTCGGACAGTAGTGTCTATAAAACCGATGTTGCATGCTTACAAAGTTTTCAGATGGATGAAGCTACGCATACATACCTACCCAATGCCTAATATGACGAATATGGCCCGCCTATTTTAATGAATTTAAAGAGATCCGAGATCCAGATCGCTGATCCGGGTCTTTAAACTGACCCAGATCCGTTGACCCGGATCTTTAAAAAGATCCAGATTTCCCAACACTACTTATAAGAAGAATTGCTTTCGATTATGTCACAGGAAACCCTCCTGTGATCATGATTTCTGGTCCTCTACTAGAGTTGTTAAGAAATACTCGTCACAGGTACGAGCTAGGAACAGCTTGTCACAGGTATTGGATCTCAAACATATCGGTTACCGTTCCTACACTTAGTATTTTTACCAGCTTGTCGCCGCCATCCCTCGAAGCGTAGATATTTAGGTCATTTTTTAAACAACAAAATAAATTAAACTGAATTATAACAACTGCATTACTGACAAACAAAAATCTTTTTTGGCTTTTTCGCAACTGAATAAAAATATTTAACTTTAAATTAATTGAAGCAAATATTTAATAAAATTACATATCTCAACATGTAGACTAGTCTGTCTTACGGAATGTTTCGATACATATATAAACAATATTATTTAAGCAAGCATAATAAATTATATCATTTACGTTAAGTTTTTATAGACACATAGTAGTTGTACAAATACTTTCATCCTATCGGGACTCATCAGTGCGCCGATCGTAAGAGAGAAACATTAAATAATAGAAAAGAATTGATTTAAAAATTTTAAAATTTGTCAGTTTGTTTGACATGTAACCTAGATATGAAAAAAATGATAGTTTGAAGCCATCTATAATGTTATTTTTAAATATTATTTATTTAAAAAAAACTGCATTACTACTGTAGTACGTTAGCAAATATATTCGCTGTGACTGAAACGCTTGTCACAGGTATTTTATTCTATTCTGCTCCTGCTTAGTTGAACAGAAATACTAGTTAGAATAGAATAGAATATAGAATATAGTCATATAGAAATGACTAGTATTTTTCCTACAAAAGAAACGATATCGTAATAATCAGAAATAAGAAATCTACGAATTAGATTATTCGCAAATCTGGCGAAAATATTAACATATTTTAGATTTGATAGTTTTAATAGGTGAATCTTAAAATATTTAGCACAAAAAAGATTAAAAATGTTTTTTACAAAGCCAGTTTTTATGACAAAAGGAAATTTATAATTTTATAAGCTTAAAAACGAAATTTGTAAAAATGTGAGCCAATACGATCATTTACTTTTTTCGAATTTGCACAGAATAGGTACTGTTTTGATGACATATATAATCATAATCAACGAGCCGCGGGCTGCGATACTCGAAACCGCCGTTAGTCACGTTTTAAACGACTCGAGCCTCCAAGCTGGGAAAGTATTTTCACAGCTAATATAACATAATTAGCTGTGGTATTTTGTCACAGGTATCTGTAGCAGGCACAGCTAATATAACATACAGCTCCCCTTCTTAGGGTCGGCACCTTTATTCTGGCGGTCGAAAACCAAGTGAGATGAAATTGTCGTTTCCTTTTCTCGCTGGTGGGAAAAGTCAGAGCCAGACTAAACTGATTTTGAATATTGTAATAAATAACTAGTTTGTGACGGACAGTACCGGAGTAGGCAATGTTTAAATTTACATTGATATGGTTATTGTAAAGCGATTTAATTGAATAATTAGAATATTATTAATGATATTAAAAACCAATAACCGACATAGTCTTAATAAAGAGTAGCGTAGAGTTGTATATACCGGGTGTCAACGATTCTATTAGACAGGCCATAACATGTAAAGTATTTGACGTATCAAAAAGAAATTTGGTATAGGTAAATGATACATAAAGGAGAGAGTTTTCGCATATTTTTTACTTTCCGGTCACTTCCGGTTTTACCGGAAATGATTTCAGTTTCAATGTTTTAAATGAAGCACTTTGAATATTTTTACATTTTTGGATTCCTGAGACAATTCTGAATCAGAATATGAAATCTTTTTACGCCTACCTGATTTTTTACAGCCATTTTTAAAATTGCATCTAGGTGGCCATAACCGGACGCAAATTAATCTAAGGACCTAAAATAATGAGAGAATAATACAATCGCTAAGTTTTAGTGATTAGTCTGATAACTAGGAACAAGACAAGTTGATAAAATCAAATTTTTGTGTCGTAACTTTTTTTTCCAAATGGCGACCCTTTTTAGACAAGCACTTTTTAAAAAGAGGATTATTTTGCGAATCTAACGGAACAAACTTTTTTACGATTGGATTAGAAATAAGCTCAAAAATGAAATATAACTTAGGAAAAAGTATGCCATGGATAGCCATGCTGGATATTAAGTAAAATTTTTTGTCTTGACAGTGACACAATCGTATGTCTGCTCAGAAAGAATAGGTGAGTGTCACTGTCCAAACAAAAAATCCTACTTAATATCCAGCATGGCTATCCATGGCACACTTGATAAAATTTAATAATTGATTATCAAGTATTTTTCTAAGTAATATTTAATTTTTGAGCTTATGTTTAATCCAATCGCAAAAAAGTTAGTACCGTTAGATTCGCAAAAAAATCCTCTTTTCAAAAAGTGCTTGTCTAAAAAGGGTCGCCATTTGGAAAAAAAATAGTTAGACACAAAAATTTGATTATTATCAACTTCTTTTGCTCCTAGTTATCAGACTAATAACTAAAACTTAGCGATTGTATTATTCTGTCATCATTTCAGGTCCTTAGATTAATTATTAGCGTCCGGCCATGGCCACCTAGTTGCAATTTTAAAAATGGATGTAAAAATCAAGTAGGCGTCAAAACTTTTTAAAATGTCATAATCTGATTCAAAATTGCCTCAGGAATCCAAAAATGTAAAAATATATAGAGTGTTCCATTAAAAAAACTGAAACTGAAGTCATTTCCGGTGAAACCGGAAATGACTGAAAAGTGAAAAATATACGAGAACTCTCCTCTTTATGTACCATTTAACTATATGAAATTTCGTTTTGATACATCTAATACTTTACAAGTTATGGCCTGTCCAATATGTTCGTTGACACCTGGTATGTATACTAATAGATAAAGGAAAATGATGTTAAATAAAATTCCATGGTATTTTATGATTTCAATGGTTATTATTAAGTAAATGAAAAAGAAAAAATTACACAAATGTTTAATAGTAAAAAATGCTTATGGAGTAAACTAAACAGAAATATTTTTATAAATTTTTCCATATTATTAATTTATTCCTGCTTATATTTGTGAAGTTTCCATTTATTGTTTTTAGCGTATAATAGATTCTTACTCTTATATATAGATTAATGACAAATTCTTTGGGAAAGTATTCACATGGATGAATAAAATGCAATGATTTAGTTAAACCAAAAAGATTGCTACAAAGGCTAGGTTTTATTGCAAGTGTTTCAAAGTGTTCTTGAAATATTAGTTCGACTTTACAAATAAACTCTACAAATTTATCATTTGGCATTTGTAGGTTTCCAAACGTATCTTTGTCGGCATTTTCATATGCTTTTAAAAAACAATAAACGGATGAATCATCTAAATCTTTGTGGTCTTTGCTATATTTAATGCAATTATCACAAGAGTGAACTCGAAGGGATTTATTTAAAAGATATCCACACACATACCTTATAAAATTTTTTTCCAACATTTCATCTCGGGAATAATTTATTTTATTAATTTCGAGGCTTACTTCTTTTAGTGAACTGGTCTCTTCCTCAGGTATAGAATCGTCTTTACAGTCGGGAAGCCTTAAGAGCATTTGATCTGCATCTGCCTCACAATTTTCTGCACCTGAGTTAAGTAAGTTAACGCACTGCAACTTTCTAAAAGTTCTGTGAAACTGTATGGCTGTTGGGTTGATGCATTTGCCGTTTTCACTTCTAATTTTACCAAAGTGATTTTCAAGACAATCTTGGTTTAATTTTCGGGTAAATAAATAATCAAAACTAGCATTCTCACGAAGATAATTAAATAAATTTAGAATACTATTGATAGAAATTTGAAGACATTTAATGAATTTAACTTTTTTCGTTAAGTTTACATTATTTCTATCTCTAACTTCAAGTTTCTCTAAAAAAGATAGGCATTCAGTCAAAAACTCCATTTGAAAGGGTTCCCCTTTGAAGGCTGCATTATACCTTTTACCGGGTGAAGTTTGTGACGAATTTAAAATATCAAAGAGCTGGTCTATTCTCTTAACAAACTCTGCAGTCTCAGTGGCTTCTGCAGGTAGAGAACCAAATCTGATGTAAAAACTCATGCCTACAAAAACAGAATTGCTAAATACTTGTGTGGCAAGTTTAACTTTCATTTTTTGAAAATTTGTGGGATATATATGTGAGTCAGTTAATTTATGTGCTGCTTTAACCGGAAATTTTTTATCTATTTCATAAAAGTCAATTATGTACTGCCAAGAAATTTTTTTACCATCAACGTAAAAGTCATACTTCATTAGCATATTTCTAATGGCTTTTATAATATGGGGCACATCAAAAATATAATAAAGGTAACGATTTTGAAGGCAAAAACGGCTATTTTGAATAGAGATATTTAAAATATTACTTAATTTGATATTATTAGAACCCATGTCAGAAGTAACTGCACAAACATTTAAGCCAATATTTTTCAATTTTTGCAAAGCTTTACTTAAATTTTCGTGCAATAATTGCGCCGGACAAGAAGTATGACAAAGAAAATAGGCGAGAGGCTGTTTCCATTTGCAATAAAGTCCTCTTAACATGAACACGCATGCAGTCAAAGCTGGTTTAAAGATCTTCTCTTCTTTGTCATCTATGGCCAGTCCAATTATACAGTCTTGAGACCGTTCATAAAACAAATTTGCTTTAATAGACATCTCATCAAAACATAGTAGGCAATACCTATTTTGCTCTTGAAAACCGTCAATCTTTTTTTTTTAACAAATTATAAAATTCAGCGTTTTCTAATCCTGGTCTTATTTTAATAGCTCGAATTTCTTTTAACAATGTATTGGGAGCTGGAAGGCTATATTTATGCATTAAATATTTTTTATAAACTCGGGGACCGGCAAAATATATGGACAAACATTCAGTTTTGAACTCTTTACTATAACGTCTACCCTTTGGATGTTTTCGCCCTTGTGATATCTGCATATTAATAATTTTAGCAGTGTCGACCGAATTGCAAAATTTGAATGTCAGAGACATATATTGATTTAAAGTTATATTATCTAACTGACTATCTAATTGTCTTTCGAGTGTCTGAACTTTTTTTCGCAAATATTGATTTTCTGTAGTAAGAGATTTAATGTTGCGTCTATATTTTTTCTTCCTCGGAGTATCAAAAGATAAGTTGGCTGATGTTTGGGTAGAACTTGGAGACATCAGAGGGGGACTACTAGCATCGAAGGGTCTGGCTTCAGTTTGATTCTCGGTTTTCCCTGGAACTTCAACTTCGGTTTCCACCTCGATTTCGTCCTCGGTTTTCACGTCTACGTCGCGGTCGTCCTGAGTTTCCACCTTGTCTTTGGCCGTGGTTGTAGGCTTGATTCTGACTATGTTTGTTTGACCTACTAGAAGAAGAAAATAACATCAGTTTATAAATAATTCAAAGATCGTAGAAAAAACGTATTTCCTTCACACCAACCATGGTGCAAAATTCGCAAAAAAGATCCTTACACTTTTATTTAGCTGTTACAACTTAACAATACAAAATTATAGAATATCGTAAATACCTGGGTCAGTATTTGTGATAGCTGGAACTAAAATTCTGTCATCCAGAACTCTGATTTTCGCAGGAAGTAGCAAGGGTCTACTATATGCGTGGTCACCCTTAATGCTCTTAGAACTTCCTTCAAGAGATGGAAATAATGTAGGAACTGCAGTGGCTTTCAATCGTGTATGAAGATGACTAGTATACATTTTTTCTTCAAAATGGTCTTCACAAAGAGTGTAGCTATTATGAGCTTTTTCCAATTTGTCTAACAGATCCTCTCGATTGGCTTTCATTGCCCATACCTTAGCTCTGTAAAATTTAAAAAAAAACGAAGATAGTATAAAAAAATAAAAATGTTATTTAGTAATTCCTTTTGGCTCTCAATTTTACCGGAATTGACCCCCTAATTTATTTTTTTTTTAATTAAGTAGAACTAGTGTTTTAAAAAAACCGGCTTTTTTCCAATTGGAAGTATATTAATTTAATTTTAAAGTTTTTAATTAATACATTTTGGTTCTTTATTTTTAACTTTTTAAATTTTCTTTACTAATTTTAAGGAAGAACATTTTTTGTTTCTTAACTTATTTTTCATGTTAACAAAAATAAAAACTAGGATAATTATAAATTGTATTTTTCCATATTTTGTTTTTTTTTTAATCTTTTGGAAAAAAACGGATTTTTTCGGGAAAAACCCGGTTTTTTCCGAGGTGTTAAAACACTAAGTAGGACTCTGTATATATTTTTTTGTGCTATCGCATTCAACCTAAACTTAGCTTTTCAACGATATTTTAATTTTTGTTTTCAAAATGGCGACTAGACAGCAATTTTTTTGAAAATTCAACATTGCCGCTTTATAAAAAAAAAATGCATTTATACAGTACAAAATTTAAAACTGTTTTGTTTTTTTTTAGAACACTTCACAATGACTATAAAATAGCCATTTATTTTAGAGAAAGGCTACCTGATTTGTCAAGGATGTCTAGCATATCGTTATCTTGAAAATAAAGTTAAGCATGCGACACATCTTTAAAAACGTAATTTTATGGCGAAAATGACTTATAAAATATACAAGGTACCATTAAAGTAAATGCTCTTTCGATTAAAGAAAAGTAAAAAATTCAAAAAATAAGTTTATTTTGGACTATTTAAAACATATATTTATAAATAGCGCCTGTATTTTTTGTAAAATGCGGCAATGTTGAATTTTGAAATAGGTGTCCAGCCTCCATTTTGCAAAAAGTTAACTTGTGGAATATAGTAGAAGACTATTATAGGCTGAATAAAATAGTGCAAAAAATATACAGGTTTTTTTTCTTTAAATAAAAAGCAGAGTCACTTCCGGCAAAATTCGAAGTAACTTTTAGTTGTTTTTGCATCGGAAATTTGTCTCTTATGGAATTAGACAAATGTTTCAAATTTCAAATAGATATTTTTAAGACCACAAAAATATCAGCTTGTTACTTGTCTCATGTATCACCCGGTCACAGCAAACTTGGTTCTAAAAGCAACACCTATATTTTCAAAAATGATAAAGTTAAAGGGAAAATAAAGACCCCAGCTTGCAGAAAATATTCAGTACTTCTTAGAACTTAAACATCTTTTAAATTTGAATTTCTTCGAAATATACGCACACGATCGTTAGAATCGCTAGGTTTTTAACTAATCTTGTCATTTATTGTGCACGTTCTATATATTTTTTGTGTAGTGCAGACTCTATAGATTGTAAAAAAATCAAAGTTAGGGGCTTTCTAGTAAAAAACAACTATGACTATGTACTATGAAAAAAAAATTTTTTTTTCAAAAAAACACACATACCTCAAAAAAAACCGCTGCCAATGGAATCACTACTTCCACATCGTGTCAAACTAGTACCTATATATTTTCTTACCCGACCCTTGTTTTCAGACGAAAAAAAAATAAAATTTAGAATTTCAACCTACTCTCCTCCCCTAAAATTTTATTAAAATGATGAACGAGTTTTGAAATTGAAATCAATACCCTCAAAAACCCATAGAACTACGTAACACTCGATTTTTTAAACAGCATAATTTTCATCCCCTAACCTAACCTAACATAGCCTAAACCCCTTATTTTCACAGAAATCTCAAGCAGGACATATAACATGATCATTTACAAAAAATAACTATTTTTTACCGATTAACCCCACCTTTCCCTAAGCCGTTTTTGCATAAAAGCGATCAGAATCATTCTCCTATGGACTGCTCTTCGTGTGCCAAATTTCAGCGCAATAGCCCAAGTTATCGCGTAATCTGACATACAGACAGACAGACAAACAGATTTTTTTCTCGCCGAAATTAGTTTTTTTACAGGTTTTGAGTCATTTAAACTCGGCAATTTACAATCAATAACTATTTTTTACCGATTTACATCCTCTTCCCCCTAAGCCGATTTTTCCCAAAAACAATCCGAACCATTCTCCTATGGACCCCTCCCTGTGTACCAAATTTCAGCTCGATAGCACAATTCCTTCGAGAGTTATCGGGTAAACAAACAGACCGACAGACAGAAACATTTTTTTCGCCGAAATTAGGTTTTTTACACGTTTTGAGTAATTTTAAATCGATTTAGCGAAAATAATTTTTCGGACATTTTTTTGCCGACACCAAAGCCGATACTATACTTCCCCGTCTTTTGGAGATGTGGAAGTAATATCTGCTTTTTAAATTCTAAAACTCTTAAAATTGTGTTTTAAAAAAACTAAGCTAATCTCGCAATCAGAATAAAAAATCTTTTTTCTAAATTTTCAGAACAAATAATTGAAAAATTTGCCATTTTGTTTAACATCCTGTATAAATAAATTTTTGGCTCAAGCGAGTTTTACTCCTAAATCGGTATTATTCAATAAAATTTGCAAGATAAGAAATAGCTGAAAACCGCATCTCAATATCTCTTGTTTTAAAAATATTCAAATTTTACCTAAAAATTCACCTGTCCCGTTTACTCTGTACAACAGTGCATTCGATAATTAATGGACATAGTGCATTTTTTGCACCTAAATATTTATTTCCATTCGTACTAATTATATAACCACACGTTTAAAAGCAATAAAACATCATAAACCAAGACAGTCGCCGGCCCTTTGGAGTTTCGGGATAATAAATCTGTATTAGAAATATTGCTTTTTTTATTTTTCTAAAGGACATATTATATTCATGCAAATTTTATTCGATTTTGACCATTGGAAATACCTACCAAGAAAATATTTTTATCTGATCGAAAGGCGCCGGCCGGGGTTGTCATTTGCATTTTACTATACCAGACCATTAATTACTTCAAAGTATGGCCTATATTATTCGAAAAAAATCTACTCTACCTGCCCCACCAAATAAAAGCCTTTTTATTGATCTAATATATCTTCCTTTACCTGCAAGATTTATTTAAGTACCTAAATTAAAATTTTAATAACCAAGTTCGAAAATAATAAATTCATATTCTATACTTTCAAAGAGGCGCCTATCCGATTTTTTAATAAATAAAATTTCATTTTAGGCTGAAAAACTGATTAGATGTATTACCAACGGGTTTATTTGTCTTAATCGAAACATTTTATAAATCTATAAGTAATTGAAAAATAAAAGAAACCTCAAATTATTTTAAGGAAAAATTAGCGAATAAACTAAAACTTTTGTCAACCCATGCGGTAACTAAAACGTAAAGAACTATAAAAAACACTATTTACGACTTTAATTATCTTCAACAAACCATCACGTAAATAATTTCAGAGTCTATTGACAAATTAAGATTTTAAAAAATAATGTATTGCAAATTACCCGGAAACTACTAACTTTTAGAAATATTCTTAATGAGATAAAAATTTCTAATAAAAAGCATGGACTCCAGAAATCTGTTAATAGTAATTTTAATTTAATAACCTCTCATCGTCTTAATCTCATAATTTAGTACAGTTGTGGTAAAGTCTCCACAAAGCGAAATCATTTAAATGCATGGCTTTTGTTTAACAAGTAACCATCAAATATAAACCAAAAGTAGATATAAAAAAATGGCGCGGATGACGCCTGACGTCTAGAAAAATATGAAAAAGTTTCAAACTATCACGTAAACAATTTCAGAGCCTAATAACAAATTATTATTTAAAAAGGTAGTTTAGTGTATTGCAAATTATTCGGAAACTACTAACATTTAGAAATATTCTTAAAGAGAAAGAAATTTCCAATAAAAAAGCGCGAACTCCAAAAATTGAATCTAATAATATAGTATAGCGAAATCATTTTAATTTTGTTTACAATAATTATCCGACTACAAATATTACCGAAAAGTATAAAAAAATTGTTAATTAAAAATAGACTCCTTTTATGAGAAATCAATAAAATGTTAATAGATCCCGAGTTATTTGCAAAAATCTTCTTTCTTTATCTTAATTTATTAATATCTTTAATGTTATGTGTGTTTATGTGACGTAATTCCAAATCCAATATCGATATTAATTTGCGCATATGTTTAGAAGCAATAACAAGAATTAACACCATTTTGAGTTATTGAACTGGATTAGAAGGCAGGAACTTTCAAAAACAAAAAGAATACTTTTTTAGTTAAAGATAATCGATATTAGTGTTATAAAGCATCAGTTCTTTGCAAATTCCATAAGAGATATTTTATGAAAAATATGTTTTTAACAATATCTTTCATACAACTTTTCATTTTTCCAAAAACTTAGCTTTCGTGGCTGCAATGTGAAAAAGTGTTTTTTCATCCATACATTTTTGTGTGTTACAGTCATTAAAAAAAGATAATGCTTCAAAAACATATTTCAAATTTGTCTAATTCAGTAACACTAAAAGCCAACAAAAGCCCGGAAAACTTTTAATAAGTACTTACCGGTCAGCCTCTTTGGGAAATCGAAAAAATTTCTTCTTGGAGTTATAGCCTTTATTAAAACAGGATCGCACTGCACAAACATGATGATGTCCAATCTTTTTTTCACTCATTATACTGCAAAAACAATTTAAAAATATCTATGTAATTAAACTCTCGCAACGCACGACTATGGCTGCTGAACGCAAAATATTAATGCGAAGCGAATCATTCGTCTTTTCCCACTAAATGGCTGCCAACCGCCGTGCGCGAAGGGATCGGCGCAAACCATTCCCGCTAAGAGAGATGTGGAGCTGTATGTTATATTAGCTGTGTAGCAGGTATGGACTTGGAACAGGAACAGCACGTATCTGTTACAACAAAATACTGATTTTCGTCATCTCTAGCCTCTACTCTCATCAGGTAGGCTTACACCCAGGGAGATCTGAGAAAACAGATTCCTCGATATGACAAAATCGAAAACGAAACGTCTATTATACTGAAACAATACTACATGCTAGGTGTAACACTTAGCGCCACCTATTGGGGCTCCGGTGCGTTTAGTACCATTCGAAAGCCCCAAGTGTGCTCTAAAATCGTACTCAAATTCAAAAGCTTGTCTGAAAGCGTTTTCGAGATATATAACGACCGAAAGTAAAGATGTACAAAAAGTACATCAGGACACGTCCACGACGAAAAACCAATTTTTTAAATCAAAAATATAATGTTACCGTCGTTTTAAATACAATATTGTGAGTGCTAGCGTTTAAATATTACCTTTCATATAGGCACAGCCTAGTCTTATATATAATTTGATATAGTTATAGGGAAATGATAACGTGTCTAGAAACTTGGAATTGTAATCAGGGTTTTCTTATATAACATATGCAGCCACTAAGCACTAAAATTCAACCCTTCTATGGGTGAAATAAGTATATAGATTGTTTAAAATATCCCTTTACCTAAAAAAGATTTTACGACGATTCTTTAGTCAATGGTTTTCAAAAATAATTATCCAAATATAAATTTCATAATTTTTGAAAATTCCACTCTCAGGCGAATAAAAAGGGGTTATTTTTATTGTCCCATATAACAGCTAATATATTGTATTAATAATACAATATATACGCTATATAGATTAGTTATTGAAGTCGCAAAAATGTTCTAAAATATATAAGTTGGGTTTAATCGACGTGTTATCATCACTAATTATAAGGTCATCTGAACTTCAATATACACATCACACAAAAAAAGTAGAGATTTAAATCTATTATCTAATCCACACAACATAAATCTAAGTTTTAAAAGACTGGTGTAATATGATGTTTTTACGATGATTTACGAAGCATTCAACAAGCTAATGACCGACAGACCCATCCATCCTATCATCCTGCTCTTCTTATCAATCAGACCGGTTCGAAAATCGCGTTATATCGGTCGTCGGCTCCGCGGTTCAGCTCCCGACTCGAGACCTACAAACAATGATGATGAATTGAACGAACCGAAGAACTGACTGAACCATAGACTAACGCACCTGGACGCTTCATTTTGCTTTGTTTCTATTTCAAAGATCCGTGATCCGGCTCCCAATATTTTCAAGACCCGGCTCCCGTGGGTCAGTATAAAGATCCGGATCAGTCGTGAACGACACATCTGTACTTGTAGGCCGTTTTGCACCTACAGAAATTATTAACTTTTGCTATTCTACTTTTCCGGCCAAGAACTTTTGATAAAGATGTGTGAGAGCGCATTTTTATCGATTTTTAGTATATATATATATATATATATATATATATATATATATACGTATCTATATATATATATATATATATATATATATATATATATATATATATATATATATATATATATATATATATATATATATATATATATATATATATATATATATATATATATATATATATATATATACGTATATATATATATATACATTTAATATATACATATATATAAATATATATATATATATGTGTATATATGTATATATATATATATATATATATATATATATATATATATATATATATATATATATATATATATATACATTTTTACTAGAAATTGAAAGTGAAATATTTTCGTTACAGATGAGATTTTGAGTTACGGTTTTCGGCCTTTGTTTGATCATTTCCTAGAGTATGCAGAACTTTTACTGTGGAAAATTTCTTTTTCTCTTTGTACAACCAAAATAATCTAAGGCTAGGTAAAAAAAGCAGTTTTCAGCGGTTTTGAAATTTTTTCTTCCTTTCCGACATAGGTACAGGGTTTTTTTTTAAATAACTTTTTTAAAAATGGTCTGCTGAACAAAGCCCACTTATGGCGATCAGATCCAGTATGGTCTATCAGTTTATGAACAGGATTGCACATTTCGCCATGACTATTATATACAGGGTGCACCAAAAACTCTGCCGATTCTAAACTTTAACATTGTTCAATTTCTGCTCCGCAAGGTAAGTAGTATTCCAGACCTATTTTACCCACTGTATTATTGGGACATATTGTCAGTTAATTCGAAATGATGGGTAAATAGTTTAAGTAAATCTGTAGAAACAAATATAACACGTGAAACTGTATTTTGTTGGGGAAAACAGAATTATATCAATGATAAAATGCAATTTTTCATTTTTTATTAAAAAATCTGTTTTAAATTAAATGCAATACCTGAAAGGACTAGGGCAAATTTCAAATGTAAAAAAATTGTTTCAGTAAAAATGTCCGTTATTACTAAAACTGGCATTAGAAGCAACATCGAATTCAAGATTGATAAAAAAAACAAACCCCCCAAGAAATCACTGTTTAACGTGCACCTCTTAGTTTTTGGTGAATCATGTATACAATATTCTTGTTGGAAAATTTAAGGGTGCCAGCCTTGCTGCCCATAATCTGATAGATATACATTTGATTACTACAAGTGGGCAGATTAATTTAAAAAATCAATTTTTCGAAAAAACCCCGTATGTCGGAAGCGAAGAAAAAATTTCAAAATCGCTAGAAATTGTTTTTTCCTACCTAGCTCTAGAAAAGGAAATTTTCCACAGTAAGAATTCTGGCCGAACAAATTTTTAAAAAAATGACAGGGTTTTATATAACCGCGTGTATATGCTATGGTGTCCTGGATGGATATTGATTAAATAAAAGCTGAAATCCTGAGCTCAAAATCTTCATTCGTATTGAAAATATTTCATTTTGAATTTCCAGTAAAAATTCTCTTGGTGCACTTCGAAGTTCCAGCAGTTTATTAACCAAAATATATGTGGATTACTGTAGATGTGTGTATGTAAACAAAATTTGGGCCAACAATAACTTCAGAACAACCGTTTCGTTTCAAATTTGCACCAAAAATAGACTAGGTCAGTCTCTCAGGGAATATTCTGGGTGGCATGGGCGACGATCTTTGGTTTTTTACGGGGAATAAAAGCTTAAAATATTCATATTTGGTGAACGCAACACCGATAATATCCAAATTAAAAAGAGAAATAGTTGAAATAAATGTTCCAACATTGAAAAATAGTGGAAGTCTTTGGCGTAAATAGTTAAGTTTTTCGGTTATACATATTTGAAACAAAATTGTAGTAATATTTCTAAACACGGCGAAAACGTTATTTTTTTTTTGGATAGAAATAATGATTGTCCTTTTTACAGGGTAGCCCAAAGTGGATGATGCAGCCCCCTGAAAAGGAAAAAAAAATAAAAAAACAGGTTTTAGTGTTTGAGGAGATTTTTTGACATTTTGTCAGGTATACAGTTAAAGTATATTATATTATAGTATTTTTCGTAGTGAAATTTCCAGTATAAGACATTTAGAAGGTTTGGGTAATAAATAGTCGAAATTTTGTCTTTGCAGTCGTGATTTTTTTTACTGAACCTTCTACAAGATTCAAGGTCTCGAATTGGGGTTTTCGATAATAGGATATTTAACTTTTATCGTTTTCACAGTTCAATGTAACATTTAGTTAACATAATTTATTTCAAAAAATATTTTAACATCTGTCAAAAGAACATACGATTATGGTATACAAAAAATATAAAAAAATAACTTAAAAATAGATAGTAGACAATACTGAGAGTTTATAAACAAATCGTAACAGTTATGGTCTACAAAAAATGTTAAGCAAAGATATTAAAAGGTAGACAAAACGTCACAACCTGACATGTAGCTTGTTTTATGTAGGTTCTATTTACTTATAATCGTCGTCGTGGAAAACGCATTATTTACGTATTAGTGGTCATATCTCAGAACCTGTTTCAGATACACTTTTGAAATTTGGTATGTCGTTATAACACACTTGGAGCTATAGAAAAATATAAAAAAATATGTTTGTATTATTTTTAGTTTGTCGTCCATTAATATTAAAATCTTTTTTTTTTTAATTTTCGAGAGTGTCGTTTGAAACAGGGTAACGGTCGCTAAAATTAATATAATTACTCGAACTTCTCAAAAAATGTTTATTTTTACAGTATTCCCAATCATGTTAAAAATAGGTGGGATCAAACTTTGAAAAGTATTTTTTCTTCGTTCTTAGAAAAAATAGCAATAATAAACAATCTAAGCTTTTTGCAAAAGCGAAGAAGTTTCTGAAAGAACATAATTATAAGAAAGAAATCCATATGAACAATATACTCTCATGTTTAAAAAGTCTAAGCAAATTGCATTTATCCTGAATTGTTTAAAAAAATCAACATTTTATTTTTTTTTACTGTCGCCCCTATTTTGAAACGGCATAAAACTTTTAATTAGGATTTTTACAGATATAGATAACTTTAAAATCGTTAATGGAAAAATATATATGGAATATTATAATGGGAAAGAGCGCTAAACTTTTGAGTTTTGACAAGGCACAAGCTTCTATGAACAACAGTAACGTGTAAATATTTAGAGGCGTTACTCTTGATCATAACTGACGCAAGAAAAAAGTACTTAATACATTAATAAGATAAAGAACATATTAAAAAAATTACTTGTTGAAAACAACCTGTATATTAAAACTAAAAGAAAATTAAAGAAAAAATAACTAAAAATGTTTGGTTTTTAATAATTAAGAGTAGGTTATCTTGCCTCGAAAAAAAACACAAAAGTATCTCTTATAAATAGTCGTCGTTACAAGGTTGCATATTACTCTGTAAAACTGATTGGTTGAAGTCCGCACAGTTATCCTTTTCTAGACCATAAACTCTATACTTAGTGCTAAACAAGGCCGAAAATTGCAATTAAAATGTTAGTTCTTTTTAAAAATATCAAAACTTGAAGTCCGTTAAAAATGTTGCATATATAAGTTCATCCTCAGAGTAAGAATAAAAACAAAGTTCATTATTTACATATTTAGCCACTGCCAAGATTACCTCACAGTATAAGGTCGATCGTACGACGATGCCAAGCCTAGCCAGGAACTCCAATGTTTATACCAATTTAGATTACGGTGAATATGTTTAAACATGATTTTAATACAAAGAATAGTAATGTTTTTCCAGTATTGGTTTCTAATCAGTATAAAGAAATTACTTTATTGCAAAATAGTAAAATACAAACTAAAATACCGAAAGCCTCAGATCAGATTACACCAGTAACAAGAGTTTTAATTAGATATGACAATCCCGATCGACTATTCCACAAATTAGACCATCCCACTGTCGTGTTAGACCATCTCACTTTCATTGACAAGGGATCCTTATAGTATAATAGTACAATGGTCTACAGCAAAGATTGTTACAGAGTCACGTGACCGGCATGGCTCTAAAACCAACAGTGGTTCGTGAAATTACAATAAACTTTAATATGAAAGAAATTAATTTGCTAAAAAATATTTTAACCCAGAAATTAATTCAATTAAAATTGTCATTAGGTACCAAGCTTTTCTTAGCATCACCACTGCATGTGTTTTGATGTAATATTGTGTAATTGTTGATATGGTTTAATTATTCTAATTATATGTTGCCTTACTTCAAGAAGCGGCGTTCTAAAGGTGCGGTGATATTAGCAGATTTTTGAAATATTTAATAAATAAGTTTTATTTACTTTATCTTGGACATTACAAAACTAGGAGCTTTAGTTTAGTTTGCAAAAAAATGGCAGTTTAAATTTGTATTTGTCTTTAAATCACAAATAAACAGCTAGATTTCCTTTTCCAGGGGACTTGTACCCCCCTATTCACTAAAAAGGTTTAAGAGTTAGACACAAGCCCGGGGGTGCGATTTTGTACTTATCATTTCGTTAGTTAACGAATCTCTAAATCACGTGATTTAGCGAAACAACTGACAAAGGTTGGAAGTAGCATCCATTTTTTAAATGAAAAAATGTATGTATTTTTTGACGTCAAGTAGGCCAGTTTTTCATTACGATTTGACAGTTACTGTTAACCTTAAAATTATTTTGTTGACGTTGAGCAAAACAAGACAAGTTTGTTTGGCTTAATTAAGTATATTTTATTATTTTGGAAATAATTAAAAGGCGATGAAGAATTAAAAATCTGAAGTTTCTAAGGTCTGCCTGGAGATCCTTAATACTTTATTTGTTATACTTCTAAAAGGGAATATACAGCAGCATTGCTGGCATCAATTGGTGATCGAATAATTATTGTACCTAATACCTACAATATTTTAATAAAACAGAAGTTAACAAATAAGTGATGATATCAAGAGATCTAAATTTGACGCTACATGTGAGTGCAGTGAAAAAAGGTGAACATTTTAGTGGATATTACATTGTGCTTTTCCAGAACATGAACATTTAATTTTAATGTTATTATACCTTATTATAAAGGCATAATATAATATTTTTGCGCTTGTAGGAGGTATTTCCAGATATTTTAGAGACATAGAGAATATGATATTCTTAAAGGCACTGTCAGGTATTTCTAGGTAGGAAATAACTATTTTAAGATACATAACACCTCTTTAAATAAATAGGACACTAAGCAAACCCTTGTTAAAGAATCAACATTAAATTAAAATCTAATAAATTTAACAGACAATTGTTGAATACTTTAGTAAGCCATATTTTGAGTTCTTTTCTACCCAGGATAATCCATACCCGAATACCAAAAAACTTTCTTCATATTGAATAATAATAATAATAATAGAACACCAAAATGCCTCCCCTGGAAAATGTAAATATTATATATTACATATATAAATTAGATTTATATACCAAATGGACTATGCATGACCTTTTTTGGTTTTTTTTTTCATCAGTTATGGTTCTGTGGGCGCCCATGCAATATCCCAAAACAAAGACATCGCCTCCTCTATGCCCTCTTTAGTTACGCGCCTGCTAGACAGTTGAGACCTGAATATTGTCCAAAAATTTACATGTTTAAGTTCGTCATTTATACGTCACAATCTAGTGGTATTCTAAAAATTATACTGAATAAAGCCTATAAGAATGGGTGAATTGCGAGGTGGCTACTAACTACACATAAATCTTATAAAACTAGCTTGAGGGAAATTCCCTAAATTTTGTATATGTTGTAGTTCTTGACTTTCTGAACAACAGATCCCATGAACACGTCCAAATATTACAAAATAGAGACAGAATTGAATTTATATAAAAAAAAGTTATTCTGAAGAAAAAGTCGAGAAAAAAATGTTTCTTGTTACAAAATACAGTTTTCACTTTGAGTAATCTTAATTTTTATACACTCTAGTCAGTTATACTTTATTTGATATGATTAAAAAAGCCAACATACAGATGTTTCAAGTAAATTGAAGTTTAAAAAATAAAATTTTAAACAAAACAAATTTCAAATTCCTTTTTTAATTCTATGTATGGTCTTTTTAAGGTATTAAACTTCAGTTTACCAAATTACATATAAACCAGATGTTTTATTCTTTAATAAAACAAAATAGTCCATAATAAAAAAACAGCAGCTGCACCTTATACCACATTTTTGGGACATCCTGTATAAATATTTAATATATCCTTACAAAATGTACTTTTAGCAACCTAATATCTTCCAGTACCTAACAAGGTATCCCAGAATTACATAATATGGATCTGAAATAACCTCTTCTGGTCAAAAATGGTAAACACAATAAACTTAACTTACAAAAAATAAGGTTTCTTCGTGATATAAGGTATAATGTATATGATGTATAATTTTTTCTCTAAAATTAAGTTTGGTTCACTTTTGTTCCTTTATGTATATCTATGTAGTTTTTTTTTAATTTTTAACACATCTGATATTTTATACAGATTTTATGTACAGGATGTCTGGTTATATTTTAAACGTACCCTACAGTCTTTATTATGAGTTATCAAAAAACTTTAAATATAAAAGTGTTTAGGTTTGGGCAATTTACAAGAAAAACAAACAAAAGGTAATCGGAAATTTAGCAAATGGGCATCAACTTCGTTATTTTAAAAGGCACACCCTGTATAATAGATACATCTCAAATGGTCTCTTTTTACTGATTGTTAATAATAGACTAGGTTTAAGACCTTTATCTCTAAAGATAATCAAGAAATTTAAGAAAAACCTTATCATAAGAAGCAATGTATTCCCACTGACTCCACTATATTGGAGCTTTCTCCATCTCCCTCTTAAACATTGCCTCTTATGGCAAGGTTTTTCTAAAATTTCTCTGTTATCTTTAGAGATAAAGTTTAAACCTAGTATATTTATAATCGGCAAGAATGATGATTCCGTTCAAACCCAAAAACATTTGTATTTAAAGTTTTTTGATAACTCATATAATAAGGCCTCTAGGGTACCGTTTAAAATATAACCAGGCACCCTGTACAATTTCACATAAGAATAAACAAATAAATGCCATTAAACATAATGAACTTATTAAGTCATATAATAGTTATTTTTTTAAATAGAATATTTTTATTGTGACGTGAAGCTTCAAAAGCGATTCATAGATTCGAACAAAAGACTAATTTAAAAATACACATTAAAAATATCAATTAGCAAAACCCAAGGAAAAACACACACTTCAAACAATTTGTGTCACACTGTAAGACAAACATAAAAAACATAACGAGGTGTCTAGCACAAAGTTTAATGAGTGACAATAAAAAAATAAGTGCAGCATTCATCAGTTGAGTTGGTATGGATTATCTTGCTGCTGTTTTCCGACAGAATATTAGTGCAAAAACCATTAGTCAAATCAAACAAGTTTTCAAGTGTTAAATTCTGTTTGATACTGTGAACTGATGATTTGTTACAATAACGAACTCATAGGTATGTTTTGCAGTAGAATTTGCTAAACATAAGCTTATGAATTATACTAGCCTAACCTGTCTAAGTCTAATATTATAGTAAGTTTCTTTATAAAAAAGAACAAAATAATCACAATTAATACTAAATCTTTTACAATCAAAATGGTCGAGTTCAAATTTGAATCAACAAAACAGCTTATCGAGGAATTTGTAATTGTGCTTCGGTGATTGTTCTTCCTTATATTGGCTAAGTATGTGAAAGGTAAATGAAAATACTGTATCAAATACTGGATATTATTTCTTGTATCATTCCCTTCTTTTTAGTGTCATATTCTGCAAAAGCTGTAAAAATATTGCTATAATCAATAAATGTGCCATACACCACATACTGTGTGATATAATATAACTAATTATTTCCCTTCTCTAATACTTATAACATTATATAATTCCAACTGTAGTTGTTTTAAAGAAAAACAAAGATTATTTCATTTCGCCGTCAACAGTGAAAATATATAATACCTAAGAAAATAGCTTGCGCTATAAATTTTCTTTGAAAATACCTGATAAGGAATACTTTTGTTTACAAGTTATACATAGACCTCGACATAGACAATGAAATATAATTTAAACAAGTACATTCTATTTGCTAAAATATACAAATTCATGCCTACCTGCAGAAGTCTTATCATTATGATAATCTAAATTCAACTGCCCTTATTGCTTGTTTAGTCTTTCCATCAATAGAAAACATTACACTTAAATTGGTTCCTAGTTACTGGAATTTATGTTCAATTTTGTAATACTTAAATACACCATTATTAAACCACTGTTATGTTTCCGCAAGTGATCCATTAGCTGTTCCACATCCTTGTTTACTGTGTATTTGTGAACTAAAAAAGTTAAGTTAGGTTACGAGAGACCAAAATTAAATAAAATACTGCCGTATTCCTCAAATAGGGAGAGCCATTCCCCAGTAACAACGGGCATTTACAACCTAGAGTAAGATTTTTATTCTTACTCTAAGTTTAAATTGCTTTGTTCTCCGGATGAACGCATTTCGCCTATATTATTATATTATTTTTCTGTGGAAGGCGCGCCCCGTTTCAAAGGCGGATAGATGTATGATGTTTATGTGGTTGCATAACAGCCGCGGTGCTGGATTAGAATAGATATTAACATAGGTCCCCCTTTTCTTTTAAGAATAAAATACGTAATATAGAATTTTGCACCATATAGTAAATAATTTAATTAATATTTAAACAGAATATTCACAACTTTGTTAAAAATTTCTTCAAAAGAAGTGCATTTTGAGGAATGAGGATAGTGTTTTATGTTTTCCCGTACTTCTAACAAAATGATCAAATCAGGAAAGAATTCACTGAATTAAAAATAATGATTCATAAAAAACTGAAATAGGTTTCGTAATAATATGACATAGATAATATTTTTTAAACAGATTAGCTTACCTTGTTTAATTTGGAGGATTTTTTTAAAAGTTTCGTATTTTCGCTGCCTATCTGGAGGTTCCATGTTTTTATGATTTTCTTAAATCTTTTGGCATCTGTTGATTACTTACGGTATGATGTATATGCTAATATATCATGGCTTAGCTTTCGAGTAATCAAAACTATTTTTTATCTTACGAAATTAAACTCCAAGGCAGTAAATTTAGATATTATCAAAAACTCAAGAACTGACTGCTTCGGAAAATGGCGGCTTTAGTAATAGGTTGGTTTTTAAAGAACCAGGATCGGAAAATCCGATTGTCATGCCGAACAGCTCTCCGAATGGAGAAAATTTTCGTTAACTAACGAAATGATAAGTGCAAAATCGCACCCCAGATCTAATTGGCATGACAATTGAAACTGTTAGTTCACCAGTTATGTTCTGTTTATGTCACTGTCAATTTGTAACTGTGACATTTAGAAAAATTATTTGTTTAATCGTTGCATATGTCATGTTAAACCTATAACTGAGAAGTTATAGAAGACCTGGTCTAAATTTAAACCTCTTTAGTGAATACGGGTGGAAATGTCTAATGGAAGATATCTTATTTACCTATTTTGGCGAAACAAAATGGCGGCGTAGTGAAATATTAAAAAAAATATTATTATATAACTCATCCAATTTATCGCAAATTTTGCAAAAACATCAAGTATTATGTTGAAATTAACTTTAAAAAAATAACTAATTGCGGTATGGGGATCAACTAGTAAAATAGTGGTACTAATTCAAGATGGCCGAACAAAATGGCGGCTAAATAAATTGTTTATTATCCTGAAAAAAATCACCTTCTCAGGTTTTACACATCTTATGAATATTACGTTTTAGCGTTTTTAGATGCCAAAAAATAATGTTTAATCAATTCCATTGGTCCGTCTGTCGATCTGTCTGTCTGTCTATCTGTCTGCCAGTTTGCAGCGGAGCTTAGACTACTTACCCGACTGACTTCAAATTTTGGTAAAAATCCAATAGGCTGCCTAGTGAAATGTTAAAAATATTATTATTTAAAAAACTACTCATTCAATTTATCTTAAATATTGCAAGAAACATCAAGTATCATGTTAGAATCAACTGGTAACATTTTGGTACGAATCCAAGATGGCGTAACAAAATGGCGGCTTAATAAAATATTTAAAAATTCAGCCTGAAAAACTGGTTAATGGTTTGATTTCAAATCGTGTGTCATAACAAATTGTGGTGTAGGAATCAACTAGTAAAATTGTGGTACTAATTCAAGATGACCGAACAAAATGACGGCTAAATAAATTGTCTGTAATCGTGGAAAAAATCACCCTCTCAGGTTTTACACATCTTCACAGTTTAGCGTCTCTAGATGCCAAAAAACATGTTTTATCAATGTCGTCGGTCCGTCTGTCGGTCTGTCTGTCAGTTCGCAACATAGCTTAAATACTTCTTACTCGATTGACTTCAAATTTTGGTCAAAAATTAAGGGTCATGTGGGGATGAACTGATAAATTTTGGCAAAAATCCAATATGACGGAACAATGTTAAAAAGATTTTGTTAGAGTGGTGTATTATTTGCGGTTACGATCCAGTAAAAACACAAGTTTTTTTTTAATTGTCGACTTTCCGAAAATTAATTGTTCCATCCTCAGGACACATTATCAGTCTTTACCTATTCTGTTGGTCCGCATATATTTCCCAGATATTAAGTTTATAAATGGTTTTTGTTAACAATTCTTGTTATGTTAGAGTGGTGTATTATTTGGGGTTAGGATCCAGTAAAAAAAAAACAAAAGTCTATTTTTAAATAGTCGACGTTTCGCAACTTTACCCTCAGGACACCCTAACATAAAAACAGCAGGATCGTTAACGAAAGCCATTTAGAAACTTAATATCTGCGAAGGCTTTTGTTTTTATACTATATCCTAACCACAAATAATACACCACTCTAACATGACAACAAGAGGTAACGGTAACGAAACCATTTAGAAACTTAAAATCTAGGTACTATCTGCGAACCAACGGAGTAGGTAAAGACTGATAATATGGGATTCAATTTAAGATGGCTTAACAACATGGCGGCCAAATTAAATTTTAACAAAATCAATGTAAAAAATTTTCTTCAACTGACTTGTGTGAAACTTGAGTGAAAGTGAACACTTGAGTTGGGCCAATTTTTTATTGAAGTGTTGTGAGGTAAAGGAATTTAAATGGTGATTCTTGGGGTAATTAAAAGCAAAAATGTGTTCGTAAAGTTGTTCTAAACTGGTTAGAATTTAAGATTTGGGATATTGAAAATTAATTTTTTTTTTATTTTTTAAATTTAGCTATTAACATGGAATAACAATAAGGCGACTGGCATTCTATTTTTGTTTTATAACGCTCATTTGTGTTTACTTTCCTCGCAAGAGCAAAGTATTCTAGCTGCCAAAAAACATGTTTTCTCAGTTCCATCGGTCAGTCTGTATGTCTGCCCGCGACAAAGCTCAAGAACTACTTATCCTATTTATTTCAAGTTTTGGTTAAAAATTAAAGGTCGTATGAGGATGACGTGGTAACATTTTGGTAAAAATACAATATAGCAGAATAAAATGGCGGCCTATTGAAATGTTAAAAAATTATTATTAAAAAACTGCTTATCCATTTTATCCAAATTTTGCAGAAAAATTAGATGTGCCATGACCATCAACTGGTAAGTTTTACTACAACTCCAAAACGGAACAAAATGGTGGTCTAATTAAATGTCTAAAAATATCTAAAAAAAGTACTTATCATCATTGATTGATTGATTTGTTACTAAACATGTATGAATTGTAAACTTAATATCGATTTTTAATCAAATCTGCATAAATGTTAAAATGCGCTCGCAATCTAGGCACTCCTACTCTGATTTTTTAAATATTGGTGACAATGTTGACAAAAATTCATGATGTGCAGTCTTAAATACCCCCAAATGCCTAATTTTAATCAACATCTGGAAAAATGTAAAAATTACTCTGCTATGTTGAGGCCGCTATTTTTAACTATCAAATTTTGACTAAAATTTCATAACTTTCGTTCTTAAATACTTCTAGATACCGATATTTGAGCCGAATCTGTACAAACGACAAAATTCGTTCAAACACCACAAATGTTAAAATCATCCGTTCGACGTGTTCACATTCATTTTGACACCGCTATTTTGAATTTTTAAATGCTGACACTCTTAAATGTTCAGGTTCAGGTCTTAAAAATCTGTTATCAGATTTGAACTAGACATACAAACATACAATCATACGAGTAGAAAGCCAATAAAAGCGCCTTAAAAGCAAAACTAAAAGTTCAATAACATAAAAATATCTAATTTCCTTTTAAACTTACCTAACTTAATGGTTTGATTTTAGGTAGTGGTAGTGATGCCGCGAGACGAGACGAGACGAGAGCAAGGCATTGTCTCGTCCCGTCTCATTTTGGCTAATTTCCTCTCGTCTCGTCTTGAAATTATCGTCAAGACGAAACAAGATCAGGCCCTTGTCTCGTCGACTTGAAAAATCTCCTCTCGATTTTAAATATAGTAACTTATCCGCGTAAGGGCCAAATAAATATGTTGACTAAACATACAATTTTAGCTAGCAACACTAGCAAGTATTGATACATCTATCGTACCTGCCTGGATGTTAGTACCTTGAAAATGTCTTTTTTTTTAGTTCGATCATTAAGTACACGAAATTTATGCTTTTTTAAAATCATTTTTCGACATTTATTTTTGCCTTGCTCTCTAAATAAGAAGAAGGATTTCAATATTTAAAAAAAAATCGCGTATATAAATTAAATTGCTCTTAATTTTTCTCCCGGGGTATAGGTAATCTAGAGAAATTCTGCCGCAAGATTAGTTTATCGGTTTTTTTTGGGAATACCTTCAATTGCCTGACGAAATAATAAAGCAGGGGTTCTCAAACTGTGGTCCACATCGCACGCAGAGGATTTCAAAGTAGGGTCGTAGACAAGGAGGGTCCCCCTATAGAATTTCTGTCCCCCCCCCCACTGGCTCACCAATGAGACGCAAAGATAAAATACTTTTAGCTTAAAAAAGTAAATCCTTGAAAACATCTACTTGTGCGCTACACTAATAGCAAAAATAGGCCCCCCTTTTTTTTTGTTTTGATATTTAAGAAATCAGTCTAATCAGCCGAGCTACTTGGATGAGTCAAAATTATTTTCCGCCTTCTTGTGTTGATTATTTAATGTTTTTTTTTTTATTTTATTAATACTTCTTCGGCAATTAGGCGAGAGGATTTATTCAAAATGCCAGGAAAATCTGACAAAAAATATCGTTGGGCTGAAAATTGGTACAGCTCTGAAATGTGTTTTTTGACCCTGTTTTGTTTTTCTGTAACTTGTAAACTATTTAAAATTATTAAACACAATGTTTACAGTTCTGTTTAACGTTTATTGGCGTAATTTTATAATAGTTTTAGACGCCGTTAACGGAAATAAGAAACAATATTTTATGACCTATCAAACATTTTGATAAGTGGCACCGTTTTTTGAGATATTGTCTGACAAATTTTTTTTTTCTGAATTTCGGTAAAAAAAGCACAGAAAATTCGAATTTTTTAAATCTTCGGAAACTAATTTCACCATAAGTTCTAAAAAAATTAAGATATTTGAATAAGATAAATTCATTTTTCTTGAGTGCCTATTTTGATATCTATTATCTATCTAATTACAAGGAAATTAAACAATAAATAACAAAATAGGATGATATTAAGGTTTTTTTTTCATAAATTTGAAATTTTTGATTTGCAACTTTAAGGTAGCCCAAAAATTACATAAATGAACGAAATTATTTAGCATACTACGTGTACACTTAAGTATGTAAATGTATACACGCAAGGTTGCGATATATGGTGCAATTGGCAAATTACGTCAGGTCAAAAATGCCATTTGACCAAATGCAGAATTTTGGAAGAAAAAATTGCCCCTGTGATTATCTATAGCTCCTATATAGAATCCTTCACATTCAAAACACTTTTTTTAAATTCAGATATCTTTTACGGAAGTTACATAAAAATTATATTCTAAAGATTCGAATTTTCTTCATACGTTCCTATTTTTGAAAGAAATTAAAAAAAAAATTGATTAGCCAATATCTATAAAACGATACCTCTTACCAAAATTTTTGAATGTTAAGACCCTCCAAAATTTTAAAGGAATTTAGCAGTTTTTTTTGATAGAACAGGGTCAATTGAGGTTAGTGGACTTTTGATTTGTCGGGCTTTATAGAGCATTTCTACTTTTTTTAATTTTCAGCCCAACGATATTTTTGGCCGGATAGATATTTAAATCCACTGTCTGAAACATAATTTGGCAAGAGATGTTTTTTGTAAAATTAGTAATACTATTGTTAGTTTGATTATTTTTTGAATTGTTCTAAATAAATATATTATTTTAATATCTTTATATATTTCCTACAATATCTATCTATTTTATTATTATTGAAATTGATGTGCCCCCCTAGAATAGTTCGTGCCCCAAATAGCCCCCAAAATGTATTTTTCTCTACATCCCATTTTCAAAGTAGTATGTAAATGTTCTCAAAGAAGTATGCAAGCAGATACGTTTTCTGAGAAATATGCCCTATTTCTACCAACCAAAATTTTAGTATTTTGGCAATGGTTTCATCCTGGATAAAAATTTACAAACTACATTTTTTTTTTGTAAAAAAACTGGTTTAAAGATAAAATGTTTCATGTACATTATGAAATCAGATTTTCTTTAATTTGCAGTAATATTTTTAATATTTTAAATCTGTAAGTACTTGAATTTCTAAAAACAAAAACAAAATCTCATTTAAGGAAACAAGCTTTGATAATTTTTAAACGCAACTTCATTTTTATGGAGCTTCTACTTTCAGCTTCAAGAGAGGAGAATTATAAACAAATCCTTTTAGTATTTATCAAAACAATTTTAGACTATTAAGTAAGTATACAAAATGGTTATCAAAAAGGGGTTAAGTAAAGTTATTATCATTTGGTGGAGTATTCTATGACTTTTGAATTTCACCAATTCTAAATTAAGGAATAAGCCAAAAGTCAAACATATCCAAGCATCAATATGTTAATTATTTTTCTTTGTGTTTTCTTGAGACGAAATAAAAAAACGTATGTATTTATATCTACAAGATGGGAAGTTTTTTATGTTAAAAGTCGAGACGAGATGAGAATCTCGTCTCGTCTCGACTTCTTAATTCTCGTCTCGAGTGTCGAGAGTCAATGGTGTCGATACAAGACGAGACGGGACGAGAGTAGAAATTTTTTTCTCGTCTCGCGGCATCACTAGGTAGTGAAGTAGGGAACGATTATTTCATTGAAATTCGTAGAAAATTAATTCAAGAAGTGAAAATCAATTTCGTTTTTTGCTCGTGATTTCCGAAGTGATTTCTAAATCTCAGTATAATTTCACAATTTACTTCAAAAAATATTAGAAGATTACTATCTCGCAAATTATTATTAAAAGTACCTATAGGAATAGATAAGAATTATTCCTTTTGTCAAAGATAATGAAAAATTTCTTCATTTTCGTACCTCACATATTTTAGCAGGTCGTCATTTTGTTTCGCCATATTGAATTCATACCAATATTTTACCAGTTTTTTTTTGTGGAAAATTAAATAAAATTAAAGTTAATCAAGTAAGTAGGTTTTTTAGCTATACCGGGAAGAGACCGACCGACAGAAATGGAAAAACATGAAGATCTGTAAAAACCTGGAAGATGATTTTTTCAGGATTATTGATATTTTCTTATGCGCGAAGGAAAAACTCGCGCCGCCATTGGAATTCGTAAACAAATGGTCCCGGCTTGGACATGAACCATCCCCACTTCTTGTTTTATCGTAAACATTGGTCTATAAAATATGAAAAATAGGGGAACAATGTTGGCGCATACCCCTAACGTAATTTATGAATGAATTGTGATCTCTACTTTAATTCTGACTCTGAGAGTTCGTCTCTCCAGCGGTTTTGTTAGGTACTATACTAAATAAACTTGCCACTTCAGCAAATATTTGCACGTTTTTTAACATTACGTTAATAAAATACATAAAAACCATATAAAGTCGGATACATCATTGCCGTAGATTTATGGTCAATTAAAAATATAAAAAAAATGTCAAAAGTAGTTTATAGCTTGCTATAAACTCCCGACTCGACGAGAGCTTATTATGTCCTTGCTAGGATTAAAAAAGTCTGTTGTGTGTCAGAACGTACTTTTGATATATTTTTAGTTTTCGGTGGCTATTTCTGCTTTAATATAACTTTTGAAATGTGATGTGTGTATCGTTTTTGGTTTTTGGTCTAATAATAATGTGTTTTTTTAGATTTTTTTTTGGAATTATCCGTGATACTACGGAAGCGTAGAAGGGCCACAATTTTTTTTATTTTTTAATTCTGAGTTTAAAGTCGGAATTTAACAAAATTCTGAGTTTAAAGTCAGAATTTAACAAAATTCTGAGTTTAAAGTCAGAATTTAACAAAATTCTGAGTTTAAAGTCAGAATTTAACAAAATTCTGAGTTTAAAGTCAGAATTTAATAAAATTCTGAGTTTAAAGTCAGAATTTAACAAAATTCTTAGTTCAAAGTCGGAATTTAACAAAATTCTGAGTTTAAAGTCGGAATTTAGCTAAATTCTGAGTTTAAAGTCAGAATTTAGCTAAATTCCAAGTTTAAAGTCAGAATTTAACAAAATTCTGAGTTTAAAGTCAGAATTTAACAAAATTCTGAGTTTAAAGTCAGAATTTAACAAAATTCTGAGTTTAAAGTCAGAATTTAACAAAATTCTTAGTTCAAAGTCGGAATTTAACAAAATTCTGAGTTTAAAGTCGGAATTTAGCTAAATTCTTAGGTTAAAGTCAGAAATTAACTAAATTCTGAGTTTAAAGTCGGAATTTAACTAAATTCTGAGTTTAAAGTCAGAAATTAACGAAATGCATTTTTGGCGTCTCCTGCCAAACCTGAAATTGGTGTCAGGAGAAAGACAATTAAATATTAAGACAGATAAGTGAAATCCATTTCGTTGCAAGTAAACTCGTTTGAGATTTCTCGAGCTTCAAAGGTTCAAAATTGTCATTGTTCTAGCGCCATTTTCTCGACAACAGTTAAATTTAGGAATGAAAAAAGTAACTCAATAAGTACTTGGATTTTTTAGAAAAATATAAAAATTTAATAAAATATAGGGCATTTCATTTAAAAAACGGATGATGCCTCCGGTTTGAGGTAGAAGCGGCAACACCGCGCAATTTAAAATATTTTATAATGAGAGTATATTATGTTCATCTATGGCCAAAGCGAAATTCTCAAAACATCCTATTCGTTTATTCTCCAGATATTTTTAATAGGACACTCAACTTGAATCACCCTGAAACAGAGGGGGAGCTCTGTCAGTATGTTTCGCGAGACACCCTTAAATCGTTGAAACATATATGAACCATTTCTTAAGACTTATTTATCGTTTGGTATTACCTTTTTTATTTTGTGAACCTTTTAATGTATATGTTTTCTTGTATACATTTTGGCTTTTTTTTTTCAGCAATAGAAATAAATAAAAATACATAAAATGAACTAATTAAACATATGTTCAATTTGTCAGGGACTTATTTAACACTCAAAAATCAAAATAGGAAACTTTTATTTTGTACCCTCCCCCTTTTATTATTTTTTTAACTATCTGTAGTTTGGTGGAACAATTCATAGCACATTTGCCATTATTCAAACAAGAATATTGAACTTGTTTTTTTGGTTCCAGTCTGTTATACAATCGTAGACTAAATTCTGACTTTAAACTCAGAATTTTGTTAAATTCCGACTTTAAACTCAGAATTTTGTTAAAATCTGACTTTAAACACAGAATTTAGTTAAATTCCGACTTTAAACTCAGAATTTTGTTAAATTCTGACTTTAAACTCGGAATTTAGCTAAATTCTGACTTTAAACTCAGAATTTAGTTAAATTCCGACTTTAAACTCAGAATTTTGTTAAATTCTGACTTTGAACTCAGAATTTAGTTAAATTCCGACTTTAAACTCAGAATTTTGTTAAATTCCGACTTTAAACTCAGAATTTTGTTAGATTCTGACTTTAAACTCAGAATTTTGTTAAATTCTGACTTTAAACTCGGAATTTAGCTAAATTCTTACTTTAAACTCAGAATTTAGTTAAATTCCGACTTTAAACTCAGAATTTTGTTAAATTCTGACTTTAAACTCAGAATTTTGTTAAATTCGGACTTTAAACTCAGAATTTTGTTAAATTCTGACTTTAAACTCAGAATTTTGTTAAATTCCGACTTTAAACTCAGAATTAAAAAATAAAAAAAATTGTGGCCCTTCTACGCTTCCGTATGATACACAAAAACTGTTGAAAAAATTAAAATATCGATTTGAAACATTTTGGAAACATTCCTGAAGTCTGTTGAAAATGTTTTTTGGTCAAAAACAAGAGAGCATGAATAAGAAAAAATTCTTGTGGATCGATTTTTTCAAAAAAGTGTGAGCAACATATATTTATCGCTGCTTCTTTAAAAAATATTCAATTTTCCTAATGTTTTTTCAGATTTTTTGGCTGTCTCACGCTAAAAATTAGTTTTATTGAAAACTGCCATTGAGGCAGCATCAATAAGGAGTCGAAAAGGTACAAATGTTTTTCCCATTTGGTGGTATTCGTCCACCACTGACAAATATTAATTTTTATAATAAATCAGTAAAATCAGGTTACAATACAAACAAATTTGTAGAAAATCAGAAGACTGAAAAATATACAATTTTCGTAGTCGAAATCGGCACGCTGTCTTTCAGTAATGGTACCTTCTACGCATCGTAGAGGATAAATCGGCGCCTCATCTGGTAGAGACAATTTTTTTTGGTAGAGCTGAAAATAAACTGAGCAGTGGGGTCCGATACGATTTAGAGGTTAATTTTTCGAGATAGGACATTTTTTTTCGGATTTCCCAACGAAAAATCTGGAAATAACGTAGAAACCAGGCATATCGGTACATGACATGTCGCTTAAAAAAAATGGGTAACTTTGGAGGCATTTTGCGGGGCAGACCCGATCTACTTATTAAAGTTAGATAAGAAATTTAAAGGAGATTCCAAATCAAAATAGGGTACTTATAACTGAAATTTTTGTCTGTACGTTTTTGGCATATTTTACTATTTTTATCAAAAATAATGTTTCTGAGTGGAAATAGTTTACTGAGCCCAAAAATATGTCAGAAAAGTTAAAAAACTACATCGAGAAAATTACGTTTTCGTTTATACAGGAAGAGCCATTTAAAAATAAAATTTTAGCTTTCTCTAATTTTCTCGAGCAGTGTTTCACGCCCGGCCCTGTATCATTTAAACGGTTTATCCTATGCGAACTTAGTAAATACGCCGAATAAACGCCTATATTTTCTCTAGAAATTGGTAACATATTCAGCCCGATCGGTGATAAGGCTGATTTTTTAGACATTTTTGAACTATTGCATAAATAGGTTGGCTTCTAGTTCCCGTAGGATGGTATCGGTACCACCTGGGAAAAAACGGAAACTCCATATTTTTGCTACAAGGCATAAATTTTCATTTCTTTTGTCAAAGGTCGAGAAAGTGGGTAAAATGGAGTTTAAAAAAAAATTACCCTTTTATATTTTAAGACATTTATCAATTTAAACTCGTAAAATCATCGAGTTGCCTTGACAAATGTAAAGCTTGGGTAAAGCCGCTGTCAGAATTAACTGAGTATATGTTTAGATAAATTAAATTTAATTTTAGGGTCTCAAAAACAATTTCTTAGGTATTTTTAAAATTGGTTGGATAAAATACGAATATTTTTAAGGAGGTAGCCACAATTTGAGATACAATATTTTCGTTAATTTTGTTAAATATTTTTAAGAAAATTAGCTATTTTCCGGATATATGGAAAATGACGATAATCGTTTAATATCAGTGCTACTCTAACACAGTGGATACAGGACAGATGTATTTTTCAGTATATATGCCGATATTTTTTGACACCTTGTATACATCTTTTCAGTATACGGGCTCAAATTTTCTAAATTTTGTATGCTTTTATGTTAACATGAGTAGTGTAATATAGTTGATACGATTTTTTTTATTATACTATTCGGATAAGTAGTAAAGCATATATTATGTTATATAGGGGCAGTAGGTATTTATAGGACATTTTTATTAATTTATTGCCGACTTACGTGATACCGTGCCGATTTTTATACTATTTATACCAGACAGATATATAATTTTTACGGTTCATTAAGGATTATACATAGGTGGTCAAATTGTACTTAATACAGATTAATTTAGACTTGGCAGGTAAGTAGTAATAAAGCATATATTATGTTATAAAGGGACAACCATATAAACCGGAATGTAATTTTTAAAATTTTGGGAAAATATAAGTTGGGTTTTCTCGATATTTTAGTGTTTTTAGGTTACTTAATACATTTTTTTGAAAAAAAAAAAAATATCTCTGCGGATGTGTGTATGTAAACAGATTTTGGGCCAACAATAGCTTGAGAACAGATTCGTTTCAAATTTGCACCAAAACTAGAATAAGTCAGTATCATTGAATTAGATTTTGAATCTCATGGGCGTAGATGCTTGATTTTTTATGGGGTATAAAAGCATAAGAAAATTCATATTGTGAAAACGCAAACGATAATAGTCAAATTGAAACGAGAAATAACTGGGTATTTAAAAAATGTTATTGGCGTAGATATTTTTTTTTCGATTAAACATATTTAAAACAAAGCTTAAGTAATATTTCGAAAAACGGGAAACCCGTCAAATTTATTTAATTTTTTATATACGAATGTTTGTCCATTATACAGGGTAGCCCAAAATGTATGAGACAGCCTGCTGGAAAACGACAAAATAAAAAAACGGGTTTTACTACTTGAGATTTTTTGACACATTGGCAGGTTTTCAGTATACATTTAAGACATATATTATGTTATACAGGAAAATTAGGCATTTTTTTTTTAGACATTTAGGAGGTTTGGGTAATAAATAGACGAAATTTTGTTTTTGCAGCCGTGAATTTTTCAGTTTTTTCTTCACTAAAGCTTTTAACGGATTCAATGTAATAATTTGGGGTTTTCGGTAATATTTTAGTGGCGTAATTTATTAAAAAAAAAAATTGACAGCTGCAAAAAAATTGTTTTTTTTCTCGTGACTTTTCAACTGCTTAAAATTAAATACAGTTTTTTTCGTTTCATGTAACTTTTATTGCCGTAATTTATTAAAAAAAAAATATTTTGAAAGCTGTCAAAATAATGGTTTTGTCCTCGTAACTTGAATTGTGCCTACATTTTTAATTACTGTTTTCAGGGTTCTATTTCACTTTTAAAGGAGTAATATAATAAAAAAATATTCTGACAGCTGTCAAAAAAATATATTCTCTAATAACTTTTGAACTGAATAAAATTTGGGAATACAGTTTTCATACTGTCAGGGAACTTTTAGAATCGTAATTTATTTTAAAAAATTTGACATCTGTCAAGAAAACTGCCTTTTTCTCACAACTTCTAAACTACTTAAACATTTTTAATACGGTTTTTACAGTTCCATATAACTTTTAGTGGCGTACTTTATAAGAGAAATATTTTTTTACAGGTGTAAAAAACTGTCTTTTTCTCGTTACTCCTAAACTATTTAAAATTTTTAAATGCGGTGTTCACAGTTTGTTGTAACTTTTAGTGGTGTACTTTATAATAAAAATATTTTTGATAGGTATAAAAAGCTGTCTTTCCCGTTATTTCTAAACTGCTCAAAATTTTTAAATATGATTTTTACACTTCTATGTAACTGCAATGGCGTAATTCATTAAAAAAAATTTTGAGTTGTAAAAAAATATTTTTTTCTCGGTGATTTTAGTGGCGTGTTTTATACGAAAAAAATATTTTGACATCTGTCAAAAAAAACTGTTTTTCCCGGAACGTCTAAACTACTCTAATTTTTTTAATTTGATTTTCACAGTTATATGTAATTGTTAATAGCGTAGTTTATTTGAATTTGAAAAAATATTCTGACATTTGTCAAAAGTTTTTTTTCCGAAACTTCTAAACTACATAAAATTATTAATTACAGATTTTTTAATTCCATTTAGTGGGGTAATTTATTTGAAAAAAAAGTATTTTGACATCTGTCGAAAAAACCTTTTTTGTCACCGCAAGCATCTGTCAAAAAATTGTTTCTCCCCTGCAACTTTTAAACTGCTTAAAATTTTAAATACGGGTTAAACCGATCCACGTAACTTTTGGTGTTGTAGTTTATTTTCAAAAAATATATTGACAGCTGTCAAAAATATATATGTATATATATATATAAATATATATATATATATATATATATATATATATATATATATATATATATATATATATATCGGATAATATCGAGAGTTTATAATCAAATCATAGCCGTACCACCTGACATGGCTCGTTAGAACAATCGACCCGGCGAGTGTTACATGGCGCGGACTAGAGTTGAATATTGACGGCGTCTTGGTAGCAAATCGTACTCATATATGCATTTTTACCTTTCGGTCGCTATATCTCTAAAACGCTTTCATATACATTTTTGAAATTTGGTACATTGTAAGACCGCAGTTGGGGTTCTCGACCGGTATCAACCGAATCTTTTTATCATTTTGAGTTTTCCGTTTTCCAATTTATTTTTTTTAATTTTTAGAGTGTCGTATGATACCCGATAACTGTCGAAAAATATTGAAATATTGATTTGAAATGTTTAGGAAGCGTTCGTACCTACGGTCTCATGAAGGCTATTGAAAATGGGCGAATCGAAGTTTAGGAAGTATTTTTTTATTTATGAACCTCGTTTTTTTGGCCGAAAACAACTGATTTTTTGATGCAGCTCGCTAAAAATTAGTTTATTAAAATTGTCGTAAGACCAAATTAATAAGGAGGCAAAAAGGTACAAAACTGCATTTCAAGTTAAAAAAAATGAAGCTATTGGATAAAACCTAAAAAAGCTACGATTTTTTAAGAATTTAGCATAATATTCTTATTTTAAACGTGAATATAAACGAAGCTATTTATGTTTTATAAAAAAGCAAAACAAATTAAAACCTCAAAATATTTTCTACAACTTTCAGATTTAGTGTGATTTCAAAACGTATCGAAATACCAGGAAATTGAACTCGTAAAAGATAAGATTTTCGTCATTTAAAATCTCATATGCCTTGAAAAATGCGAGCAGGAGTTTTGCTGTCACATGACAGTCAAACTTTTGTTAGATTTTGGCAAGTCAAATTTTATGAAATGGATTAAGAAATTAGAAAGAATATTCTCAATTACTAAGAGGGGCAGAAAAATTAGCTTTGAGTATTAAACTAGAATAAATTCCGTCCAACGAGTATCATTTAGATAAGATTTTAACATAAGAAAACTTGCCGTTATTTTATATGTATGGTAAACACATATGGTAATTTAATAATGCGTGTGTGATGTGAAATAAAGGGTGTCTAACATAAAATTTGCACTTTTTTTCTAATGTCTAGTCATGATTTATAGTTAAATTAATACGTGTTTTTATACAAGTATTGCTTAACACATACTATAACTACCCGATTTTCTCGAGTAGATTATGATGTATAGGCGCCAAATCGTTATTGGCTTACATTTTAATTAGTATACTATAACAACCCATTATATTTAAACACGAAGTGATAATTTTTCCGATTTCATTAACAGGTTTTATTTTCCTCGAATTCGAATACTTTCTATAACTGTTATTTTGCTTTTATATTCAATATCCAATTTGTCTGAGTGGTCTAGAGCGTTGGGTTTTCTTGAAATTTCGAAACCCACCGCTAACCAACTTTTTTCTTCTTATTAATATTGATTAAGATTTTTTAAAAGCATAGTTCATGAAAAAATATACAGAGGAGTTTTACTCAAATAATATGTTAAAAATTATATATTTAAAAGACAAAGCAAATTTTGTTGGCCGCTTCTACATAAAATTAGTGAAATGTTAAGAAAATTATAACTAGAAAAGTATCTATTTTACTAAAATTTTAAATTTAATAAATCAAGTATTACGTAGGAGTAAACTGGTAAAGTTTTGGTACGAATTCCAGATGGCGAAACTAAATGACAGCTCAATCAATTTAAAAAATCAGCCTACAAATCCTATTTATTAGATTGATATTAAATTTTGTGGGAAAGCTGGGTGTGAAGTGGTAAAATTGTGGTACGAATCCAAGATGGCGGGACAAAATTGAGTTAATAAAATGTTTGTAACCGCTAAAAAATTGCCCTCCCGGTTTTTTAGATATCTTAACTTTTTAGGATTCCTATATGAAACAAAAAACATGTTTTCTCAATTCGGTCTGTCTGTTGGCCTACCTGTCTGACATTTCACAGCATATTTCAAAAACTATTTACGCGATTGATGGGTGATGAGGATGAAATGAACATTTTGGTAAAAATCTAGTATGGCGGAATAAACTGGTAAAATTTTAAATAAAATGTTTGTAATCTTTCTAGTTTTTTACATATCTTAACTTTTTAGGGTAACCATATGAAACAAAAAACATGTTTTCCCAATTTGGTTTGTCTGTTGGCCTGTCCGTCTGCCTACCTGCCTGACATTTCACAGCATATTTAAAAAACTATTTACCCGATTTTCAAAAATTAAGTATCATGGGGATGACATCAATATTTTGGTAAAAATCTAGTATGGCGGAATAAAATGACGGCCTAATGAATTGTTAAAAATGTATTACTAAAAGACTAATAACACAATTTACCTCAAATTTTGAACCAAAATCAAATGTTAGGTGAAAATGAAAAATTAAGTGATATTTCACCTTCCTCAGATGCAAAAAAAACATGTTTTCTTTATACCGTCGATTTGTCTGTATGTCTGTCTACCTGTTCACAGCATAGCTCAAAAAACTACTTACTTGATTAACTTCAAATTTTGGACCAAAATTAAGGATTACATGGGGATGACTTGCCATCATTTTCATAAAAATCCAATAATGGACAACAAAATGGTAGCTTAGTCAAATGTTAAAAAAATTATTACGATAAAAGTATTACGTCTGATTTAATTATATGTATGAATCTCATATAATCAAATCGAGAACAGTAATATTGAAAACAGAAATAGATGAGGTAAATGTTTTAATATCGAAGAATTGTGGAAGTCATTGGCGTATGGCGTAGCTACTTAATTTTTTTTCGATTATATATGTTTAAAATAAAATTTTGATAATTTTTCAAAAAACGGCGAAACACGTTTAATTTATTTAATTTTTATGTATAGAAATAATTTTTGGCCACTATACGGGGTAGACCAAAAATTATAAAGCAGCCCCTTCTTAATGGAGAAAGATGTCAAACTTCTTTTATTTTTTCGTCCGTCCTAAGAGGAAAGTATTGCATTCGTAAAAAAATCACCATTCCAGATTTACTCGTTTCGCTTCTTGTTAGTAGTAATTTTGATGTTCTGTTCAGAACATCAAAATTATTACTAAAATAGTATCGTCGTTTCCAAGACATGCAATAAAATGCTCTTGAAAATGCTTCAAACAAGAAGCGAAACGTCGAGCTAGTTGCAGGAAAAAAAAGTTTCATTAATTAAACCTATATACCCAAGAAAAATAAACACTTTTAGTATAAAGTATGGTTTAAGAACAGTGTAATATATATATATATATATATATATATATATATATATATATATATATATATATATATATATATATATATATATATATATATATATATATATATATATATATATATATATATATATATATATAATATATATATATATATATATATATATATATATATATATATATATATATATATATATATATATATATATATATATATATATATATATATATATAGCGACCCACCTTATATTTATTTTCATCAAATGAATTTCTTTTTGCTAACCCTAAATATACTAAGATTGACACCTTTATTTTCAAAAAAATTCGGAAAGTTCGAAAAAATCCTGGTATATTTCGACAATTAAAAAAAGGTCATTAATAGACAAATGCAAAAAGAGTGCCGGAAAATAACTGATCACCCTGCCATTGGTGCGCACCCCTCCTGCGCTAGTTTCGTTATTGCCCAAGGGCCTCCCTGACAGGTGGATCCGGATATTCTGCGCTCTCCCACTCATCGATAGTTGTGTACTGGGGGCAATTCATTTTCATTGATTCTAATATGTAGTAGATAATTATTCGTCACTCTCTTAAACATTGCTTCTTATGGCAGAAATTTGTCAAATTTCTTGAGAGTACAATTACTAATTAGCGAATGGAAACCCAATTAATTCATATGAAAGATACAAATAAATATAAGTTGGGTTTGCTATTTTTTTCTATTTTTGAGACACCCTGTATACATAAATAGTAATTTAAATCAGTTTCCAATTATAATATTATTATATTTAAATTCCGTTAAATATTTAAGTTACGTAAAAATTGATTGCCCAGGATCAGTAGTTTTTCAGGCTCAATTTTTAAAAATTTTATTAGGCCGCCTTTTTGTTTAGCCTTCTTGGAGTCGTACCAAAATATTGCTAGTTTATTCCTATGTTACACTTGATTTCTGTGTTTTTTGGGTAATAATTTTTTAATAATTCACTAGGCCGACACGTTGTTCGCTATATTGGGTTTTTACGAAAATGTAGCCAATTCATCCCCATATGATCTTTAATTTTTGACCAAAATTTGAAGGCAATCGTGAAAATAGGTTTTTAGCTATACCGCGAAATGTCAGATAGACAAACAGACAATCTGAGGAAATTGAGAAAACATGTGTTTTTTGCATCTAGAAACCCTAAAACGTGAAGATATATGTAAAAACTTTGGAGGGTGATTTTTTCATGATTACAAACATTTTTTTGACTGTCATTTTGTTCTGCTATCTCGGATTCGCACTACAATTTTTCCTGCTCATCTCTATATTACAGCTAACTTTTGCAAAAAAATTGAAATCAATCTAATAAATAATTTTTTTGCAGGCAGACTTTTCAAACATTTTACTGAGCCTCCATTTTATTTTGCCATCTGAGATTCGTATCGAAATTTTAGCAGTTTATTCCTACGTAATACTAAATGTTTGTTCTGCAAATTTTTAGGTAAATTGGATAAGTACTTTTTTAGTAATAATTTATTTAACATTTCACTAGGCCGTCATTTTATTCTGCAATATTGGATTTTTACCAAAATATTTCTAGGTCATCCCCATTTGACAATTAATTTTTGACCAAAATTTCAAAGTCAATCGGGTAAATAGTTTCTTAACCATGCCGCGAAGAGATGGATAGACAGGCCGAGGATATTGAGAAAACATGATTTTTGATCCCTTAGTTTTAAAATGTTTCCAATTCATTTCTATATCATGCTTAATTCTTTCGCAACATCTGAAATTAACCGAAGTGACTCTTTCAGACTGATTTGAAAAAACAATTACTAAGCCGCCATTGTATTTCGCCATCTTGGATTCGTATCAAAATTGTACCAGTTCAATCGTAAATCATGCTTGATTTTTGCCGAAAATTTAAGACAAACAGTCTAAGTAGTTTTCTACTAATATTCCTTTTACCATTCTCGGAGACTGCCATTTTGTTCCGCCATATTAGAAATTTATTAAAATGTTACCGTTTCATCCCCATATGTCTCTTAATTTTTTACCAAAATTTAAAGTGAATTGGGTAAGCCGTTTTTATATCGCGAAAAAGCAGATAGACAAACAAGTCGAGGGAATTGAAAAAACACATTTTTTGGCGCCTAGAGACCCTGAAACGTGAAGATCTGAATAAATCTCGAATGATGATTTTTTTACAAATGCAATACTTTCCTCTTAGGACGGACGAAAAAAAGAAGTTGGCATTTTCAAGGGGCTGCCTTATACTTTTTGGTCTACCCCGTATAGTGGCCAAAAATTATTTGTACACATAAAAATTAAATATATTATACGTGTTTCGCCGTTTTTTAAAATATTATCAAAATTTTATTTTAAATATATATATAATCGAAAAAAAATTAAGTAGCTACGCCATACGCCAATGACTTCCACAATTCTTCAATATTAAAACATTTACCCCATCTATTTCTCTTTTCAATATTACTGTTCCCGATTTGATTATATGAGATTCATACATATAATTAAATCAGACGTAATACTTTTTTTAACATTTGACTAAGCTACCATTTTGTTGTCCATTATTGGATTTTTACAAAAATGCTGACAGGTCATCCCCATGTAATCCTTAATTTTGGACCAAAATTTCAAGTTAATCAAGTAAGTAGTTTTTGAGCTATGCCGTGAACAGGTAGACATAAAGACAAATGGACGGTATTGAGAAAATATGTTTTTTTTTTGCATCTGAGGAACGTGAAATATCACTTAATTTTCGTCTCACCTAACACTTGATTTTGGTTAAAAATTTGAGGTAAATTGTATTATTAGTTTTTTAGTAATACATTTTTAACAATTTATTAGGCCGTCATTTTATTCCGCCATACTAGATTCTTACCAAAATGTTCATGTCATCCTCATGATACATAATTTTTGAAAAAAATTTGAAGTCAATCGGGTAAATAGTTTTTTAAATATGCTCTGAAATATCAGACAGGTAGGCAGACGGACAGACCAACAGGCAGACCAAACTGAGAAAACAGTTTGTTTCATATAGGAACACTAAAAAGTTAAGATATGTAAAAAAATGAGAGGGCAAATTTTTAACGATTACAAACATTTTGGATTTGTACCACAGTTTTACCAGTTCACACCTAACTTTGGCACAAAATTTAAAATCAATCTGATAAATAGGATTTGCAGGCTGTTTTTTTAAATATTTTATTGAGCTGCCATTTAGTTTCGCAATCTGGAATTATTTACTTATCAAAACTTTAGCAGTTTACTCCTACGTAATACTTGATTTATTAAGTTTATATATTTGAGTCATCCTATACTCATGCATACATGCTATTTTTTTAAAAAGATAAGTAGAAAAACCTATGTCTTTTATTTTTGGCGTTTTTTCCTACCTCCAAAATTAAAAAAAAAATTTTAGTTGAACGAGTTGTGAAGAACTGCACTATACGAAATGAAATCAAACACCATTTGAGAGTCAAAAAATAAAAAACTTTTGGCAAGAAGGTCTATTATCACTTGAATCTATATAAAATTTAATGGATCCGAATTAGTTAGCAAAACAAAACAGTTTTTTTTTCAATATGGCGCTAACTTTTATACAAGCCTTTATGTCCTATGTGCAAGAGTCTTGTGTAAATATTTTGAGGCAGCACTTTTGATAATAATTGATGTAACAAACAAATGCTTAATACATACCTAAGATAAAAAAAAATTACAATTTGTTGAAGAAAACACTCTGTATATTAAAACCAAAAGAAAATTAATAAAAATTGTATTTTTTAATATTCAGGAGTACATTATCTTGGTTAGAAAAACACAAAAAATTCAAAGGAGGTTACAAGGTAGCATAATACTCTGTAAAATAGATTTGTTGCAGTCGACTATATTGATGCATTTCTGTGCCATGAACTGCATACCTAGTGCTAGACAAGACCGGAAAACCAATATTCTTATTGAAAATAAATCAACTTGAATGTTGTCAAAAATTTTGTTCTATCCAGAGGTTTAATTAGTTGTTTTACCAAATAAATTTGCCACTCCGGCAATTATTTTTTATAGCGTTTTTTAGCAGAAGGAAATAGTTTTTTAGTATAGTTTAGCACACTCGGGTCTCTCGTACGGTACCAAACGGATCTCTGTATCATTTTTATTGTCCGTCTGTTAATGAAATAAAACATGTTTTTTTAGGTTTTTTAGAATTTCCCCAGATACGCGATGATTATCTGAAATATATTTCAATTTGGAAATATATTTTCATTTCAAATTTTTTCATTTTGCGGGATCGTAACCCGATATACTTAGTCAAAGTGAGATGAAGATTCGATAGGAAATTTATTGAAGATTCGAAATCAAGGGTACCTGTACTGGAAATGACGCGAAAACCGTCAAAATTAAAAAAACTACAAAAAAACTGTTTTTGTAAATATTTCACAATTTTTTTTCGAAAACAATGTTTGTGAGGGGAAAAAGTTTACTGGGCCTCAAAGGACCTCCAAAGAGTTAAAAAAATCATATCGAGAAAATTACGCTTTAGTTTGTACAGGCCTTAAAGTAAAATTTGATTCTTTTGTTATTGTTTAGACTAGTTTTTCACGTCTGGCCTTGTAGCATATAAACGATTTATCAAAATTAGTAAATATATCGAATAAACTCCTATGTTTTCTTTAGAGGTTGGTACCAAATTTACTTCGATCGGTGATAAGGCTGATTTTTAAGAAATTTTTGAACTGTTGCATGTAGAGGTTGGCTTTTAGACCCCGTAGAAGGGTACCGGTTCCATCTGGGGAAAAATGAACAGGCAGAATAAAAGCTTCATCTTTTTGCTACAAGGCATTAATTTAATTTTTTTTCGCACGTCTAAAAAGTGGGTAAAATGGAGTTTTAAAATTTATCAATTAAAGGTTCGTAAAATCACCAAGTTACATTGATTTTCGCGTGGGTATTCCCGCTGTCAAAATAATTGAGTATATATTTAGAGAAACTTGAATTGATTTTAGAGCCTCAAAAACGATATTTTTTTTAGTATTTTAGAGTTTGGCAGAATGAAATATGAATATTTTTAAAGACGTAGCTGTAATTTGGAAGGTACTTGTTTCCGCAGTTTTGCAAGATCTCCTTAAGAAAATTCGCTGTGGTTTCCTATGTTATGCTGAATGACGATATTGTACATAATTCCCTTTTTAATTAACAGTTCTGAATTTCAGCTGGATACGCGGTCTTTAAATGACTGAGAATGAATCGAGATACCAGGTTATTTGGCTTGACGACTCTACATCCCGTGCGGCTTTTTATACTATATATATATTAGACAGGCAGATCATTTTCAAGGTTCATTAAGGCTCATACATAAGGGATCTAACAGTACTTAATACGCATTTAATTTACACCTTGTGTATAAGTAGTAATAAAGCACTGAAATCGCAAAAATTTTTGTTAAGTTTGGTCTTCTTGACGAGTTTTCAGATTACGAAAAAATATTTTTGAAAAACAAATTGTGCCTGTACGGTTGTGTCTATGTAAAGAAAATTTGGGCTAACAGTGACTTGATAATGACCAAATTGATCCGTTTCAAATTCGCAATAAAAATCGACCAAGTCATTATCTCAGGGAATGAAACGGCGAAACACTTCAAATCTGTTTACTTATTTGTAAACAAATAATTTTGTCTATTATTAGTGGGTAGCATAAAAAATTTGATAGAGCCCTGAAAAAAAAATCAAAAAACGGATTTCACTATTTGAAAAGATTTTTAGACACTTTGGCAGGCTTTCAGTATACAGGTAAAGCATATATTTAAATTAAAATTCGACAAAGACAAAAAGATTCTGCAAGAGCATAGATTAGAGAAAAAATTCTTATAGGTCTTTCTTTTTAAAAAAGTATTACCAAATAACGATTTTCCCGTATTTAAATTTTTTTTTTTAATTTGTTTTTTTTTCTGTCGTTGGCTAAAAATTAGTTTTATGAAAATGACAAAATTAATGAGGCAAAAAGTTTTAAAATTAAAGAGCTAAATGTTTTATGAGAAAAACTACTTACGTGTAATATTTTTAGTGTTACGGTGCCCGACCGTCTGCTAATCAGATCCATTTATTTAACAAAATCTCTATAACAAACTGTTTTAAAAATTGCTACCTTGATGAAATTTATAGAATTTTAAAACTAAATATTTACTCCATTTTCTTCTTTGAATGACAATTGTTGCCAACATAAAACAGAAAATCAAGAAAAATTCCCTATTAAAAATTACAATTGACAGATACCATTTTGTTGATGTAATTTTTGAGTAATATGTCGTTATAAATTGGAAAATATATGTAAATTTGATATTCTAATTGTGTATTTCATCGTTTTCTTATAAAAATCACTGAAGGAATATTCGGAATTTCGAGCAATATAATTTTTTGAATTATACGGGTCTTCGCGGTTTTAAGTTTACCTGATCCAATTTATTTATTATACGCGATGTTAAAGTACTTTGATCCAAAAAGTTTTTTTTTATTTTTGTCAGCTTGTTATGTTATAATATATAATCTTCACGGCTAACTAAGGATGTGATAATGTTTCACATACGGAATGTAATAGCCTTTATCAGAAATTTAATTTCTGCTGGCCGGATAAGAAATAAAGCATATATTATAATATACAGGGGCAGTAGATATATACAGGACATTTAATTGGTTTTTGGTATGTAAACTAGTTTTTTATGTCACGAACCCATCGAGCGCTTCGATTTTTTGAAAGGTTTTCGGAGTATAATAAGCTTTTGCGCATAACAGCGTATTGTTTAAGATTTTTCAATAACCTAAAATATCCCAAAAATCGACAAACTGGACGGTTAGCGCCTGCAGAGGTGGACTTAAGATTAACAGTTTTGACAAAGGTAGTTCAAAATGCCTCATTTTCAAAAGACCTTCAGTCAATTAAAGACAATAAATCAGTACATCGTAACAGTAAACCCAAATCTTTATCACCGATTTTGGACGAAAATAGATTATTGAGAGTAGGAGGCAGACTAGAAAACAGTAGTCTTCCATTTAATCATAAACACCCGATAGTTTTGCCTTCAAAACATGTCTTTACTAAACTTATAATAAACCATGAACATAAAAGATCTATGCACGCAGGTACGAATACCACTCTATTCCACGTTAGACAGAATTTTTGGCCCTTGGATGGAAAAAATACTGTAAAATCATGTATTAGAAAATGTATTAAATGTTTCAAAGCTAAACCAAGCGAATTAATTGTTAAAATGGGACAGCTCCCTAGTGCTCGTGTTTCTCCATCTTACCCTTTTCTTTCGGCCGCTGTAGACTTTGCGGGTCTCTTTGAATTAAAGGATGAGAAAATTAACAACAGAAAAATTATAAAAGGTTATATTAGTGTTTTTATATGTCTCTCTAGCAAAGCTGTTCATTTTGAGTTAATTTCAGACTTGACCAGTGAGGGTTTCCTCAATGTCTTAAAACGTTTTGTATCAAGGCGTGGTCTTTGCAGCGATTTGTATTGCGATAAAGCTACAAATTTTGTGGGTTCTAAAAATGAGCTTTTAGCTATTGAAAATGTAGTTCAAGATAATCAGTTTCAGAATTATTTAATTTCAACTAAAATTAATTGGCATTTTATTCCCGCGCGTTCGCCCCATTTTGGCGGATTATGGGAGGCCGCGGTCAAGTCTTGTAAACATCATTTAAAACGCGTTATGAATCATATTTTATTAACTTATGAAGAATTTTCTTCAATTTTAATACAAGTGGAAGCAGTTCAAAATGCTAGGCCTTTGACACCCATGTCTTCAGACCCGAATGACCTAGAAGCTTTAACTCATGGCCATTTTTTAATTGGTCGCCCACTTACTGCTGTACCATAACAGGATTTAACTGATACCAAAGTTAATTTTGTAAAAAGATATCGTTACATGCAGAAGATTTTCCAACATTTCTGGTCACGATGGATCGTGGAATATCTGCATGTTCTACAACAACGGACAAAGTGGCAGTTCGAAAAGGATCCAGAACTCAAGTTCGGCTCCATGGTTCTTCTGAAAGAAGGTAATTTACCACCACTTTGCTGGCCTCTCGGAAGAATCGTCGAGCTACATCCAGGTGCTGATGGTTATGTAAGAGTAGCTAGTGTAAAAACTAAAAGTGGTACTGTCAAACGTGCAATAGCTAAACTCTGTTTGTTACCATTAGATGACTTTGAAAGTGAGCAGTGAAGGACAATTTGTGCTCTTAATAATTAGTATAGTTTTTTTTTTGGTTTTAACGCACCTATTAAGAATTTTTAGAACTTTACACAGAGCAATATTTATTTTTGAATGTTATGTTAATCTAGAATACATGACAAAATGGTTTGTGTAAAATAATGTAAAATTTACCTTAATGATTACTGTTTTAAAGATAAATTTATTGAAAGCATAATCTTTCAAGAGGGGCAGAATGTTAAGCCCTTTAACATAGAACAGGGAACACCTGTAATTTTTTTAACTGACAAGAGGTGTCAAGTCGTCACTGTCATATATATATTTTTCAGTCATTATAAAACATAAAATAAAGAAAACATAGGAAAAATGGTTGTTTTCGTCAGCAGAATATCAACGTAACGAAATTGTTTGTATCCAGAGTCCAGGAGACAAAGGACAGACATTAAACACATATATTACCTACCATAAAAGCACACACAATGTAGACAATTGGAACCTGTATACTGAAAACCTGCCAAAGGGTCAAAAAATGCAGCCCTATAATTCATCCAAAAAAGTAATCGAATAGCACTTGTATCAAACGGATATCGACCTTTGGCATATATTAGAAAAAACTATTAATTTCCTTAAAGATATTTTACAAAATTGAGGAAAGTATTGTACCTCAAATTGTGATTCATCCCTAAAAACATTAAAATCCTGTTCTGCTAAACTAAAAGCGGTGATAAATTTAATTTGCTTACACTTTTTGAAAAACATCGCCCCATAAAAATGTTTTCTTTGTGTTATTTCAGATTTTTTTTTATTGAAAACTTGAACTATTTAGCCACGAGGGGCTGTTCAAGAGACCCTTGTTTTTGACCAAAAAACGAGGTTCAAAAATAAAGAAATTTAAAGGAGCTTTTAATAAAAATATCAAATGGATATTTCAATTTAATGGACAGTTATCGTGTATACCATGGGAAATTCTAGAAACCTCGAAAAAAACATGTTTTATTTCATTAATAGACGAAAAACTAAAAATGATACGAAGATTCGTTTGGTATCGTTCGAGAGCCTCAAGTATGCTCTAAAAAGTACCGAATTTTAAAAGGTTATCTGAAAGAGTTTCAGAGATATAGTGACCGAAAAGTAAAAATGGACCAAAAGTGTGATAATAAGCATTGTTCCTATCCTTATTGAATTCCGAAAAGTCAAAGGGGACTCTTTCTTCTACTGTTTTGTCTGAATTAGAGTTTAGATACATTAATGCAACTGCAGTCTTATTTCTGAGTTTTTTGATTCGGGGACATCTGTGTCAACTAATTCGGTGCGGACTTTTGCTGGAAACGCTGTTTTACCCTCTCCTATTCAAAAATTAATTTAAATGCCCACTTCTATTCAGGAATTAGTTTAAATTTTTCGCAATCACGCCAAACCTCGCTCGGTTTGGAAGAGCGCCGTTTAGAAACAAATGATGAATAAAAAAAATTCATCGGGCCTTAAAGTATTTGGTGGCTGTCTTCTATTTTGGGGCCCCCGCAGCATCTGGGCGCTACACCTATTCAATAATAAATCGTACTACAAAGAATCGGGAGTTAGACGAAATAAATAAACTTCCATGTGTCGAAATTAATGCTTTAACAAGAGAAATAATCAATATTACTTGAGGGTATCGCAAAAAAATTACAGCTATTTTGAAAAAAAATATAATTTCCGGCAGTATTGTTACAAGAAGTTCCTAAATTCCGTTTTAACTTTCCAAATAAACGAATATTTGGTATGGTCATTCGTAATACCTCTCAAAATACAAATTGAATGCAGCAACACTATCTGTTCGACATTCAAAGTAACATTCTAACCTATTTATTTAAATAAATTATCGTACGCCATAGCGAAATTTTATTATCCACTAAAGCGCTGAGGTTAATGGCATTTAAAAACAGTGAATTTTCAGATATTATCTTTCTATGAATTACTTGATAAATAATTATATTTTACCAAACACTTTTACTTGGTAGGGGATTTTAATTAATTTTTAGGAAGGAAATTTTGTTTTGATATCGAATTTTTATTTAATAAATAATAATAAATTAATAAATAACCGATTTACATATTTTATTAGATTTTTATGTTAATTATTGTTAGGAGAAGTAAAATATTGAATAATAATTTCATTTAAAAAAAGTAGAGTGTATCGTATTGATGAAAATATTAAATTATTTAAGATAAATAAAAAGTTATTACGCCACTGAATTCTACGTAAAAATATATAAAAAGTATTAACTTTGCATTTTTTGCATATTTATTATTAACAGAAGGTAATAAAAAATGAAAGAAATCGAAAAATGCTCTGTATATCAAAACCAATTCAAGGTAGCTTTGATTTGTTGGCGGGATTCAATTTGTATTTGTATCGAGTTCAGGTCTTCGTGGTTTATTTTTTTCAATCTACAATATGATAAGAAGAAATATTTTTTATCTTTTATAAACACTATTTATAAAAAAAAATTGTACTCACTACTATGCAAATAAATTGCAATAATTTCTTGCGAAACACAAGCACATTTAACGTTTTAACTTACTATAACATATTGGCTGAAATTCTTGTTTTCCAGGCTATATTTACTCTTCTTTTTGTTAAGTTTAAGAACTTATGTCAAGAATGTTTTTCAGCTTAATTAAGACTTAAATATACCTATGATTTTCTATTACTATGCTAATTAAGATATAAATTAATAAACTTCATTGACAGCTAGGCTTTTTTACCAATGAATAAAATTGAGAATATTTGCATAATTAGTACCAAGAAAGACCATCTATGTCGGTTTTTTTTATTTAAAGAATTAGCCTTTAAATATATTTCTACCACCTCTAGAAACAGTATTTTGTTATAATTGGCCTCATTACATAATATTTGTATTTCATTATTATTATTAAATGTGTCCTGATTGGTTAGTGGGTTATAAAACAGCAGAAGTATTTTTCATTAATCTATTTTTACACCATCACAGTCGAAACAAGGAATAATATATACAATTTGTGATTTCTTTTGTATTTCATGTTATAACTCTCTTAACTTGTTTAAAATGTTACCTACAATTTTCCTAGGTTTAAAGGCAATTTTTTTTGATGGGTTAACTTAAACAACTTGGTTAATTTAGTTGAAATTTCTTTTATATAAGGCAATATATATAGTAACGATTTTGAGAGTTAAATGTACTATGCCTGGTGTTATTCAATCATTTCTCTTTGTACCTGTTGAAGCTGTATTATATAAATATATATATATATATATATATATATATGGGACCTTATTTTCTTGGGTTGCGTTAACAATGAAAAAAAAAATTCTCACTTTAAATCAAACTTTCGCTCATTGTGTTGACCTTTCTCAAGATTTACGAAACGCAAACTATAAGTATAATAGATATTTGTGTTTTAAATTTGTGTCTACTAACTGTGTTTTTTAAATTCATTATAAAGTGTACAATTTTAGTCATTTTAAGCCATTTAACGTTTCCGTGTCTATAATGATGTTTACGTGTATGTATGTATATATTTTATTGGACTTTTAGAAATCAGGAGACAATAAAATCTTGAGAAAGCTCAACACAGTAAGCGAAACGTTGATTTAAAGTGAGAAACTTTTTTTTCATTGTTCACCTAACCCAAGAAAATAAGGTCCCACATATAAATTTATGGTTAAAGAAAAACTCTAATACATATATATATATATATATATATATATATATATATATATATATATATATATATATATATATATATGTATATAATTTAAGTGTTATGTGACCCATTTGTAAATGGACAAAAGAAATTCCCTTCTTGGTTTTAATGACCTTTTTTACAACCCACATATTGGCGGATTATAAAAATTAAAATGATTTCCGAAGATTAAACAAGTTTTATTTAAAAAAAAAAAAAAAGAAAAATTGAGACCAAAATCCAAAAATGACTATAATTGTATATATATATATATATATATATATATATATATATATATATATATATATATATTTTTTTTTTTTTTTTTTTTTTGTTACATATTTTCTTGGGTATAGGTTGACTCATTGAGAAGTAAAACTATAATTCAATCGACATTTTGCTCATTATATTGAGCTTTCTCAAGATATTTATTTTCTACAATAAAAACGTGCAAAACAACCTTCGTAAAACTGACATGTTTCCAAGGTGCGTACTATGTATAATATTAATTATGTTTTAGATGTATTTTTGTTTTTATGATCACTGTTTGGTTAAAATGTAATATTTTTTGAGTGATTTTTTTTTCAGTAATGTTTTTAACCATTTTAAAATATTAACCATACACGTTTTTATTGTAGAAAATAAATATCTTGAGAAAGCTCAATATAATAGCCAAATGTCGATTGAATTGTAGTTTTACTTCTCAATGAGTTAACCTATACCCAAGAAAATATTTATATATGGTTAAAGAAAAATAAAACGAAATATATATATATATATATATATATATATATATATATATATATACAGGATGTCTTAAATAGCGTGTGCCACCATTGCTATCTTCGAAACGGTAAGTGCTACGAGTTCGGTTAAATTAGAGAAAAGTTGTCTTTTTTAGTACTTATTTAAGATCTTTTTACCGTGTTGCCAAAATCCTGTTAGTTTATGTGATACAGTGTGATGTGTAAATAACGCCTAAATCAATTTAGTGGAATATTTCAAAAACTGTTAATTTTAGAGATAAAGTTTAAATTGGAAAGTTTTATATTTTTTTGCGCTCTACAACGCGGTATCTTTAAATTTTGATTCTGAAGTTTCATAATCTGGCCACCACTATCAACCTAATTTTTTTCAATACGAACCTAGATTTTTAGTTTCCGGTTTTGAAAGGAAATTGAATTTGCTATACAACTATGTATTGTACGGATATGGCTCACTACGTTTCTATCCAGAAAATCTATCATCGGGAAATAAAAAAATTACCTATGTACGGTCCTGTCTTTTTTCTTGTACTTTTTCTAAATTTAAATATTTGACATTTTTACAAGAAAAATATGGTTAGGTTAGGTTAGGTTAGTATGGTTATATAGTGAAAGCAAAAGTACTACAAAATTCAGTTTTAATAAACGGAAACTCTAAAATCTTCAAATAAATTAACAGGAACGATTCAAATTTTTATTTAAACATAAACTTTAAAACATTTAAAGAAAATAAAGGAAAAACTATTCACGATAAACGAAACTATTATATGTGTTGGAAATGACCACCATTATTTCGTGAACATTTTTGTGCATTTACAATAACCTTTTTTTGAATATTTTCCTTTTGAACATCCTAGGATTAATTTCGTTACATGCCTGTCGAATTCTTATAATCAGATCATCTAAATTCTGTGGGGTAGTTCGATACAACTTGTTTTTAATAATATCCCATATAGAGAAATCCATTGGGGTAATATCAGGTGATCGCGCTGGCCAGTTTATAGGCCCGTTGTTACCAATCCATCTGTTGGGTTTAAAATTGTTTAAAAATCTTACACATCGACGGTCTCGATGGGCGGGTGCACCATCTTGTTGGAAGTATTTAAAATTAAGAAGGATATCTAATGGAAGGTTATCTAGAAGATCTTGGAGAGAAGTGGATAAAAAGTCAAGGTAAATAAAACCAGTCATATTTTCTTGAAAAAAGAATGGACCCACCAGTTTTCTGTCTAAAATCCCAAGCCACACATTGATACCGAACTTTTCCTGGGAAGCTGTTTCACGGTGGAAATGTTCATTGCTTTGAGTCCACCGGTAATGTATATTACGATTGAACCATCCATTGTTGCAAAATCTACTTTCATCCGACCATAAGATTTTTTTACAAATGTCGGGGTCTTGCCTTCGATGCCTTAAAAGCCAACGGCAAAATATCCTTCTCCTTGCGTAGTCAGTTGGCCTTAAATGCTGCACTTTTCTACAGCGAGAGTGCCTAAATCTATTGCGGTGTAGTATTTTTTTTGCTGAATCTTTTGATACACCAGTTTCTCTTTCTATTTCCCTTAAGGAAACTTCACCGCTGTTAACATTTTTGTAATGTACATATCCTAAAATATATTGCAGAGTAGGTATTTAATAAAAATTCACATTATAATTAACTAAGTGCTTGAGAAAAGCGGGACAGTAAAAGAATTGTTTCTAAGATAGGGAAAATTGGAAAACAGTTTTTTTTTCTGATTTTATTTTTAAAGATGTTGCCAAATAAAGTATCTTTGTGGCCCCTTTTGTAAGCTATGAGAAGGTTTATATTTTATATTTAAAGTTTCGTGTTTGGGCCAGCACCATCAATTTCATTATTTTTTAAATACCGACCTTCAATTATCTTACTTCTTCAAGTACTTTAATCCATAATGTCGTACCTAACATAATAACAATTAAATTAATAATAAAAAATGGAGGGATAACTTTATGAGGAGTGTTTGTATTATTAAGTATATGGAAAGTTTGATACATGTTTTACTTTCCTCGCAAGAGGAAAGTATTTTTATGTCAAAATTAGACTGATTATGGTAATTCAAAAGTCTATTTTATAGTGCGCAAAAAAATATCATAATGTTATTTTAGATTGCAACAGTCATTGCATTGTACAGGTATATTCAAAATAACACTACCATAATTTATTTTTTTTAATTCTTACTTTCCAGTAAAAAGCTAGACTCTTTATGGCCGGTAAATAGCTTATTACACCACTAAAACGTTGTCTCGCAACGCCTGGTCGCGCGCCGGCGCCGTTAGGTTTTTAAAGTCGAACGTCATTTTGACAGATAAAACAACGTCTGGGAATTAGGTCTTTAATTAGTTAATAAAATATTATAACGACAGTATGAAATAAAAAAATATAAGATGAAAGCCCGTTAGATGTTATTAGAGTACGAGAAATACAAACGAAGTCATATACCGGCCATATAACGTTAATTACTATTACAAAAAGGAAATATTTTTACACTAACTGAATATCTTGATTCATTGTTGTTAAAAACATCCCGTTTTTAATTAGGTCTGTATTACTCATATCTTTTGCAAATCAGCACATAGAGAATTAAATAGGTTGCATTCTAAAAACAGAATAAAATAGAAGATACATTTCTCTCTCTCGTCAACGGAACCCAAGAAAAGAAAAACGAAAAAAAATTAACCTAATTTTTTCAAGAAGCAAATTCTGTATATATTTCAAACAAATGAACCAAAGTTAGGGTATCGAGGTGATAAGAAGGCTTATCCATACTCAGAATTTGATTATTTTATGTTAAAAAGTTTTTGATATGTGCCATCAAAGAACCGATAGACGGAACAACAGAACTACAGAAATACAAAGCATGTTCGGATTTTGAGGACCTAGACACGTGAACATAATGATCTCTCGAGTTTTTTCAGGATAACAATACTTTTCTTACAAATGAACTAAAAAAGGCCACCTCTCAGTTGATTTTAATTTTAAATTTGCGCCTTCCTTTACAATGTACAAGTAGGTATAATTTTTAATGAAACAGTTTTTTATTATGAAGCAAAACATTTAATAGTTTATAAGTCAATCGACTACGACGCTCTAGCAACATCCCAGAATAGTGACGAGAAACTGACCTGATTTTGTCAAGACCATTCGGTCTTGAAAATGAGACAAGTCCAAATTCCTTTCACTAACAACACAATCTGGTGCGATATGTCAACTTCAATAGCTAGACCATTTATTACGAAGCCATTCAGGAAACCAGTTTTTGACAGCAACTCAGCGCTATATTTGGCCATCTATGAAGAGTGACTGCAGGAAGTGGGCCCAATCCTGTCCTGAATGTCAGCGTTTGGAGGTCTCGCGTCATGTCATTAGTCCAGTCGGAACATTTGCACCCCCCTCTAGCCGTTTTGAGCATGTTCACCTTGACATACTGATAATGCCGTCATCTGAGGGATACAGCCTTTTATGACAACTGGGTGTGCAGGTTTGGCGTTCCACTACGAGTCACCACCGATCATGGCCGGCAATTTGAGTCTTGCCTGTTCAAGCAAATTAATTGTCTAACGGGCACCAATCAAATTCGTACAACGGCATACCACCCCGCAGCTAATGGCATGATCGAAAGGTTTCATCGCCAACTTAAGGCTTCCCTTCGATGTCATAAGTCCCGCTGGACCGAGAGCCTACCCACAGTTTTGTTCGGTATCCGAATGGCTTGGAAAGAGGATCTCGACGCTACAGCTGCAGAGATGATATACGGCCAACCCATTCGCCTGCCTGGAGAGTTCTTAGCATCCCGCTCACTGAATAACCAAGATAATGGCTCCAGTAACTTCGCCACTGAACTAAGTACACATTTTCTTAAGCTACGCCCTACCAATGGATCTAATCACGATGCAAAGAGAAAAATGTTTATTTTTAAAGATCTTCAAACAGCCACTCATGTTTTTGTTCGCCATGACGCTCAGAAGAAGCCTCTGCAACATCCTTACGATGGCCCGTACCGCGTCGTTAGCCGGGAGATTAAGGCGTTCGTCGTTGACATAAGGGGACGCCACGTCACCGTCAGTATCGATCGACTTAAGCCAGCGTATATCTTGAACAAGGACCCAGAGGGCATACCACTGTCACAAGATATGGAGACGGAATACGTCATTCACCCAGCAGGAATCCCTAGAAACGATCAAGTCACTCTGCAACCCGCAGAAATTACCAGAACCAGATGTGTCTCGCAACGAGAAGAAGAAGCACACCAGCCACCAGATGGGAACCATGCTCCCGCATCAGAACTCATCAGCAGGTCACCAGAGCGACAGACCAGATCGGGCAGACATGTCCGGTTTCCCAACCGCTTCCAGGCTGGATTGTTGTGAATCGCAATCACTGGCAGGGGAGTGTTGTGGCGACTGAATGTCTCCCATATTTGTCTGCCAAAGTTAAAATTTGCGCATATCACACGGTATATATTTGTTTTTCTTTTCATTGTTACTGCATAACATACTGTACATATTCATTTTATTTTACATTTACTTTTTTAATCTAGGCTAATTATCTATTGCTATTGAGAAATGTAACAATTTGTAGGTACTTAGTTTTCTGTACATAATTGTGGGAATTTCCATCGGCATTTAGAGTCGAATTTAGTTTTAAGGTTGTTGTATGCTATCCGTTAATTTTTATTTTTACAACACTTCTTTGTACGATTTTAAAATATGTTGTTGCATGTTCGATAGTAGGAACCGTCACCGATAATAAACTGTTTATTGCATTTAGGGTTTATGATAGGAAAATACCGAAACGACCCTTCTTAGTAAAGCTTTCTCTAAATTCCCATTTTACTATCGGTAATGAATGTTTTTATTTTGACCATGGGAAAGTTTACAAAGATAAAAAAAAACCCTTTTGCCAACGAATAGAACCAATCAAAGCGAGGAATTTTGGCACAGGGGGTGGAACTCTATGTTTCTTGAGATTTGTATTAATATTAGAGGAGGACTCTGTTTTTGGACTTGCAAGAAGTCGGATGTGAATTTTGTTGTTCTAGTTTAATAGACTTATTTTATTTTATTTTAACAGTGTATCAATAAACTCTCACAGTTCATATAAAAAAGGAGTGTATTGGATATATAGCAAATCAAGCACACACATACGTTCCTAAACAATTAAAACTAGATTTTCTGTAAAAATTTCACAACTGTGAAAATTAGGTTGTGAAATGTAATAATTTGCACTATATCTGCCTGACCATTTCGAAACTACTTTTATATCACGATATTTGCGTACATTTTCAATTGTTTTTCCATATGGTGCGTTATTCATCAATTTAAAGAAATTTTTTTCAAACTCGTTTTTACTGTTTATTCTGAGAGTAGTATTTAGGTCTATATATTTTTTTAGCCATGGAGATTGTTTAAATTTTAAACACCTATGAATTTTTCCAATTTTAAGACCCAATTTGGTGACTAGCTGCAAATTTTTGTAAAGAATAACGTAACGTTTCTTATCATAAAGCGTGGTTAATAGTTTGGGCAGTGAAGTAGCTGAAGTTGGTGGTACTAAATGTTCAGGATAGAGTGGTAAATCCTTATGTGTTTTAAATAACTCTTTTGGATAATAAAGGTCCACTTCAAAAATATACCCATATTCACTATTATCGTCTACATCTAAAATATTTGTTTCCTGATAGATATCTTCAACCCACTGAAAGTCTCCAGTAGGCAGAGGATAACTCATAGCAGCACCATATAAATTTACAACATCGAAATACATGAGATAGCTAGATGGTTTGTCAGGGTTATATTCTGCCCCCATATATTAATTATTAGCCTTAGCGTATCTATTTGAGCATTGTGAAATATCCCCTTTTATACCCTTTTCAGTAAACATGACCCTATCAATATCTGTTAAGAGGTCCAATTTTACTTCACTAATTTTTTACATGCTATCAAATGCTAATCCTGGTGCTGCATAATAATATAGAGGATCCAATTGATATCCAACAGACTTTGCAAAAGTTTTCAAAGACATCAACTAAAAGTAGGACATCGGTTTTAAGATACAATTCAGCATATTCTTGAAGTCTTTTAATTTTAAACGTATCCCACACCGTAGAAGCATGTTGATACTCTTCGGTTGATATGTTTGAATTAGAAATAGAGCTATAAAATAGCTGTATTGGAAGTAAACTGTTATCTTGCAGTTGAAATACCCTCTTCCTGGTAACTAGTTTAATTAACATCATTCGGATAGTAGTATCTTGTAACAGTTTTTTGGTGATCCTCTAAATAGGATGCTAGTTTTTCCAAGGAACTGACCATAAAACGAAATGAATCGATAAATCTAAAGCTGATATCTGAATTTTCAATGACCTTAGTGAAGGATATGTATTTTTCTTTATTAAGTGGAAGCAAACTAATTATACCTTTCACTTCTGTAGAAAGGACCTTGATTAAAAAGTGACTATCGTATCCTGATAGATTATGAAATATCACAGGGACAGTTTTTTTTTATCTGAAAATTTTAAATTACATGATTTATGTGCAGCTCCTCGGAATAACCCTGTTAAATGACAATGGTCTCTTACTTTATAGTTATCCTCTCAAAAAGGTTCATTGCAAAAATGACATGTTTTTGCTTGAAAATAAGCCTTATTTTCTTGTTTACTTAGAGGTATCATAGATTGTGGGTTTGAATATATTGAATTAACTTTATAAGCAATTTTGCCAAGTTCCTTGACAAACCATTCTTGACACTTTTCTCCAGTACATGAATGAAATTCCGATAGCGAATCATCATAAGAACATTTTAGAAAATATGAAATACTAAATGGTTCATGTTTTTGATATTTTTTTGATTTCTTAGTGCATTGCTTGTCTTCATACTTGACAAGCATGCTCTCTAAATCTGCGTAAATTGCAAAAGGAACCAATAATTTATTTGAGAAATTTTTAAAAGTTAAAATTTTTTCATTTTCCTTTGGCAATGTAATTTTACATTTATTTAATAATTGGCAATCTTTGGAATGTTTTTTCAAAATGAATTCAGTTTTAAAATGATTAAGACAACGCTCGCAAAACCATTTTTTATGTTTTCTATTACCCATTTGTGTATTCAATAAACTACTTAATCTTTTTATGCATGCAAAATGAAATGTTGTGTTTGCAGGTTCGAGAAAATATTGTGTGTTTTTTAATTCAACGTTATTACAAGGTAGTATAAGTAAATTAACTGTATCTGTAAAATATTCTATTTTGCTTAATAATAAGGGTAAAATTTCTCTCTTTCTTAAACAAAAAACATTAATAGCTAAGTTGTTCATTCTTTCAAACTTGGAAATATCTTTTAGAGCAATTGGAAATTGAATTCCGTCATATTTCAAATAGTGACTGAAATGATCATAAGATGACGTGCGTGAAACGTTTTTGCCTTTTCTGGGTCCACGCACAGCACACATGATAGCCCACAAAAAACAATAAACGTCTTTATTTTTAATATTGATAACACTTTTAGTTTTTTTTATGAATTCAGGCAATTGCACATAAGTAGAAGACCTCACGCTTATTGGATTAAAAGAATTAATATTTACTTTCAAGTACCAAATTTCACACAAGGCCCAACCACTGTCTCTTTCTTGAAATTCTTCAAGTTGAACCAAGATCTTATCAGTAACGTGTATCTTATACCATTTAGTCAGATTCGTAGATGGTTCAATTAGTTAATTTTTCGTTGTAAAATGTTTAGCGGATTTTTATAAATTTTGAGGTTTTATAAATAAACCTGAAAACACAACATTTACTTTAATCATAGAATTTTTAGGTTCAGTTTTAATCCTGTTTGAAAAAATACGAAAAAGCACTTTTTAAAAACTCTCTTGGTTCTTTCATCTTTAAATTGTTAATAATTCCCGTTTTTATTCTCCCTTTAAAACAAGAATCAACATCTTCCCAAACTAATTTTCTTTTTAATAGACCCTTGTTATTTTTTAAATGCAATTTAAAACGTAATAAAAAGTGTTTTAAAATTGACAAATTCCTTTCCACTCTACTATAACTAGAAACACATGAACTATTTTTTAAACATTTTTTAATAATGGCAATTGATTTTTTTAGATAACGCATATGTGTTTGGTAATCTTCTTTTGTTTTAAGTAATCTACTTACCATTTCAGTTTTCTTTGTTGCTGCTGGACGACATTTTGGTTTTTGTACAAAGATTGCAGTGTGAATAAGTTCGGTGTGTGCATGATAATTTATATACAAAACTCTTATCAATCATTCGCGTCATTTCTATTGACAACACAAAGTAGCATGGTATAATCATGTATATGTAAAATTTTCCAGAAGATAAGTCACGTTGCACCAAAAACATGTTTTATCAAATATAGGTCACGTTTCATGACCTTTGCATTTTTATTTTCCGTTATCAAATACAAGTCACGTTGCACGACGTACATTGCATTTTTCTTTTTTCGTTATCGAATATAAGTCACGTTGCAAAATATTAGGAAAATTTCTGTTTTTGCTACTAATTATGATAAAAGATAAAGAAACATTTACTGTGGACGTGGTGTTACAATATGTAACGCAGCAAATTTTTTTGAAAATTTCCTTTGAAATTAATGAATACTTTTATCGTCGTCTATGTCAAAATTGTTAATTTTTTCAATGATAAATTTGTATTTATACTCATCCAGAGTTTGCGTTTGGTATCAGTTCTCTGTCTATCCGTTTTTTGGAAACAACCAAACGAAAATATTCAAGATGGCAACAGTACCCCGTACACTTGTCGTATTTTCTGAAGATAAAATAAACTTTCCTGTGCGTCACGTCTTGGTTGTTATGAAACAGCTTTTTCAGTAAGTATTTGTTAATTTTTTTTTGTTAAAGTGTTAGTGAACGTACCATTTATTACAATAACAGCTCCTTTTATTACATTTTGTGCATGAATTTGTTTAGCTAGGTGTTGTAGCTTATTTTATATATTCCATAAATTTATATAGCATTGATGGTCCAGTAGTTGCGTAGCCTGCCATGCCTATAATTTTTATTTTATTCCAGAATTTTTTTCTCGATCTACATTTACATTTTTTCTTAAATTTTGAAAGCTTTTCAGTGAAGCAATATTTTTTATTTTTGCAAAAATACTGAATATATAAAAATGATTTCTATGAGGTGTTATAAAACCTGTATTTAGAGAAGTTTTTTTTTCCTTTTAGTATAATATTGATAGCATTCTCCAAAGGGATGATAAGGTGTATATACACCTAACTTATAGTCCCCGGAGAGAAACCTTGAAACGAAAATTTGGAAATCTCCCCGTGCGCGATCTGCGGACAAAAATCAATAATGATGAGGAATTTAGGATACTCGAAAGAGTGGTAAAACGGTTCAAATTTAATCTTGTGGACGAGGATGTGGAAACAACTGTTACTGAGCAGCAGCGACGAACACTACCATTAACATTATCGTCGTCGTCGTTGTCGTCGAAACGGCAAAAGTTGACTGTGGAGGAGGTCTATTCCACCAGCGAGGATGAAGAGCAACAACAACAACAAGAAGAACAAACAAATGTAAATTATTTTTAGTAATTTTAGTGTTCTTTTTTCAGATTTAAATATAGTTAGAATAGTATATTTATTCTTTTATTACAGAAAAATCAACTAACTTTGATAGAAGGTTATAATTACCTAAGCTTAAAAAAGTGTTGGACTTCAAAATCATTACATGATGTGATTGTTGCTGAGGTTCTCGATGAGGTAAAAATCATTAACCTATTACTAAAATCTTGTCCGTGTAGATTCTTTGTAGCCGGTGGTTATCCTAGTTATTTAGTAGGTCGAACCAAAACTTACGCAGATATTGACATGTTTATTGAACTTAGTCCTGTATGTGAAGCGGTATGTTTATTGATTTTAAATATACTGATAGAGAAACTTAAGGAAAATGGTTATAGAAGTGTACAAAGTATAACAACTGTAAATAATTATTCAACAAAATTTTTCTTACGAAATGTTGTCGTCAAAAAAGGTTTTTTATTACAATTGATATTTTTGAAAGAAAACTCTAACCATTTAACTTTTGAAGAACTAATTATACATACGATAACTAATTTTAATTTAGATATATGTAAAACTGCTTTATTTAGGCAAAATAATTCGTTACATACAATTCAAATGAATCAAATGAAGAAAATTGAAAATTGAATTCCAAGAAATCTTAATCGTCGTGATAAATATATAGAAAGACGCCTTGAAAATGTATTGAATGTAGACACCTTAGCAATGATATGTCTGAAAAAAATAACATGTCTAAAATTAGGATAACGATTTGAATAAATACAATTTACATAATATTTTAGTTTTTTATTTCAATCTTCATTACAATTTCTACATTTAAATGTATTCCAATGATATAAATTAAATTCGTTTTCCAAGGTACAATTTAATGTATTACTATCATGTTGCTGACAACGATACGACTTGAATACATTTTATAATTCGTCCAAGGGTGGACATCCTCTTGTTTCCAAATCAATAACGGTGTAATTTGTTTTGAACAATAATCGGGTCAACCACTCCAATTTTTTATTTCCCTTTACTGCAATGATATTGTCGGTGTAGTCGTCATTCCAAGAGTCCACAGTGTCATATCCATTTTCTTCATTAATAAAATCTTTTATAAACTCAGTCAAATTTTCATATTCCAAATTTTCAAAAGCATCGTTTGACCATTCCAAGCCATGTACGTTGTTAGTTAACCATTTCTTGTGATTTCTAATTTGGTCTTTGCAAAAGTCCAGTTCAAAAGGAAGTTTAACTGAAGCATGTTTATAATTTTTTTTGAGGTATTAAGAATTGCAATTTCCTTGCATAAAAAAGTTGAGCTGCCATATTGAAATCCTTGTATATCTATTACAAACATGACTCTTTACAAAACGTTCACTATACTGCTGCTGAAACTACTCCACCTTTTACCGCGAACAACCGATGACTGACGTTTTACTTTTGACACTTTGAAATTTAATATACTTTAACTGTACTGGTTAAAGGATTGTATTTGACTAAACGATCGTGTAGAATCAAACAAAATGCTGAGGTATTGTTTTGTTATTGTTTTAGTTGTTTCGAATTCAGTGCGAATATCAACAGCTCCACCTTTTAGGATGTCTTCACCTTGACGTGAACAGTCAACAACAATTAATGCTGCTTTAGTCTTGTATGTTGTTGGGTCATAACACGGATCACTCTGATTTTTATAATAATAGGATTTTTGAAATTGTTGATACATTTCATACGCAAGCGCATATTTATTGTTATCAAAATCCAAATTTAGATTATCGTATGGAAACATATCAGAGTTCAAATACACCTTCAAATTTAATAAACTGCAATGCTGAAAATGACTCGCATTTTTCGCAATATTATTTTTCACGCCAGTTTGAAAACCAATGATGATAAAACGAGGCTTCTCCAATTGATTTGATGATTTCACTGCCCATGTCTGGTTTTTGCTTTTTTGCAGTTGTGGGTATTCATGTAGTTCCCAACTTCTGAAAGCAATCGTTAATTCCCTGTTACTTTCAAATTGTTTAAGGAAACGTAATTTTTGAGTATCACTAACGGTAACATGAGGCATTTTCCACAATATCTTACTCAGTGTAACTTTATAGGTTTCCTTTTTGTCATTTTTTTGCATGATTCCCTCTGTATCAGAATTGCTTCTAGTTAATATTAATTCTTGACGAAGATTCATGATTATCTTATGAAAATCCTCCGTAAAACCCATCAACATTTTTAGCGGAATACAAACATTAAAACTACCGTTACCATCCAAAATTTTTGGATTGTCTTCACAATCCCATCCAGCATTCTGAAGTGCAAAATATTCAGCTTTCGAAAATGATACGTAATTTTTCATTGTTGTGGCTATGCCGGGATTTCGAACCCGATCGATAACCACTACTACTAGTTCATAGCGAATTTCATCAAACAAATGAACAATTCTGTTATTGATAAAAGTTACATTATCACTATAGGTATTATCGTTTTTAAGCAACTTTCCTTCAATGTATAAAAAGCTTTGACTCGGTAACGTGTATAAATCTTGTGTTTGTATTGGTATTCTAATTTCATCGTTATTGTTTAGAGTTGTTGAGGAATAAGGTTGATGTGTATGGAATTGATAATTTATGATTGAGTCATCATTTAGCACATTTTCTTCCACTTTTAACATGTTATAACTCATTGTCTTTGTGCCTATATCTACACTTGCAAACTAATATAATAAAAATTCTTTCCAAACTTGTAGTAATCCGTAATTTAAAACTCCACCAAAATCTTGGTAATTTTCCAATTTTTAATTTTGATTTTTCTTTTTCTTCTTCTCCTCCTCCTGTAAACTGAATCCCAGTGAGAGTAGTACACGTTTGTTTTTAGATGTTAACTTTTTAAACGTTCTGGTGGAACTAATAGTTGTCTGTTCATCTAATTGGGTTTTATGACAATTTTCAAACGAGTCCTTTGGTATATTTAAAGAATTATGATTATACAGAAAAACCATTTTAAAGAATTCGCTTCAAATGTAACCTTATCGTTACTAGCTCGTTTTTGAAATTGACTAATTTCTTATCCTGATCAGTTATTTTAAGGATTATCTCATCAATATATCGTGTGCTGATTGGTAGATAAATAACATTCGATGGTTTCTCGACTATTTTGAAACCTGGTGGCACTGTTGGATAAAACAAATGGATAATATGAACTAAATCTCCATTATTATAGGAATTTGTCACTAGATTACATTCTATACATATTGAATTCACTTTAAATATATTTACAGGATTATCGGAAATGTGTCTTTTATTGGGCTCGAGTTGCTTGCTACCGAATCCCAGTAAACTGCCAATTGAATTTTCTTTGCTGAAATCAATTTTACGGTTACATTTGATTTCACACTGTAAAGTGTTATGGTTCGCTTCCAAACGAAGTGTGATTGGATCCTTTTCTTTCGAATGAAATCTCAGATACGTCGTCAAATATTTTCGAACATCGCTAATTTCGTAGGATCCTTCAGGTATAACAACGTGCTCATCTCCACAATGAAAATTGTTATTGCTACTATCAATGTTAGGAATCGAGTTGTAACTTTCAAAATTTATTAAACCCAAAACATAATTTTCGTTTTCATTCAAAACAATAGGTGGATAAATTTTGGTTGAAAGTACAGACTCTGTTCCTGATAAGGTAAACGTATAAGACATGTTTAACTACTTTTCGGATCAAAGTATTTACATTAAATAGAACAAAAACTATAGTTATATTGGTATTTATTCTAAATCTACAGAATGATACAAAAATATCAGACATAAGTGACCACATATAAACGAGTCATAAGGTTGGTAACAACGATGATTATAAAATATGTTACAAATACCATTAGAGTTAAAATATTTACACACTTCCAGAGGAGGTTTTAAATTTCCAAAACTATCAAAATAATAAACATTATTACTATGTTTCCAATAAGCAGTCCAATGAGTTCCCGGTCCAGAAAAATTGTCTAAATTGATAATACCAGATTCGTTTTGGTAAATTTTCTTCGGTAATCGATCCTTTATAAACACTCCTCGAAAATAGGGTATTTTGAGTAGTTTAGTATACTTTTCAATATCATTATATATTCAACTTAAGGCACGGTTAGGTAAGATTACCGGTATTTTTTTTCCTGAGATGATTTCCTAAAAAAAGTCCTAAACCTGTTTTGTATGGTTTTAAAAAGAGACCTTTTCCCAATGCAATGGATTCCATCGTCTAGTTGTGGCGTTCGCTTTCTTGCAATTGTTGTTTGGCAGCACGAGCATCAGATAGGGCCTTTGCGATGCCGGCAGCTCCTCCACTTAACGCACCTAATGCACTCAGTCCCGCAAAAATAGGGATCAAAGGAAAAAAACCTCTAGTTTTTGGAATTTTAATTATTCTTGGCCGTCCGATTTTGGTATTATTAACGGCTTTCATAGCTATCTTAACAGCATCGTAAATATTGGATGGTTTTTGATTTAAAATAGTACCTTTAATCTTTTTCATAACTGATTAAAAACTTTTTAATTTTGTACTGCTTCTTTTTTTCCCGCTAACTTTTGATCTTTTTGCCTTTTTGCTTTTCTGCTTCCGAGGTTTACTTTTTTTAATTGCTACCATGTTTACTACTTTCTGTTGGAAAAATTTTTAATACACTAAACGTTGAAGCCAGATAAATGAAAATATATGCTATTTTTTAACTTTTTTTTCAATGGGCCACTAGCAAATTCCTCATGAAAATTATCATCGTCGTCATCGTTTAATTTCCGCTTATTGGATAAGCTTGCCGATTTTATTTCAAATTTTAATTTTTTCCCATCCATTATATCATCAGAGTTATCTATCTTTCGTTTGAGTGCCCTATTTTGATGTTCTTGTTGTTGCAAATCTTGTTCAATCTCGTTCTCTAAGTTCTTTCGTTTCTCATCATCATTCTCAATAAAATAGAAGGATATTTCATTTTTTTCTTTATTTTCTTCTCATGATAATTATCGTATTTTTGTTCCCTTTTTGACTTGTTTTCGATACACCTTTCCAGTTTGTCCTTTTACTTTTTCGAGTTTGTTTAGCAAAATCTCCATCTTTTTCACATAATCACGCATAGCCTTCACGCTGTGTTCCATTATTGTTTTAAGATACTTGTTACCATGGATTCTATTGTATGACTGATTTAAATTGGGGTTATTACCCAAACTTATATCCCCACTGCTAGTACCCATACCTAGCTTTATTTTAGTTTGCATTGCAGCTGAAATACCTGCAGCGGCTAATTTTTCTTTCCAGGATGCATTCGATGAATTTATTCTGCTTAAAGCGTGTTCAAGTAAAATTTTATCTGCCGCATTACGATCTGATATGTTTTGATATTGTGAATAGGCAATATCATGATTTTTACATGCTTCATCTAACGGGTAATTCCTTTATCACCACGTCGTAAACGTTTCTCTAATTTAGTTGCTGGACCACAATAGTTATACCCTGGAAGATGTAATTCAAATGGAAGTTTGTTTATCATTGAGTTTAACAAACCTTCCCCATTAATCGTTCGTTGGTGTTGTTGTTGTCGATCAATCGAATAATACCTCATTTTAAAAGAAGTAAATAAGACTGAATATAAATAACAGCGTATTATGGCTTTATAATCAGTTTTACATCGGATTTTTAACATGGAGGAGAAAAAGAAGAAACATCAAAATTGTGAAACAAAGAACATCTTTAACAGTAAATAATCATGATGTAAAAAAAAAACAAAAATATTAAACACAGTATATTATTACCATCTACGGTACGATGCATCATATCGGGACCTTCAAACTGTGGAAAAACCAATATCATGCTAGCCTTCTTGAACATCCCAATGGATTGAAATTTGAAAATGTCTACGTCTCTGTATCAACCTAAATATATGTATTTAGAGAAATTATTAAATCCAATAAAAGGAATCGGTTATTATGCATTCGATAATAGTGAACAAATATTATCTCCATCTGACGCTAAAGCAAATTCAATTTTCATATTTGATGACGTCGCGTGTGATAAACAGGATGTTATCAGAGAATATTTTAGTATAGGACGTCACAATAATATAGACTGTTTTTACTTGTGTCAAACATATGCAAAAATACCCAAACATTTGATAAGAGACAATGCTAACGTCTTAATATTATTTAAACAGAATGACTTAAATTTACATCATGTATACTCTGATCATATTGGTACTGATATGTCATTTGACAGCTTTAAAACCATATGTTCATTCTGTTGGAAAGAACCATTTGGTTTTCTATCTATATTTAAGGATAATAACATTGATGAAGGTCGATATCGGTTATGTTTTGATAAATATATATATCTGTAGTACCGCTTTTATAAATTATTACATAGTTGAACGTTGAAAGTTCATCATCATTATCATCATGGCTCCTGGTCGTACCACGAAAAATAAAAAGGAAAAAACTAAACATCAATCAGTTAAGAAAAAAATAATTTCAAAGAGAAAAGATATAAAGAATAAACTAGATATCTTAAAACATGGACAAATAGCCCACGAGCATGTATTTCAGCCTATAACAAAACATTTGGAGGTGATTGAGAACAAATTGGATCGAAAGAAGCACACTCCTGAAAGTTTGATATCGGAACTTAAAAAAAGGGAACAATTTTCTGATGACGATAACTATGATGATGATGATGATAAAGATGACGAGGAGAAACTTTTTGGGGACCATAATAGTGAAGAGGAAAACGAGTCAGTGAAATCGGAACCTATACCCCCCACTTCTATCCCATTAGAGTTTAAGGATACTCCTACAGGAAACAAAATCACACATGCATATCAAACTGCACCAAAAATTAAAAGAAAATTATTTTCTTCCACAACAAAATCGTCGTCTTCGTCACGGAAACCATATAATCTTAGAAAATTAATAATAAAAAACGTGCAGGATGAAATCGAAGAAGAGGAAATTAGGAAACAAAGGGAATATGAAAAAGTACTAAATCAAACTATAAGAGAAAAATCATTTTCCGATTATTCTGATCAATATCATAGTTTACCTTTAAAGTACATCAAAAAGTTTGTAAAGGATCCAAATAGTAGTAATTCTGATGTAAAATTCCAAGTAAAGTTTGATAAGGATATCGAACGGTTTTCTATCGGTAACAAAACGATAGATTTGAATGGAGCTGATTTGATAATTGCAGGAAAAACATATAAAGGCACTAATGGATTATATGGCTTGTTATTTAATCAAAATGTTTCCACCATCTATACAAATGATGATGCAAAAAACTATACTCACATATTATTTAAAACAAATGCTATCAAAAATGTAAAATCAAGTTAAAATAAGAAATTTAGAAAATTTATTGAACCAATAATAAATAAAACTTAGAGTAATTATACCAGTACAACTGATGATGACGATGATGATGATGATGTTTTGAAACAGTCTATAAAACTTTCAAACAATCCTACTGATTACGTTTTTTGGGATGATCCTAATGAATTGGTTGAGAGATTGGAGCTACTAGTTGCGTCTCAAGCTGCTGGTAATACAAATCACGTTAACGAGATTAATGCCATTATTGAAGAATTACGAGAAGCCAATCTAATAGAATAAAAATATGTCCAAATTTGTAACCAAATTAAAAAAAGATATTGTTGAAGAACTCCATAAACCATCAAGAGTAAATTTTAAAAGAAGAAAGGTTATTATCAAATCTTTATTGGACTTAATGCAAGCTGATTTGGTTGATATGAAAGAATACGTACAAGAAAACAAAAGATACAAATATATACTCGTCGTAATTAACTGTTTTTCTAAATACGTTTGGGCTTATCCGTTGAAAACAAAAACTGCCAAAGAGGTATCTAAAGCGATGGAAAATGTATTCAAAGAACAGACACCTATACATCTCTGTACAGACGCCGGTGGTGAATTTACTGGAAAAGAAATGATGATATTAATGAAAAAATATAATGTCAAACATTATTTAGTTTACAGTGAGAAAAAAGCATCTATTGTTGAACGTGTAAATCGAACCCTTAAAGGAATGATGTGGAAAGAATTTAGTCTTCAAGGATCATACAAGTGGTTTGATATATTAAAACAAATCGTTTATTCCTATAATAATCGAGTACACACTACCACAGGTTTAAAACCGGCTGAAATTTCAAAAAAGCATGAAAAACTGCTATTAAACACAGTTAAGAATGTAAGAATTTCCAAATTTAGAGGAGTTTTTGATAAACAATACCAACCAAATTGGTCAACAGAAATTTTTAGCGTAAAAAAAGTTCAACTTACAAATCCATTGACATACCTACTTCAAGATGCAGAAAAACAAGACATCAAGGGAGGATTCTATGAACTTCAATTGCAAAAAGTTAAATATCCAGACATTTAATTAGTGGAAAAAGTGTTAAAACGCAAAAACAATAAAGTATTTGTAAAATGGTTAGGTTTCAGTGATAAGCATAATAGTTGGATTTATAAAAATAATGTAGAGTGACTCAATAATAAAATAATTTTTTTTCAGGTACGTTTTATTAATTTATTTCCATGTTTTCTATAAATAATTTATTTATCTTCAAATAGAAAAACAGTATTTATAATTATATAACAACTTGGCGTTTGATAATGCACAATGCCAAGTAGTGCCATATGGATCCTTGTGAAAGTGACATTCGGGAACTTTCTTAAACTTGCTTAGCTTCGGTTCACTCTCCAGAGGTATTTTAAAAATTTTTTCCGCACTTATAAATTTTCTTAGAAAATTCACCTTTTCATCGCCTTTGACGTATATTTTTGGGGCATCATATCTTTTCATCACATGTTCTAAGACATTTGCTATTTCGTTTAAGTCTACTAAACCAGACTCCCATATTAGACCATGACATGAGTTTTCGAGATAAGATATCGTTTTTAAATCCTGGCCTTTTAACATGCTTTTGTTATATGGTGGTTTGAAAAGAAAATTTGAACAACGTGTTCCATCATACACAGCTAGTTCTTTTGGAATAAATCCAGAGGCACAATTAAATCCCTGGATATCAAGACACAAAATTGAATTTTCTCCTGCCATAGTTCGAGTTACGAGACACTACTGACGCCTAGTTCAATCTACTTTCTTTTATAAATAAAACTCTACCACTTTTTTTTAATTATTGTTCTATTGGTGAGTAAAAATCACGTGAATTTACATCACACCCACTAAGTAAAACTAAAAACAAATAAAATAAACCATAGTAGTTTTTTTACATTTTAATTTCAATATTTTTGTACTGTTCTATTTTGACATTAAAATCATAGACCTAATACTATTTACACCAAATACATAATTCACTAAACAAGTATCACAAAATTTTAATAACTTTACTCTATGTTTGAAGTGTTTATTAATATTTTTTTCAACTAAACAATTACATATTTGACATAAAAATTGTATTCTTTCAAAATCCATTTTGTGTAACGTACAGGGTCTTATTATAATAAATATATAATTTGACATGTACTGTAAACAGTAGAATTTACACTAAAAATGTCTCCTAATTCTGTCTGACCAGTGCTGTAAACAGTTGAATGTGCACTAAAAATGTCTTTTAGTTCTACAGGCCTACATTCAAAATAAATATTTTTGTTTCGAAAATATCTGGCAGTATACCAGTTACAATATATATCTGCAGGTTCATTAATATTCACAGGAACATATGTTAAGTTTGATACACTGTCTTTTAAGTGAGGCACTAGACCTATTTGCTGATTAGCCAAATTAAATATTTTATCGTTTATTTATGTGGAAAATATCACATACTTTTTACTTTTGGAAAAAGACATTTCTTGGGAATGGGAAAACGGGAGTGTTATAAAAATGTCGCATTTCAAATGGTTTCTGGATTTTTTAAGGCTGGATGTTCAATTTTATGAATCATTTCCATTTTGGATAATGTGTAACGAGCATTTAATACTTACGTACTAGGACTCTCCAATCATAACATACCCGGCGAGCCGTTCATTTATCGGCTCGTTCGTTAAAAAGTTAATATTTTCTAATATTTACGTTTATTTTAGCGGAATATAAACAGGGAAAATTAAATTTTTATTGTGAAGCCTGCAAGCTCAGTGGTAGGACTGGTAGGGTGCCCGAATAGCATTGCAAAAGATGTGTGTTCAATCCCAGCTCAAGCGATGACTTTTTTAGATTTTTTTTTAAGTAAAACCTCCTCTTATATTTTATATTTGATACCGTTAGGGAATCCGTCCTAGGTTAGCACCAGGTTTGTCAGTCAATCAATCAATCAATTAAGTTTTTTTAACTGTTTCAATTATGGATAATGTGTAACAAGCATTTAATAGTCACAAGCGAGGACTCTCCAATTAAAATCTTCAATTGTATAATGTACCCGGCCAGCCGTTCAGTTATCCGTCCTTCCGTTAGTCAGTCTTTTCTATAGGGTTATTTCGGCGGAGTTCGAAAGGATCATTAAATTTTTGTTGTGAAGCCTGCAAGCTCAGTCGTAGGGTGCCAGAATTGCATTACAAAAGTTGTGTGATCCAACTCGAGCGATGAATGTTTCAGTTTTTTTTTACAAAACCTCTTATATTTAGTATTTGATACCGTTAAGGGATCCGTCCCAGGTTAGCCTCAGGTTTGTCAATACGCCATCATTAAAGCGCAAACAAATAAATAATATTAAATAAAAACCTTGCTAATGTTCCGATATATTAGAAAAGGCTGATTAATAGCAACACCGCCTGTAAGTGAACAACACAAAGTTTTGTATCGATCCACGTAAATTCACTGTTTCGCAGCAGATTTGAAAACAAAATGTAAAAGCAAAAATCCATTAAACAAAGTACACATTAGTAAACGGGGTAAGTGAAATTAATTCAAAATACCTACTAAACACTCCAAAGTGAACCGAATAAGAAAAGTTTTAACGATCTGTTACGGTGCAAAGTACATTTCGATCGAAATCCCACACCGAAAAGCTAGAGGTGTTGACAAGCCGTGCACAATATATTATAGAAAAGGAAATTTCAATTAGGAATGTGTACAACTTAATTCAAACCACACAGTCCAATACGTGTGATATAATAGACAGCATTAGAAAAGACATAAGATACCTAACAACTAAAATAGAGCAAGACCTGTTAGGGAGGAAGTAGATACTTTAAAGAAAGAAAATAACGCTCTCAAAGATCGTCTTAAAACACGGAAATACTACTCAAGAGAAACAACCTTGTTATTTACGACATTGTAGAGGAGGATAACGAAAACCCAAATAATCTGCTTCAAGAAATTCTTAATATTGTTCCGGATTGGCCGGTACACAAACACGTAGTTTCTGATTGCAATCCTTTTATTCAAAACACAGGGGACAGGTATCACAGGTAAACACTTGTTATACCTAACAATCGTAACTAAGGTAACTATAAACTTGTCAATGTCAGCTTGTTAACACTTCGAAATCTCAATTACAACTGAATCAAAATGTGGCCTCGCGTCGCGCTTATATAGCCTTTAGTAAAGGATGGAATGATGTAGAAAATTCTAGAATAATCTAAATACTACAGGGTGAGAAGAATTAATCCTAACAGAACATTCGAGAACGATGTTTGACACTATGGATAAAAATTAAGGTAAGTCTACTTCATTTAAATAACAAATAAGAAATAAATTTATCTGACAAATCTATGACTAGGGCTAAATTCGCAACAATATTTTTAACGAGAAACTTAAAGTAAAAATAGAACAGAGAGATATCTCGAATATATTCTGCTTAGGAAAAAACATCGGTAGTTCACGCCCCATATTAATAGAGCTGATGTCGAATCTTCTGAAGCGGGAGATGTTACAAAGGCGGACAAGTTTGGGAGGAACACATATCTATATAAACGAAGATTTAACTGCTGAAGATCGCCAAGGGAGAAAAATACTCCTTGACGCTATAAAAAAACGACAGAAATAATAATAAAAAGGCTAATATAAAATTAAGATACCATAAACCGTAAGCATATTGACGGGAGATCTCAGAGCTACTATACTCCACCACCGGCTAGAAACACGTGCAGCGAACCTTCTACGCCCTCGCTAAAAGTTAAACTAACTGGTGAAGAAACATATGTAGACGTATTACCCCTAGTGCAAAATAGAAACCAGAAAAAAGTCCAAGCAAAAAGAAATACGCCACGCCAGCTTGCCCTGTCAAAACAGAGACCTCAAAGGAAATGGGATAAAAATCGCAATCTGGAGAGAACTCCTAACAAAGTCAATCCACCCAAAAGAACTGTTACATACGGAACAAGATCTAATCATAAAATCTAGTCATTTCAGTTATTTTCTTTTTGTATTTTAAACTATTAATTTTATCTTTTAATTATTTTATTTATTTTACTTTTTTTTATTTCCATATTTTTGTAAGTAATTTCCACCCCCTATATATTGTTTAGTTTATTTAAATTTGTCATAATTTATAATTGTAGTATATTGTGTAAGCGATTTGTGATTGTTTATTATATAGCTAATTAAAACTAGTCTACCATTTTGCATATATTCTTGTGGTTTTGGGATTTATAAAAACCTACAATGTTTTCAATCTTAAGATTGCCTTATACTTGATAAAAAACTACGGGACTATTTTTATCATTATTCTTTTCTACCATATCTAGTAATCCATAATATTACATACTTTTTTGTATCAAGATTTGTAGTACTGTAAACATCAAGTATTGTTTTTTACCATATCTAGTAATCCATAAAGTTGTATACTTTTTTGTATCAAGACTTGGAGTATTGTAAACATCAAGTAGTATGAATCGATATATTAGGTATTTTTATAACATTTTCTATTCTATAACAAAAATGATGGTGTTGTTGAATATGTAAAGAAGACTTATTGGAGGAACTTGATTTGGGACATAGAGCAGGTGGGAGAAATAAAAGTATTGAATATAAAATTACGTGCGCTTGACCAGGATACTTTAGTAAGTGCCCTGTACCGACTGCACAATGTAAATCTGTTAATATTTACAAAGGATTTATTAAACGTTATAATACAGAAGAACTATGGGAATGTTAACCACTTTATTATTGAGGATACAAATATCGACATAAAAACAGATACAGAGTACTCTCAACAATATTTGAATTGTTTCAGTAAAAACGGTTACACATCGCTAATTAACATATATACTAGAGTGCAAAATGAGTCAAAGAGTTGCATCGACCATATCTTTCTGAAAGATCCGAAGAACAGGCATCTACTTGGACCAAAATCCTTTGTATACTGTGCAGAGATTACAGACCATTTTCCCGTGATCGCTTTTATTAGGACTGGCGGCTTGCCAATAGAACAATCTAAAACAAAAGAATTCCGACTTACTTACTTAGACGAGGGTAAATTAAAAATGGAAATGGAAAGAGAAACCTGGAAACGTGTATACGATAACGATAATATAGATAATTCATTTAATTAATTCATTCAGAGTATAAACCAGGCAATTGAGCGTGCATCAAAAAAATTAACATCAACTCATAAAAGAAGAAAAAGGCAACCCTGGATAACGCAGGGACTTGTTTAGTTAGTGGAAAAAAAAACAAAAATTGTATATATTCTACCGACAGGACGAAGATAATTTAGAAAATTTAAGAAAATATAGAAGTTACAGAACAAACTAAAAAATTGTTAAAAATTAGAAAAGCGAGTTACTACAACATGAATTGAATATAAACAAAATAGATTCAAAACGCCCTTGGAATATAGTGAATAATTATACGAATAACAACAGAAAATCTACGGTATCTTCCAAAAGTATTAAAATAGAGGAAAGGATATTCTCAGAAGAGAAGTCAGGTGGAAAATTCTTTTTTAACAAATATTTTGTTGAAGTTGGAGAAAATCTTGCCAGTCACGTTGCAAAACCTACAAACACAGTGACCAGACATAATATTAAACAGTGTTCAATGTTTTTAAGACCAACTAAGGATATGGAGATGAAGAGTATAATTGGAGAATTGGACTCTAACAAGGCACCGGGCTTCGATAAGATCTCAGCAGGGACACTTAAAATTATATCTCCTTCTATGGTAAAAATTTAGTGCACCTTACTAATAGGATGTTAGAAACAAGATATTTCCCAAAATGCCTTAAAATCGGAGTTGTAAAACCAATTACTTTGATTTCCAACATAGGAAAAATTATAGAAAAAATAATCAACTAACGTCTTGTACATTTCTTAAAAACATTTAATCTAATTTCAGAGAAACAATTTGGTTTTAAGGAAAGAGTTTCTACTGACAATGCATTGCTATTCCTTACTAATAACATAATTAAAAAAATTGACTACAGTAAATCAGTAATCTGCATATTTCTCGACCTAGTTAAGGCGTTTAATATTGTTGACAGTACAGTATGTTAACATAAATGATTGTTATAGCAAACCATGGGAAATTAAGTATGGCGTTCCCCAGGGGACGGTGTTGGGACCGGTGCTTTTCTCCATCTACATCAATGGTCTATTAGAAATGAAAAGTAGCGCCATTATTGCATCTTTTCCAGATGACACTGTTATTTTGTATGAGGGAGACTCTTGGGACGGAGTTAGAACGAAGGCTAAAAACGATTTATGTCTTATAAAACAATGGTTTGACGAAATGTCATTAACAGTAAATGTAGAGAAAACTAAATATATGGCTTCTAGCTGCAACCAAACTAAAGCACCAAGTTTTAACGTCCTAAATATATCCAATGGAAATTCAATTACGGAGACAAAAGATATTAAATATCTTGGCGTCACAATAGAAAACCATATGAAGTGGGACATACACATAAAGAATGTAATTAAAAAACTAATATTTTTACTTTTCAAAATTAAACAACTAAAAAAATCTTAGATATTCCCCAGGTAAAAATAATTTATAAAGCACTGGTCGAATTTCACATTCAATATGGAATTGTAGCATGGGGTGGAACCTACTATACTCATATTAAGCCACTAGAGGTAGTACAAAAATTATTTCTTAAAACTATGTATAAAAAAATAGTACTTACCCGACTGACGAACTTTATGAATTGAGTAACTATTTTGATATTAGACAAATATATCTTAAACAATTATTATTAATCCATCAACATAGATACAAACATAATTTGACAGCGATGGCCCATAATTACGGAACTAGACATAAATATGAAATGGAGACTACAACAATACGGGTATCGAAAAAGCTGGTCCAAAGATCATATTGGCTTCTCGCTCCGTATATGTATCGACAACTCCCTAAGATAACTAAAGAGGCTAATACTAGCAGACGTTTCAAAAATGCTCTAGAATATTAGCGTCGCAACAAATCCAGGCTTGAATTTCACAAACTGCTAGAATTAAGGAAAAACAGTTGCTGTCATGAAATTAGATCTGGCTTGTTGTAATTCTTGCAAATGTGTGTATGCAGATTTTATTAGGTTTCTAAATGTAAGTAGCTATTAATGCAAGTGAAAGAATGTTTGTAGGCGAGACTATCTTTACTAAGAGAGTCACCTGCAGAGGTTATGTTTTTAGCACTCTTATCTATGTGTGTGTCATTTAAAATGTGTTTTTAACTCATGCCTATAGTATTGTGTTACTTATAAAATTATAGTATTTATGTATTTGAAATATAGTCCTAAGTGTTGCAATAATGATCTTGGGAAGTATTTGGACCATACATTTCCCCGAACTAGTGCTATAACTTCTGGGGTCAATCCAGTTAATTTTCAGGATTGTTGATGTAAATATTTTAAAGAAAACTTGTATTGAATATTTGAATTTACTGTATTATGCATTTAATCTGAAATAAATTATTATTATTATTATTATTATTATTATTATTATTATTATTATTATTATTATTATTATTATTATTATTATTATTATTTTCTGGCGGACAGACAACTGAACATTGGTTATTTTGAATATGACATGGATGTAAATATTATATCACCTCACAATATCAAACCAAATTCAGTTATTATATTTGACGATATTCCGTGTCGCAATCAAACTATTATAAGGGATTATTCTACATTTCGTAGACACAAAAATACGGACTGCTTTTTTTATTTTTCAAGGTTATTCATCAATTCTCAAGAGGCTTATACGTGAAAATGCAACCCTTTTAATTTTGTTTATACAGGTTCTTACTAGTTTAAAACACATATATAATGGCCATTGCATGATGGACATGACATTTGATGAATTTAAAGCCCTCTGTGAACACTCTTGGAAGGAAGAATGCGGTTTTGTTGTAATTTACAAAGACTGTAGTTTAAATTCTGGCAGATATAGAAACAAGTTTGATTCCCTTATACAATTATAAACAAAAATACCAAACTTTAAAGTCGGAAGCCTTAACGACACAAAGCCAATTAGAGAAATCATATCAACCGATAACACAACCATTACAGCAACTAATTTACACTATTGCAAAAACAGAACCAATCGATCTAAGAGAAGAACCTCGTACTTTAGAGGAATTTTACACTACTTTCACTCCAACAAAGACAATTAAAAGAAAAACCGGGAAGACACCTATTTTACCAACTGAAATACCTTCATTTTTTTGTAGAAGCATTGCATCTGATAGTAATATTCCTACTATACAAGAAACGAGCGCAGTAGTAGCAGAAACTACACTTATCTCGGATAATAGTATTGTAGAGAATTTACATTTATCCGATGTGTTAGAACAAACGAGACAAACAATTCAACATTTAGTTGACACTCCAGGATATCAGGAATGGTTGGAAGATTTTCATCATTTACCAAGAAAATATATTGATGAAGGTGTTAGAGATAACAAATTTATGTTTGATCACAGTTATGGTATAGTACATGATCTGGAAACAAACATATTTCTCCTAGGAACAACAATGAAAACAGATGAAATTATTAACAAAGATATAAAAGTGGAGGGTGTGAGATACTGGCACTCCAGGTTTATATGAATTACTTGTTAAAAAAGAACCAGTTGGTTACAAGGAAGAAGATTTGGATCAGTATATGGACATTCTATCAAGAACTAGCACATATCGCAGAAATCATGATCCCAATGAGCAGGTTCAAGGAAGCGGCTCAGTCAAATATGTGACTATTATAGGACCATACTTGCAAGCAAAAGACGTAACAAAAACAAAAACTCTAAGAACATTAGCAAAACATCTAATAGAAGCATTTACAAGACCTAAGGCTCCATGTTATCAAACGAGACAGAGACTGGGGATGGGGATTTTGAAACTTGACAAAACAGACACTGATTATATATATTGGGATAACATCAACGAATTTGGGGATAAACTTCGACTTTTAATGACATCTATCGAAGCAGGACATACAAATCACAAATGAATTAGTTTCAATTATTGAAGAACTACGAGAAGCCATAAATAAAAGTCACTGAAAAAAAATCGACAGGTGTATAATAGATATTCATTATGTCGGTAAATAAATTCGGAACTCATATTCTAAATGACAATCAAGATTTATATTATTTTTCTATCCTTCTGGTGGTTCTTGGACATTCTTCGAAAACCATAAACCTCTCGAATGGCGAAAAAAGAAGTTGTAATACCATTAGCGGCGATGATATTACCTTATCGTTTTCATTTCCATAAACAGAAGTGACAAAACTTCACTGTAGTAAAGAAATAGATTTTAGCATAAATAACAATATATTTAATTCGATTGAAATATTAGGTCATAAACTCGCTAATGGTGATAATATTTCTGTTGTAAGATCGCCCAAACATTCCTCGTCCCTTGGAGTATTATATGCAGGATTAGTTTTAAAGTGTTAGACTAAAAATGAATAAAATTAAGGAAGAAGTCGTTAACGAATTAGTTGAAATGCAACCTAATTCAAAATTTAATAAAGGATACAGATATATTTTAGTGGTAATCAATACTTTTTCTAAATTCATTTGGGCACTACCTATTAAAACAAAAACTGGTAAAGAGGTGTCTGCTGCAGTGAGAAAAATTCTCAAAGACTTAAAAGGAGTTCCTAAACATCTGCAAGGCGTTCCAAAAAATTTACAAACAGATAACGGAACAGAATTTTATTCCAAAGACTTTCAGAAGCCAATAGAACAGTTTAAAATGAATCACCATAGCACTTTTTCTAATTTGAAAGTAAGTATCGTTGAGCGAGTGAACAGAGCATTAAAAAATAAAATGATATATTGAAGATAAAAACAAATCAGAAATTCAAGGAGGGTTTTATGGAAAAGAATTAGAAAAAGTTAAACATTTAGACATATATTTAATGGAAAAAATTATAAGAAGGAGAAATAAGATGTTAGTTAAATGGCTTGAATTAGACAAAACACATAATTCATGGATATTAAAAAAGGATATGTTGTAAAATATTTTTTAATAAAACACATTTTTTAACAATATTGTTTTATTTCATAATTCTATTTAACATATTTTCCAACACAGGTTTTAAGATAATTTCACATTAGTAAATTCTCCTTTTAACGTATTGTTGATCTAGAAATTCTTGAGGCAGCATCCGAGATTTTCTATATGCAAACTTCCATGCATTCATCGTATGAAGTTGATTTTCAGTTTCATCAAAACTTACTGATTTTTTCATAATATTTTCTTTCTCTTAATTTCTGTTCTAACTGGTTTGGATGCATTAGTAATAATTCTAACATAGTACAAACATTTTCACTGTTGGGATTTTCTTATGGAGAGAGAGTATCAGATACTTTTTGAAGACAATTGGGTTAGCAAAATAGGTTACTTTTAAAAATAGCGAAGTAACTCTTAAATTACTGTTTTTGTAAAATATTTTTCCTGTATTCGATTACACGTGTTGCCATAATGTGCACACAGTTTCAGTTCCTAAAAAATGATAATACGTAATTATCATTTTTTGTGAACCTCACTATTGGCATTTCACCAAGTTTCTCAAAAAGAATGAATATATTTTTCAAAAATATAGTTTTTTGAAAAGCTTTGGACGAAAAAAGCAGTTTGTTACAACACCCTGATATTTTAGTAGGTCCTTCCAGTCATCTTTACTTATAAGAATAGACTGGTTCTTATTTCCACCAAATTCAATACATGGAGAAAAATCAGTTTCTAAACACAACCCTATATTCACAAATTTTAAGTTAGATTTATTTAAAGGGTACCGTTTAGAATTGACTATGGTTTGTTTTTCGACAGAATTTATGGATGCTTTAAACACATTGTATGCTGAGCTCTATTGTTTGAACATCATGAAACAGTAGAATATAAAACTAAGTAAATAATGATTTTTACAGCCTATACTATCTCCCCCACTTAAGTGGAGGCGCTACTTAACGTTGGAAGGGATAAAAATTAAACTACGAAAGAATGTAGATACTAAAAATTTTAATTTAAGTTTTTAAGTAAATTACAAAAGCAACGTAAGATGAAATAATTGATATTAAAGTCAGAAACAAGAATATTATATAGAAATATATATAATTACAATTATCTTTTATATGAACAAATTCTATCCATTCTGAATAAATTACAGGATTTTTATCAAAAAAGTATTTGATCTCTATATATATCTATTAATATTTAAGTCATTTTCTGTAATATTAAAAGTAAAAAAGTTTGAGTTTCCAGCTATGTAAACCATTCTCATTTGCTTATAACAATCAGTTTCATTTTTATTCTTATTATGGCACACTTCGGCTCTAATTGTATTAGGAATATAATACCCTACCAACGAGGGAAACTAGCACGATTAATGAAGTAACAGTCATTGTTCTAAAGAAACTAAACAATACTGTTTGTTACAACAGATTATACATATATATTCGTACAAATATCAAATTATCTAAACTATCTTTGGCTTTTATGCGGTATGCCTTAGCTCCGATACCAAAAAAACCTTTATATTCATCCTTAAATTTACCAACCACTAATGTGGATATCGGCAAATTGAATCAGATTTTGCTTCATATTTTCATGAAAATTTTCTGTCTCAATATCTAGTATTAAAGAATCAGTATCAGTGTACAATAAACTTACATTATCGCCATATTTTATTTTTAAATATCCGTAATAAAAATCATACAATACAGTTTTTGCAATATCCAATATACTCATTCCAACAAAAATAGTTTTATTATATTCGATACAAATCTTTTTAAGTTGAATAGCTACTAAATTTTCCGAAAAAAAATTTAAATCCTTGAATTGAGGTTTTGCAATTAATTTCTCAGCACTTAATTTGTTTCGCTCTCTCTCTCATTGGGTTACTAACTTAATATCTACTCGGTTTCGACATTCTCCATAGTTTTTCCAAAAATACTGTTATTTGCCAATTTGTACGAATTTTCTTCAAATTGGTTTTTAGAATTATTACGTAAATTAGTACTCTAATCAATATATTTAGCTAACCATGCAGATTATGTAAATTTAATTCCTCGGTGTATTTTCAGAAGTTTAAGTCCAAATTTTAAGCATTGCTTTAAGGCACGATAATGAATAACATAATTATACTTATTGTTTAAATTGGGAATTAGTTTCGTAGAATTTATTTAGAAATTGGTGGCTTAAATTGTTCGGGACAGAGCGGAAAGTCGTTATGGCTTTCATGTAAATTCTGAGGATATTCTAAGTCAACTTCAAATACAAAGCCCGTAGATGATGTATCTGAAAGATTTAAAATATTAATTTAATTTATTTCAATGATTTCATCCTCAGATAGCCGAACAAAGTTTTTTCTGGCAAGTACTGTTTCATTGCAAAGCCATACAAATTTGTTGCATATAAATAGGCAATATATTTTGTTGGATATTTAGGATTAAAATTATCAAGAAAAAGATTATTTGTCTCCGATTTTCGAACTGAACAAGTACTAACTCCACCGCAAACACCTTTTTTGAAGAAATAAAGCATATCTGGATCAGTCAATAATTCTAATTCTACATTCGTAAATTTCATCATAGCCTCCCAACACATGGAAGGACTCGTTACGCAGTTGACAGGATCTAATTTATAAGTTTTATAACAAGTATTTCTATAATTTTCAAATACATAACAAAAAGAAGGACGTCAGATTTCAAATATATAATATAATGAGTAATCACCTACTGTTGAACAATTGAATACATTCCATACCTCTTTAGCTCTAATGTAAACTTCATTACTAATATTTTCATCAGTTATGTCATCATAAAATTTATCAGTGAAAGGCAGATATTTATCATTCAACTTTTCGTGAGAATCAATATATGAATAAGGAAAAACTCCTTTTTACCTAACATATTTAAATTGGTCTGGGTCTGAAAAAATGTTTTTTAACTTCAAGATATTGGGAATTATATAAAATATTAGATAGTGATTCAATAGATTCTGATAAAAACTAGAATGAGTCTATAAATCGTAAATTTAAGTAAACTGTCTTTATTTTTAAAGTCATACGTGTCTACCATGATTTTTTTGCTAAAAGATATATATTTTTCTTTATTTTGAGCAATAACGCTAATTGATTCTTTGTTGTTACATAATGACTTAATAAATAGGTCGGAATCGCAATTTTTCAGATTATGAAAAATTATTTGAATGTAAGTTGGAGGTATAAAATGTTAATTACAAATAGAATGAGCTGCGCCACTATAGTTATCACTAAAATGACAGTGGTCCATACATTTTTTAAAATTTCCATCCGAAAAAGGTTCTTCACATATATAGCACACAAATGCATTATCATATTCTTTTTGTTGCAAACCACTTAACTTATTCATTAAGCAAATTATAGCGTTATATAGAATATAATAAGCGGCGTAGCAAGGTGGGGGCGTGGGACTGTCCACCTCCTCTGTCTCTGGACGCTCCCTGAGTCAGTAAAAAAAAGGTCATTGAAATGATACAAAGCAAATTAGTTTGATTGTTTTTCTTATGTTTTAATATACTCAAATTTAAAAAAAAAACAGTTAATATACTTACTATCGATTAAATTATCATCCGGATTAGAATTTGTGTTCATTTTCAAACATGCTTCTTTTGTGTGTCTTATGAGTTTTGTCTCTGTGTAAATTCTTTTAGACAAAGTGCGCAGAGAAGGGTCATTTTAAAATGTCTATTTATTGGTTTAGGTTAAATTTATAAGCTTGCGTTTTTGTGTCTTGTATATTTTTTGAATTTTTTATTGTTTGATACCTATTTACAGCTAAGATTCACCACCAAAGCAGGGATTTTTCATAAATACATTTCCTAAATTTAAAAGCTCACCCTGCCTATACATTATTTCTTTAACGGTTGTACAAGTAAAATTACTCAATTTTTTACAATCATTTAAATTAAAATAATTGTGCACCATCGATTTAAACGTTGCACAACCACGTCTATGTTCTTCTTTTAATAAAAATGGTTATGCTTTTGAATTTAAAAAATTGTTTAACTTACTTGTATACGGATGTTTTAATGAATTGTTTTTATTGGGCGGGACTATAACAACGGTCTCGGATTCCCCAATATATTTGTTTTTTAATTTTTTGTTGACATTTGTGTCATCGTCCGAAGATTCAGAAACAAAACGTTTCCTTTTGTTCTGAACCTTTTTAGATTCCCCAAATTCACATGAAGAATAGCAAGGTTTTGGTGTATTATGATTACAATTTAATTCAGTAGGGTACACCACATCACCTACATTTTCATTACAGGTTTGATCCAAAACGCTATTGATTTTAGGCCGAAAGGTAATTTAGTAGCTGGTTGATACTCCTCCCTAAATTTTTTTACCTCAATAACAGTCTGTATCTAATCGTCCGGCGACGCATCAGAAATTGGGGAGTAGATAGGAAATATTTCTCCCTCGATTCCCATTCCCCTCTCAACTCTCTCAGATTACTTTCGACTCCCTGCTCCGAATAAACATCTTGCGCTATCAATTCAAACTTTTCATTTTCTAAATTAAAATCGTTTTTATCAGAACTGAAATACTCTAGGGAGGCGTTTTTAAGGTTTTCTAATGATTTGGAGACATTAATAAAAGAATTAATATCAGAATCAAATTCCTCAGAGATAGCTAGGTCCTTAAAATGTATTGTTGAAATTAGTTCAGGGTCAAGTTCATTATTTTGATTAATTAGATTTTTAGAAATTGTAAATACATTATTTATAATAGTAACATCATCGTCACCACCAATTTCTGATTGCGTATCGCTATCCATAAAATGTTTTTCTGTCTCGTCCGGTGTTAATTGACACAATTAACAGTTTGGATAATCATGTATTGGACAAGCTTTAAATCCGATAAACTGGAATCAAATTCAAAATAAAAATCATTATCAATTATAGTATCAATATTAATTATGGAATTCATGTTGAATAATAGTTAAAAAATAAAAATCAAACCTGCAAAACACAAAACACAAAACAAAGCTGTTACACAAAATGTAGGATAAATTAATATTGATTTGCAGACTTAAAAGTCCAAAACCAAAGTTGTAAAGTAAGACACAAAATGTAGTTAGAATTAGTAATAGGATAACTATGAATTTCCACACTTAAAGCCACGAAAACACAATTGCACAGAGAATTTACAACGCAGACACTGAGAAGCACGATAGGAACCTTTCGAGTAACTGACGGACAATAAATACGATTGCCATCTCCCAAACCGCCTGTACGTAAACTCGACGGTTTTTTTTGGCCAAGTATGTTTTTTCTGATTTTTTTTTCGAGTTTTTTTCGTGTTTTTTTTTATGGGGCGATCCTCCGATGTTAACGACGTAACAGTGGTACTCAGTTCGGTTGCTCGTGGCGGTACTTAGGCGTTTTCTTTTGTTCTTTATATTCTCGTGATTCTGTTGGGATCTTCAGTTCAGTCTTCAGTTTAAATCTAATACTGATTTTGTGTATTATTTTAAATTAAATTAAAAAAATGTCTGTTAACAACAACAGAAACAATATGGAGTGGTTATCTACAATCGCCGCAGGAGCCGCCGGTAATACCAACGCAAGTAATACCAACACTAGTATTATGAACGTCAGTAATACCAACACCAGTCGCGGTTCCTACGCCAGTCGCAGCAGTACAACCAGCAGGACCACCAGTGAATTATGATGAGGTTATTCTAAGACTTTTGAGAGACTTGGAAATATTATTTGGAATCAATTTAAGTAATGGTCCTATTCAAATAGAGCTTGCACCAAATGTGTCAAAGATTAGGAGAAAACAGCCCAATAGGTTATGCAAAAGACCAATTAATTATAGGTATAATTTTTAGTTTTAGATAGTATTAAATATAAGTATTTTTTTTAGTTTAAAGTAATATTAATTGTAATTAAAACATAATATATGCTTTAACTTATTTCTTGTTTAATTTTATTAATATTTTTCTTAATTGCTAATGAAACGTACTAGGTAGTTTCTTGAATGTAGTTGTGGGGACTAAATAAAATTGCTGTATTATAATAATATTCTTTATTATGTGTTTAAACAATACTAAATAACATTTTCACTTTATCAATAGTTAAATTGTCTGGTAATATATCTAATTCTATTTTAATTTATTTAGCAAGTTTTATAACAATTTTTATAATCATATATTATTTTTACATTAGCCAAGGCTTGTATTTTTATGAACATAACATTCTGGAATCTTCTTAAATTTGCTTAGTTTGGGTTAAAGTTAGTCTGCGATTTTATTTACAAAAAAAAATAATATATTAGTCATTAAAATTACTTTTGTTTACTTTATGATTTTCAATTTTTTGCACTTCAGTTTTATTACACACTAAACAAGTTTCAACAATACTTATGTGAAAAAGATTATCGTTGCACAATGTGCAGCGCAAGTCTTTTTCACAACACTCCATCGCTCTTCTATAATGTGTCGAAACAAAACTGTGCTTTCTAACAGGTGTTTCCAAAACATGCAAATAATAGCATGGTGGACACACACTAAGTACACCACCAAAAGAAGATTTTATACACACAAACTTCCCGACGTATATAATTTTCTTGGCACTGGCACTAATTTTTTTATATTTAAAAGTCTTTTTCACCACATCTCGCATCATTCTCATCATTAATTCCCTTATCTTCACTGTCTTCTTGCTCCTCTTTCAAATTATTTTTATCTACATCACTTAACCAGCCTTGCCTTTAATTCAGTAGGGTACACCACATCACCTACATTTTCATTACAGGTTTGATCCAAAACGCTATTGATTTTAGGCCGAAAGGTAATTTAGTAGCTGGTTGATACTCCTCCCTAAATTTTTTTACCTCAATAACAGTCTGTATCTAATCGTCCGGCGACGCATCAGAAATTGGGGAGTAGATAGGAAATATTTCTCCCTCGATTCCCATTCCCCTCTCAACTCTCTCAGATTACTTTCGACTCCCTGCTCCGAATAAACATCTTGCGCTATCAATTCAAACTTTTCATTTTCTAAATTAAAATCGTTTTTATCAGAACTGAAATACTCTAGGGAGGCGTTTTTAAGGTTTTCTAATGATTTGGAGACATTAATAAAAGAATTAATATCAGAATCAAATTCCTCAGAGATAGCTAGGTCCTTAAAATGTATTGTTGAAATTAGTTCAGGGTCAAGTTCATTATTTTGATTAATTAGATTTTTAGAAATTGTAAATACATTATTTATAATAGTAACATCATCGTCACCACCAATTTCTGATTGCGTATCGCTATCCATAAAATGTTTTTCTGTCTCGTCCGGTGTTAATTGACACAATTAACAGTTTGGATAATCATGTATTGGACAAGCTTTAAATCCGATAAACTGGAATCAAATTCAAAATAAAAATCATTATCAATTATAGTATCAATATTAATTATGGAATTCATGTTGAATAATAGTTAAAAAATAAAAATCAAACCTGCAAAACACAAAACACAAAACAAAGCTGTTACACAAAATGTAGGATAAATTAATATTGATTTGCAGACTTAAAAGTCCAAAACCAAAGTTGTAAAGTAAGACACAAAATGTAGTTAGAATTAGTAATAGGATAACTATGAATTTCCACACTTAAAGCCACGAAAACACAATTGCACAGAGAATTTACAACGCAGACACTGAGAAGCACGATAGGAACCTTTCGAGTAACTGACGGACAATAAATACGATTGCCATCTCCCAAACCGCCTGTACGTAAACTCGACGGTTTTTTTTTGGCCAAGTATGTTTTTTCTGATTTTTTTTTCGAGTTTTTTTCGTGTTTTTTTTATGGGGCGATCCTCCGATGTTAACGACGTAACAGTGGTACTCAGTTCGGTTGCTCGTGGCGGTACTTAGTACTAGGTAGTTTCTTGAATGTAGTTGTGGGGACTAAATAAAATTGCTGTATTATAATAATATTCTTTATTATGTGTTTAAACAATACTAAATAACATTTTCACTTTATCAATAGTTAAATTGTCTGGTAATATATCTAATTCTATTTTAATTTATTTAGCAAGTTTTATAACAATTTTTATAATCATATATTATTTTTACATTAGCCAAGGCTTGTATTTTTATGAACATAACATTCTGGAATCTTCTTAAATTTGCTTAGTTTGGGTTAAAGTTAGTCTGCGATTTTATTTACAAAAAAAAATAATATATTAGTCATTAAAATTACTTTTGTTTACTTTATGATTTTCAATTTTTTGCACTTCAGTTTTATTACACACTAAACAAGTTTCAACAATACTTATGTGAAAAAGATTATCGTTGCACAATGTGCAGCGCAAGTCTTTTTCACAACACTCCATCGCTCTTCTATAATGTGTCGAAACAAAACTGTGCTTTCTAACAGGTGTTTCCAAAACATGCAAATAATAGCATGGTGGACACACACTAAGTACACCACCAAAAGAAGATTTTATACACACAAACTTCCCGACGTATATAATTTTCTTGGCACTGGCACTAATTTTTTTATATTTAAAAGTCTTTTTCACCACATCTCGCATCATTCTCATCATTAATTCCCTTATCTTCACTGTCTTCTTGCTCCTCTTTCAAATTATTTTTATCTACATCACTTAACCAGCCTTGCCTAACTCGAAAATATTTCTTCCCCAACATTAAAATATAATATTTCATCCTCGTAGATCGAACACATTTTCTCTATATTTTGAAAAGGTACAATTTTGTAAAACTACGTGACTAGTACTCATTTTAATTAATTTTGTTACTTCTTAAAACACTGATACTACTGTAAAAATGACTTGCTCTGTTGGCTGCTAGGATTTAAATAAAACATCTCCCTACAATGCCTAACAATGACTGAGAAGGGCACGACCAATAAGAATCAATGTAGGTGGAGTATATACAAGTGGGCGGGGCCAAGGATAGGTGGAGGAATTAGGTCAACCAAGCAAAAAAGTGGTGGGGGAGCCCGCTTAACCCCCCAATATACTCTACTGATACCAGTACGAGCGCGCTAGTTTAAAATTTGTAAAAGTTGTGACCTTTTGATCGAAAAGTCTCGCGGGGAAAAAAACACAAACAAATTCTTAAAAATCGGGGACCTGTCTAGTTTGAAAGATGTAGTAAAAATATGCATTTTTTCTTTATATAGTTTATTTTTATACCTTTTCGTTTACACGCTATGAGTTAAAATAGAAACTAAATTTTTTCAAAAAAATTTGTCTTAAAAATTAAAAGTTGACCAAAAAAGTCATGCTAGGATTTAAAATGTAGCTTATGACAAATTATACCTTTCTTTTTAGTTTTGAGCTTATAATCTCTCTTAGTTTAGGTTTTATGCGGGGTTTTAGGGTTAGGTCAAAATGAGCCTATTTTGAGCTGTAAAAAATTTTCCATGGGTCTGATTTGGCGCAAACTTTCACAAACAGTGTATTTTTACTATATCTTTCATATTCTAAAGGAATAATAAATAAAGGAAAAATCTCATATTTGAGATACCCCTAACTTGGAGCTCTGTGTATATGAGTTGATAAAAATTGCAAGTAAGGTTTTTTAGTATCCTCTGTTATTCTCGCACCTGAATACAAACAATGAACCTATATAAGTTGTCGACTGGAGGGATATTTTATCCATTTATTGTTACAGTGTTTTAAAAAAATCCGATTTAACTTTCCTCTTGTTTATGATATCTAGTTAAAACTTTTAGGTTAACGACAAAATGGTCTAATCTTATATTAAAAGATTTGACTATTCTTAAAATCTTTATTTATTTGTATTTTAAGTAGTTATGTTTGCGTCAAGTGAATTTTCATACTCCAGCCGAGCAGGCCTTATCTTTCATTATCTCTTGTGTGTAAAAGGATAGGAAAAACATTCCAGTCGCTCACTATGTTTTTCACAATAGTTTTAAGTAAGATATGTGTAGACAACATTGGGTTAGGGCCTTAAATTTAGCTATAAATGTTTTTTAAAAGTTATTTTGTTTTCTGCTTTTTAAGAAAAAGATTAATAGGTTTTTATATCGAACTTTTAAACTTTACGTAATGCTTTTTATATTAAATAGGTACGATTTCACGACAGAATGTTTCTCTAGTAGCCTTCGGCTGTATCACTAAGAATGACTTTATTACACGCCCTGTATATTACTTCAACTGGTGATTAGTGGGGAATTTGATTAGCATAAGTCTCACTAACGAGATTAGCACACGATCTGAATACTTTCTCAAATTTCGGCTGTCAACCTGTTGATCCCGTATTATCTTTATTGACCTCCGCTTGACCCCCAGGTGGTCCTGCACCCGTCTGCTTCTTTTTTCGTTGGCAGGGGACGATGTCTTTCCTAGCTTTTTGTTCTTTCGGTTCTAAGCCATCTGTGCTGCTGGCCCTTTTTATTAGCAGTATGCATACTAACAAAGCCTGATGATGATCGTATGTCGGTCGAAATATTGTTTTTTTCGGAATCGGAAGTCGCTCACAAGGTAAGTGCTTCCTTCTATTTGTATTTTCATTTTTTTGAGTCCAAAAATGCAAATTTCAACTTGTTTGTTTATTGTTTTAAAAATCTGAAAAAAATCCACAGGAAATATTTTTGCAAAAGGAATCTTTTTGCAGTGAAGATCTTTTGTTGTATCTCGTTTCATTTTTGAGTTATGGCCTAGCTGTGATTTCAAAGATGGAGTTCTTTCTATTTTCCAATTTTCTTTTTGCGATAATTCCTTCGAGAATTGATTACTCTTCTGGAAATTTTCAGGAAAGAGGTCTTTTTTGATAATCCGTTTCGAATATTTATTACGGCCCTTGGCTATTTACAAAGAGAAAAAAAGTTTATTTCGAAGTATGAGATTTTAAGCTTATAAAATCTGTCTTTTCTGGTCAAATCACGAAATTTCAACCTTTACTAACTGTTTTGTTTCTTTACGGATTTAAATGAGTCTTTTAACAAAATATACGCTTTTTTTGTGGCTTTCAGAAAACGCAGTTTTAATTTTGGATAGTTTTAAAAATGTTCGAAGGAGTGGGAATTTCGAGATGCGGTTTTGACAGGCTGAAAGAGCGTAATACGTTACGTCTTTTCCGAAAGCTTCATCCTTGTACTTTAATTGGAAGTATTTTTAATTAATCTATGAAGTTTTATTTTATACCGACGCAATCTCTTACTTGTTTCGATAAGTGTAGCGTGGTCTTCTGTGATTGGTTGCTTTTTAACGATTCTAACGCTCCGATTGGTTATACTCTTTTAACAAAACTGTTTCGCGTTTAATGAGTAGTAATTTCTAAATCGAAGTTTTAATAAATGAACAATATGCTGATTGTTTTGAGGATGACTCGCGGGAATGCTTTGCAATAAAAACAAGGCTTCCAACTCTAAAGCGCGAACAAGTGACTTGCTACTTTTGATCACTTTTATCTTTTTTTGAATTTGAAATCTTGTATTTCATCCACAAATGCGGACATTGCCATTCCTCTATGTCTTTACCTGATGTAGGCAACGCTAACTTTCTAACGTTAGGAGCTGAATTTCTGTGTCTTAGTTTTAAGGTGGGTCCTGTATATTTCTTGACGGTGGTAATCTCTAAATCCACGTTGTAATGAATGAACAATATGATGATAGTTTTGTGGATGAATCGCGGGAATGCTTTGTAATAAATTAACCACACTATTAAAAAAGTGGCATTTTCTTCGTCGGTTCAACCATTAGTTGTTGCTGCGGCCTCAAAATGTCGCACATACATGGTTCTGAAAGTTGACCCATCAAATATTGGAGATTTGATTTTCTCGCCAGAGACTACTATTTGACCAGCAACAGTTTTCCTTTTTCAGTTTACTTACTTCTTGTTCAAGATGTTGAACTTTATTTTTAACCTTCTTTACTTCCACTTTAACTTGTTTTACTTCTACGCCAAGATCAATTCTTACTTTGTCTATGCTTCAGTTTATTGCTGGAAATGATTTATTTGTCCTTTGATACTATTGATGAGTTCTTGCAAGTGACATTGTTCTTTTTCAATTGCATTCTGAATCCAGCCCTGCATTTGATATAGTTTTTGTTGCCTCCTATTTTCTTTTTTTTTTTCAAGCCGTTCTTGGCATTTCTGTTTTTCTTTTTGTCCTTTGGCCTCTTAGTCATTTAAGATCTTCTCGAGCCGATCTTGTTCTTTTTGTCTTTTGGTCTCCAGTTTTTTACAGATATATTTTAATGTTCGCACTTGTTCTTGTTGTCTCTTACTTTCTTTAGTTTCTCTTTATTGTTTTTTTCTTAGATTCTTGGTCGTTTGACTTCTTCATAAAAATACCTGTTTTATTTGTGGTTTGTTGAATTTCTCTTCAATCATTTTGTTCCTCCATTTTAGCTGTTTGTTGTCTGGTGTTAGATATTTCTGTAGATTTCTTTTTTTTTAATGCGCTGGCAAAGTTACATGCATGAATCTTGTTTAGTTTTATAAAAGAAACTTACGGATTTTGTTTAGTTTCGAAACAGAATGTTCTGAAATCTTTTTGAAATGGATTTGATAAGGTCTTCTCGAGATCTAGAATACGATGGCAAAGTGAAACTTTACGGATCTCGTTTAGTTTGGGAACATAATGTTCTAGAATTTTCTTGAAATGGCTTTAATGAGATATTTTTGAGATCCAAAACACTATATCAATGTAGTCACAATCAGGTAAATGGTTATATCCGGGAATAGTTCTTTAAAATTTGTCACAGTCGGGCACTGGTCACACTTCGATTTTTCCAATGTTCACACTAGTGTTCTCGCTAATTTGCAGTCAATATCCCACTTCTGACATATCTTTAATGAATAACACTAACTTCTATACAATACTTTGTACAACATAACTAATTTATTTTACTTTAAGCTAAGACATAGATTGTACGATTAATCTAAATCGTTTTCATACCTTTTCTTTCAGGGAATTCACTTAAATCTTCTAGAAGGTCCTCGTTCTAGGATGACGTTGGTTTACTTCTAGCTGACGGACACGAAAATTAAATGATTCATTTGGGGAGTTTTCGCATGACCATCAGACCGTCCTTTTTTCTATAACAATCGAAATTCCTTCAATGCAAACGGAATTTTCGACACCAACCTCTTCATAATTATGAACTTTTGAAACTTAATTTTGTAACATTAGATTTCATAACAATTAATACTCAACCAAACTCTTATGTACGTACACTAAAATACTATCAGAAAATATGATAAATATTCCATGCAGTGCTAACCGAACTATAAATGATATGTTTGATAGTCGGAACACATCCGACAATAGCGTGTGACTGAGTTATGCTTCACAGCGATATCTAGCTTGGAAGGGTTTTTCCGTAATTTGCCGATTCGGCTTTGCGGCCCATGCCGAAAATATTTTAAAATGTGCACGGTGCTGCCAGTCTTATCCCTATAACGCCAATGCTCCTGAAACAAGAAACAACATTTTTCTGGGTAAAAAATCTAACAAACATTCCAAATTTTGAAATATTAAGCTTAGCACCTAGTTTTGAAACGGAAAAAATCATGATGTCTTGTCTGATACTGATCTTTAATTTTGAAAATTAATTTTGAAAATTATATGAATCATTTGAGACGTGAAGAAGAAGATGAAATTAGAGCCAGATCTTTTAACATTCTAACAAACTTTAAAATTAACCTACAAAATCGAACAAATAAAAATGAAAAACCTTCTTTAAAATTAACAAAAACTTAACTTTTTTTAAAAATACCCCTATATAAAAGGTCTAAAAGCTGCTCAAACAAACAAATTGAATTAGCAAATGACAGAAAATATAAAAATTCTGTAAATTCTCTTTACCCCTAGCTTCCCTATTCCCTATAAATATTTTCTTTTATTATAAATAAAATATAAATAAAAACTATACATATTTTCTTTTATTATTTTTCCGCCCAATTTAGTTCCGCACATAGTCATTTAGTAATACTTATACATTGTCTTTTCTTCAAACATTTTTATTGGGCACAATTTTGTTCTACCATATTAGATTAGTTTCGACCTATGCCACCCTTGATTCTTGACCATAAATTAAAATTAGTTGATTAGGTAGTTTTTACATTGACACACACAACGCCATTTTGATCCGTCGTGTTGAATTTGTACCAGTATCCTTATATCACATTAGGGTTTTTTGCAAAGTTTAAAGTCAATTAAATAGGAAGATTTTTTAATGTTAAATTTTTAAACTTTTTATTGGGCCGTCATTTTGTTCCGCCTTGAATTCGTACTACAACTTTACTAGTTTATTTATCACACTTAATTCCTGCACTAAATTTGATATTAATCTGCAAAGTAGTTATTTTAGGTTGTTTTTTTTATTATTTTATTAGGTCGCTATTTTATTTTGCTATATTAAATTAATCAATGTTAGCAGTTCATTCTTATGTAACACTTGATTTTTTTTTGCAAAATTTAGGGTTAATCGGATACTTAGTTTTTTAGTAATAATGTTTTAACTTTTGACTATGCCGCCATCTTGTTCCGTGAAACTAAATATTTACCAACATATTTTCAGGTCATCTTCATATCACCCTTAATGTTTGACCAATAGTTGAAGTCAATCGGGTAAAGAGTTTATAGGCTAGGCCACGAACTGACAGATAGACATATAGACACTTTTTTTGGCATCTAGGGACCCTAAAACGTGAAGATATGCAAAACCTGGAGATTATTTCACGGTTACAAATATTTTATTTGGCCTTCATTTTGTTCCGCCATCTTGAATTCGTACCATAGTTTTACCAGTTAATCTCTATTCGTTAATTAATTATTGCACAAAATTTCAAATCAATCCATTAAGTAATTTTTTCGGGCTAAAATATTTCAATCCGCCATTTTGTTTCGCCATTTTCAATTCTCTGGCAACAAATATAAAACTAGCGTAATCAATATCACAGTAAAATCTAAAAGTCCATTTTCTTTATAAACTTTACCGAGTTATTTAATAATAATAATAATAGTCTAATAGTAATATTAATATTCCTAATAAGGTAACTACGAGATTTCAAGGAGCGTGTAACGTATGCCTGGGAAAGTTAATATTTTAAGCAAAGCAAAACTATGTACAAAATTATGGTCATGCAGTGTCACTGAGAAAACGGTATTTTAGCGTGCAGCATTTCACATTCGGTTAAACAAGCAAAAAATAAATAAATCGGAATATTTCATGCGTGCGGTGTTAAGAGAATAATAACTTAAATAAAATAGGCTTCAATTCCCTTTCCCACCGATAAAACAATAGATACAGTCATTGTCTATCACTTCATCCAGGACGGAATCACAAGTCGCTTGCTAAATTGTCAGTTCAAGTCACGGAACATACATGTAACTGCGGTCGAGTGAATCTAAATTAATATTTAAGAAAACAGGTCCCAGTTTCCCATCGATAAAATAATAGATACATTCATTTTCTGCATCTAAATATTTTATCCAGGACTGAGCCACGGTTGTTCGCTAAAAATGTCAATTATGCGGGCATCTCACCTTTATGTGTTTATTCAGCTTGGTCAGTTGATTTCGGAAGAAACTGAATTTTTGTTTGTTTAACTAGATCATCATCCTCAGTGTCTGGTGATTCGTTTTGGGAAAATACCGCTAATGGTTTTCCCAACCTCTCAAGACTTTCTAGCATGGAAAATAAGAAAGTTACGACTTCGTTACACCCCCTCTTAATTCTTAAGAAAAAAGAATGTATCTAATGTTTTTTTTCTAGACAGACGTCTAAATTACCTAACTTCAAAAATATTTCTATTTATTTATCCTAAACGTATTTACAATAAAAATTACATTAATTATATACAATATGGCGTAGTTGAGTTGGTACATATCTTTTGTTCAGCTTTTTAAATGGGCCAAGGCAAACGGAGATCCACATCTGGTACAGGTCCCTTCTTCACGAAGCGTTATGTCGCACTGGGTAGAGACGGAAACGGTAGCATGTGGAACTGGTAAATTTGGTAGATTGGCTACAAGCTTGGATGAGCTATTCTCGGATGGTAACCCATCTTGTTTCCTTCCTTCTTGACAGCGGCAGGTGGGGCTAAGTTGCCCTACAAGGTCACATCAGAAAAAAGTGTCGTATACATTCTTTTGTTCCGAAGTAGTAACAGTATGATCGACCTACTCTTGGAGTGTAGGCTTCTACCTGTGCTAGCTGCATTTACACCTCTCCCAGGACTGTCGGTCGGTCTTTGGCACTGGCTACGCTTTTTGCGAGTAGGGCTGGTCTGGAAACTGAACAGTTTACTCGGTTTCTGGAGTTTATGTTTCCTTTGAATGAACATGGAAGCGGTCCTCACAAGACGGTACCTTGCTGAATATGGGCGGCTCTTAATCAGTGACTACTTGCATCAGTCTGTACTACAAAGGGTTGAGAAAAGTCCGGCCGTGTTGATACGGGTGTTTCGCTTAATTTCTGTATAGCAGCAACCTTATCAAGATCAATATGTACCTCCTCCGGAATTAACTTTTAATAATCTTCAGTATCCAATAGGATTGCAGGTATTGATGACGGAAGGTTTTCTTTTATATAATAACTCCAGTACCACATTGGATACTTTCGAAATACGACCATCCCCTAAACAACTTCTGACAACAACTTGGGGAGGTAATTAAATTAATTACGGACGGTAATTTCCTCCAATTAAGCTTCAATTAAATACGCTTGGGTTATCTGGGCGACTGTACTATCAGCCGTCCTCGCGTTCGGTATCTCGGCTTCTTCAGATTGTATGCCGATTTTCCGGTACCACATAACGGCCCAGTTTCCCAAGTATGAGATTGCGGCTCCAATATCAATTAGTGTTCAGAAAGGTTTATTATTGATAGTAATAGTTACATGGGGTCATATTTCCAAGGAACTTACGGTGTACACGGGACCGTACCCCTTCTTTGTGGCATCGAGAGCAGATAACCTTTTGGGGATTTCGGCACATATTTCTCAGATGTTCATGTTATCCACAGTTCCAACATACAAGGCCATTATCCCTTCTATCCTTTTGCGTGCTACCAACGGGTCTAGTGTTTGTGTTCAGGCAGTTAGATGTATGTGTTCCTACGGTAAAAATGGCGTTGTATTTGGAAACGTTGTTTTCATTTCGGTTGTTATTATGAAGCTCTCGTTGTAATATCTCAAATTCTTGGACAGTTCTCGCAAAAGTCGCCACGCCGGATATTTATTCGGTATCCAGTATACAACCAGTTCGGTTATTGCTCTACAGTCATTCGACCATGACGTCGTACTAGTGCCTGTATATCGGTTACTGGTTCGCCAAGACGTTGTAAACGACGGCAATTTCCAACTCCAAATCAATTTCGTAATTAATAGGAAAATAAAAAATGCGTTATACCTTAATGAATTTATCCCATTTGGTCTAGGAATATCGGTTATTCCCAAACCAAAGCGCAGCCTCTCCTACTAACAGATCGGGCATGTACTGGATAAATTTATTTCTATCTATATTTAGAGATGCAAATTTCTTCCAGTCGTTCTAAAAACATTACTGTATCTTTTCATCCAGAGAACGATAAATTCCATTTGTAGACTTTAAGCGGATCCTCCTTCGAACTAAGAGTAGATGGCGGGAATGGTACAGGCCCTGGTACACTTCTTTTTAAAATGGTCGGCATTAATGGCGGGACATTACTTATAGCTAGCTACGGTAAAATCGGTATGCTAGTGGTGGTATTAACTGTTATAGCCAGAGTGTTGTTCGTTGCTGAATTGACCGGAAATACGAAGGCTGAAGTGACAGGCTGCAGGGAGGTAGCTTTCTGTTGTTTTAAAAATGTGGACAAACGTCTTCTCAAATATTCCTTTAATACGATAATAGCCAGTTCCAATTTTTTTAGTTTAGCTTCTAGCTCTCCTTTCTTTAACGTGTATATCCATCCTACTCTTATATCGTTACTGTCGGCTCCAAGATTCGAAGTAGTTAAGTAGCTTTCGGTTGTGCTTATCGGAGTATACGGTTCAGAAACGGGACGTTATCTTCTTCCTTACCTATTTTATTACTCAGCAAGCGAGCAAGCAATATGATTAAAATGGGAGAAAGTAAAGATAAGCACTTTGTTTACAGGCTCCTTGTTTAGTATAAGCTACCTTTAATGTTAAGCAAGTAAGGGCTCATACCTCAAAACAAGTGAAGGCACATATTTTAAAAGTATAAAGTTATTTTCTATCTTTTAACTCGATATTCTTGACTTTCTGTACACTTAACTTGTTTTTTCTTTTTTTTAACTATGGGTATTGGTATCTTAGAGTAGTAAGGGCAGGTAGTTTAAACGTATTGTTCTGTGAAGGTAAGAATCTATAGGTCACTAGGTAGTTCAATTCTACATTCGAGTGCATAACTATTTAGGGCGCCTATAATTTTGACACTAAGTGAGGGCACGTATATCGGACTACTGAGGATACGTATTTCAACTTTCGAAACCAGGTTAAAAAAAATCTATAATTATTTAGGCTTTTCAAAACTAACTTTAATTCTGCGTTTCAGAGCGGAGCAGCATAACAACTCGAGCTACAATTCTTGCCTAATTCAATCTTGAATACGACTTGATTTATATATTCAATAATACAATATTATTTTGTAGGTATAATAATTCGAAACTAATTTTCTGCTATTCAAACAACTAACCCAGAAATTTAAATGTGCAATTAGATTTAAACAAAATTTGACGAAGTCCCTGCTCCGGTCGCCAAAATTAATACTTCACATAGTACACTTTGTGACGCTACCTATTTTTATTTTCTTTTTTTTTTCCTTTCCCTTTCGGCTAGATTCAGGCGCCACCCTTTTTTTATATAGAGAGGAAAAGGGAAACTCTTCCTCTCGTTGGTTTGAAATAGTGGAGTTTTCTAATTTAAAGAATCAACAAAATCTACAAACCTATTTTTAACTTGAATTGCGTTAATAATAAAAAAAAATAAACTGCCTCTCCTGCATGTGAAGAATACTCACGTATTGCCGTATTGTAAAAACTCAAACCTTCCCCACACTTTGGAAAAAAGTACTAGTTGTGCCTATACAAAAATCTGAAAGCAAATCATACGTTCACAACTACAGATCAATCTCTCTTTTCTGTGCACCAGCAAAAATTGTTGAACAGATTATCTATTCTAGACTACTGATTCATATAAGGCCTGTAGTTAGTGCCTTCCAACACGGTTTCGTGCCAAATCGCTCTACTGTCAACAACAAGCCGTTTTTACTGGGAATATCTTAAACCGTCTGAATCCGAAAATATAAACAGACGTAATATAATCAGATTTCAAAAAGTTAAGTTTATCGCGCTTTGGTTTTTCATGGGAACTTTTGCAAAGGTTTGGTACTTATTTAAAAAATATAAAATTGGGAGTAAAATATGATTAAAAAGGCTTCTAACACTCATTTGGCAAATTCAGGAGTACCGCAGAGGTCATAATGATTCTTTGCTGCTTTTGCAGGAGGAGCTGAATGCGTTGCGTAACTGGTGTAGTAAAAATAACTTAAACATTGAAAAATGTGAAGTTATGCACGTGTCAACCAAAGCTATCTAAAAATATTCATACATTTATATATATATATATATATATATATATATATATATATATATATATATATATATATATATATATATATATATATATATATATATATATATATATATATATATATATATATATATATATATATATATATATATATATATATATATATATATATATATATATATATATATATATATATATATATATATATATATATATATATATATATATATATATATATATATATATATATATATATATATATATATATATATATATATATATATATATATATATATATATATATATATATATATATATATATATATATATATATATATATATATATATATATATATATATATATATATATATATATATATATATACGTGTGTCCAAGATAAAGAGTGGATAACATTGTTAGATTGGAAACCATAAGAGCTACAGCTTGGGTTAAATTAGAGAAAAGTTGCTTAATTTAGTTTCCAAATCAATGCCGTTTACAAACCTAAAAAATTCCAAACCGTTCCGAAGAAATCCGACAAAAACCGAAGAGGTGCATTTTTGTTTTTATTTTTTTACAGCCCTATTTTTAAAGTTGGATCAAATTTGAAAACACATTCTTATAGCAGTTTTTTCTCGCCTACAAGATGCCACTGTCACAATTTTTGTCTGACGTTTCGTCTCCTGTCAACCATCATCAACTTTGTTTTTTCATACGGCCGCCATATTGGATTTTTACATTTTTAAAATGACCATTTGAGTCCCATTTCAACGATGTGTCACTTCATCAACTTTATTTTTCCTACGGCCGCCATATTGATTTTTTTAATTTTTCAAATGCTGCCTTATTTACGAACTTTGTTTTTTCTTATGGGCGCCATATTGGATTTTTGCAATTTCAAATTTCTCGTTCAATTCTTATTTCAACGAAGTACTGATAGGTGTTAGGTACGCCTCGTAGGTACCCACCAATTTAAAAAACCAAACTAGAAACCTTTAAGTAGACAACACAAAACGATTTATTTCAAACTTAACTACTACTAACTACTTAACAGACAAAAAAAAATTTAAATTAACTATCTTACTTTACAGAAGGTGTTCAAATAAAAAACCATTGTTTTCTAAACACAAGTATGCGCGTCGGATAGTTGCATTTAATACATTTTGCAGGACATCTGGTGTTATGGTTTGAAATGCCTCCAAAACCAGTTGACGTAGCTGCTCTTCCGTTTCAAAACTTCGCTCGTACACCCAGTTTTTTAAATAACCCCACAGATAAAAATCTAGCGGTGTCAAGTCCGGCGATCTAGGGGGCCACGCCACTACTGAATGCGTCCCTATCCATCTTTCGGGAAACCTCTCTGCTAGATAGTTTTGAACAATCCTGGCATTATGCGCAGGTGCTCCATCCTGCTGGAACCAAAAATTATTTAGTTCTGCTAGAGGAAGATTTTCGTCAAACCAATTCTCTAGGTCGTTCTGTAGCAAATGGCGATAGCGCTGGGAAGTTAGGGTTCCATTGTAAATGAAGGGTCCGATAATTTGCATTCCCAAAATTCCGACCCACATGCTGAAACCAAATCGGTGCTGAAATTTCGACTGCTTAAACCGTCGAGGATTTTCTTTGGCCCAAAAATGAGTATTTCTTCTGTTGAAGATACCATTATTTGTCACTATGCTTTCATCCGACCACAAAATTCGGTTCGGCAAGTTTTCTTCTTCCTGACATCTTCTGGTATACCACTCACAAAAGGTTCTTCTTCTTAAATCATCACCCGGTCGCAGTCCCTGACAAATTCTAAACTTATAAGGTGTGAATTTATTTTTCTTTAAAACAAAATGCGCAGTTGATTTTGGGATTCCAGTTTGGCGCTCAATTTGTCTAACAGACGTTGTCGGGTTTTCGACTGCTGCCAACAAAACATTATTTTCTGTTTCCTCATTAGAGTTCTTATTTCGGTTGCCTAGATTTTTATCAAAAGAACCATACGTATGTAAATTTCTAAAAATCTTTCCAAATATCTGTCTGTTTGGTTGAGTTCTTTCTGGATAATCATTTTCGTACATATCTTTCGCCCTTTGAGTGTTGCTATGACATAAAATGTAGCATTTTAGCATGTCGTACTTCTCTTCAAAAGAAAACTTTGTAAACATTTTTTAAAGCAAACAAAAACTAATAAATAACAATAAAAAATGCAATAATTTAAAAAACTCGATAAGCAAAATCTGTATTCTGTAAACAAAATGTCAGAATCAACAAATTTTTACATTGTTGATTTTGACATAAGTCATTAATTTGTTTTTAAAAGGCTACTAGATTTTTTTTTAAATAAACGTCAACTGGTTTTGGAGGCATTTCAAACCATAACACCAGATGTCCTGCAAAATGTATTAAATGCAACTATCCGACGCGCATACTTGTGTTTAGAAAACAATGGTTTTTTATTTTTTTATTTTTTTTTTTGTCTGTTAAGTAGTTAGTAGTAGTTAAGTTTGAAATAAATCGTTTTGTGTTGTCTACTTAAAGGTTTCTAGTTTTGTTTTTTAAATTGGTGGGTACCTACGAGGCGTACCTAACACCTATCAACCTTCGTTGAAATAAGAATTGAACGAGAAATTTGAAATTGCAAAAATCCAATATGGCGCCCATAAGAAAAAACAAAGTTCGTAAATAAGGCAGCATTTGAAAAATTAAAAAAATCAATATGGCGGCCGTAGGAAAAATAAAGTTGATGAAGTGACACATCGTTGAAATGGGACTCAAATGGTCATTTTAAAAATGAAAAAATCCAATATGGCGGCCGTATGAAAAAACAAAGTTGATGATGGTTGACAGGAGACGAAACGTCAGACAAAAATTGTGACAGTGGAATCTTGTAGGCGAGAAAAAACTGCTATAAGAATGTGTTTTCAAATTTGATCCAACTTTAAAAATAGGGCTGTAAAAAAATAAAAACAAAAATGCACCTCTTCGGTTTTTGTCGGATTTCTTCGGAACGGTTTGGAATTTTTTAGGTTTGTAAACGGCATTGATTTGGAAACTAAATTGAGCACCTTTTCTCTAATTTAACCCAAGCTGTAGCTCTTATGGTTTCCAATCTACCAATGTTATCCACTCTTTATCTTGGACACACGGTATATATATATATATATATATATATATATATATATATATATATATATATATATATATATATATATATATATACTTAATATTCGTAGGAAATAAAACATTAAAATAAGGAAATGTTCAGGGATCTCAGTGTCTATTATGACAATCATTTGCCATTTGCGGAACATTACAAGCACGTCAGGAATAGCGTGTTAAATATCTTGGGATTCGTGATTTAATTATTTAATTGTCTTCAAGGTTTAAAAATCTAATAGCCATTAGACACTACATACGTTAGACTAAAGCTCGAATTTGGCTTTTTGATTTTGTTTCCAAGAACTGCAACAGTTGATGTGAATAACGTGAAAATACAAAATAGATTTTTACGATGTTTGTACTACAAAAAATATAATAGCTCTTCAGATTATGTTAACGTAAGAACCTTCGAGATGAATTCAAATTACAAATACTAAACTCTAGGAGACGGATTCAAGCGTTTTATTCATAAATTAATTAATAGTGGCATCGACGACTCATTTTCTACTTTCCCCTCTGTCCAACAAATAACCTTGTTAGTCTCTCTCTGAATCATCTTCTTTAGAACAGTGGATTACAAATATACATAGACACGAAAACGCTATAAAGTCTAGTGACGGTTCACTATTAGCTTTTTCCATATAAGTTCTATTGTCTACTTTTAAAAATCAAGTCCATGGGTTCATGTAGGTAAGCTTCAGGGTTTAGATGCAGCTTAATATTTGTAATATCCAAATTATCCACATTAAGTAACAAATATCTTTTTGGAAATCACCTTTTCGCTCCTTCTGGAAAAATATAATAACGTATCGAGCTCTCTCAAACATAGATTTCACAGTCCATGCATTTTTCTTTGTACGTCTTAGCGCTGGAAGTTCATGTATTTCTCAGTTTCACGCCATCAAAATAGGTTTATTTTTTGCAAAAAGATTTGTTTCAGTCACTGCTAACATAGCAGTTATCAACGTTTTTAGCAAGTACCAGTTTAATCTTCTGTTGTCCCATAACCGGGCTGTTGTAATCGGAAAGTGAATTAAAAATTTTCGTAAAATTTAATTCATTGGTCATGGATCCAACAGAAATGCAGCTGCATTATTACGTAATGTACAATTTCCTGTTTTATTAGTCACCTCTCTTCTATGTAAGCTCCGCTTGGCTAAATTGCTTATTTATTTATTTATTCCCAACAGAAAATTTATCTAGTTACTACAAAAATCAGAATAAACATCAATCTTAAAGTAAAATATGCACCAGTAGAATACATAAATTCAAAATTACCATACAGCAATAAATAACAGAAAAGTAAATAGGGGATATAACAGGTTATTTAAAATAAAATGACCATATTAAAGAATAATCAAACAGGAAATAAACAATAAACAGTAAACAAACAGAGGAATTGATATATTGTTTATTAATAATAGTAATAATAATACAGTTTTAAAAAAATATGTTGTAGTGTACTGAAAAATCCAAGTTACCTAAAGTAATAATTTCATTAGCTAATTTCAGAGGATTTTTAAAGAGACAAACAAGGTTATTTGTTGGACAGAGGGGAAAGTAGAAAATGAGTCGTCGATGCCACTATTAATTAATTTATGAATAAAACGCATGAATCCGTCTCCTAGAGTTTAGTATTTGTAATTTGAATTCATCTCGAAGGTTCTTACGTTAACATAATCTGAAGAGCTATTATATTTTTTGTAGTACAAACATCGTAAAAATCTATTTTGTATTTTCACGTTATTCACATCAACTGTTGCAGTTCTTGGAAACAAAATCAAAAAGCCAAATTCGAGCTTTAGTCTAACGTATGTAGTGTCTAATGGCTATTAGATTTTTAAACCTTGAAGACAATTAAATAATTAAATCACGAATCCCAAGATATTTAACACGCTATTCCTGACGTGCTTGTAATGTTCCGCAAATGGCAAATGATTGTCATAATAGACACTGAGATCCCTGAACATTTCCTTATTTTAATGTTTTATTTCCTACGAATATTAAGTATATTTATAAATATATATAGATGAATTCAAATTACAAATACTAAACTCTAGGAGACGGATTCATGCGTTTTATTCATAAATTAATTAATAGTGGCATCGACGACTCATTTTCTACTTTCCCCTCTGTCCAACAAATAACCTTGGTTGTCTCTTTAAAAATGCTCTGAAATTAGCTAATGAAATTATTACTTTAGGTAACTTGGATTTCTCAGTACACTACAACATATTTTTTTAAAACTGTATTATTATTACTATTATTAAAAAACAATATATCAATTCCTCTGTTTGTTTACTGTTTATTGTCTATTTCCTGTTTGATTATTCTTTAATATGGTCATTTTATTTTAAATAACCTGTTATATCCCCTATTTACTTTTCTGTTATTTATTGCTGTATGGTAATTTTGAATTTATGTATTCTACTGGTGCATATTTTACTTTAAGACTGATGTTTATTCTGATTTTTGTAGTAACTAGATAAATTTTCTGTTGGGAATAAATAAATAAATAAATAAATAAATAAATAAGCAATTTAGCCAAGCGGAGCTTACATAGAAGAGAGGTGACTAATAAAACAGGAAATTGTACATTACGTAATAATGCAGCTGCATTTCTGTTGGATCCATGACCTATGAATTAAATTTTACGAAAATTTTTAATTCACTTTCCGATTACAACAGCCCGGTTATGGGACAACAGAAGATTAAACTGGTACTTGCTAAAAACGTTGATAACTGCTATGTTAGCAGTGACTGAAACAAATCTTTTTGCAAAAAATAAACCTATTTTGATGGCGTGAAACTGAGAAATACATGAACTTCCAGCGCTAAGACGTACAAAGAAAAATGCGTGGACTGTGAAATCTATGTTTGAGAGAGCTCGATACGTTATTATATTTTTCCAGAAGGAGCGAAAAGGTGATTTCCAAAAAGATATTTGTTACTTAATTCGGATAATTTGGATATTACAAATATTAAGCTGCATCTAAACCCTGAAGCTTACCTACATGAACCCATGGACTTGATTTTTAAAAGTAGACAATAGAACTTATATGGAAAAAGCTAATAGTGAACCGTCACTAGACTTTATAGCGTTTTCGTGTCTATGTATATTTGTAATCCACTGTTCTAAAAAAGATGATTCACTTAAGACAGTACAGTTGACATAAAATTTATTAAAAAGAGTTTTCTGAAAATTTTTCAACTGACAATCGCGCATACAATATCATCCAGTTGCAAGAAACCGTATTTTTCAGGAAAAATAACTTAACAAATCTAGATAATTTAACCAACCATATTAAAATTTCTTTCTCTGAATTCACAAGTGACCCAGAGGCCACAGATGACCCCAACCAAGAGCTTCATTCGGCTTCTAACGGCCCACTAATAACTAGGAGCCACATTTCACAAAATACGCTTTTTTATTCAATTTTGCAAATTTAAAAAATAGAAGCATTCAAAACGTTTCGACTAAGACTTAGCCCACATCAAAACATGGAATACCTGGTGGGGACAGCTTATCAGATTGCCGTGTTAATCTAAATTATTCATTCAGTTCAAAAATAAATTTAAATTATTTTCCTAATTTTCAGTGAGCATGTCATGTAACATCAGAACATAGGATTAATTATGACACTGATTCTATAGATTATGCTCAGTTGTATCTATTACTTATCCAAGGATTAATCGGCACCATTTATGTTAAGGGCTCTTTAAAAAGAGATTTTTTAAATTAAGCATACTCTGAGAAGAAGTTAGAAGCTATTATAGCTGAGGATGTAATTGATATGGAATCTTCTTATGATTTTATAATAGTGTTGTTCATATAGCATTAAGAATGTTTATATACGGTATAACTGCATTGTAAGTATTTTACCTGATTAAACGTTTTTTAACAAACACTGTTTTTTATTTCTAATATAAGTACGTGATTCGTTTAAAACACAACAGTCTCTCTTGAGATTATACAGAGATTCTTGCATACGAAAGTTTTAAATAATTATCAGTTTTCAAAAAAGATTTTAAGCTTTACGAAGCTAAAACGTTATTAGGTACTAACTTTCCAGTCTGAGCATGGTTCCTAGGTGGGATAAAGTGTTTAAACATGTGTATCCGCTACGTCCACTGCTGTCTTATAATCGTCAAGATTCGGTTTCCAGTTAGTGGCAAAGTCGGGTACATCCTTAGCTTTTCTAGTTAATTCCCAGTCCATATTAATACAGTTTTGCTTTATCTCCGGTTCCACAGAATTCCCACACGATATTTGCTTTATACTCATTTTTCATTTTACCTAAAATAGATGTATTTACCGGACCACTAGGTGGATTATTCTATAAGAACAAGAGAAAGTAAAGTAAGATCGCCTTATTCCCGTATTTAGATTTGATATAACAATTCAAAAAGTCATATGTGAAAGTTTTGGAAATATCTGAAATGGAATACCCTACATAGATAGGTTTATCATACTCGACCTTCTGTTTAATCATTTTCATAGCGATTAAGTTCTCGCTGAAACTAACGATTTTCTTAAAATGCGGTTTCGCGATCCGTGCATTTACTTCTAGCCTTCTAGCAACATTTTCCCAATGGTAACTAGCTTAACGTCTATCCTTTTCTCCACGTTTTCCATCGTTTTTCCGAATATATCATTATTCGTAAGTTAAGTCTTTTTAAAACTTATTTGCTGCAGCATTCTCTTTTTGCTGTGAGCAGATCGGTGTGAACTTTAAGCCAAGGTAATTGATCGAAAGAAATTACGCGACGAATTTTAGAAAGTTTAAGGCCGTGATTAAGGGCTTACTGAAAAATTATCCATATTTAAGATTTTCATTGATGTTTAAATAATCTAAATTTCGCCATTTAAAATTATCCGTTATGTGGAATAAAATTATTGTTCGTGCATGCTTTTCTTACACTACATTGAGCGACACTTCTGCGAATCCCGTGTTTAAAGAAGTGTATCATGTCTACATTCGCTCTAGCTGTACAGAAGCAGCTTTAAAGGACGCGTCAAAAAACTTCGGATTTTAAATATTTATCTTAATACTGACCTAAAGTCTGGTATTTGAATAAGTTCTACACCATCTGTGCACGTTTATAATATTTTTGCTCGTTCTGCGGGGGAAACTTCCCGAAACTGTTCAGGTTTTAAATTTTGTTAAATAAAAAGTTTATCTAGACTTGTAGTTATGAAACGAAATCTGTCGAGGAAGCGTAACTTTACTTTGTCTTCTTTATTTTCCAGGTTTTTAATAAATAAATGGGAATTGAAATGGGACATGTGGGAAAAGATGGGAATATATAATAATCATTTATTTACAATAATACAATACCCAGTCACAAAGTCTGCAGCGACTTGTAGTAAACTTTCTTACAATAAGTTTCTTTTGTTTAGATGTTTTAATGTATACTCTAATAATAATATAAATCTATATAATTAATAACAACTTAATAGCTATTTTGTTTAATAATAAAGAACAAGCGAGAAATGTGTATTTGGATTTCTTAGTTTTTTATATCAATCATCAGATCAGTTAGGTACCTAATAATAAAAGGAAAACTGCAAGATCAACTTAACATTGAATTTTATTGTTCTTCTAACCCATTGATACACGAAATAAAAAAACAACGTGAAAAAACGTGTTAGAAAATTTTAGAGGACGATCAAGGTCAAAACTAGGGTGCTGCGGAACACTACTAGTGTCTAGCAAAGTCTCGTTGAAAAAGCGCCACGAGGCAAGGTGCATCCGCATTAAATTGTGTCTGAAAAGGGGGCGTTTACCGTAACAGTATCTTCTTTTGTTACATTTCGCTGTCGAACCCCTAAAAGTCAACTTTTGACCAATGACAATCAAAAGGTTCAAAGCTTGTGATACATAACTCAGCGGTTTTTACTTCATTATTTTCACGCACTTCATTTCTAACATCTCGATGCTCTTTACAAACATCTGTAACTTCTTTGTTTTTCATAACAACAAGACTATTTGCAATTATTTTTGTTTTCCCGTAGGAATTTTTTATATTTGTACTTTTAGCAAAATACTCAACAAACAGCGTCTCTGACACTGAACAAAGAATATAAATATTATTGAAAAAGCATTAACTGTGAGAAAATGCTAACAAATTTGTTATTAACAAAAGGATTATTTATAAAAGATTACAATAATATTGCTGGTAAAAGATTAAAAAATTAAATGCAGAGAATCGAGTTAAAAAAGTTACAAAAATTCCTAACGCTAAAAAAAAGTTTTCTATTTGACACGGGAATAAATGCCTATATTCTAAACAACCCTCCACACTTAGGAGAGGGCGTAAGTTGGTAAGCTGTCGAGCCAAACGGTCTTAGAAAAGCGTATCAAAAATCACTAACTTGAAAAAAATCGGATTTTCAAAGCTACTAAATTTAAGTTATTTTATATACAGAAATTTTTCGTTAAAATAGGTTTTTACAAATTTTTCTTATAAGGAAAAATAGTCTCAAATCGGTTTAAGTCAGTAAAAAAAAAACAGTAAAACCGAATTAAGTTTGATAATTAATTAGTAAAGCTGGAAAAATGTACAGCTTTACTAATCTTAAAAACTTCTTAACCTTAAAAACAGTGAACACGTCTGGATCAGCACAGACCAAGTTACAATGACTTTATAACGGTTGTCAAAGACAAAAAATATTTAAGAAATATTTTTTAAATGTTTAAATAAATGTTAATGAGAAAGTATTAAAAAATGAAAGGTTATTTCAAAAGGTTCCTATCACTGAGCAAATACTAACGAGTATACGTTTTGGAGAACCAAAACACTTTTTAGCACTAGCAGAGGGAAATGCGGGAATTACATAAAAATTTAATTTTTTATGTCAATCTGGAGAATGGAAAGTAGCTTGAAAACGCTTACGGACATTCTACCAGCAAAACTACTAGCATACATTTCTTCCATATTCCTTTATCATACATATATCAAGAGAACCTGATCTAATTATGCCAGGGCAATCTCACAGTTAAAGCCTTACTAAAGATCGGAGCATAAATGTCCCTTTTCAGAAACCAACCCGGCGATAGCACGCGGTGGAAACAAAAGATCAATATTTCACTGGTTATTTTCGTACTCGGGTACTCAATTAGGACATGTTGACGTACCCGTGGCTAAACCGAATCTTTCGAATTCTTTCTTGTAACGAGGTTGCTTACTCATGCGGAGATAATCGGTAGCTGGACGAGTATGGGTGTCATTTACCGGTTTTTTGTTCTCCTCCGAGTTTATCTAACCGGTTGACTAGCTCTGCATCTCCAACATCTAAGGGTGTAGGCTTTTGAGTCGGTTAACCGCTCGGAGGCGGTTTCCAGGGGCAAGTTTTTTGTAGGAGCATCATCAGAGGCAACCTCAGTATTGATTTCTCGCTCACTAGGGGCTTTTGTTGGGGCCCGTTTCAAGCCGGGGGTCATAATGCTTATTTCCTTCAATTTACGGTGAGGACATTGTTCCACCAGGTTCGTATGTTAAGATACCTTTTAGGAGGGTATATCCCTCTCGAGTGCCGTTGGTTTAGTTATCGGCCCTTTCCGTAGAGCCAAGTAGTACTGCCGAAAACCTATGACTCCAGTTAAGTTATTTTCCAATGTCAATCTTAACTTTTGGGGGTGTAGCTCACCCTCAGGACATTAATCGGTTAGAGCCTTTCTGGCCTCAAAGGAAAGGGGAAGGAGTCCTCTGTCGAGGAACGCGATGAACAAGATCGGCCTTTGACTGTATGAAGAGTAGCGACTCTTCAAAGTTGCTTGTTCGTGGTCGTCACGAAAAATTTTAATTTTCTTGGGGGTTGCAATGCCCTGAAGGCATTAACTTACTGGATCGTCATTGGCAGGGTGGCTTTGAAAATGCCGTTCTAAACTATTTTGGTTTATTTTTTTGGATTTTGGTGCACATCAGGTGGTCGAGAAGGACCACGAGTCAGCGGCTTATGAGAAATACGAATAAAAAATTTTGTTTCGCTTTGAGAACCCTAAGCTACCTCTGAAAAGGAATACGGTCACTGGAAGCGGGCTCCCTGTTTACGGGGTCGATGTTCTGGACGTCCTCTCTTTGGCAACGTCGGGAGCTAACGGGGGGATTCACCCTTGTTCTCTGGAGAACCCATTCAGGGTCGTAGAAAACTAATATATTAAGCCAATATTAGTAAAAAATAGAAGTAGTTTATTTTCTGTACGGCTAATGTTCATCTACTTTTCGGCCCTAACACGCAGCGTTGCAGCACAGCAGAGTCTGAAAAAGTATTTGCCGCCAAAATTTCGTTACGCTGCCTTTTTATATGCGAAAAAAGTGGGAGTGTAACACCACCCTCAGCAGGCTCGGACTTGCTCAGGGAAAATTGCAAAATTAACCCTAAGCTAGCCTTCCAGCGCCTAACTGCCGATACACAAATCGACTTGACTTATGATGGAAAATTCACTAACTCGCAGATTTGTCATAAATTGACAGGTTTGTTATAACAAATACCACCCACTCCTGAGTAGCGAGGGGGTATGGCATGGTATGGATGCCGTACATCGAGCCTCACTTATTTCATATCTGTCCTTTTTAGGACATCTTGTAAAACATTCGAAAAAAAGAAAATATTACAATTTTCCTTTTAAGGACGACTTATACTAACAATCACAAAACATATCACAGACTATATTTTACAATAGACTTTTCGCAATAAATAATAATATTCTCGCATATATAAATGCGATTTCCAGCATCAGTCCATGGTAAATTAATAAGAATTGAATAGCCGTTGCGCACAAGTGCTTCTTTTCCTTGCTTATCTTGGTTAGCTCATAATCGAGAAACCCTCTCGAAAGAGAAAAAATCACAGTTTTTTAACAGTTATTGAGCTCCAGTTCGTTTTTTCCCTTAAGAAGGCTAACGAACAACCTCAAAAGTTAATTATTATCACAGTTTTTTGTACAAATCACATCAAACAAGATGAAGAAGAAGCTATTGCTTGCTTTTTAATCTTGCCTATTCTGACAGAAAAATTACTGACATTTTTACTTTTACATTACTTGACCCGTGGTGATCCCCACTCCTTTGGTAATGTTTTCTTTCCTGCAACCCTGTAAACTTTCGTCTCGCCGATACTTAAAACGAGACATCTCTCTTTTTTAATCTGAAAAACAAAATCCTCGACTTCGGGTTGCCCCATCACTCGTTCCCTGGAGTCCGCTGACCCTTAAAAATTTCCAACCAAGTCATTCTTAAACTGGCGCACTGTTGTGGCTTCCCAAACCCCCGAGACACTCTTCATCCCAGACATTCCGCTGCAAGGCCTTTAACGTCAACTCCCTCTTGCTGTCATCAATCACCTTCCCGGCCTAGATCCTATTGGCATGCCCCTCGGCCGCCAAAATCAAAAAAATCCCAGCGGGCACTCCCTTTTGTCTCCGGCATGAGAACCCTAGTCTACTGAAATTCACGTACGCCCTCATAAACTTCCCAAGCACCTTCCTGTAGCAAAACCTGTCGACGCCTGAAAGCATTCTCCTTTCTAGAGTAATAACGAACCACAACCTTTTTTAATTAATATCCCCGGTGTTTCGGGGTACCGGTTCTCCAAAAAAGAAAACTACCATCATCTATCTTCTCCATAACTTTTATAGGTTATTACTAACTACGGTCGTAGCTTACTGTAGTATGGACCTAATCCCTGTATTGTCCCTTTGTGAACCCCGAACTTTAACATCGGGCTGCAATCTGGATACAAAAGTCGTACAAAAGTAAATATCTTATAGATTGTCAAGCCAAATCGTATATTTTTTATTTCCCTAAAAACATAAACTTACGAAGCAGTTTGCTTCAACATTTTTTTCCTTTAATTAACTTAATTGTTATCGTAAACTTTTAGTTACTAAAATGCAATAAATTAGCAAGTAAAAATCTGTCTCAAGGGATTTTATCTCTAAAATAATAGTTAATTTTTAAGAAAAATATATTTCTAAATACATATAACATATAGCGTTGCCTTTATCCCTATAAAACTTTTTCTTTTTAAAATAAACCAAAATAGTTTGGAAATATTTCGATTTTATATATGAGAAGCTGCATACAATAGGTCTCTATTGGATAGATCTGTCTTGACATCCAGTTATTGGGACTAACACGAAGACGCTGGCGTACTGTCGCTCAGTGGGAGTGTCGTTCTCTGGACAGTTCTTGGCATACTCTGGGCGCGAAGGGGGTATTAATGATCCTTGGATCCAGTTCCTCCTCCTGTTCGCCCCAGAGAGCTTCGCGTTCTCTCACCAATATTTTCTACGGGGCCCGGACAGCTTCTGATGTTCTGTCCAGGAGTGGTCCTGCTAGTGCGGTTAAGTTCTGTGCGGGCGGGTTTTCGCCCTCAGGGTCTGTCTGCTTAGCAGCAAGTTAAAATCTAATGCCATACCTTCAGAGGGCGCTTGGAAAAGGTGAAAATTCAATGCCTCTCCTGTGCTATACTCGTATTGGGTTCTCCCTGTTTTTGTCCACATTAAGTCCCGTGTGGAGGTCGCCAATTGAATCAGTTAGTCTGGTCAATTCCGGCCTGCTACGCGTAGGGTCTGTACTATAGCGTTTGAGGAACCTTCGTTAGAGAAGTCCTCGTCGGCACCGAAAAACTTGTATTCTGGTAAATATTTTTTTAATTGGTCCAGCGAATTCGCCCATCTCGCCCGACAGTAAAATTCTCACTGGCTTGCCCCATTTCGTCAAAAGGATCTTCCTTAAGCCAAAGGTGATCAAGATGGTGTGTACCGTAATTAGCTCCTCGAACTCTAACCGTTTTGAGTTTGCGTCCAGTAGTAGGCGTACGGCGTTGGCTTCAGAATGGCGCTTCCGCCTGAGTGCTCGCAGCAATCGTAACGTTACCAGTTGAAAATTGTTCAATGGCGGGTTGATTTTCATTCCTGCCGTTCTTGCCATTGTACAGAGGTTGCAGTTGTATGCTTTCCTGGCCATGGTCATAGGTTCCTCCATATCGAAGAAGTGGTTGAATAATAAGGATAATTTGATTGGCGTGACCGTGAGCCACCTCATGGAAAAACAAATAATGCTCAGTATTTGGGGTGGAACCTGCTAACAACACGCGTCCGCATACTGCGGTATTCTTCTTCCATGTGAACACCACGTCCCCTATACGTTTGAACTCCTTCCCGTCTATCATGATGGAGCTTAAGTTTCTGCATTTCGTGGTTACTTCTTTATAAATGTTCGTGGATTGCCGCCACAAGGTCGTTTTCGCGATCAGTTTGTAAATACGGGTTATCGTAGGGATCGGGTAACCATCCGTGTGTGAAATTTCCTTTAATTTCTGTTAGAGCCAGCAACGTAGGTGTGCTTCTCCCAAGCAGGGCTTTCCCAGTCTAAGTGAATAAGCTCCTTGTTTTTATTTCCGTAGTGTTGACGCACGTCCCGTATCCCGGTTCTTACCGGCGTACTTCTTTCCCCGTGTTCGAATAACGCCTCAGCCACTGAGTTGGGTGCCAGTTCACGAATCGATCTTCTTTTACCGCAGTGGGTGACATGTTTCCGGTGGCGGTGTTTTCAAGCATGTCATATGACATGCTCCCAGTCGTCGTGAGCCCTCGAATTGGGGTAGGCACGTAAGGCTCATAATATGTTGTGTGTCCTGGTGAATACCATGTCATCCCTTCTGGGTGATATTCTTCCTCCAGTACGGGAGTTGGCACAAGGGTAAGTGTCTGAGACCCAGGGTGATACCAGATTCCGGGCCTGTGGTGGATATGAAGCCTGACGTCCCCGAGTGAGTACTGCCGACACCAGCCAGGTACATGGCCTATATATTAAAAAAAGCGTTTACCGTAACACCACCCCCAGCAGGCTGGACTTACTCGTAGAAAAGTCTCATAATAGTACTAAGCTGGACTACCAGCGCCTTCAGTACGCAGACTGAAATTACTTAACATTAAAAGAAGGACTTCTGGCACCCAGACCAGTTTACTAAAACTAGTATCACAATTTTCTTGAAAATACCAACCCCTCCTGAGTGGAAAGGATGTATGGCGTTGGATGGCGTACATTTTTTCCTTAAAACTACCTTAAGGCTTATGTTTTATATTTTATCTTATACGAAATGTAACGTCTGTGATGTAAAAAACGCATGAAATTTTTTTTTGTACACAAGACGAGTCTTGTACTTAAGACATTTTATTTCATGAGAACTGAGAATTAGGGACACTTTATATCCGGACGCTTAAATACTTGATGTACGATTTGTTTTTTTTTTTACACAACTGTGGCTTATCTTATTATTATTGTTTTTCTCTAATTTAATTAAACTCAAACAGGGAAATTATTGTGGTGTAGGAAAACTGTTGAGCGCCAGTTCGTTTTAGATATTGTAGCTAACGAACAACCACCTAAACAATTAAACTAATTGCTGTTTTTGGTCTTTCTCAAGGCTTAGAGATGAAGCAAAAGGTGTTTATTAATGTTGCTACCCCGAACTCGTGTAAGTATTTTCCATTTAGAGATTTAAAGTAAGTATTCTTTCATTTAGATTAACTCATGGTAAGTATCTTCTATTCAGCGCAGTTCTACTCTTTTGCTCCCGTTATTGTGACACTCTTAATTTACGACTAAGTCAATATATTGTTGTCGCGCCGGCGGCACTTAAACCGAGACCAGTATCTTCCGGCAGACATCCCATTCTTCGTCCTTTGGAGCTTAAGCTTCAGCGTCTGAGTCTCCCCGCCTATGACCGTTTATGGAATGCACAGACAATTACCGTTTTCATGGCTGACGGAAAATCTCTTAGGCCGTACGTAGTTCTTCCAGCTCTAGATCTGTACTCCTTCTCTCCGGGATGAGATCTCAGCCAACCAGCAGACATTCACGTATGCTTTACCGACTAAGGCCGAGCCAAACCCTTGGACCTCACCGAATCACATCGGTTTGATAAAACGCACCAGCAGATACCTTCACTAGACAATAAGGAACCTGAGCAGCGCCTTCGCGGACCTTCGAACGTCTCTCTCAGAGCCGAGTACCTACTAAAATTTTCAGTAAGCCAAGCATCGAAATTTAAAAGACACTTTTTAGAGAGAAAGGCAATTTTCTATCGCTATCCCTAAGAAGACATATGAGGTGTACGTATATTTTAAGATGAAAAGAGCTAAAACCTTTTCACAACTGAAGAGTGGCAAAAATATCATTTCTCCCCTATAATTTTTTATTTACAGGGAAAAATTAGGAGTTGTTTTACTAAGTTACTAGCGGGACCTTTTCCAAACCTAACTATAATTAATTCTAACACGCTTGCACGATGTTGACATTAATAAAGAAAACAACAGTAAATCAATCTACATGCCTTTTCCAATTCTAAGGGGACAAATTAAATTAATATTTTAGTTCTTTGCCCCATAAAAGCAATTAGAACAAATAACAAAATAATAATTAACTTCCATATTTGCCGATTCTTTTGGCAAGGTTTTTATAAAGAAAACATATTCATAAGTTTCTTTTTTTTCAAAACTATTCCTTGCATTTTTTATCCAAAACATTTTATTTATGCCGTTTTGTTCCAGTTCTTGACAATCGGAACTACCACGTACCCGCTATCATAGCCCCGTTCGGACGGATGATGCTTATGTAGAAATATGCAAAAATTCCCTTAATTATATTTAATAATATTATATATTTTTGCCGACCTAATAAAATCCTATTTTAAATAAAAAGGGGTTTATGAGTCAGGCGGTTTGTTTATATTAGTCATGTCGATAATACATTTTTTTGTTATCGGATGATCGAGTTAAGAATTATTCATTCTTTGTCATAAAGCGTTAGTAAATAGACACGTTGCTTATTGAAATTGTGTTTTAATGAAATAAATCCCATACCTATCAACAGGTTATGGGCCCAGGATACTCAGTTAATTAATTAAGTAAATTCAGTTATTAAAAAGTGTTATTTGTAAAAATGGATTCAAAACATTGCAAAAGAAATATTCAACCATTTAATGGGGAAAGATACAGTGTATGGAAATTCCGAATAAAATCATTATTAGCCGAAATTGAAGTGATAGAAGTTATCGAACAAGAAATACCTCAAACAAAAACCGATGAATGGACGAAAAAGGATTTAATAGCTAAAAATGTTATAATTGAATATTTAAGTGATACATTTTTAAATTTTGCCAAAGGTGACGTAACTGCAAAAGAAATTTTTACTAATTTGGATAAAATTTACGAAAGAAGAAGTCTCGCCAGCCAACTTGCCCTTAGAAAACAATTATTAAGTTTAAAGTTACAAGGTGAAAAATCATTATTGGAACATTTTACACGATTTGATGAAATTGTTGCTGAATTAATTGCCGCTGGAGCCAAACTGGATGAAATGGACAAAGTTTCTCATTTATTATTAACTTTACCGAGTGCCTATGATGGAGTTATAACTGCCCTTGAAACTCTTAGTGAAAATAACTTAAACATTGCATTTGTGAAGACAAGATTGTTGGATCAAGAAGTGAAATTGCAAAATGAAGATAATACGAGTGGAAAAGTACTTTATACAAACAAAACATCGTTACCATCGGGAAGTAATACAAACAATAAACATAAAAATAAGTATCATAAATCCAAACATCATAAAAAAAACAAAATTACCTTATACTACGTCAAACATCAAATGTGACCATTGTGGACGAAGAAATCACCTGAAAAAGGATTGTTTTTATTTTAAGAAGATGAATGAAAACCAAAAGGAGCCCAAACGTACCATTCAAACTGTTCAAACGAGCAATACTGGTGGTTTTGCTTTTATGCTAGGAACTCCTGCCCTTCCAAATTCAAACAAAAATGAAATTGTGTTTATTCTTGATTCTGGAGCCACCGATCACATCATAAACCGGTCAGATATGTATAAAACCTATTCTAATTTGAATAATCCTATACACATTTCCGTAGCCAAGAACAACACAGCTATTTTAGCCACTAAACAAGGTTCAATTGATGTTACCACTAATCTAGGCTTCAAAGGAAGTCTGGAAAATGTCCTATATTGTCCTGACATTCCATATAACCTGTTGTCTGTTAGAAAAATGCAGGAGAGTGGTATGCTGGTAGTTTTTGATGGCAACGGAGTTCAGGTTCAAAACAAAGGACAAATTGTAATGACAGGTAAGCCTTTAAATGGTTTAACAAGCATAATTTTTAGTGTAAATTCTAAATTAACAAATAATTACAATTCAGTAAATATAAGTAGTACTAGTAAAACAAATAATAATTATAAATTATGGCACGAACGTTTAGGTCATTTAAGTAAAGATAAGTTCTTACATTTAAAAAGGTTAAATTTAATGGGTGATATAACTGAAATAAACGATATAATTCTCAATGAAAATTTTTTATGTGAGGCATGTATATACGGTAAACAAGTGAGATTGCCATTTGCAAAAGAAAAACCTAAAAAGGAAAATGGTAGACCGCTGTTTGTCGTACATACAGATGTTTGTGGGCCTATTACACCTCCTACATGTAATAATAAAAATTATTTTGTAACGTTTATTGACAGTTATACACATTACACTGTTGTATATTTGTTAACATATAAATCGGAAGTTTTAGGTGTATTTAAAGATTTTGTTGCTAAGAGTGAGGCACATTTTAACTTAAAAGTTGTAACTCTTTATTGTGACAATGGGGGTGAATATTTATCCAATGATTTTAAAACATTCTGTGTCGAAAAAGGTATTACATATCATTTAACAATAGCCCATACACCCCAACAAAATGGTGTAGCAGAGCGCATGAATCGCACGATAACCGAAAAGGCACGTGCGATGGTAATAGGTGCACACTTACCTAGGTCATTTTGGGGAGAAGCTGTTCTAATGGCAACTTACCTAATAAATATAGTACCTACTAGCGCTCTGCTAAATAACAAAAGACCATATGAAGTATGGCATAACAAAAAGCCTACATTAAATAATTTAAGGGTGTTTGGCGCTACGGTTTATGTTCTAAATAAAACCAGAAAAACTAAATTTGACTCAAAATCTTTTAAATGTATTCTGGTAGGATATGAGCCTAATGGTTATAAGGTATGGGACGTAGAGGCTGAAAAGTTTATTACTAGTCGTGATGTTATATTTGATGAAGTAAACTTTAAGAACTAGGCCCCAAAAGTCTGAAGAAAATAATCAGACTTATGATATAAAGAAATCTAAAATACCTGAAATTATATCAAATGAAATAATAATAACTGATACTTCCAAAGAAATACCAATCGACACAGAACCCCATGTAAGAAAAAGTGATAGAATTAAAAATAAGCCAGCTGTTTGCTATAAAGAAAAGACAGAAGATGACATTTATTCTAGTTTTTTAACTTTAGAATCATCTTTATTAAATATTCCTAACTGTTTTTCTGACATTAAAAATATGAAAGATCGCAATCAGTGGGAGCAAGCTATTAATATTGAAATTAAATCACTCATAGCAAATGATACTTGGGTTCTAGTAAATAAACCTCCTAATAAAAACATTATTGATAATAAGTGGGTTTTTAATATTAAACATGATGAAAATGGCAATTTAACTAGATACAAAGCTCGATTGGCAGCAAGGGGTTTTAGCCAAAAGTTTCTAGTTGACTATAATTAAACTTTTGCGCCAGTGGCAAGAATATCTAGCTTAAGATTTATTTTGGCATTTTCTAATCAATTTGATTTACTTGCACATCACATGGATGTGAAAACTACATTTTTAAATGGGGTGTTAAAGGAGGAAATTTACATGAAAGTTCCAGAAGGTGTAAAAGCAAATAATGGCCAAGTATGCAAGTTAGTAAAATCTTTATATGGTTTAAAACAATCGTCAAGATGTTGGTATCAACGTTTTGATGAATTTCTAAAACATTTACATTTTAAAAGTTCAGCTGTAGATCCGTGTCTGTATATTTTAAATAAAGGAGATATTGCTAAAAATATTTACATTATTTTATATGTAGACGATTTATTAATTATTACCAAAAGTAGAGACACAATGTTAAATTTTAAGTCTTATTTATCTAAAAGTTTTCAAATGGTTGATTTACAAGAAGTTAAATTTTTTCTTGGAATAAAAATTGAAAGAAATAATACCTGTATAACTTTAGATCAAAGTGTATATTTAAAAAGTATTTTAAATAAATTTAATATGATTGAATGTAAAGCAGTGGACACACCATTGCCTACTAAATTAGACTATGCTGCTTTAAATTCAGATATTAGCTGTGCAGCACCATGTAGAAATCTTATAGGCTGTCTTATGTATGTAATGTTATGTACACGTCCTGATATTTGTGCAGCCATTAATATACTTAGTAGATACCAAAATAAAAATAATGAAGAACTATGGAAATCATTAAAAAGAATTCTACGGTATATTAATGGTACACTAAATTTAAAACTTACATACACAAAAACAAATTTTGATAATTTGCTTATTGGTTATGTAGATTCAGACTGGGGGGGAAATGAAACTGATAGAAAAAGGACTTCAGGTTATGTATTTAAAGTATTTGATAATTGTACTATTTCATGGAATACTAAAAGACAACAATCAGTTGCTGCCTCCTCAACGGAAGCCGAATACATGGCTCTTTTTGAGGGTGTTAGGGAAGCTAAATGGTTAAAGTATCTTTTAAATAGTATACATTTAAATATAACCAGCCCTATTATTTTATATGAAGATAATACTGCTTGCATTAGCATAGCTAATAACCCTAGTGATCATAAAAAGTCGAAACACATAGATATAAAATATCATTATACGAGAGAACAAATTAAACAAAAATTAATTACTCTTAAATATATTTCGACAGGGGATCAACAAGCAGATGTCTTCACCAAACCACTTCCAGGCCCAAAGTTTGGTGTAATAAGAATGAATCTTGGACTAAATTAATTTATTAGATATGTATTTACAATTTTTTTTGATAAAACAAATTATTATGTCGTTATCATAATTATTACGTTATAATGTTAATATTATTATATTGTATAATTTTTTTTGTAATTTTTGAGTGGGAGTGTAGAAATATGCAAAAATTCCCTTAATTATATTTAATAATATTATATATTTTTGCCGACCTAATAAAATCCTATTTTAAATAAAAAGGGGTTTATGAGTCAGGCGGTTTGTTTATATTAGTCATGTCGATAATACATTTTTTTGTTATCGGATGATCGAGTTAAGAATTATTCATTCTTTGTCATAAAGCGTTAGTAAATAGACACGTTGCTTCGTACCTATCAACAGCTTAATTGTTTTTTCCAAACAAATTCGTCCTCGGAAACCGAGCTAAATTGCCTGCGAACCAGGAAGCCTCTTTCGTCCACGCCCTCTAGTTGTTCGGCGCGAAGCATGCGTCTGTCCTCCAACAAGACCTTCTTGGTTACCCTAATGGCTTGCTTTGCCCCTTCTAAGGTGTAATCCAATACATTTTTCAGGTTATGCGCGGGGTCGTCTGCGTATATGGAGATTCTCGTTTGAGCTTCTTCCTGAACTGCTTGTCCCCTCAGCAGAAACTTGAGTTCCAGGTCTGTCCTGTGTGGCGGTGTGGAAAAATTAAACCTTCTAGCACCGTGACGTATTCGAATGGTGTTCGACCTGTCAATGTGTGTTAATGGTGGGTTAATTTGGACCTCTGTGTCGCGAGCTACAGAACACATTTAGCACTTGTACACTTTCCCTGCATATTGCAAAGTTTCCTCTACATCAAAAAAGTGGTCGACCAAGAGCGACAGTCGTATCGTTGTAACGTGTTCAATACCGTGGAACACTTTAAATAATTCTTGCGTGGGTGTTTCTGGTGGTATCCAAACCCTGGCCTCGATGTTTGGGTCTCTGCTTAACTTCATAACTGTGTCACCCATTTTGACAACATGTGTCCTGTATTGTAGTCATAGTCAGGTTTTTCGGACAATCCTTCATTACCTCCACGTACATTTTCGATCGTTGTTGCCATATCACGGCGCGGGTGATTAGCATGTACAGTGCTTTCAAGGATCGAATCGCACATCCTCACCCATTTGGAACCGCTTCTAATTTCCTCCACAACCAGCAGCGAATATGCAGTTCTCCTTCGCAGGATTCTCTTGCTGTTTGCGTGGCAGATACTTTTGTTTTCGTCTCTGTCGTGTTAGTTACTTTAACCTCTGTCCTTAATATTTTCGTGTGGGGGTTGTAAATCGGACTTGAGCCTCGATATATGGTTCTTTTCGGCGTCAAGTTAGCCGTACCCGTGTAGTTGGGCGGCATGTTCCCGGTCGCGGTCTCTGGTGTACTAAAATTGCTCCGACTGAACCCTTTGCAACGACCCCGAAATCCGGGCCTGCAGCATCTTAGGGGGCGAGTGCGAATTCAACAGGAAGGAACAAAATTATCAAAGGCCTCATAAGAGTCACTGTACGGTTTGACGTAGTCATGTGAATCGGCCCTCACTTTCCAAGGTGTAGTTGGGGGTTCGGAACTGTCACTAGAAAATTGTGGCGCGGTTTTCGCTTTGTAATCGCCGGACATACTCTATCGTGTATATGTATATCTGGAGGATTACCCACAGTTCGTTCCACAGAAGATCCACCGAAGGGTGAGTCTTTGGTATTCCCTAAAATTCCCACAGGATTGCAGGGGCATTTGTGTTTGTGCCTGATCCGCGTATGGCCCTCCTGGGCACGCAATCGGGCGGCCTGCCCTGCCCGTCTGGCTCGTTTTTTTGCCGAGCGGGTCGGGGGTACATTTGACACGGTTTTCCTGGGGTTACTAGACGAATTGGGTCGTTGCATAATATTTGAAAATTAAATGATATTTAAAATCAAAAAGGCCACTAAAATATGAACCATACAGACCACCTGTCCCAAACGGAACAGCTGTCTTTCACAAAGACTTCGTGTTTTATTTTTTATGAAAATGCTGATTATGTCTAGAAATACATTATAGTGGTTAGGTTAGATTTGGTTTAGTTTCCTGTGTGAAAAGTCGCACGATAGCGCTATCTAGCCGTTCTATTTTAGATCGACGACGATGAGTGATATTCTATCCTCTATCCTCTAGTATATTTTACTGTTGCAACGGTTGCGAATTTTACGGTTATGATTATCTCTATACGTGGAAACCAAGTGTTTATCGAGGCTGACAGAACAATTCTAATTATTGGCATTGAACGGCTTTTTGAATGGAATACTCAGGGTATTATTAGAAACTTAAAAGAATCTTTTGATTTTGATTATAAATATACCAGGTTTGTACCTTTATCTTGAAAAATGGCTGTGAAAATCGACAAAACAGTGCCTTAAGATACAATGTGCTTGATCGAGAATAATTGATTTTAAATAACAATTTCAATTGTTCAACAATTCACATTGTTTCTTATGGCACGGTTTTGACGATTTTCTCGGCCATTTTTCAAGATGAAGATACAACAAACCTGGGTATATTTATAAATAAGGAGAAGGGATCTTTTTAATATTAAATAATATACAGGATGTTCCATTAAAATATAATTCGAGGCATCATTTCTATAAAAATGGATATTCTGTTTGCTTGATGTGTCTCAGCGTTTTTTTTTTAATTTAATACTTTATGGATGCGCTGTATTTACCATACATTATAAAATTGTATATTAACATCGTCATTATTGATAAATTCAAACCGGTATTCTAAAAGCATCGATGAAAATATAACGATATTTTATCAGATCGATATATCTCATTTTGATGTATCGAATATCAATAGATCGATGTTTATCAAAATTTGTGCATCCCTAGCTAACGCAAAAGACCGTGGCGTCGGCGCGTCTACGGGCGACTTGTGCTAGCCTCTCTATCGTGTAATTCACCAGGGCCGCATTCAGTCGTTCGATGCATGGTAGCATTTCTATGCAGGAATCGTATAATAATCTTGAAAAAAAAAACTGAATTGCAAAAGTGCATTAATAAAAGGTGGAATTATTGTTAATTTTAGATAGAATCACATCAGGATCATGCTATCCATGTTACCCAGGCTTACAGTTTTTGGAGAATAAGTAAAGCAACATTTATATAATATTTTAGTAAGGGACTTACTCCAGCATCTGCAAAAACTTATCATGAAACCTGCTTATTAGCCACAACATCGGAAGACGAATTATCTACCACCTGTACAAAGTGTGGAGGTAAGCAGATAGAGGGGATGACTTGTAAAAATGGCCTAAATTTTTTAAATTGTAATTTTAGGTCAAAAACCTTTGGAGATCGTACTAGCAAAAGTATGATAGACATTATTAAAAGCAAGCAGACATTATTTGGAAAACGACGTTTACGTTACTGTAAAAGCAGATCCTTTTATCGAATGTATATTAACACCTCTTATGAAACGGGCACATCAGGAAACTTTTAGCAATGAAATCGTATTTATAGACACAACAGGCTCTTGTGATCAGAGAGGCTCAAATATTACATTTATGTTTGCAGCAGGCATAGTCGGCGCCATTCCTCTAGGTAATGCTTTTATGTCATTAAAAAAGGCTTTTGAACAATGTGGCTTTTTCGATAAAAATCCATCTGTCATTATGACAGATGATAGCAGTGCCGAAGGTAATGCCTTGAGTAAAGTCTTCACTACATCAAAAATTATTATTATGTTTTTTTGACGTCAGACAATGTGGCGGTGGCTTTGGGATGGCAAACGTGGTATCGAAAATATGCATCGGAAGCCGGTTATGTTATTGTTCCGCCAAATTGTTTTTGAACAAGATGTTTTTGCTTGAGATGAATTAATGTTTATTTGATATTTACGTTTTTATTGCATCCTCTTGTTTACAGTATCAGTTATTAAAAGAACATCTTACACAATTCTGGCAACGGAACACCGAATGCTATATATGCTGCAGATCATCATATTTAAGTCGTGGGCATAATACCAATAATATGGTGGAAGTATCTATAAGGATCTTCAAAGATAACTTCCTTCAGCGCAGTAAGTCATTTAATACTATATCTACTATTGATTTTGTAGCAAACCAGCTGGAACAACACTACGTTAGACGCTTAAGAACCTACGCACTAAGTCGTAAAACGAATCTTTATTTGTTACATAGAAAATTCTGTATAAAAGGAAAGGCTTTACAGGTCGAAAAATTGAATAATTACACATTTCTTGTAACTTCGTCTCACAATCCATTTGTATATATAGTGCATACCGATATCCAGATGTGTGATTGTCCAGCAGGCCAAGAGGGTGCGTTCTGCAAGCATATGTGTGCCGTAGAAGTAAATGAGAAAATTTATTTAAAAATTCTCCTATGCTGTCTTTCGAAGATCGAATATGTTTAGCGAAGTTTAAGTAAGGATAAAGAATTTGACGTAACAGAATATGACTGAACCCAGTAGTTTAAGAAGTGAAGCTCCAAACGCTCTGAATACATCATTCCAGCAGCATACAGATGAACAATTTTCTCAAGAAGGAATGGCTTATACGGAAACCGAGTCATCATCTGCGGTTGAGCACTTTAATGAAGAAAAAGTGAAGAAAATATTACAATATCCTTTGTAAATAAGTTCAAAGATAATCCCAGCAAGGATATGGGAAAAATACTAAACATATTTAATAAGAAGATGGGTCAGTTAGTGATGCCTTCAGCATTTTTCGAGTTTTATACATTGTCGAAACAAAACATTTCAAGAGGTAGGAAAATACTTGTACAGCCAACTGCCATCAGTGGAAGAAATAGCCAAAGAATATTACTTGCGGATCGCGCAGGAATCAGTCTACAAGATCTTCTAAAGAAAAAACAAAAAAACCAAAAAATGAAAGATCTCACAGCCTTTCTACAAGCATTAGCGGTAATCAGCCTAACGCTAAAGGTCATTGTGCAAGCCATTAGTATACGATTTGAAAATTATTATTATTGTTTTATATATCATGGCATTGCAGTAAATAAATACCAATTCTAAAATCAATGAGCATTTGTAGCGTATTAGTAGATTTCAGCACCCTGGTGCCGTCGTATAGGAGGATGTGTAAATATGCTTTCCGATCTCGGTTTCGTTATTCACGTAAGATGCTATTTCACTCGTCAGGGTCTTTCTCAGCCTTGTACCTGTAAGATTTACACTTCCCTGAGTGGTATCAGGGAAATATACACGAGGGACGTCTATTGTCCTGTATACAGATACTGGTTGCGGCACGTAGGGCGTCTCGGCACCACCTGAATCTTGATACAGTAGCAGTTTCTCACTGGACCACCGTCCATTTAATAAAAACTAAAAAAATTAACTCCCTAAGGTACAGCTACACTTATTTGCCACTGTCGCTCCTACAATGTAAAACTAAAAGATTTCTTATCTGGGTCGATTCTAGGACGTTCCTCCTTGCGGCAACATCAGAGTTGAGGGGGATTCACCCTTGTTCCTGGGGGAGATCTTCTCAGGACTTTCGCATCAAGTAAAAAGCAAAAAAGTTGGACAAACTGGACGTTGTTTATTCAGTCTTCTACGTGCTAAATTTGTGCTTGAGCTAACATGATGTTGCAGCACCTTGACCACCCTCTGCCGTAAATTATCACGGTCGCAGCCTTTTTATATTTGTCAGAAAATGGCGTGTATCGTAACACCACCCCCAGCAGGCTGGACTTACTCGGGTTACGTTACAAAATTAACCCTGAACTGGTCTATCAGCCCCTAGCTATCGGTCACAGATCGATCTGACTTATCTGGATAAAGGTGAGACTAGCAAGCAGGCTAGTTTACAAAATTTCTTAGAAATACAACCCTCTCCTGAGTGGGGAGGCGTTATGGCGTTTGATGCCTCACAAAAGATCTTATATATCTAAGCCGCAATTTATGCTAGTTCTTTTTTACAGTCTTTATCTCGTACGTGACTAATTTAATTTTTCCTGGTATACAATATAAACTATTTTATACTTATATGTTACACCACAGTACAGTCATTTACAAATCACATTTCACTTTTTGTTATTTTATACTTTGTACAGTCTTGTATATTCTTTGGACACCATTTATATGTGAACTTTATATAAGAAATTGGATAACATTATAAAATAATAATCTTTAAAATATATTGTTATTTTATAATGTTGTAAAATAGTTTAGTATTTTCTTAATAACAGCTTTTTTAAAGACTTTTACAAACTCATAACATCACATAAAGGGAAATTTCATAACCGTTGCGCATGGCTGCGTCTTTTTGATTACTCTCGGTTAACTCATAACCAAGGAAAGAAAAAACGTCTCTCGCAGGAGAATCAATTATAATCTCATTAATAAGTTGTTGAGCGCTGGTTCATTTTTCTTACAAGGGCTAACTTACAACCCCAATAAATATCACAAGTTTTCTTAATAATACTAAGCAATACTTTGTACTTTTTGCCGGGAGAGGGATGACTTACGAAGTCAATGCTTGAACTTCACCCTATCCAATTATTCTCGATAACAAGAAAGCAAGAAAAGAAAAAAAATTAAAAATTAATTAGTTTACTAATTAATTATCTTCTGTTCAGCGCGATTATGGCTTCTTACTTCCTTTTTCGTGACACTTTCAATTTAAGACCGAGTCAATATACTGTTGCCGCGTCGCCGACGCTTAAAACGAGACCAGTATCTTCCAGCAGACATCCCATCCTTCGTCCTTCGTCTGTCTGCATCTCAGCGGCTGAGGTCCCCCGTCTGTGACCGTTTCGGGCAGCACGGACAACCACTGTTTTTCAAGGCTAACGGAAAACCTCCTAGGCCTTACGTAGTTCTGCCAGACCTGGGCCAGCACTTCTTTCCGTGATGAGACCTGAGCAAAAGCTGCAGATATCCCGCATGCTTTACCGAGCTAAACCCTTGGACCACACCGAATCACACATCGGTGCCACGTTACCACAGGTAAGGGAGCTCTCGGGTTTAATGAGACGTACCAGCAGACATCTCCTCTAGGCAATATGGAAACAAGCAGCGCCTTCGCGGACCTTCGAGCGTCTCTCCCAAAGCCGAGCACCTACTGAAATTTTTACATTAAGCAAAGCACCGCATTCTTAAAAGAAGTCGACTTTTGAGATGGAAGGCAATTTTTTTGCCGCTATTTTCTAAGAAGACATACGAGCTGTACATATATATATATATATATATATATATATATATTCTTTTTTCAAGCTGACAGAAACTACCAACTTTCTCACTACCGGAGAATGGTAAAAAATTATATCTCTCCCCCTCTAATTTTTTTATATCATTGAATCTCGAGTGGGCGCGGGCAACCGTAGGATTTCTTCTGGCCATTCTCTAATTGCTGCGCGTAATGTCTATGCCCTGGTATTTAGGGGGTGTCTATTGGGATATTCCTTGTTCGGATTGCAAATCTTTGCTTGGACATTTCCCGTTATTTTCCTAATAGAGTCCGTAAATTCCGCCATTTCGGTAGATAGGAGAATGACTAGGGGTGTACCTCACCTCATAATAGCATCTTTCTGATCGCAAAGATTATCTAGGCATTCCCCACCGTTATCAATTCTTCGAACTCCAACCATTTGGATGCTATATCCAGCATCAATAATACGGCATTTGCACTCGAATGGCGAACTCGCCTTAATGCTCCATCCTGCCATCAAACACGTTACACATTTATTGTAGGCCCTTCGGGCTGGAACGAAATGGTTCGCTTACGTCAAAAAAATGGTCGATTAGGAGCGCTAGTCTGATGGGCGTTACGTGTGCCTCATGCTAAGCCGTATACAGATCTTGCACCGGTGTGCAATTAGCCACCCAAATTTTTCCACCTATAGTTCTATTCTGGTGTAGTCTTTTACTTCTATAGAGGCTATAACCATGTCTCCACATGTGTTTAGGATTTCGAGTTGTATGTCCGTATTTTATTGAAATAGCGTTACTTTTGCTATCAATTCATATATTTTTGCCAAAAAGGGAATCATCCATCCTTTTTTATTACCTACCAGTTTCAATTTTTTATTCAGCCAACAACGTAGGTGCACCTCTTCTTTACAGGGATCTCCCAAAGTTTGGGTAAACAGGGTCCTGGTTTTTATTTCTGTGGTATTCCCTCTCATCCTCTTTATTTGGCATAGTCTATGTTTGAGTACAGTTGTCGTGCATCTTGGTTCGTTTTGGCAGTCCTACATAAATAGGTGCCTTAGCCACTAAGTTGAGCGCCATGCTCCCGGTCTCCGTTTCGTTATTCACGTAAGATGCTATTTCACTCGTCAGGGTCTTTCTCAGCGTTGTACTTGTAAGATTTACTTCCCTGAGTGGTATCAGTTAAGGATATACGAGGGGCGTCCATTATCATGTACACAGGTACTGGTTGCTGCACATAGGGCTCGTAGGTGGAGGTATGCTTTGGCGAGTACATTTCAGGGTTATTCTCGTTAGAAACACTCTGCCTGGCTACAGACCTTGCCACAGGGTCAAGTAAAAAGCAAAAATTTTGGAAAAACTGAACGTTGCTTATTCAGTCTTCTAGGTGCTAAATTTGTGCTTGAGCTAACACAATGTTGCAGCACCGTGACCTGAGTAAGTTCTACCGTAAACTAGCACGGTCGCAGCCTTTCTATATTCGTCAGAAAAGGGCGTGTACCGTAACACATGGCTTATTTATATGAATTAAAAAGGGGCGTGTACCGTAACACGCGCCCTTTTTGTATGCGGCAAAAGTGGGCGTGTACCGTAACACCTACGTGCTGTAAAGCCGCTGATGATCTAGACCACCTGCTGTGCTAAGGCCAAGTTTTAAGTTTTTGCAAATTTTTTTCTCTTATTTTTTAACGTATCACTAGAAGTAAACAAATGGAACAAGTATGGGTTCGTGGCAGCCTAATCAGTAGATACCCCTTTGCATTGTTACACTTAATAATAACTTATGTCCTGACATTAAATTGAAGACTAGCGCCGTTAGAACCAAAGGGCCGAACCCCATTACTTCACCCCATTGAAGGCCAAGGAGCCAAGAGACCGTCCTCAGCAGAACGACCCTCCAACCCAGTGCCCACTTGACCTGTCAACCTTAAGAACATAGAAATTAACTGAAGAAGTAATTATCCCATACTTTTGAAGGGTCGCTACCCCAGGCAAAAAACGAGGCCGATTTAGGCTATTCCCCTATTTAACAGAGGATACTGTCCCCTTTCGAACGAGATTTCAAGAACCCAATTGCAAGAGACGCCCTCAGGGCGAAATACACCCCAAAAGTCACGATTGTGATGAAGAACGATCGCCCGAGATTACGTATACTTTGAGGTGTGTGCTGGTTGGCTCAGTTCCACAACAAGGATTTAATCGGAGTGCTGCTGCTTTTTTTCCTAAAATGTGTGAATGTTTATTTTTCTTTTTTGCAGCAATAGTGTTTTTATGTTGTTTATTGATCGTTTTTCTAGATAGTTTAGTATATACACTACGTAACCATCAGAGTAATTTCAGTGTGGAGTTTTTTTTTCATTTACTCAGAAAACCTGTCCCTAGAGCCGCAGACATTCTGCGACAGCTGTCCAGTTCGGGATAAGCAGCCTGTGAGGTTTATTTCATTTACTTTTTCACTTTGGGTATAATTTAGTTTGGTAAAAATATGCATCGCCATAATTCACCCAGTAACCCTAGGAAAGCCGTGTCGAATGTACCTCAACCCGCTCGGCGAAATGACGGGCCAAATGGGCTCGTCAGGTTGCTTGATTACGCGCTCAAGAGGGCTATACGATGTTTGATGGTGAACGTGCCGCAGGCACGAATATGAAGATCTCTTTCCATAATCTTATGGGAATGTCGGTAAATAGTTAGGACTCACTTTTCGGTGGGCCTTCTACGGGACGGTCCGGGGGTAACCACCCGGGCTACCACACGGCCAACTTTGTCCAACAATTGCAGGATGCCACCGCGCTGAAATTCTCTAGGGTACTGCCCACCGGGGAAGCCCCAAAGGGAAGATCGGTACGTTAAGACCAACCCTTAAGCAATGGACAAAAGATGCCGTAGAGCCCTATTCCATAATTGATGACACGGATTAAGGCGAATGCCGGTTAAGGTGGCTATAATTCCTCGAAAACTACCCCTTTAGCAGCCGGTCCCCTAGGACAAACGTTCGCGCTCCGATCGCTTAGCGATGCAACGCAGGTGGACCTTAAGAAGCTAGCCGGAAGGTCAACGAGAACGGGTACCTGGGCTAAAAAACCCCTGGAAGATACTCTAAGTCGCCCAACTATCAACCACCCTCGTACTACGAAGTAATACCGATATGAGGACAACTCACGGGAACCGAGCCAGACAGCAGGCATGACGGCGCGCATCAATTCTCTAACTGATAGACCCCCCGGACTACATGTATGGGTACGACAATGTCTGCCCGATCGCGCCCCCAAACACATCATTTAAACGCTTTTTCTTGAAATAACATCTTCGTGCTTTTTTCATACATCTATAACTTAACTTTTTTTTCGTTTTATGACATAGGACCTTGCCAAAATTTGTAATTTTCTAATAACGTTTTATTTCTTTGGGAAAAGTTTAGATTTTGCATTCAATTGTTAATCACCCTGTCGGGGATGCTCCTGGTGTGATTTTGAGCGAATTTCGTTATTCGTTCGAGGTATAAGTGGTTTTCGGAATGGACGTTGGCCCAGAATGGATCTGACGATTTCACCTATAAGGCTTTTTTATAAAAAAGTTTTGTTTATTTGTTAGCTAAGTTTAAGTACACAAATTTGGACCAAGTTTTTCCAAAAATATGGTCATGAAACTATGTCTTTTTGTTAACTAGAGTTTTTGGATTACTCCAACCAAGGGTAGACCATGACAAGTTTATAAAAAATCAAAATTTCACAAACAAGAGCTGGAGGTTTTATTCACAAACTCTAGCCAAAAATCAGTGAAATATTAAAAAGCACAAAGTGTCAACTCGACGGAGATGACTTCCAAGCCCTGGGTTGAAAGTTTGAGCGATTTCCGCCAAGTAGCTTCGGTTTGACAACATGTTTTCTTTTTGACCTGGTGAAAATTTTCCCTGTAATTTTGATTTTTCACGGAAATCCAAAAATGAAAAATTTTTCTATTTTGTTTCTGATTCCAAAAATCCGAAAAAATTCCATAATGCGCATTTCTATGAAATTAAGAATTTTGTTTAGTTCTTATTTGAAAATTTTGAGTTTTTCAAAAAGTTGTGATAAAATTTGGAATTTTGAGAATCTGTTGCAGGCGGAAAGTACGTGTGAAAATACGTATGTTCTCCAAATTTCGTTGTTCTATCTTAATTAGAAGTATTTTTTATTAATTTTTGAAAATTAGCTTTTACACCGACACGCAGGGTTGCTTGCCTTGCGAAGACTGGCAAGGTATGTTCTAATTGGTTGGCTTATGCGAGTAACGCATTTTCAATAGTTATTACTTTTATGCAAAACTATTTTGTTGTCGATTGCGGCGAACCACTGACCTAGAGAATTGTGAGCCTTGCAGATGTGGTTTTGACCGGAAATCCATTAGGTTTGACGTGGTGAAAATAGATGGCATTTGGTGATATTACGACACTACCAGCACCTAGTTTTTCAGCATCAGGCTGAAATTACTTATCTGGAAAGATGGTTATCCTGGCACGCAGGCCAGTACTATTAAAATAAGGGTTACAAATAAATTTTTTATAAAAAATACAAACTCCTGCCGAATGGAAGAGTGGTATGGTGTTTGATGCCGTACAATATCTCTTAAGCCTACCTTAAGCTAGTTCTATGTTTGATGCATCCACTCTGGACGTGACTAGTTTATTTAATGTTTTTTTATCTTATTTATTATATCACAGAAGATTTCATATTTTGGCAAAGAGAAATTTTATAACGGTACTCCCTGTATCGTAATACTTGAGGAAAACTTCATCAAGGATGAGCAAGTAAAGCAATTAAGTAGTTAATTAGTCTTTCTTTTGTTTTTGATAAATATTATTTTTTATTCAGATTTTTTACGCTTTTTTAATAAGAGGGACAGAGAAAAAGACAAAACTCGTTTACGTCACAGAAACGTTACTTTATAACAAAATATCACAGTGTACATTTTAGTTAATTAATACTTTTGTCTAAATATAATATTTTTTTGTATAGGGACTTTTTGTTTTCACATAAGTTGGTAAATTGGGTTTTCTTTATATATAAGTATAAATAAAAATTAATTACAAAAATCAAAACCAATTTTTTAACTCTAGTTATGGTCCATAGATTCAGATGGGTGGACACTCGGTTATCGGGCGATATCATGGTGTCCGGTCTTGGTCCGAGTCTTGGGTGCTTTAAAACGGGAGGTTCTCGGGCAAAATAGAATAAAGTCGTGTTGCGTTGGGGGCAATTTCCGTCGACATATTACTACTCAACGACAAGTCCAACGGTATGGACATTCACATTTCCTTATCTGGATGGCCCTCTCCTCCTCTTGCTCTGGGCAGTCAGTTTCCTCCTCAGACGAAAAGGCACTGGCCGATGAATTACGGCTTTACGTCTAGCGGTCGTGAAGTAACCCATATGGGTTTGTGATACTTGCTGAACACCACAGCCTGATATCCTGGACAATACCCTAGTGTCATGAGTGGCTGCGGATGGGTCAAACGGGTCTGGTCTGACGAAGGGCCCCGTGAAGACACGGGCATTCGAGCGGCTTGTCTTATTCTTTTGTGGCGGCGTCTAGCTGCCCGTGTTGTAGGCGTTGCACTTGCTGCCTGTCCTGACCCTCAAGTGTCCTGTGGACGTTGCATGGTGGACAGGTGAGTATGCAAGATATATTTACAAGAATAAAATAAAAAAAATAATTTTTTTGTATGCAACGATATGCTTAAATAAACGGGGGTAACCCTAAAGGCGGTAACCATATAATGCAAGACAAGAGCCTCAAACGTTAGGAATATAATTTTCAAAAATCAAATAAAATTAATTTAATTCCCTATTGATAAAAGTAACTTGGCCTGCAACACTGTCAAGGTCACTCAGCGCAAACAGAAAATGGAATAAAGAGCTATTAACTACTTGGCAAAAGGTGTAAAAAAAGCTTCGGTTCTTGGCAATACGGTTACAGGTTATCCCGCCACAAGGCCGAGGGTCTTGGACAGCTCCTCTGGCAACGTCAGAGTTCGGGGGGATTCACCCTTCCTCTGGGGAGGATAACTCAGTTTTACGTCGACTCTAGTAAGAAACAGGATCTCGTTTGGAAAATAATTTTTTATTTCTCATTCTTCCAAAAAACTAATCGAACGAATAACCTACTCAGCTGTTACAGCAACTAGGTCTGCGATCACAAATACCGTGCCCGTGCTTTTATATCATTCGGAGGGGTCACGTGTACGGTAACATCATTCACCGGGGGCTTGTATGCTCTTTGAAGATGGTGTATAAGCCGTATAGGACAAACCGTATCTATTACCTCTTATGAGAAGTTGTTTTCTTTGGTTTATCTCAACTGAAAAGTTTCTCCCAACAGCTAGAATTTTGCATATCAAATTTGAAAATAATCGGTAATGGAAGTGCTGAAAAATCCATTACAAGATTTTAACCAGACATACAAACATACAATCAGCCAAATTTTAGTTTAAAACTCTAACACCCGTATTCACTAAAGAGGTTTAAAGTTAGACAACGTCTAACTTGACAGGTTTAAGATGACATTTTCAACAATTGAACAAATAGTTTTTCTAAATGTCACAATTACAAAATAATAGAGACATAAGGCAAACATAAACTTACCTAACTTAATGGTTTGATTTTAGATAGCGAAATAAAGAACGATTATTTCTTTGAAGTTTGTAAAAATACCTATTTGCCTCATTAAGGAATAGGTAAGAATCCTTCTTTTTGTCAATGATAATTAAGTTTGACCCATTTCTTCATTTTCGTACATCAAATATTTTAACAGGTCGTCATTTTGTTTCGCCATATTGAATTCATACTAATATTTTACCAGTTTTTTTTTATATCAGACTTAATTTTTGTGGAAAATTAAATAAAATTAAAGTTAATCGAATAAGTGGATTTTTTAGCTATAACGGAACAGACCGACCTACCGACAGTAATGGAAAAACATGAGGATCTGTAAAAACCCAATAATTTTTTGGTTATTGGTCGATCGAATGTGAAAAATAGGGGAACCATGTTGGCGCATACCCCTAACGTGATTTATGAATGAGTTGTGATCTCTACTTTAATTCTTAGTCCTAACACTGGAACCTGTGGTAGAAGATAGATCAAAATACAAGTTGTGGTTAGAACTCTTGTATTTTGATTTAATTCTTACTCATTTAAGAATGCACAACAGAAATCAAAATGGTGGCGCCCATATAGCGAACGAATTTTGTCATTCGTACAGATTCGGCTGAAATATCAGTATCTAGAAGTATTTAAGAATAAAAGTTATGAAATTTTAGTCAATATTTGAGAATTAAAAACGGCGGCACCACCATAGCAATTTTAAAATTTTTGCAGATTTGATTAAAATTCGGCATTTCTAAGACTGCACATCATGAATTTTTGTCAAAATTTTAAAAATTCAAGATTATAATGCCAACATGGCAGCGGAATTTTAACATTTGTGTAGATTTGGCTGAAAGAAAGTAGGAATCTGAGGGTATTTGAAAATACATATCATACATTTTTAGTAAATATTTAAAAAAATGAGAGTAGGAATGCCTAGAATGCGAGCGAATTTTAATATTTATACAGATTTGATTAAAAATGGATATTAAGTGAGCAATTCATACATTTTTAGTAATAAATATTTAAAATGGGGATGTCATCAAACAGTCAATCAATCCGATAAGTACTTTTTTCAGATATTTTTAAACGTTTAATTAGGCCCCATTTTGAATTTGTCTGTCTGTAACATTTTTACCAGTTCATCCCTATATAATATTTGATTTTTGAGCAAAATTTGAACATAATCGATGTAGTAGTTTTCTGCATTGGCACACAATATTTTATTAGGCCGCCATTTTGGATTTGTAGTAAAACTTATCAGTTGATGGTCACGTCAAACCTAATTTTTCTGCAAAATTTGGATAAAATGGATAAGCAGTTTCTTAGTAATATTTTTTTAACATTTCAATAAACCGCAATTTTGTTCAGCCATATTTCAACAATAAAAGAGTTCAAATTTAAAGCAAAAATATATATGAAAAACAAAAACTCATTTTTTACATGTATATACATAGAACAAAGGGTGTTACGTTGTCACTTAAGATAATATTTATTCCTTGTGCTTTTTGTTACAGTTCCATTTCCCTAAATTGAGTTTGCTTCGTTTATTCTAGGCATTTTCAGTTCCCAAGATAGGTATATACATATACGTGTAATAAATCCTCTTTGCAGAAAATTAAGTTAACTGCCAACTTGTTTTAGAATTAAAGCATCTAGTAAAACATAACATGAATTTATTAAAAAATTAAAAACTCTATCGTTTGAGTTAGAAGTCTGCCTAATTTAAAATAACACTAATATTAACATTTAAATATGAACAGATATTTTAAAGGTTAGGAGAGGGTTTTAATGGTTATACGTGGCTTATTGTAAATGAAAACATATATTTGAATACTGCTATCTTTCAGGCATAAACTATATTTAAATTTTTTAACAATTCTGGGTTGACATGTTTTTAGGGATAGTGATCCGGTGAATAAACACTTGAAAGGGTATCGCTCTCAGACAAAAATAACAGTAGCGTTAGTTTAAGCACAAAAAAATCCAACGCAGCAGAAATTTGACGGCAATTACACAAGATTTCGTTCAAAAAAATTAGATTAGATAGTATCACGGTTAATCCTGGTCCGTTCAATTAAATTTGCAGGTTCGCTGGAGGCGAAATTTTTTATCCCAGACTTCTTGAGTATGGGCTATCTAAAAGCCCGCGAATATTACATTTTACTTTAGCCATGAAATATTATATACAATATTTGAGGTGTTATTCACATAATGTATGCCTTTAATGGTGGTTTTATCAATGAACCTGGGCCAACTTAATGGGACGGATATAGATAGATTTTGTTAAAGCAATCCTTGTTTTAATGTTGAGTTAAAGATAAGCCTACTCTACAAACCCCCATCCTATAATAATGAACAATTCTTAAATACTTTTGCAACCATCATGTCTAACTATCCAAAACGCTATGTGGTTGTTGGGGATTTCAAGATCAATTTAGTTGACTCTCAATCAAATCTTGTGCAGAACTATAAGGATACACTAACAATGCAAAATTGTAATACATGAGATTAATGAACACAATGCCATCAGAGTAACAGCCAACTCAGAAAGCATCCTGGACCAAGTATTGACTGAGCAAAGCTACACCAACAATTGTTCAGTAGTGGTTGCAGACAATGCTCTGTCTGACCACAAAAGGCTTTTAATTACCTAAAAGAAGAGGTGAAAATACATAACTTAAAAACACAGTGCGAGGTTAAACACATAGATTACAGAAAATTTAAAGTTTTTAGAAACAAAGTTACTGAAAAACATATAAATACATTTCAGCAATTAATAGAAACTATAAATTTCTATAAACAGATGTCAGAATATGTTAGTATAATTAAGTGTCACAAGAATAACCTATAGATTACGAACGAACTATTAAATTTAATGAACAAACGTGATAAATTGTACAAGAAAAAGAATGCAAATCCGTACGATTCAATCGCTGCAAATGAGTTAAAAAAATAAAAAACAGTATCACCAACAAAATTAAAGCTTTAAAGAATAATCATTTCAGAAACAAATGGAACGAAGCCGGAAATAATACGAAAAAACAACAGAGGCGTGTAAATAGTATGCTAAAAAATACAAACAAAGACACTATAGAAACTTTGACTATTAACGATATTACAATAAAGGATCTTGTAAACGAATTAAACAAACATTTTGCAGAGATAGGCAAAAATATTATTGAACATATCAACGTGGAGGTACAGAATAGAGCAGTTAACCTTAGATTTATGGAAGCTTCCTGTGATAATAGCTGCTTTAGTGAAGAAGCAAGTGAAAAAAATATTCAAGACATTTTTTTTGGAACTCAAACAAAACACTGCTCCTCGGCATGACCAAATAACAATCTGTAATATTTGAACCTGAAAGAAGAACTTGTAAAAATAATAGTGAGATTGCCTAATAAAATGTGCTTGGATGTGGTAGTTTTCCAGAAGAACTCAAAATTAGCAGAATAATTCCGATATACAAATCTGGTGCTAAAGACTCAACAAACAATTATAGACCTATTGTGATAAGCGTTTTTTTTTAAATGATTGAACTTGGGATAAAAAAATAATGTTGGTATTTATAAACAAGTATATTAGTAGTGATACGTTACAATATGGTTTTATAAAAGACAGCAATACATTAGGTACAACTATGGATCTCATAAATATAATATCTACAACATTAGATAAAGGCAATATGGTAGTCGCAGTGTTTGTAGACCTTAGTAAGGCATTTGATGTCGTTGATTTTGTTATTTTGTTGCGAAAGCTTGAACGCATGGGGTTTAGGGGCAGGATGCTTGATCTGTTAAAATCATATTTGGTTGGTAGACAGCAATACTTAGAATATTAAATCATAAGAGTGAATGTTTAACACATTTTAGTGGAGTACACCAGGGATCGATCCTTGGACCTCTTCTATATTCATTATATGTAATAAGTTTAAGGAAATGCCAATCTAAACTGTAGATACTTTACCTATGCAGATGACACAGTATTATTATATTTAAGTGATAATGAAGTGGATTTGGAAATTGTGGTAAATAGGGGTTTAAATGGGTATTACGAATGGCTGTTATATAATAAACTTAAAATTAATAAAGAAAAACTTAAATGTATGCTTTTTAAACAAAAAAATAAGAATATTGTAGTTCCTAAGATTCAAATTAATAATGTAAATTTAAAACAGGTAAATAATATAAAATATATAGGATTACTAATAGATGAAAATTTGAACTGAGGTGAACACATTAAGCATATAACACAAAAAACTACCTCTATGATTGGTGCTCTGTTTAAAAACAGAGATTACCTAACAAATAATGTTAAGCTTAATGTGTACAATGCCTACTTCCCATCACACTTTAGATACGTGATACCAGTATGGGGCTCGTGTGGAAAAACAAACTTTAATAAGATTCAGATTGTACGAAATGAAATACTTAAAATATTATTTAAGATTGATTGGCTAACACATACACTGGGAGCTATTAGCTGTACCAAATTCTAGAATTAGAGTAGTGTAAATTTATCCACAAGGTCTTAAATAAAACACAAAAATGTAATACAGAAATTATATTTATAAATGAGGTACACGAGCACAATACCAGATCGCAAATAAATACTTATCAGGGTACAATAGTCTTCCAATTGTATTAAAAAATGTTTAGTACTTGTTAATTTTTTAGATTTAAGTTTTGCTATAGCTGTTAATTATTCTCAACACCAGTGCTTAAAGCATTGTAACTGTATGCTGTAAATTGATTGAAATTAATATTTGTTTTCAAAAAAATATATAGATAGATTTTATTACACCACCTAAAAAACTACCCAAGGATAGCCAAAACGAAATCAAATATTTAAAACCCAAGTTTATACAAGGTTATACATTTTGTTCATCATTAATTTTTTCTTTATTCTTACGGACCTGTGTTTTTTATTTAACTTTTTAAGAGTTTTCTATTTCCTAAAACAAATCCTTAATAAAACTTAATATTGCGTCAAAAAATTTAAGTACAGAGTGATATATTGAATAGGCCTTATATCTAAGTTATTCGTAGAGATAAGAAAAAACTTTAAATAATTACGAAACTTGTTGAGATTCTCTAATGTTTTTGAAAATTTGATTTAAAACAGTAAATTATCGAATTAAAAAATGATAAAATAAGAAATAAATAAATAAATAAGGTCATTGTTTCTAACAAGCGTAGACTAGAAAAAAAATACCAAGTTTGTCAAAAAAAACAATGCTAGAAAATGCCGAGGGGCAGCATCCTAAACAATGGAAAAAGACAGCGAGAAAAACAGTAAGTAATAAGTAACAAATAAGTAATAAAAACTTATAGTAATAGTAATAGAGTTATGATCGCAGAGGCACATTGACGAAAAAACCTTGTTAATCAAAAATAAAATTAAAAATTTGTCGCCTCTTATTGCTGGTCAAGCAAGGCTAATTTATAGGCTAATTTAGAACGAATGACAATTTTACATCATATAGAATCCGTGATAGCATTATAAATTTTTGAAATTTGATAAGAGAATGATCACTTGAATAGTTCAGTCATATGTATTGGAGAAGTAAGACGCCCCTTAAACCTAGTATTTAGATTACATACATCCGACCACGATTGTTTCTATACTATATTTCGGGTTAGAGTCCAAAAAAAGTCCCAAATTTCTGCAGCTTTCCGTTACAGGCAGATTCTCATTATTTATTTTGATTTGCATTAAATTTGAGCATTTTTGACGGACTCTGGAAACTCCAAAGACTATAGCTGAACTTTTTTTTTAATTTAATTGTCAAAGAGTGATCAGTTGCTGCTGAAAGTAAAGTTGCAAGGTCATGTATCTCCTGAACACCCTGAATAATATTATCCGATTTCAACGTGTGATAGACTTGCGTATCGTCGGCGTATAAATGAATTTTACAATACCTGACCCGATTTATGAACTGCGAAGTATATATTGAAAATAATTAAGGGCCCAAAATAGATCTCTGTGGGACTTCGCACGTTACAGCTAGAAAGTCTAACTTGACATCGGCAATGCGAACAGATTGGGCTCCACCATTGGCTTCTTATTTAAAACCAATGGCTCTACCATCCAAAAAGTTATTTAACAGTATTATGCTGTGGACATCCACCCCAATAAATTCCAAGAAGGCAAGCTGTGATTTATAGTGTCAAACGTTTCAGAAAAGTCCATTAGAGCCGAAACTAACACATTTCTGCCATCCACACCCCATATTATGTTATCCGTAACCTTTAATAGAGCAGTCTCAAAACTATGTTTTGGTCTGTCCAGACTGTATCTCAGGTAGGATTGAAATTTTATCAAGATGACTGCGCAATTGTGTATCCATAACCCTTTCCAGTGTTTGGAGAGTGATGGCAGTATGCTCACCGGCCTTAAATTTTTAAATTCGAGTGGATTAGAAATTTTCGGTAAAGGAGTGACAATGGCATGCTTTCAACAATTGGGAAATACACCTTTCTCCAGAGAAGAATTGATTATATGAGTGGTAAAAGAAATTATTTAAGGACTTGCTAACAACAATAGTTTAATATTAATTCCATCACTTCGTGTAGCGGTGGATTTCACAGAATATAAAATGTTTTCAACCTCATTCTTAGTAACTATCTGGAAATAGACTTTACCACACCAGACTTCTTGTTGTTTCTGTACCAATCAATCTGAGCCAGACTGGGATTAAGTTTCGGAATACCGTTAATGTAATAGTTATTCAATTAAATAGGGTCCGAAAGCGAAGAAGGAATATCCATATTTTCCAAGGTCTTTCCAAATTTTGTGAATACCAACAGTATTTGCACTCTGTTTAAAGTATGCCTTTTTTTCCTTACGATATGTTTCTAAGAGACTTTTAGTATTTAAAATCAGCTGGATTTTTAGTTCATCGCCATTTTGAGTGTACATTGTTCTTCAAGGTTATTAGGAAGCGAATATTATCCGTTAACCATGGCGCATATTTTTTAGTAATTCGAATTTGCTTAAGAACTGCATGGAAGTTAAAAAGACTTAAAAGAATATTGTCTAAGTATTCAGTTTTTTCATTTACATCTTCCACCAAAAACATTAGCAAGAGGAGCGGCTCGTAAATCCGAAAAAAAATTAAGCTGGTTAAATTTTTTTAAATCCCTAACTATTTTTGGAATAGACTTCAAATTTAAAGTGCATCTAATAAGATCATTATCCGATATATGTGTAGGACTGTTCAAAAGCTGCGAAATATTCAGAGAATCTGTCAAAATAAGGAACTGAGCGGGAATGTACATTATGAGAGTTTAGTAAGTTAATATTAAAATCGCCGAGGCATTCGATTTTATCTAAACGAGGCCTACGCATGATGTCGTCAAATTTAGGCCTATATTATTTCAATACCTTCATTAGAAGGTACAGGTTATTTACAGGGACATATTTAAATGCTTTTTTTTTAATTTCAGCAAATAAATATCAATTTATCGGGTTTATTTTATGAGTTTTTAAATCTGTCAAATTTATTCGGTTTCGCTATAGAATTAAAATGGCAAAGGCGACTCTTAAACGATTATCCGTTTTTTTTTTGTTTCACTTCGAGGAATGCATTTACGCACGAACTATTATGCACAAGGCACTCTAGAACAGTGTGGGACTCGGTAAAGCCACTAGCCACTAAACCTCTCCGTGTTCTTACCCGACAACGGTATGATTTATTGCTTACTAATTGTCCTATTTTAGCCAATTAGTAAATTGTCAAAGCCGAGTTATTTGTCAAAATCGGGTAAGGTTCCAAGTCCAGGTGAGTAGTATAGACCTGTGGTGTCCATCTGATCAAGAATATAATAGGTTATTATTTTATATTGTCAAAATCGGGTACGGTTTCAAGTTTGGGTAAGTAATATATGCCTGTGGCGGTTCCTTATGATCAGAAATACAATAGCTTATTATTTTAACTTGTCAAAATCGGGTATGGTTTAAAACTTGGGTAAGTGGTATATGCCTGTGCTGTGGTGAGTCTATATGACCAAGAATATAATAGGTTGTTATTTGCTAAATTTTGAAAAAGATTGTATGGCTGATACTTCCTAGCAATACAAAAATGCGAAACTTGTGCTAGGTTTTTATTTCATAACTACCTATTTATTAAAAGTCTGTAGTTTAATTTTTTTGTTTTTATTTAATAAATTATGATTATGTTTAGTGCAATAATTATTAAGAAATGTATTTGAAATGCTACTAAAAAAGATTTTTAAAACATTAATTTTTAGGTGGCTTTTACATCTTTCAAAACTTTTAAAAGTGTATTTTTATTAAAATAACTTAAAAACAACTACCAAAGAAAAGATTTTTTGTTGTAAATATACAAAAATTCTTCAAATTCATCAATTAGCTTTTTAAATATAATATATGCGGTTGAGACTAAATCTACTACCTGTTCTCGAGAATATAAAAGGGCACCTCTACTTAAGGAATTAATTAAATTATAAGAATCCTCTACAACACAAGATTCATTGAGAGTTAAGTTTTCTTTGCAAAAAGTACAACTAATTTTTTTAAAAACAATATAGCAGCAATATCCCCTTTAATAGGTTATTACTGGGAGTTCTGATTGTATAGCTTCGGTATCAGACTATATAATTATGATTTTAGATGATAAATTATTAACATGTTCAGAATTTAAATTGGTGTCGAATGACTGTGTTTCACATTCAGGAGGTTCGAAGAACTGATTTATATTAATGTCCCCATAATGTCTAGATTTTAGAGATAACAGACTGAAGTCTTTTTTCTGATTCATATAGCTGTCGAACTGAGATATTTTGGGGGCTGTTAGTATTTGTTTGGTAAAAGGTTCATGATATTTATCTAAGAAATGTTTTCCCTTACGGGGAGTTTTTACGTTCACAATTTTTCACCATGTCAATATAATACTAATAAACTCTGCGGTATCTTGTGAATGTGACAAATTTTTAACAAAACCTTTTAGAGCCTCTATAATAAAGAGATTAAAGATTTTAAGAGCTAATTTTACATTTTGTCTTTCAAGAGATGATGGAAATAGAGCCTTTAAACTAAGTGAATAACCATGCTTCAATAGCTTGTCTTGCTCTAGTTCGTATATGTTTTTGATCACAGAAAAGGAAGCACATTTTTTTGGCCTGCCTCAAAATCGGGATAAGAAAATGTTTGGTCAGGTTTTGAACTAAGCCAGTTATTAAAGATACATTTCAGTAAATGAACAGTGTCAAAAAGGTAAAATAAGGGTCTTAGCGGGTCAATAGGATGTGGGAATACTATATTGAGTTGATTCAGGGGTGAAAAATTACTCATTGCTTTACTGTTTGCTGTATTATTGTTACTAACTGTACAAAATACTATGTACCCAATTTCTTCTAAATTTTCTATAATGGTCTTAATAAAAGTATATAATATTTCTGAATTAAATTTAGCTACAGGAGATATATGAATGACTTCTGTAAGGCTTGACCAAGGACTAGTGATCATAAATGCTACTGCAGATGTTGCTAAGGTATCTTTATTATTTACTGATGTTCCTACGGTATTGCCTGCCTTGTAATCCAAATAGGGTTCGATGTGAATTTCATCAAAAAGTAATGTAATATATTTTTCTTTATTTGTTAAATATTGAAAAATGTTACGAACAAAGGTTAAAAAAAAATTCTTTCATCGATATGTGGATCTGTTAAAAATCTATTACAAATAGATTTTGCTGTGTTAGGATGAGGTAAGATAATAGGAGCATGACTTCGCAAATATTTATAGCAATGAGGGCTTATTGTAAACAACAAAATTGAACATAACGCAATGGCGCTTCGTGAATATCGATACCTTTCTTTTGAAGTACTTAAAAAAGTTAACTGTTCTTAGAGAGATTTTAGAATTTGAGTCAGTTCGTCAGAACCTTTCAGGTTTAAAAGAATATCAGTCACAAATTTAAAAAAATTTTTTATACTGTTATTGTCAGACTCAACTGGGAGTTTCTGTGTTAGTTTTACTAGTACTGGGGAGTTGATTTGACTCGGTATGGTGTAAATCACGAGTTTCACTAGGATCAGGAATGTCCCTATCAAGATTTATGGGTATTGACATCATGATATTCTCAATTTGTCAATTAAACTTTCTATTTGATCCAAACTGCTAGATAAAAATGGTGATTTTAAATTTGTTATTAAAACAACCAGATTGACCATATAAAAATTTTTCTAATTTTAAATCGCTATTTATAACAATTGCCCAAGTTATTAGGGGACCAGAAGTATATTCAAGTTTAAATAAAGTTATTTTATCTATATCCTTTACCGAAAACCACTCTTTCCTTAAATTAAAATTTAGAAATACCTTTAAAAAGTCTTCAAAACTTCGAAAACATGTAGCCTCTCTATGTAAATTAAACTCTTCTTTACTTTGCTCTACGGCTTGAAAAGGATGTAGTTCATCAAGATTTTTATTTTTTTCATCTTTACTTTTGCAGTCAAAAACGTTTTTTGACAAATAATTGGGGCAATTTGGGAAAAACGTTGGTACAGAATTTTCTTTTAATCGGAGTTTTTTTAAATGTATTGAAATAATTTTACCTGTTCTCGGATCCTGTTCTGAAATATCCCAAATAATACTACCTTTAGAAAAATGTAGCTCACACACTTTAGTGTTTTTATTGGGCACTAAATGATCCCGCGGAATTGCTCGTAGCCATTTTTTTTTGCAAATCACTGTCTTTCGGGTAACTAAACACGTGAACTTTTGGTCCTGTTTTGTAATTACCCCGGCAGTTAGGAGCACAACACTTAAACGGCACGTTTACGTGAATTTAAATGTACCAAAACTAATAAATATAATTAAATTTTCACCAAAATGGAGACAAAACTACTCTATTTACTCTAATTTACGAACAACGACATCACGTTTCACACTGTTTTGTTTTCGGTTAGCCGGTTGTCAGCCACTACGTCTAATGGCCAGTTATTTTTTTTCAATGTAAAAACTTATTTCTTCTCTAATCCCTTCATTATCCCTCCTAAGTAAATTATACCCATCTTTAAGAATATTCTGATCAGGTATACTCTTAGTTAACCACGTTTCAGAAATACAAAAAATCTCATAATCTTCCAGCACTATAAGATCCCTTACAACAGTATATTTTAACAAAAGTGAGCTTACTTTCAGGTGTGCCACAGAGACCTTCCTATCTTTAGGCATGTTATAACTAAACTTATCACTATAAATATAAATTTATATAAAAAAAAGGTAACTAAAAACAAATCAATGTAAGATTATATAATTATGTTAGATATAGAAAGAGAGAAAAGAAATATATTATTAATAGAAAAAGAATAAAACACAACAGGTGTTCTGCCAAAAAATAAAAAAGCCAACCTGTACCCAAACATAATACCCAAAAATAAGCCATCGTAGGTTGACAAGAATACAATTTTATAGACATAAATTAAATATAAGTACACAAAGTTAAACTATGCTGACTAATCAGTCATCACGATTCATAATAGTTAAGTGAAAAATACAAAAGTAAACCTACTCAAAATCAATACAACCCTGAGATTATGAGCTTAGGAAAAATACAGTAAAATAATTCGAACAATATGATACCGTGATATAACAAAAAAATAATAATAATTTGGCAAAATTATTGAAAATATCGTTCTTATATATACCAGGATATGAAAGTATTCGGTTCAAAATAAACATACGAAAATAAATAAGTTTTTGTTGTTTGGGTGTGAACCAATAATTAAAGAAGACAAAGAAAAATAAAAATAAAGTCATCAGTCTTAATGTGAAAAGATAAAAAAATAGGTAATCGACATGCATTTACCCCTATTGTTGGGTTAAATGGCTTAAATCGCTTACGCCATCAATACGGTGAGTAACTTCTTGACACTTCACATAAATATTTCTATGTAAACACCATGCATTTTTAGCACTAAATTTTCTCACTGCTGCTTTAAAAATAGCTAATCTGCTTCGCATTAGGTCCTCTTTAACTAAAATTTGTGAACCTTTTAATAATTTACGCTGTTTAAAAACGGTCGACCGATTGTTGATATTGACGAATTCCACCAACCGGCCGATTTACCGAGTATTGGATTTTTAGATTCTGCACGATAGGATTTATTTATGTCAGATATATTCAAATTGTTAACCTTCATCATATCGTTAAATAATTTGAGAACAGATGATTTTAAAGTTACACTGTTTCCCGCCCTCTTTATTAAGCCCAAATATGCGTACATTCTATCTTCTGGCGTAGTGCTCTTGATTGTCAACAGCCTTTTTTAGGCGGGATTTTCCCTACGTAACCCGTCAACATCGGATTTTAACTAATTTGTTTGAGAGTGCAAATTTTTGAGCTTTGTCTCGAACTTGTCCTCAATTCTCTTGCAGATTGCATCCACACCTTTATTGGGAAGAAATTTCATTTGAAAACAAGCTACAAATGTCCTCCAGGTCGTTCCTTGTCAAAACCATTATCGATGTTTATATCAGCTAATCAGTCAGATTACACAAAAATTTCACTAGAAAAACGTTCCGTGTATCGTTAGATAATATCACAAACGCTTTTCACAATTTTAGCTGATTTTTAGGTTAGAAAATTTTAATTAATTTATTATTATATAACTGAATTTTTTGAGACTGAAACACCTCACAATTTTTACCTCTACAGCGCCATCTTTTCCGCCTTCATTGTTAACAGCAAATTGTTATTTTAAATGCAACATCCTGTACTTTATTACATTTTCGAATTCTATGGTCAACTTGATATAGCATCTCCGAAGCCTATCTTTTATTGGTTTAGAGTTAATCACATATGAAAATCCGTAATTTCGGATTTTAAGAAGTTTGATTTGGAACAAAACAATTTTTTTTTGTTTTTGTAATTGTAATTCTTTAAATATTTTTGTATCGTATTTTTAAAAATTTCATTGTTGTTTTTAAATAAACTTTTTCATTTTTTTATTTAAAGCTTTTTTCTACCTCTATCTAAAACGGAGATATACGGCCTACGTTCGTAGATACCTAGATTGATTGTATAAGGTTATCCAACGAGGACTAGGCAAGCCGATTTTCCTCGCTATGGGTGTCTTAATTTGGAAAACTAAATAATTTATTATTATACATATTTCTTCCCATGGAGTCAGAAAAGAATGAGTTAAAAACAACTGATTATCAAATATAACTGCTGCAACTCGTTTAAATAATTTTTCCAAATGGAATATCGCCGTATTGTTTTTTTGCCTGTCTGAAGTCATATATTATATTTTAAAGTCAATTTTCCTCTAAATTAGGAAAATGTTCATGTACCATGATAATATTTACATTACATTAACACCTGAAATTGACACTAGTATTGATAAAACTGTTCCATCTTTGCTGATGCTTAAATGCCATTTTGAGAAAGAAAAAAACCAGACTTTAAAATTGTGACAAAGTTTTTTATTATAGACGAATTAGCAACAGCAACGTTAAATTAGCATTAAAAAAATGAAATATTCATGAGTTGTCCAACAACGAACTGTAAAATAATAATTTTATATCATTGTTCCCCAAGGCTCAGTACTGGGACTATTACTTTTTTTACTATATGCCAATGATCTGCCAGAAAATATTAGTACTGGATACGGTACAATGTATGCCGATGATATGTTTGTAGCGATATGGAGATTTGGTGCCGTAATCACCATCTAATACTTAACTCCGATAAAACTGTATATATGAATATCTTTGTTCGTAAACCTTTGCCTTTAAATTTTGATAGCCTTAACAACATTAAATTTTCAAATTCTAGCAAATTTCTGGGAATTATAATAGACTCATACCTGAGCTTTAATAGTCACGTCGAGCATGTCTGTGCTAAGCCTAACTCTGCCTACTTTGCTATAATGAACTTAAAGAATACACTTAATGACTCTGGCTTGCTTAGTGTTTATTATTCTTTTGCTTACAGTCACTTAGCTAATAATATTATTTCATGGGGAGGTAGAGCAATATGGGAGAGAGTCTTCATTGGACAAAAAAAGATTTTAAGACTGACTTTCAATATCAAGCTAATGGATAGTTGTAAACCTATATTTACTCAAAAGCGAATTTTAAAATTGACCTGTATATATATTTTTAAGTGTCTAATTTGTACAAACAATAACCTTAAATTATTTGTCAAACTGACAAATAATTTACAAGACTAGAAATGAGAATGCCATTAGTGTACCATCTCATAAAAACTCATTCTTTCGGAGATCTCCATATTACAGTTGTCTGACCCTTTATAATAAACTGCCCAAACACTATAAAGTTCTTAGTGGCAACAACTTTAGGAAAAAAGTCAGACATTTTCTTATTGATAAAGCTTTCTATTCGGTACAAGAATATTTGCAGTCTTGAGCGTTTCGTTACTGCTTGACACATGATAGTATTTATTCTAATAGTTTGTCTTGTTTTTCTTATTCCATGTTCTTGTGTGCATTGTTCAGTTTTTATAATTTAATTGCATGTTATGTGTATTTATTTTTCTAAAAAAACATTTTTTTTCAAGATGTTTTACATGTACGTTTTTTATTTGTGTTTGTTTTTTTTAAATGTGTATTATAAGTTTATATTTATATTTTAATTTTAAAATTTTTCTTTTGTTTTTTTTATATATATATACTTTTTGACGAACCTTTATACAATAATGTATTTTATGGTAATATAAGCTATTCTATTCTATTGGTTTTAGCACATCGAAAGTTCTTAAAAAAAATTCTAATCAGTATTGATAGAAAAATGTAATGGTGGCCCGAAGCCCAAAAGTTGAACTAAATATTTTATAATGTTAACTTGTAACGAAACAGAAGTACCAATGACAATGTAGAATTCACCTTGCTGTGCACCTTTAAATTACAAGAAAAAAATTCCAAAAAAAATTGTTTTTTTTGCTCTGATTTAATTTTCCTAGTATCCAAGAATCATAATATCATTGTCAATCATTCCTTACCTTTCACCATATCACCATACATAAACTGTAATTTGTGGCACACTGTAGAAAACAATACCCAACCCTATTAATTTAATAAAATATAAAGTATTTTCTTCATGAATTACCGATTTTATATGTTAAGCAAGTATTCATAAATCTTCTTCCGACTATAGTAATATCTTAAAACCGGAAACTATACTTAAATATATACCCAGCAATCTAAGGCAAACACGCCCAAATTTATGACATTTTATAGTAGAACTTAAAGTTATGTAGTCCAGAATATCCTTTAAAATACAAATGATGTTTTTGTTTTATCAAGAAAAATATATCAAATAATGAGGAAAATTCTCAATTTCGACAAATATCAAATTAATTTTCAGTACAAACCAGCACCAAAGAATATATCAACATCTACATATAAGCAGAATTATAACATACATTTGGATTTCACAAAAAACAGAATTGATACTGTATTGTTGTGATCACGGCCACCAATTTTGTGATCACGGCCTCAAACCTCGCGGCCTTTTTAAATAAAAATGACTTTGTCACTTCACTTGAAAAATTTGATTTATTAAAAAAAATACTGTCACAATTTTTAAAAATGAAAAACTACTTGAGATATTTTTTAAAATTAAAACGCAACCGTTGAAGTTCTCTTTAGTACTGTTTTCGTTTTTTCCTAAAATCTCCTAAGCTCTGTGCCTCTAACAATTGGGCGGAGCTTTTCGGTCCTTTTTGCCTACCTATACAGTTTTTGTTAGTCACAGAATTCTCGAGTTCTTGGAACGAAATTAGTGCAGGCGTGCAGTCCATGGAAGCAAGGGAAGCAGTGCTTCCCCAAAAAAAATTACAAAACATCTTCTAAAATGTAATTTTTGAAATAGGAAACCATTAATTTAGTTTATATTAAAAATGGTAAAATATTCTCTTAATTATCAAGCCCATAATAAATGCGGCCTTGACTCCGACCCAGCTACAATAGAATATCGAATAGAACCTATGCGGGCCGCTAGCTTCTCTGCAGCCAAGTCCTGTATGGTTGATTTCCTTTGAATCGAGCCAGAGGTTATTGAACTTTCCACCGGCTGTTCGAAATTTTTGCATTTCAGTCGCGTGCTTTAAGTGGTGGCGGAAGCTATCGTTGGAGTAGGTTCTTTGTTTCAACGGCTATCCGTGTGTTGTGCGATACGTACGTCGCGTCGTGCATGGTGCGATATGGAAGACAATAATACGGACGTGGATATGCAAATATCGTCAACTTCGGTTGTCGGTAATAACGTTGAAAATGTTGGAGAATTTAGTAAGAAGAGTGTGTGTGAATGTGTGGTGTGTGTCTTAATAATAAAGGGATTTTCAACATTAAACTTCGCTCGTAAGGTTGAAATAATTTCTAAAGGAAGGGCAAAACCGCCTATGAAAAATTTAACTACAAAAATGAAAAACTGTATTAGATATTTTTATCCGGAAAAACAATACGAACAATTTAAATGGCTAACAGGGTGGGAAAATATAAGTAAATTATTTTGTTGCCTATGTTTACTTTTTGAAAATGAAAAAGGTCTCTGGAATAAAACTGAGTTTTCTGATTTAAACAATTTCCATAGAGCTGTAAAAAGACACATTATGTCTAAAGCCCATTTACAGGCCGTCATAAAGGAAAAAGTCTTCGGCAAAACCAGAATTGAACACGCCCTTAATAAACAGTTGGAAATTAGTCACCGCCAACACAATGAACTAGTCGATAAAAATAGGCAAATATTAAGAAGACTTATCGATGTTGTTGGTTTTCTCGGACAACACGAATTGGGATTTAGAGGTCGTGACAAAACAAGGGTTTCTTCAAATAGAGGAAATTTTCAAGATTTACTTAGTTTAACGGCTAAATATGATGATTGCTTAAAAAATCATTTAGAGCAGGCTAGCGTTTTTCGCGGAACGTCGAATCGAATCCAGAATGATTTAATTTCCGCTGTTGCAACCATTATTCTAAAAAGAATTAAACAGGAGATTGGCAAGGTGCGGTTGTTCTGGACGAAACAACTGATATCACTAATTTTAGCCAATTATCTATAGTAATATGCTATGTTAAAACAGAGAAAAGTATTCAAGAGCGGTTTTTAGGTTTTAAGAATGTGTCCGTTGTGTTAACAGTATGTGAAAATCGTGAATCACTGATTGAACTATTTGAGAATATAATAGAAAATAATGAAACATGGGACTTAGAAGCAATAAATAGTTCGAGGGGGTTTTTGGACTGTTTGAAACGAGATTTTAATTTGTTGAACATATTTTCATTCTCGGACAATGTTTTTAATATATTACAAACTAAAACAAATGATATTGCTTTTTGCCTAAAAAAAGTGGATGATTTTAAGTCAATGTTAAGCCAAAAAAGAGACGACTTTGACCTATTTTGAGAGAAAACGATGACGTTAAATGTAGAGCCTCAAGCCAAGCGTCTACGAACAGACAAGGTGGAAGATGTTCAAACATCATACAGACGCCTCTTTTATGAAATAATCGATCAAATTCAGCAACAAATAAACTATAGATTTAACGATTTAAATGATTTTAAATTCCTCGAGCTCTGCAATTTTGATGCATTTAAAGGAAAATCTTTTCCAGAAGATGCGTTTATCTGAACTAAAAGTAATTTACGAAACTGATGACATAAGCGCAAAAAATAACGCTAAGGAACTAATGTAAAATTAAAAGACAAGGAGCTGGAAGATGCCTGCACCGAAGAGTCGAAATTGTGTGAATTAGAATTGACAATACCTGCCACAAGTTCATCCGTAGAACGCAATTTTTCAACACTTAAACGTATAAAAAATTTCGTGAGAAAATCAACGGGGCAGGAGAGACTTTCGTATACATCGCTGTTGTCCATTGAAAATAAACTTCTCCAAAATATGTCGGAGCATCGACGTTTTTATGATGACGTCATTGACGAATTTGCAAAAAATGATCGAAGAATCGAATTACATTACAAATAGGTAAGTTTCTAAAAATTGCGTTCCTTTCTTAAAATTTCACCGCACGCCCCTGTCACCCATTGCTGAACCATCCAATTGTTGGTAAATTTCGCCATTAAAAGAGGAATGACTAGACTTAAGTAGGTATTCAATAATATTGTAGAAATATTCTCGGGGGATAGTAGTATATGCGTCTATAAAGCGCCACTTGCTTTTTATTATGTCTAAAATAAGTTCTTTAGGCATACTGGTAAACAGTGAAATGATATCCAGAGAAGCAAGAACGTAATCTGGAGGTAGTTGAATACATTTTGTAAATTCAACGAATTCAAAGGAGTTTATTATATTGTATTCAAATGTTGAGGTAATTTGACACAAAATTTTATGTACAAAAGTAGCTAGGTTATATGATAGTGAATTGATACATCTAACGACAAGTCTTAAGCTTAAATAATTCGGAATATGTGTTTTCCGAAGGCCATATAATTTGGGAGGACCACTATTAAATGTTTTGAGTTTTTTTGAGCATGCATCATCTATTTAATTATTTCAAAAGAAAATTTTCACTATGTCATTCGCCTATGTTTGGAAACGTGCGGTAGGACCTAAGTTTAGTTTTTTGTAAATTTGATTATCATATAACAAAGCCGTCATTCCAGCAATGTAATCGTCTCTTAATATTAAAAGACTAGAATTACCTTTGTCAGAACACATAACTAACATCTCTCATGTTCTCTAAGAAATGATTTACATTTATTGAAATCCTGTTTAATTTTGTTTGGGTTAGTATGATTAATATTTTTATTATAATGAAAACATTTGTTAATATTTTAATGGAGGTTGCTCTAAGTTAATTTTTTTCATCATCAGTCGCCGATTGTGAACTTATGCAGTATTCGAAATCCTTAATTATAATTGGAACAGTTACGTCCGTATTGGCAGATAAAGCAAAATTTATGAAGCAATGGATAAATTGGATAACAAATTGGCATCGTCAGAAGATCATACCTACCTACACAATTGAAGTGGACAAAATCTTTATAAAATTTCAAAAATCTTTTCTAAATATTAAAATAAAAATTATATTATATAAGATAAAAATAATAGAATGGGAACTGGACAAAATAAAAAATGCAACTCGCGCCTTTTTGCCCTTAGAAATGGTGGCCTTTAGCAATTCTTGTATTAACAATTAAAAGAATTTCTAACCTAAACAATAAACAATCAAGTTTTGAACTTAAAGTACACCAAACATTTTTTTTATAATTTAGGGTTACCAATAGAATTAAAAAATATATTATGTTCAGGACCTAATTTTGCTTAACTGCCAATACGGACTTAACCGTTCTAATTATAATTAAGGACCTTGAATGCTGCCTAAATTCACAATCTGGAGCTGATGATGAAAAAATGTACTTAGAGCAACCTCCATTAATATATTAACAATTTTTTTTCATTGTAATAAACATATTAATCATACTAACCCAATTAAAATTATAAAGGATTTCAATAAAAGTAAATCATTTCTTAGAGGACATTCTAAGATGCTAGTCATGCGTTTTGACAAGGGTAATTCTACTGTTTTCATGTTACGAGACGATTACATCGCCGGAATGACGACTTTGTTGTATGATAATCAATTTACAAAAAACTAAACCCAGATCCAACCGTATTTTACAAGCACAGGCTAATGGCATTATCCATGGCCTTCGGAATACACATAAACCTAATTTAGACCTGTCGTTAGCTGTATCAATTTACAATCTTTTAACCTAGCTACTTTTGTATATAAAATTTTGAGTTAAATTATCTCAACATTTGAATACAATATAATCAACTCTTTTGAATTCGTTGAATTTACAAGAAGCGTTCAACTACCTCCAGATTACGTTCTTGTTTCTTTGGTTGCCCTTTCACTGTTTATCAATATCCCTAAGGAGCTTGTTTTAGACACAATAAAGTGGCGCTTCATAGAAGTATATACTACTATCTACCGAGAGTATTTCTACAAGATTATTGAATACCTACTTAAGTCTAGTCATTCCTTTTTTAATGGCGAAATTTACCAACAATTGGATGGTTCAGCAATGGGTAATCCACTTACCTGCCTACTCCAACTTATCACGGAAGTAAAGTCTTCCATTTACACTAAGGTTTATAAAACTTTATGTAGATGATACAATTTTGGCTTGCCTTAGTGACAAAGTACAGTACCTATTGCTTATATTTAAGAGCTATTGTCCTAGAATTAAATTTACCATGGAACAGGAGGTTGAAGGAAAAATTTCATTTCTTGATACCTTGGTAATAAGGATCTTAGAAGACACCTTAAAAACTGACTGGTATGTAAAGCCGACAGCTTCAGGGTTCGTTCTTAACTACTACTCTTCGCACGCTACTGTTCATAAAATTGGCACAATTAAAAATCTTTTTTAGAGGTTTTATAAACTTGGTAGTCCAAAATTCAAGAAAAATAACGAGAAACTAATTCAAGACATCTTACAAAGTAACAACTATGCTCTGGGGCTAATTAATCGGGTTATAAATCAATACAAACATGAAATCGATGTTAAAAATAATAATAATAATGAAACTGTCTTTCTACAATACAAATTCAATTAGTTCCCTTTATACCAAACTGAAAGATAAGACACCAAAAGAGTTCTGTTCTAATCTAGTTTATAAAATACCTTGCTCTAACTACCAACAATAATATGATGCATGGAATAAGATCGTAATAATTCTGAAAAAACTGCCTAGCACAACACCATTTTAACACAGGACATAAATTTGATTTTAACGCAGTGAATATTCTTGATAGGGAAAATAATTATTTCAAAAGAAGTCTAAGTGAAATATTTTACAATTATATGAAAATAATTAATGGCCTAACGTTCTCATAAATCAAAACAAAAAGGGTATATAAAAAAAATTCCTACATATTTCTATGAGATAAGATGCAGACCATCGATTCAGTTTCTCGTTGTATGATTTCAAAGTTACTTGTATATATGTATGTGTAAATTAATGTCAATATTGCTTTAAGCATTTCGAGGAAAAGGAGTGTACTCAAATTTTAATGTGTCATATATTGAAGCACAAATTTAGTTTAGTTTTCGTCTGAAGTCTGGTTGTACTGGGACAACGCAGCATTATTTATATTGAAAAAATGTTTACTGCTTTCCAGTTCTCCTTTGAATGTTAATTATTTTATGTTATGTAAACAATTTATTAACTTTATAGTCTAGGCAAACTTAAGTTCCAAATTTCTATAGTTGTTTCAATTTCAGGTTTTGTCAATAATTTTCACTCTGATAAAAAAATAGCCCGATTATAATTTAGGTGTAAAAGTATTTGGTAAAAATTTGTATAGTACTGACTGATTTCTTTTTTCCGGATAGGAACAACCTTTGAACAATTAAGGTACCAAATTTTTATTACATGAATATTCAATTGCAAAAGTCATATTATACTAATATTGAAAATGAAATGATATTGAAAAAAACATTTCAAAATTATACATATTTTCCATACCATAATTTTTCTCAGAGTAATTTTTCTCAAGCACCAATTTTTCGTGGCACACAAAAGAATTATAATAATAATAGATATTTTTCCCAACCTGCTCCTTTGAGTCAAACATTTTTTGATAATTAAAAAATGCCACCTTATAATAATATAAAATTTAATGGAAAAGGTCAAACCTTACATAGTTTCTTGGAGAAATTTGAATAATATTGTATGTCTCATAGAATACTCAAAAATGCTTTACTAAATTTTGCTCATGAATTTCTTCAAGGAGATACACTGATTTAGTACCGTTCAGTTAAAAATTATGTTTCCAGTTGGGAAGATTTGATACAGCGTACCACAACAGCTTGTCTTACGTCCACCTTATTCTCTTACGAAGTTTTTTCGTATTCTAGAAGATACAAAAATTCGTTCTGAACAATTCCAGAGTCCACCTTTATGTAATCAGTCAACATTGACGCCAGAACTTGCTTATGAAAGGAACATTCTGTATAAGTATGTATAAGTTAATGTATTTTATAATAATTTTGAGAGTAATCATAATAATAATAATAATTCAGACATTTCTCAAAAAAATTCAAGTACTCAAAATTGGTAAAAGTATCGCATCATTAATTTCCATACTTTAAATTTTGGTTTTCGGGTTTAGGATAATAAATAAAAGATCCTTTAACTATGAAGTTGCCGACGTTGGTTTTTTTCAACGCTGAAAAAGAGAAAATAAGATGTAATTGCTTATCTTTTCCCTGATATTATTACATACGTATATAATAACAGTAAAACAGAAATTTAAAAATAACACAAATATTAGAAAATATAAAAAAACAGAGATTAGTAAACTTAATTTAAATATCTAAAAAATAAATAACACAGGACGACAGACAATTAGTCCAAAATATATGAGGTATTATATAAAAACTTTTAAAATAAATAGAGACATTAACGTGTACCAGAACATCTAATTGTTTTCAAACGATAAGGAACCTTGTGTCAAAAACTAAACTAAATTTGTGCTCCAATATATGACACATTAAAATGTGAGTACACTCCTTTTCCGCGAAATGCTTAAAGCAATATTGACATTAATTTACACATACATATATACAAGTAACTTTGAAATCATACAACGGGAAACTGAATCGATGGTCTGCATCTTATCTCATAGAAATATGTAGGAATTTTTTTTTATATACCCTTTTTGTTTTGATTTATGAGAACGTTAGGCTATTAATTATTTTTATATAATTGTAATATATTTCACTTAGACTTCTTTTGAAATAATTATTTTCCCTATCAAGAATATTTACTGCGTTAAAATCAAAGTTATGTCCTGTGTTAAAATGGTGTTGTGCTAGGGCAGTTTTTCAGAATTATTACGGTCTTGTTCCATGCATCATATTATTGTTGGTAGTTAGAGCAAGGTATTTTATAAACTAGATTAGAACAGAACTCTTTTGTTGTCTTATGTTTCAGTTTGGTATAAAGGGAACTCGTTGAATTTGTATTGTAGAAAGACAGTTTTATTATTATTATTATTATTTTTAACATCGATTTCATGTTTGTATTGATTTATAACCCTATTAATTAGCCTCAGAGCATAGTTGTTACTTTGTAAGATGTCTTTAATTAGTTTCTCGTTATTTTTCTTGAATTTTGGACTACCAAGTTTATAAAACCTCTAAAAAAGATTTTTAATTGTGCTAATTTTATGAACAGTAGCGTGCGAAGAGTAGTAGTTAAGAATGGACCCTGAAACTGTCGGCTTTACATACCAGTCAGTTTTTAAGGTGCCTTCTAAGATCCTTATTACCAAGGTATCAATAAATGAAATTTTTCCTTCAACCTCCTGTTCCATGATAAATTTAATTCTAGGATGATAGCTCTTAAATATAGGCAATAGGTACTGTACTTTGTCACTAAGGCAAGCCAAAATTGTATCATCTACATAAAGTTTTATAAACCTTAGTGTAAATGGAAGACTTTACTTCCGTGATAAGCTGGTTCATAATTAAATTAGTTAACACAGGACTAACTGGATTACCCATTGCTGAACCATCCAATTGTTGGTAAATTTCGCCATTAAAAAAGGAATGACTAGACTTAAGTAGGTATTCAATAATCTTGTAGAAATACTCTCGGTAGATAGTAGTATATATTTCTATGAAGCGCCACTTTATTGTGTCTAAAACAAGCTCCTTAGGGATATTGATAAACAGAAAGAGCAACCAAAGAAACAAGAACGTAATCTGGAGGTAGTTGAACGCTTCTTGTAAATTCAACGAATTCAAAAGAGTTGATTATATTGTATTCAAATGTTGAGATAATTTAACTCAAAATTTTATGTACAAAAGTAGCTAGGTTAAAGGATTGTAAATTGATACAGCTAAACGACAGGTCTAAATTAGGTTTATGTGTATTCCGAAGGCCATGGATAATGTCATTAGCCTGTGCTTGTAAACATACGGTTGGATCTGAGTTTAGTTTTTTGTAAATTGATTATCATACAACAAAGTCGTCATTCCGGCGATGTAATCGTCTCTTACCATGAAAACAGTAGAATTACCCTTGTCAAAACGCATGACTAGCATCTTAGAATGTTCTCTAAGAAATGATTTACGTTTATTGAAATCCTTTATAATTTTAATTGGGTTAGTATGATTAATATGTTTATTACAATGAAAAAAAATTGTTAATATATTAATGGAGGTTGCTCTAAGTACATTTTTTCATCATCAGCTCCAGTTTGTGAATTTAAGCAGCATTCAAGGTCCTTAATTATAATTAGAACGGTTAAGTCCGTATTGGCAGTTCAGCAAAATTAGGTCCTGAACATAATATATTTTTTAATTCTATTGGTAACCCTAAATTATAAAAAAAATGTTTGGTGTACTTTAAGTTCAAAACTTGATTGTTTATTGTTTAGGTTAGAAATTCTTTTAATTGTTAATACAAGAATTGCTAAAATTCGAAAACATTTCTAAGGGCAAAAAGGCGCGAGTTGCATTTTTTATTTTGTCCAGATCACATTCTGTTATTTTTATCTTATATAATATAATTTTTATTTTAATATTTAGAAAAGATTTTTGAAATTTTATAAAGATTTTGTCCACTTCAATTGTGTAGGTAGGTATGATCTTCTGACGATGCCAATTTGTTATCCAATTTATCCATTGCTTCATAAATTTTGCTTTATCTGCCAATACGGACGTAACTGTTCCAATTATAATTAAGGACTTCGAATACTGCATAAGTTCACAATCTGCGACTGATGATGAAAGAAATTAACTTAGAGCAACCTCCATTAAAATATTAACAAATGTTTTCTTTATAATAAAAATATTAATCATACTAACCTAAACAAAATTAAACAGGATTTCAATAAATGTAAATCATTTCTTAGAGAACACGAGGGATCTTAGTTATGCGTTCTGACAAAGGTAATTCTACCTTTTAATATTAAGAGACGATTACATTGCTCGAATGACGGCTTTGTTATATGATAATCAAATTTACAAAAAACTAAACTTAGGTCCTACCGCACGTTTCCAAACATAGGCGAATGACATAGTGAAAATTTTCTTTTGAAATAATTAAATAGATGATGCATGCTCAAAAAAACTCAAAACATTTAATAGTGGTTCTCCCAAATTATATGGCCTTCGGAAAACACATATACTGAATTATTTAAGCTTAAGACTTGTCGTTAGATGTATCAATTCACTATCATATAACCTAGCTACTTTTGTACATAAAATTTTGTGTCAAATTACCTCAACATTTGAATACAATATAATAAACTCCTTTGAATTCGTTGAATTTACAAAATATATTCAACTACCTCCAGATTACGTTCTTGTTTCTCTGGATATCATTTCACTGTTTACCAGTATGCCTAAAGAACTTATTTTAGACATAATAAAAAGCAAGTGGCGCTTCATAGACGCATATACTACTATCCCCCGAGAATATTTCTACAAGATTATTGAATACCTACTTAAGTCTAGTCATTCCTCTTTTAATGGCGAAATTTACCAATAATTGGATGGTTCAGCAATGGGTGATGACAGAGGCGTGCGGTGAAATTTTAAGAAAGAAACGCAATTTTTAGAAACTTACCTATTTGTAATGTAATTCGATTCTTCGATCATTTTTCGCAAATTCGTCAATGACGTCATCATAAAAACGTCGATGCTCCGACATATTTTGGAGAAGTTTATTTTCAATGTACAACAGCGATGTATACGAAAGTCTCTCCTGCCCCATTGATTTCCTCACGAAATTTTTTATACGTTTAAGTGTTGAAAAATTGCGTTCTACTGATCAACTTGTGGCAGGTATTGTCAATTCTAATTCACACAATTTCGACACTTCGGTGCAGGCATCTTCCAGCTCCTTGTCTTTTAATTTTACATTAGTTCCTTAGCGTTATTTTTTGCGCTTACGTCATCAGTTTCGTAAATCACTTTTAGTTCAGATAAACGCATCTTCTGGAAAAGATTTTCCTTTAAATGCATCCAAATTGCAGAGCTCGAGGAATTTAAAATCATTTAAATCGTTAAATCTATAGTTTATTTGTTGCTGAATTTGATCGATGATTTCATAAAAGAGGCGTCTGTATGATGTTTGAACATCTCCCACCTTGTCTGTTCCAAGACGCTTGGCTTGTGGCTCTACATTTAACGTCATCGTTTTCTCTTAAAATAGGTCAAAGTCGTCTCTTTTTTGGCTTAATATTGACTTAAAATCATCCACTTTTTTTAGGTAAAAAACAATATCATTTGTTTTAGTTTATAATATATTAAAAACATTGTCCGAGAATGAAAATATGTTCAACAAGTAATTAAAATTAAAATCTCGTTTCAAACAGTCCAAAAACTCCCTCGAACTATTTATTGCTTCTAAGTCCCACGTTTCATTATTTTCTATTATATTCTCAAATAGTTCAATCAGTGATTCACGATTTTCACATACTGTTAACACAAGTCTTCCATTATAGTTCCACCTAGTAGGAGCTACTTTGGGCAATCGTTTGTGGACAATGGAGTCCAAAGCTTGTGTACGCTTTGTTGACTTGTAAAAAAAAGCAGCCATGCCACTTAAAGTAACGAAAAATACTTTACACTCTTTAATGTGATTGATGGACTGGGATAAAACTAAATTTAATTTATGAGAAAAACAATGGACAAACACAGCACTTGGGGAAAGTTTCTCGAACTTTAGCTTGCGGACCCACTAATTGTCCTGTCATCACTGCAGCTCCATCATAGCTTTGAGCAACTAATTTTTTCTCTCCATTAATTTCTTTAGTAACGTTATAAACTACGGTATATAAGGCATCTGCTGTACGATTTTCGGACACATTCTTAAAACCTAAAAATCGCTCTTAAATACTTTCGTCTGTTTTAACATAGCATATTACTATAGATAATTGGCTAAAATTAGTGATATCAGTTGTTGCAATGGTTGCAACAGAGGAAATTAAATCATTCTGGATTCGATTCGACGTTCCGCGAAAAACGCTAGCGTGCTCTAAATGATTTTGTAAGCAATCATCATATTTAGCCGTTAAACTAAGTAAATCTTGAAAATTTCCTCTATTTGAAGAAACCCTTGTCATGACCTCTAAATCCCAATTCGTGCTGTCCGAGAAAACTAACAATATCGATAAGTCTTCTTAATATTTGCCTATTTTTATCGACTAGTTCATTGTGTTGGCGGTGACTAATTTCCAACTGTTTATTAAGGGCGTGTTCAATTCTGGTTTTGCCGAAGAGTTTTTCCTTTATGACGGCCTGTAAATGGGCTTTAGACATAATGTGTCTTTTTACAGCTCTATGGAAATTGTTTAAATCGGAAAACCCAGTTTTATTCGAGAGACCTTTTTCATTTTCAAGAAGTAAACATGGCCAACAAAATAATTTACTTATATTTTCACACCCTGTTAGCCATTTAAATTGTTCGTATTGTTTTTCCGGATAAAAATATCTAATATAGTTTTTCATTTTTGTGGTTAAATTTTTCATAGGCGGTTTTGCCCTTCCTTTAGAAATTATTTGAACCTTACCAGCCAAGTTTAATGTTGAAAATCCCTTTATTATTAGGACACACACCACACATTCACACACACTCTTCTTACTAAATTCTCCAACATTTTCAACGTTATTACCGACAACCGAAGTTGACGATATTTGCATATCCACGTCCGTATTATTGTCTTCCATATCGCACCATGCACGACGCGACGTACGTATCACACAACACACGGATAGCCGTTGAAACAAAGAACCTACTCCAACGATAGTTTCCGCCACCACTTAAAGCACGCGACTGAAATGCAAAAATTTCGAACAGCCGGTGGAAAGTTGAATAACCTCTGGCTCGATTCAAAGGAAATCAAGCATACAGGACTTGGCTGCAGAGAAGCTAGCGGCCCGCATAGGTTCTATTCGATATTCTATTGTGGCTGGGTCGGAATCAAGGCCGCATTTATTATGGGCTTAATAATTAAGATAATATTTTAGCATTTTTAATATAAACTAAATTAATGGTTTCCTATTTCAAAAATGACATTTTAGAAGATGTTTTGTAATTTTTTTTGGGGAAGCACTGCTTCCCTTGCTTCCATGGACTGCACGCCTGCACTAATTTGGTTCCAAGAACTCGAGAATTCTGTGACTAACAAAAACTGTAAGGTAGGCAAAAAGGACCGAAAAGCTCCGCCCAATTGTTAGAGGCACAGAGATTAGGAGATTTTAGGAAAAAACGAAAACAGTACTAAAGAGAACTTCAACGGTTGCGTTTTAATTTTAAAAAATATCTCAAGTAGTTTTTCATTTTTAAAAATTGTGACATTTTAATAAATCAAATTTTTCAAGTGAAGTGACAAAGTCATTTTTATTTAAGAAAGGTCGCGAGGTTTGAGGCCGTTATCACAAAATTGGTGGCCGTGATCACAACAATACAGTATCAATTCTGTTTTTTGTGAAATCCAAATGTATGTTATAATTCTGCTTATATGTAGATGTTGATATATTCTTTGGTGCTGGTTTGTACTGAAAATTAATTTGATATTTGTCGAAATTGAGAATTTTCCTCATTATTGGATATATCTTTCTTGATAAAACAAAAACATCATTTGTATTTTAAAGGATATTCTGGACTACATAACTTTAAGTTCTACTATAACACTAAAAACACTTTCCTAAAACTTTTAGAGAATGCTCGGAAGTGTATTAAAGTAACCGATAACCACTTTCAAAATACCAGTTTCAATTGAAAGAAGGTGAAGAAAATCAAAATGGTGATCCAGTCCAGCAGCAGAGCCATCCAGAATAAAGAAGCAGCTTTAATGCAAAAAAAATTTTGCACTTACTCTTATATACATATATATATATATATATATATATATATATATATATATATATATATATATATATATATATGAACGTAAACATATACTTATTTCCAAAATATACATCAGTAGAAAACATTCTAAATAATTCAATTGTAAATATTAACAGAATACACTTAAAAAATTACTAAATTGATAATGGACTATATCTAAAAATAAATTATTCAAAAAATTGAACTTTAACAAGAAGTAAAAGAAAACAAATGTACTACGTTCTAGTTTTATTGAAAATTATCTGTTAACCATTCATCTAAGGTGTAGTATGCCCTTTCACAAGGATTTTTTTAAAATTTGTATTTCAATCTATTAGTTGATAATCTTATCTCAAAGGAATTTTATTATAGATCTATCCACATAGAAAAAGTGGGTTTTAGTATTGAAACAATGTAGGTTCTCGGTCACTCTCCCCCTCTTACGCTCCTCTCGCGTCATTTGACTTTGAGGGGGGCCTCGCCCACTTGACCTTGGGTTCATTTGACCTTAAAGTTTCCAGCACCCTCCTCCCTTCCCTCTCTACACCCTCGCCCTGTGAACCCCTCCCTCTTACGTCCCTGCCTTCCCTGACCTAGTGACATGATCTGACCTTGACCGAGCCCCGCCCAATTAACTTTGAGATTTTTGAGGGTAAAATTGTCATTTGACCCTGAGATGCTTGGAAGGTTAAATTGTCTAAGTTTGAAATGAACTTGAGATGTGGTTGGTGGGGGGTGCTTGTTATTACGTGATGCGTTTGTTATTAAATGGGTGAGGGTTATTCGACCTTGAAGTTAGAACCCGCTCCTAAATAGAAATATTGTGTGGTGTATTTTGAAAGTTGAATTATATTTTTAGATATACTGTATTCGTTTTTTTGACTTTCAAAACCCTTATTACATTTTTAATAATGAGTATTTCAAAGCAAACAATTGTTGAAATTAATAAAACGCTTAACGAAGAGGTTGACCGCAGAGCGGTAACATTAAGTTAATGACAACACGTTTTGAGAAAACTATTTTGGTAACATTATCTGATAGAATACGTAATCAAACTTTTCAAACATTTTTACCAAAACGGGTTGTTGAAGCCATTTCATTCGACACATTCGAGAATATTAACAATTCAGAGGGTAAATTCACTTTGACTTATTTAAGTGAAAGCTCGTAAATGTTCTGTGGTAATACCAGGTCCTTATTAAATTTTGGAGTGGAATAATATTTAATATTAAATCTACTACCTTTGTATAATAATATATTGAATAAAAAAATTGTAATACAGGGTTTATTTCTTATTAGATATGGGTGATGTTGCTGCTGAAAGTTCAGTTCCAGCAGTTGTACGAGGCGGTTGTGTTTTCGCTCGTATATTGTTTTGCCGGTACTTGAACGTTTGTTTGGTTTTGGTTTGAACTGTTTTGATTTCAATTTGTTTTTTGTGTGCTTTGACCCGATCATCAGTTCGTCGTTTGCTATAAACTAAACTTGACCTTGTTTACCCGGATCCGGTTATTAGTTATAGATATTGTTTGTGCGTGACATTTAAAGATTTTGATTTATCAACTGGAAATATTTACATAATATTTACATAAAATTTATCTACATCTTTTTTTTAATTTTCACTTTTTTTGTTCCTTTGAAAATTTTAATTTTTTATTTATTTATAAAATGGCTGAATTTAAGTGCGATTCTTGCCAAAAAATCGTTTCGGAAAAAGACTGTTACAAAATTCGCTGTAGTGGGGAGTGCCGAAGAGATTTTTGTATGGTCTGTACAGGACTGGATAAATCCACGACAAAAGTGCTCTACAAACAAAAATTCAACAACATAAGATTTTTTTGCACTGTTTGCGACTCTCCAACTCTGAAATATTTGCATGATAAAATATCAGATCTCCAAAAGACTCAAATCTCTTCAGAATATCTCGAAGCCCTGGGTTCCTGCTTAAAGAAAAACAACGACATCCTTCCGATCATTGGCGAAATTTACGACATCTTACTCAATCATGACTCCAAATGGAAGATACTGCTAGAAAAAATTGAGGATATTCACAGCCTCCATTCTGGAATATCTGACAGTATACAAGAATCCTTATTTAAATTCATTAAAGAAATTAGGCAGGATACTTTCAATCTATCATCTATTTTAATGGAATCTCAAAATGAATCTGTCAAAGTCCAGGTGCATGATTCATCGAAGGAGCAGTTGACTAAAGAGATGGCTGAGCTGAGGCATAGTGTAAAACAAATGGCACTTACCCTGGAGAAGCTTACTGATAAGCCTAAACAACAATCAATAAAGAAGATATACACCACCGCAATATCAACCCAAACCGATACAACAGATGTCCAAATGCCTGTCAATAGGTCTCCAAAAAAAGCTGTTTCCTTCCAGCCCAACAAAACACCCATTATAGAGAAATGGCATTATGTAGTGGTATCCTTAATTCCGTCCACGTATAAATCAAATCAGCTTGTACACTACATCAAAGAAAAATTAGGAACCACGAATTTTGTGCGTTGTTTTCCTATGCTTAAGAATGCAGACACTTTGCGCTCCAATTTTAAAATTGGGGTGCAAAATAAAGATCACTTAATTCAGCTTAAGAACGCTAGTCTGTGGCCACCTGGTACCATAATTGATCCTACCAATGATTCAGTTTCACCAACCCTTATCCAAACGCCGCCCACTTCCACAGCCCATAATGTCTCATCTTCTAGTCATCAAGATATCAATATAGATATCCCAAAGAGCCGGGGGCTGTCTCCACCAAAGCCTCAATTATTGGAATTACCAGTGACATTTGTGCCTGAGGAGGATAAGTCAGTCATGATTGGCTCTGACAGGGAGGCCATAGCAGCTTGTAGGTCATTGGCACTGGAGGGTTCTAAATTAAGCATGGAGAAAACTGCAAGGAAAGATGATTTTTTGCAGTTTGATCCAATGACTCCACCAAGAGTGCGGCTGTCCCAAGATTCGGATAAAGCAAATGGTCGCTATATATTAGCCAGATTAAGGGATCCTTCCTTACTAAAGACCTTAAGGCTATTTCTTGCTTATCTACACGACCAGCCATCTAGTGTGTGTTTTGAGGGGCATACAAGTACTAGCATTAAATTATTGCTAGCTTCAGAAGGCCTTCCCAGTGACAAGGACTCCCTGCGCAAGTTGTATTATCGCTTCCACGATGCCTATGGGATTGGTTCATTTGAAGTGGACTCAGACCTTGCAGCGTATAGATCTTTCTACTCCTCGGAAAAAATTTTACGGCTCCAAAAAATTCGTGAAAGTACTGGTAAATATTATTCTAGTGGTTCACCATCAAAAAGTAAAAATTTTTAGTCAATATGACGCGAAAAGAGGATCTAGCACCCTCTAGAAAATTGACCAATAGTAATTTTAATCTTTTTTTTCTTAATATTCAGTCCTTAAGACATAAAACAGACGAATTATATCTTTTGTTAGAAGAGCTAAATTTTCCAGAAGTCATTGCCATCACTGAGCACTGGCTAAATATCAATCAACCTGTTTTTATTAAAAACTATACCACAATTGCCAGATTTAATAGAACTAATTTAACTCATGGAGGCACCATGATAATGTCTTTAAACAACGATTTTTCCGAAATATCAAAGTATAATCATTTATTATCTGAAAAAGTATTTGAATTTTCTATCGTTTATCACAATACTTATGACCTTTATATTATTTGTATTTATAGAACACCTGATGCTGATGTGCAATTATTCTGCCATAACCTTCTAAGTTTGCTCGAGTCCCTTCCTGTAAAAAGCAAATTAATCTTATGTGGCGATTTCAATATTGACTTTTCCAGTGTGTGTGCTGCTCAGGAATGTCTTCAGTCCATCTTTGAGTCATTAGGAATTGCCATGCACGTCAACTCACCAACCAGAATTACTAAGACAAGTGCCAGTACTATAGATTACGTTGTGTCTTCTTTCGATCCTAGCTCCGTCGAATGTAATGTCTTAAGTCCAGGTTTCTCCGATCATGAGGCAATTTTCACAAAATTTTCAATTACATCCAAAGCCAAAAATTCCTCTAGACAAACAGGCCGTATTTTTTCGGTAAGAAATTTCATTAATTTCAAACACCTATGTCAAATAACTGACTGGGACTCTCACACTTATGATGTCGACACTGAATTTTCTCGTTTTATAAAAACTCTAACTAATATAGCTTCTGAATCTTTTCCTCTTAGGCCTATCAAAAATAAAAGAAGTAAACCCTGGTCCACTAAAGGTTTACGTATATCTTCTTAGAACATGCGGTCACTATCTCATTTAAAGAAATTTTCGGACAGTGTCTTTTTTCATAATTATGTAAAATCATACAGAAAAATTTATCATAAGACTATTAAAGCCGCCAAAGATATTTATTACAATAATAGACTTTCTAACGCCAAAAATGTAGCTAAAGAAACCTGGTCTATCGTAAATGATTTAAGAAACAAAACTCCTTTATCCAACACTATCCTTACTTCTCCTGAGGACCTAAACAATTATTTTGTAAATGTAGCCAAAGATTTGACTAAATCCGTATCTCAATCTAATGACCCAATTTCATATATCTCTAATCATAGGGTAAACCTGCACAGTTTCTTCTTTTCACCAGTAGTTTTATCAGAACTTCGCAGTACAATTAATGATATCAAAAATAAATCTTCCTCGGGAATTGATGGGCTTACTTTAAAAATGTATTCAAGTCTGCCGGAGTGCACTCTACAGCATCTGACTGCTTTGATAAATATGTCTTTCCAAAATGGTACTTTTCCAAGCTGCCTTAAAACTGCAATAATCATACCTCTTCACAAAGGAGGTGTTTCAGAAGAAGCTTCGAACTATCGCCAATTGCACTTCTCCCTACGCTATCTAAGATCATCGAAAGACTGGTTAAAAAAAGGCTTTTATCATTTCTGTCTAGATATGAAATACTTACAAAACATCAATTTGGATTTTTAAGTAACAAATGCACAAGCGATGCCATGTTTTCCCTTCTTAATAGAGTTTACTCCAGCCTAAACAACCATCACGCTACGGCAACAATTTTCTGTGATTTTTCCAAAGCTTTCGATTGTGTGAATCATAATATATTAACTAACAAGCTGCAGTACTATGTATTTAGAGGGGCTCCTCTCGATTGGTTTAAGTCATATCTTAGCAACAGAAATCAAGTTGTGAAAGTTGACAACAGGATGTCTTCTTGTAGGCCAATGGAATATGGAGTGCCTCAAGGCTCGGTACTAGGCCCTATCTTGTTTCTTCTGTTCATAAACGACATGGCTAATTTAAACATTAGTGGAAAAATATGTCTCTTTGCGGACGATACCAGCTTTACGTGGAGCCACCCAGATGTCACGGACCTACATAGGATTGTATCTAATGACCTTATCACCATTAAATCCTGGTGCGATTCTAATCTCCTATGTTTGAACATCTCTAAAACGAAAGTCTTGTCTTATAAAAACACGCTGCAACCTTTTGACCTTAATGGCACCACTATTGATGTCGTAAACTCTGTAAAATTTCTAGGGCTTCTTGTAGATGATTCTTTAAAATGGGATCCACATATCGACGCTTTATCAAGGAAGTTGGGTTCTGCTTGCTTTGCGTTAAGATCTGTTTCCGAGGAGCTTAGCTTTTCTACCTCTAGAACTGTTTATTTTGCTCTTGTTGAGTCGCACCTCAGATATGCTATTCCATTCTGGGGTACATGTTGTGCGACTCAATTTGATGAATTTTTATACTACAAAAAAGAGCTGTTCGTTACCTACTGAGACTTAACAGTAGAACTCACTGCCGAGATTTCTTTAAAAGATATAAAATACTAACCCTTCCTTGCTTATTCATTTTGGAATCGGTTTGCTTTAATTCGTAAGCATGCACCTGCTCTATTAGAGAGACCTTCTCACAACTACCCTCTCAGAAACACTGAGCACGATCTCTATCTTCCAACCCCACACTCAGAGTTAATTAAAAGATCAGTAATCTACAATGCAAAAAAAATGCATAATCACCTGCCATATAACATCAAATCCATAATATCTCTGACTTCATTTCGCAAGGCTTTGAAATCATTCTTACTGGAAAGCGCCTTCTACACCGTGAACGAGTTTTACAATTTGCCATTACCAACCATTTTTACCGAATTTTGTATATGTATTTTTTTAATTGTTTCGTACTTTTTTATTTTTTATTTTTTACTTTGCTTTTTTATTTTTTTTACATTATATTTATGAAAATGTTTATAACATAGTACGACTGACAAAGTACATTTCTAATGTACTTCTTTTAGGATTCTATTATATTAATATTCTAAATTCTTGATTTAAATATTATTTTTCTATAATATTTATGATGTGTTTTTGTTTTGTTTGCTAATTTTGATGTTTGTAAACTATTTTTTTTACAACAGCTTTGTCCACAAAATTGTAAAATTTTTTTGACAATAAAGCATTTATTTATTTATTTATTTATAAAGGTATGATTCCCACGTGAGCATCTTGAGCTAGGACAACCATTTTTCACACATCCGACATTTGGCTACACAGCTAAGAATAATATCTGAAGACACTTTAAAGTCAGTTTGAAGCTGGTGACCGAGAAAAATATATTAAATATTTGAAGGATTCAACAAATTTATCTGTAGGAGTACATATTTGTGAAAAATATGTATATGGATGCATTGGAAATCTTTCGTTTAGAAATGCTTGAGGAGGATCTAAAGTACTTTTTAATTAAAAATTCACATATTCCAAATGATATTATTGAGAAATTTCAATTATATGAAGATTTGGGTCTTGACGAAGTAGCTGAGCAAAAGCAAAAACTGGAAAATCTACAAGAACATGGTATAGTTCCTCAAAGCTGCATCAATGATGCACAGAATGACAATGGAAACCAGAGTGATACACAAAAATATTTGGTTCCTTAAGGCAGTACCAACGAAGAGTAGTGTTGACACAGTCCATAAAATGGATGTAGATTAGAAAAGCAAATAAAAATTGTGAAAATGACAATGTCTATAATGAAGTTAATAAAAAGTACGACTACACAGCATTCCAATAATTGGTTTTAAGTTTACGGCTGATGGTCAATATGACATTGAAAGAAAATCTTTAACTAACGTTACAGACCCTACGAAAGGTATTGATATTGTAACCCGAGACGCTCTGGTGTGGACATTTATGCTTAAAGTTTCTCTCACATTCGCAACAAAACAATATCTTGCTAACCCCACGATGGATCCGGATATTTGTAAAAAGATGTTTTCATCGTTCAGAGCCGTTATGAATATTGTACGGATCATTATATTGGCAATAATAATTTAAAGCGATAAACCAGCACTTAGAAGAGTGTTTTGCTGCTACTGTAAAATAAATGACGTGAAAAAAATTGGTTTAAAGATTTGGAACCGGGGAAACGACATACTACTTTTAGCCCTCTAAACTGCTGCAGACAACAATAAAAGAGAAAAACAATTGATTTTTTTGTTAGTCAAGTCGTACACATTGACTCTAACAGGACGCTTAAGCATGTGCGGTGCTGACTTTTACCCACCACTACAACTAAGTCCAATAAAT